>CM060888.1:111832967-113065467 GCA_030762935.1 Hymenopus coronatus | reverse complement strand
TACTATTACGACTGCTACTGCTTCTACTATTACTACTGCTATTACTACTACAACTATTACTACTACTATTACTATTACTACTACTATTACTATTACTACTACTACTATTACTACTGCTATTACTATTACTACTACTACTATTACTACTACTTTTACTATTACTACTATTACTACTACTACTATTACTACTACTTTTACTATTACTACTACTACTATTACTACTACTACTACTATTACTACTATTACTATTACTACTGCTATTACTATTACTACTACTATTACTACTACTTTTACTACTACTATTACTACTACTACTATTACTACTACTATTACTACTACTATTACTACTACTATTACTACTACTATTACTACTACTACTATTACTACTACTATTACTACTACTATTACTACTACTTTTACTATTACTACTACTACTATTACTACTACTATTACTACTACTATTACTACTACTACTACTATTACTACTACTATTACTACTACTATTACTACTACTACTATTACTACTACTATTACTACTACTATTACTACTACTATTACTACTACTACTATTACTACTACTTTTACTTCTACTTCTACTACTATTACTATTACTATTACTACTACTACTACTATTACTACTACTATTACTATTACTACTACTACTATTACTACTGCTATTACTACTACTATTACTACTACAACTATTACTACTATTAATACGAATACTAGAATACTACTATTATTACTACTACTATTACGACTGCTACTGCTTCTGCTGTTACTACTGCTATTACTACTACAACTATTACTACTACTACTATTATTACGAATACTACTATTATTACTACTATTACGACTGCTACTGCTTCTACTATTACTACTGCTATTACTACTACAACTGTTACTACTATTATTACGACTGCTACTGCTTCTACTATTACTACTGCTATTACTACTACAACTATTACTACTACTATTACTATTACTACTACAACTATTACTATTACTACTATTACTATTACTACTACAACTATTACTACTACTATTACTATTACTAGTACAACTATTACTATTACTACTATTACTACTACAACTATTACTATTACTACTAGTACTATTACTACTACTACTATTATTACTACTACTATTACTACTACTACTACTAGTACTACTACTACTACTACTACTACTACTACAAATATTACTACTATTAATACGAATACTAGAATACTACTATTATTACTACTACTATTACGACTGCTACTGCTTCTGCTGTTACTACTGCTATTACTACTACAACTATTACTACTACTACTATTATTACGAATACTACTATTATTACTACTATTACGACTGCTACTGCTTCTACTATTACTACTGCTATTACTACTACAACTATTACTACTATTATTACGACTGCTACTGCTTCTACTATTACTACTGCTATTACTACTACAACTATTACTACTACTATTACTATTACTACTACAACTATTACTATTACTACTATTACTATTACTACTACAACTATTACTACTACTATTACTATTACTAGTACAACTATTACTATTACTACTATTACTACTACAACTATTACTATTACTACTAGTACTATTACTACTACTACTATTATTACTACTACTATTACTACTACTACTACTAGTACTACTACTACTACTACTACTACTACTATCCCCACCACGACTACTACTAGGAATTTATCCGACTTTAGTTTTTGAGTTATGCTAATCACAGCTACACACACACACACATACATACAGACACAATAATTAATTTACAAGTCACAAATAATTAATTGCTCTAGTAAGAACAAAACTATCAATATTATGAACAATTTTTAAGGTTGTTTCCTTTGAATCTATGGATTCTCAAAATAGATACATGTATTGAAATCTCGAAATCGAAATTTTTGAGTGTAATGAAAAGTCTGTTAGAGAAAGTAAAAATTATTGTATGTTAGCATTTAGCATAATACTGTTCCATTTCTGTTTATAAGAATAATATATAGTACCAGAAAGTAACCTTCGCAAACACAAGTTCATAGGCTACTTCGTATGTTTTATTTATTGTAACTTTATAATGGGTATAGCAAGCAAGCACCGACTATAGAAGAAGCACATAAGAAGAGTTCTAGGTTCCAATACTTTGAAATGTGATACTTTGCAGCCACTGAGGTGTAATAACTTTAATTAGCTTCTTAGGTTTGCTAGAGTTTCTTTTCTGTAAAATTCACAAATGTATTTTAAAATTATTTTCTGCGATGTTAGAAGTTTCGAGGAGTTGTTTATTTATAAACTGGCATCTAATTTCTTCCCTCCCTCACTTCTTATTTTTCAAAACAGCATTAAGAAAAGGTTGAGTTAAGGTTTAAAGCTCATCCAACTAAATATAAACAGAATACAGTGTAATTAATTATATCTGCGCATCCCTGGTTCTTGAAGCAGTTAGGGAAATTAAAAGTAAAACTGTATGGTTGTTGTGAAGTCGTTTATGGGTGCAAGGGTTTTATGAGACGTAGGTGGGGTGAGAAAAGCCGACAGTTAAGGAGATGAGATTGGCAAAGCTCCTCCATAAAGTTAACGGTGAAAGCAGAGAACATGCACCCGTCTGTCTAGCCAGGAAACGTTATTGCACGATAAACAAAAGAAGCTCGGGCTCGTCATTGTTTCGCTTTTGTTTCTCGCCGACAAAATACTGCAGTGGCGGTCCGCAGGCCGTGTTCGGCCCACAAGAGCAGCCCGGAGTTTTAAAAAGGCGGAATTTTTCAGGTCTCGTCCTTTGTTTTCTGGAATAGCTGCCGAGTAGAGAGTTCTGAATAAAACTGGATCAAGGTGAGGATCAGATGGGGTAAAAGGTTGCAGCTGGAATACGTTTGATACTTTTTATCTGCTGTCGCCGACAAAGTGAACCATTTCCCCCGGGTTTCGAACTAGAGTCTCTTCTCTTTAGAATCAATGTTACAACCGCTTCTGTTTGAATGGTAAATATTTGAATAGAAGGGCAAACAATAGCTTTGCAAAGGTAATGATTTTAAACAGCCCTTCAATGTGTCCTTTCTACTACCCGCTGACATTATTTCTTTCAGCTTTTCTCTTTAGCACCATTGGCAATCTCTGTTTCATTGCATGCGCCTTTTCCACCTCTTCTCTGTCTGCCCTCCGTTCGTCTTCGATTCTTGATCCTGTCCGCTCACTTTTCCTAGCAGTGTAAAAAAAAAAAAAAACCTGATTTTAAGTTTTATTACATTTCGAATTTATAAAATTAAAAATGTATTTAATCAGACAGCTATTACTATTTCTATTGTTGTTAGCGAGTTGGAGATATGTGCGGTATGCTAAGAAAAAGTTTAGAAGAGTATGAAAAATAAGACCTAAAGGTAAATAAATATACATCTGTTTTATATTGGATGAGAAACAGAACCAATAGTTTGTAAGATCCAAAATGCCTGTGGATAAATTTGAGTGTTTTGGGAGTGAAAATTGATAAACATAAACAAGAGAGCGACGCATTAAAACAGAATTACAAAAGATATAGCAATAAAAAGAATATGGTATAACATCTATTTTATGGGACAGAGATATAATCAGAGAAACTAAATTGCAAATATACAAACCAATAATGAGAATTTTATATACCTACTTAAATTTGACATAAAAGAAATATTGAAATTTGTATAGTTTTTGAAATCTCAAATTAGAATAATTAAAGGGTTAGAATATAATAAAGAAAGGTATAGAACAGTAAGAATCTTACCTGTTAAAATATTTAGAAACTTCAACTGGAGGAGCTCCCATTCATCTTAATGAAATTCCGATGGAATATGGGGCTGACATTTTGAAACTGAATATAGAATTAATATCGAGATTATTATGTCACTATGAAAATGACTGTTTAAGAAGCTTAACAAGCTATTTAAAACTGAACAAAAATAGAAATCTGGTATTAAAATAAGATATGAAAATTAAGAATTATATATAGAATATAAACAACTATACAAAAACATCGTATATCTTACGGATAATAACAACAATATGTCTCCATTGTAAACACTATTGTTTTTTCGAATCTGCTTAAATATTAAGAATGTAAAAATTAGTAGGTACATTATATGATAGAGGCATGACAAAAATTGTGAAATTTCTAGCAACATTAAAAATAAGCAATTATGCATGAAACATGTTGCAAAACACATTACAAATAGAAACGAACTAAATGTGAATTTATATAGAAATTCGACGTCTATTTATTATATAGCAGAGAAAAGTAGTTTTTCTTTAAACATTTGGAAAGCTATCTGTAAAAATGGCTACAGATAGAATATGGCACAGTAATACATTAAGTTATATTTTATTTTAATACCTGATATAACAACAAATATAGTATGACTATGCGCCAATTGAAGCGACTATATCTTGCCACCGTGAATTGTTGCCGGCGTCTTCCTTTCTATGCTCAACCAATTGTCACACCTGTGTCAGTAAACACACATGCGATCAACGTATGCTCTATATCAAAGCCGTCACCCTCCGTGGTGTAATGGTTACCATGCTAACTTCATATATCCAAGGTTGCGGGTTCAAACCCGGAGGAGGACGATGGATTTTTTCAGGCTCCCTTCGGAAGGGAAGTAAAGCCGTTGGTCCCGTGTCGTAGATTTACGGCACGTAAAAGAATCTCAAGCCTGAAAAGGAGGCCTGTGAGCAAAATCAAATAGTCTTTCCGCCCAGTATTGAATGGGACGCTGAGAACCACAGCGCTAAATGGCGTCCATAAATAAAAAAAAAAAATCTAAATCAAAGCCCTGCAAGCCACACATGTATGTGTAACTTTTTGACACCTTCATGTAATTTACAAGTACAATAATAACTTCTATTTCTGGAAATATCTTACCACGTCATCGAGAGGTTCCTATATGAAAGGAGTTGGCAGGCTCGCACAGTTCATTAGAGAGAACTCCAAGAGAGCTGTCGTCAGCTGTCTGCGAGCGTCGAAGCGACGAGAGAAATTAATTGTAATCAGAATTTGAAATAGATCTTTATAACTTGGTAATGCCTCTTTAAGATCAAAATTGAGGAAATAAATGGATACCTAGTTGCTAAGCCGGCTTAAGTTGTAGTGCATGATGCAGCACACACATGAAGGCGTCTCCATTTGCCAGATCGACCGCAAGACTCTCATGTAAGTCTACAGAGGAGGGGGGGGTGTTTAATTTAAAGCCGTGTTTTCTCTTGGCACAATCTCGCCCTCCCTATGTTGCATGCTAATTCCGCCCCAGACGTGTCAGATGCCGGAGGGGCCCAGTGGGTGGAGTGCTGTGCAACCGAAGAGAAAATTAAATTAAATTAATCCAGGGAGCTGCAATAGGAAGGTGCCTCAGCATTGCTTCTTGTCCACATACAGCTTCGTCACTTCGCTTTAATTGCCTTTGCTTTACACTGAACAGAGCCGTTAGCATTAGGACGATCTGTCAACAACCCTTTCCTCTGCCAATTAAACAATAGTAATATAACAGAAAACAGTAAAAACTGACGAGGTTGGAAAACAGATCAAATATACTTAGTTTAATTATTATTTTTACATATAATCTAAACGTAACACTCCCATTAACATAGATATTTCAACAATCAGTAAAAACGTATGAAGACGTTAGAAAACAGATCAAATATACTTAGTTTAATTATTTTTACATATAATCTAAACAGTAAAACTTCCACTACCATAGATATTTCAACGATCAGTAAAAACGTTTGAAGAGGTTAGAAAACAGTTCAAATATTCTTAGTTTGATTATTTTTACACATAATCAAAACAATAATACTCCCACTAACTACCAAAGATATCTCAACAATCAGTAAAAACGTATGAATAGGTTCGAAAACGATTCAAATATACTTAGTTTAACTATTTTTACACATAATCTAAAGAGATTATCATCTCTATCATAGATGTTTCAACAATCAGTAAAATCATATGAAGAGGTTAGAAAATAATTCAAATATACTTAGTTTAACTATTTTTACACATAATCTAAACAATAACATTCCCTCTACGATAGATATTTCAACAATCAGTGATTACTTTATCACTTACATAGTATGTAGAGAAGGCACTAATGCTCTGTATGTGTGTGTGCATATGTGTCCATATCTATGTTTGTGTCTGTGAACAGCATAATTCACACTTCGTGTCGCATATATACATAAAGCGTTTCCGGATATTTTACTTTCTCATAAACGTCTTTAACGATTTTAATTAAAATATCGTAAATAAATATATTAACATACATATTAACATAAGAAATAAAATACACCTACCTTACTTTTTGTGGGAATAACATGTGAAATCCTCTTCATTTATAAGGAATGTTTATATAATCTTCTATTACTAGTAACGATAAGCAATAGACAAAAACGTATATAAAAACGTGGATTACTTTAAAACACACAAGTTATTGAAAATAAAATGTTAGTGGCATAAGCCATTTGCGATATTATGATTATCCATTTTAATAGTTCGATTACTTTGTTATTCTTTTAAAAGTTCCTACGATATTCAGTTATTTCTCGCGGTTGAATGTAAAGAGTAAAGGATTCAAAGCAAACATGCAGCGTCCATTTCTTAAACATTTTGCTATCCTCGTCTACTTTGTAGCTATAACCAAAAGTGTATTTTAGCTAATTTTGCAGAGATTTATCTCAATTGAAATTAAGTGTATAGAAAAATAAACTTCCATAAGAATAGGTGCACACCCGAATAGACGATAGAGGATAGAAAAGGAATAGGAATAGGATGCGGATGAAGAGAACTCGGCACGAAACCAATTCAGGTAATTGCTCTGGTATATTCAGAGAGGAGATCCTCCTGGCAGCAAAGGATGAGGTGAGAGGTTATACCGGGTGCCGGAACCAGGAGCGACGGCATAGTAATGACAGGGTCTTTACAGTTTCCAGATTGAAGCATCCCGACCGTCAGACAGGTAAACCGGCGACCCCACCCCATACAGGTTCCAATGCCCCCACCAATGGGTCTTCATCCGGGCTACCAGCCCAAGTCGGGGGACGGCGAAAGTCAGTAGGAGCATCCGTTTTCCTAGCGCGCCCAACCGAGCACCATTGCCGATACTTCCAACTCTGAAAGAGACCAACGGATGAAGGATGCATGAAATGACAATGAAAACGACATAGAGGTACTGGAAACTTGGGGGATGGAAAAAAACCTACCCAGCATTCGCCTGGCGAACCGAGGAGCCCATGAGGTAGGCCAGCCTCAGACGAAACCGCCTGAGTCATTCCGCTCAGCAAATAAACTCAAGTGAATGTAACACGCAAGAGTTTATGACTGTCTAATATAGGCGAGTTGTTGAAAATTTCAGTGCACATCATAGTTCACAAAAATATCCCATAAGAAATAACAATTACTATTTTGAGCTAACGTTATACTTTTTGAAACGCCATTAGAGATAAGCATACATTTAACTAAATAAACATATAATAATTAAAAGGTGTTTGACACAAAATTCTGATTAAAATACTCAAAGAGTGGTCTCAAACTTTTACTGAGTGTCCAGCTGCCCCGTTTATGACATGTCAGTAATTCCTTTGTGCGTTAAAAGAATTGCAGAATCAAGTTAAAACTTTTCAGTGTCAAATTGGCTGAGCGACTTTCTCTTTGCCCCTCTTGGTTATTGCAGAGACGGTGATGCGGGTCGTGCTCATTGAGAAAGGCAAAACGAAGGTACCTCTAGTTTCCCACTGGCCGGTTTTGACTTGAAATAACACCGTTGAGTTCTGCAACTACTTTAACGCACGAAAGAATATCTACACACGCCAAATGGGGGAGTGACATGCTAGCCTCTAGTTCGCAAGGTCACAGGTTCTAACTCGGAGGAAAGCGATGTATTTTTTGGCGTAAAAAGCTTAATGTGGCTACCTTCGGAAGGGAAGTAAAGTAATTAGTCCCGTGTTTATACATTTACGGCACGTAAAATAACTTAAATCATGATAAAGAGATCTCTGAGCAAAAGTAAGCGGTCTTTCACGCCCAATATTGAATGTAGGCTTAGAACTGCAATAGTTAAAGAGCGACCATAAATAAAACTCAATTGCTTTATATAAGAATACAAACTTTATGCTTTAATTTATCACAAAATACGGAGCATTTAGACCACCTGAAATACCTCAAATAGTGTTATAATTACCTTTACAAATGTTAAACATGAATATGTACTGAAGGTTTAAACAAGGACCTTTAACTGTTTTTCACTCCAATAAATGTCAAAATTATAACAATTTGCAACACACAAATTTGCATGTTACCACAATAAGAAATGTCCAGAGTTGTTTTAAGTTTCTCATAGTGCATACTTTGCGACAATTGCATTTATTTTTGTGAGTATTCTTCCATTTTCTAAGGTTTTCCTAGTACATAAAATTCAATGACAATATGGAGGATTTCGCCAGATGTTTGTCGAAAATTTAAGATATATGCCATACTAGTTTTACAAAAAGGTTGATCAAAATCATACACAAGGGTTACCTAAAACACCCGTTCTAATTCACTCCTAACTTGCAAAATGTTATTGTTTAGTGAAAACTTTCTCTTGTTTCTTTCTGATTTGTGTTGGCAGAAAAATGGCATCTTGTTGCACGGAAGACCAAATATTTATCTCTTAATTATGAAATGATAAACAAATGATGCTTTTTCTCTATTCCAACGGCACATTCTGTATGTTTAACACCTTTTTGCTCGTTAATTTGTTCATTGCTGCTTTCGAGCAGATGAGCTAGTTCGAGTGTGTTCCGCTCTCAGTCCAGTCCACCAAATGGGATGATGGTATACCAAACGAGTTAGTGTATCATTACCTGTTCGAATGTTTAGTGAGAATTGACGCAAGGGGAAAATTCAACCTGTATTTACAATTGTTGCAATTTAAGTTTGCAGGATATTCGTGTAGCCCAACCTCCGTGTGTTCACCCGCTGCGGTACCTTATTGTGAGGCGCTGACCATATCTCACCCTCCAATCCTGCAACCCATCCATGACGTCTGTCTTGGACAGAGATGGGGGATAAAGCGGCCGGATGGTAGGCCAATGTTCCTTATGAGCAGTCGTGTCATGGGGTTATAGCGAAAAAGCTTAATATTTTAACTGTTTATAATTTATTCTTTATTTAGAAAAACTAACGTCATTTTGTATGGCTCAGCACTTTTTACCTTCTCGTATGTACAGTGTACATATTAGGTAGAGAAGGTATGTATTCCACCCAAAAGTTTGATGCCGACACTTCACCGGAATTTAAGAGTCCGTGAATAAAAAAAAAAAAAAAAAAAAAAAAAAATAGTAAAAGATCCGCGCGCGCGAGCGTGTGTGTGTGTGTGTGTGTGTGTGTGTGTGTGTGTGTGTGTAGACATCATAACTCAAAAACGAACAGTTGGTTAAATACCAAACTTGGTAACACACGTCTGTAATTTTAGAGCAGATGTTTTGCTGCTAATTGCAAATTTATGGGACACATCTGCTGACTTTAATTAAAATAAAAATAAGGGTCACCTCAAATCATGCACACTTTATTATAGTTTGACACTTGGTACACAGCTGTTTTATTCAGGTGCTGCAATGTAGCTTTTCACGTTGATTGTACTGCTATACAGATGGTTTTGTATTTACAAATTTGTAAATGAAAAATCTGATGTTTTCCATAGCTATTCCATTTTTTTTACCTATTCTGCAACAAAGCATTATTAAAAAAATTATTCTCCTCTCTACTCATATTAATCAAAATCAACATTAACGTTTTTACTTTCTCTACACGTACTATGTACATAGTGTATAGAGAACGTATTGCACTCCACTCAAAAACTCAATACCGAGATTTCATTGAAAATATATGTTTTAGGGTCTCCTGTAAACAAAAGAAATATTTTCAGAAGAAGGTCCATGTGTGTGTGTCCGCGTGTCCGTGTGGCTGTGAACAGGATAACTCAAAAACTAAAAGTTGGTAAAATACCATACTTGGTATTTAAGTTTGCTGTCTTCCAGGAATGCACACAAAGATTTTGAGAAAAAATAACCACCCCAAACTACCCTTTACATTGATAAAATTTCGTCAAAAATGGCTCATACGATTTTGATTAAAATACCGTATATTAAAATATTTATATAGAAAATAAAATATATATTTTGAATTTTTTGGGAATAGCCTCTAAAGACCTCTTTATTCTGAATGACTGAATGACAAACCGTAAGAGTTAGACAAAAACTTACTACATAAAAATGTAGATCACGTTAAAACACACAATTTGTCATATACGTTTTTTTCGTGAAATTGACCATTTCTGAGATATTCATTGTTATTTGTTTCAGATTTAATATAGTTAAAATCTTTCTCATTCGGAAAGTTGTAAACTCCTGACCCTGCATAGAAACGGATTTCAATCACATGATAATCAGATTTTAAAAGATTTGACTATCGTTTTAACCTAGTGTATTCCCTTATTTTCCTTCTACTTAAAGGAAGCAAGTAATTAAGACAATTTCTGATAATGTTTATCTTGATTTTCATAAAGTAAATAGAAGAATATGCTTTTTAACAATAATTTGTTACAGTGATGTAGAGAAAGACATGTGAATGGAACACATAAGATTTTTTTTTTAGTTCCTTGCAACTAATAGGAAAATAAGGGAATACACTAGCTAAACCGATAGTCAAATCTTTTAAAAGCCCTCGCTGTCATTTACCCTTCTTTTTGAAAGACCTAGATGAAAATATGAATAACTACTTCTCATTTGAGAAAAGATTAGTAATGTAAACTATAATTACTCTCAAAATGCTTAGCTCTACAAAAAATTGTATATGACATAATTTGTGTGTTTTAATTTCTGCTGTAAGTTTTTGTCTATGTTTGCCGGTTTACCAGCTATTAAAAAGCCTTTCAGAATAAGGGTACTTCAGGGGCTATTCCCAATAAATTCAATTTTTTGTTTGGGTAGTGTTTAACGCCCGCTTTAACTACTTATGGCACCGCAGGTGGTGACACTGATGATACATGAATGAATATGGAGCACCGGTGGAATGCGATGGCGGGGGAAACCGGATAACCCGGAGAAAACCCGCCACAGCGCCGCTTTGTCCACCGCAAATCTCACATGCGGTTGCTTGGGATCGAACCCGGGTCTCCTAGGTGAGAGGTGAGTGGTCTAAACACTTTGCCAAGGCGTGGCCAATAAATTCAAGATATGCATTTTATTTGGTATGTAAATATCTTCAATATATAGTGTTTTAATCAAAACTGTTAGAACCATTTTTTTTCTTTAGAAAATCATAAGTTTTTTAAAAAAAAATGTTCCTTGTAAAGGTAATTATGGGTGGAGTGGGGCTTTTCCTGAAAAGCATCTCGGAAGATACTGAACTTTCACCTATTTTGTTATTTAACCTATGTTTCGTTTTTGAGGTATGCTGTCTTCAGGCTCATACGCACAACATGGAACTTTTCTAAATATAATTTATTTGGATTTAGGGCTCTTAAAATGTCTTTCCGATGAAATCTTGGTATCGAATTTTAGGTAGAATGCAATACCTTCTCTACCTACAATGTACAAGCACATACGTGATAGAGAACCTAAGAAACGTAACATTCCGAATGTCTGTATATTCAGTATGAGTAGTATTATGCCTTGAAAATTTCTTTAAGGAGTTGAAATTATGCAGTATATGAAATAAAATTGAGTTTTATTTATGGACGCTCTTTAGCTGCTGTGGTTCTTAGCGTCTCATTCTATCCTGGGCGTGAAAGGCCGATTAATTTTGCTCAGAGGTCTCTCTATCAGGCTTGAGGTTCTTTTACGTGCTCTAAATCTACGACACGGCACCAGCGGCTGTACTTCTCTTCCGAATGAAGCCATGCTAAGGAGTTTTACGTCCAAAATATCCATCGTCCTCCGCCGGGTTTGAACCCAAGACCTTGGGTGTATGAGATGTTATGAATTGGCACTGTATGAGTGTTAGCATTAAGATTTGATTACATATATTTGTTTTAAACGTGCTAGATTTAGTTTGGAGAGCTGTATAATAGTAAGGACAGAACAGGCAAACTTAATTGTATAATGTTACTGATATTTGAAGTGGTAAGAACCTTATTATTGGGTAGTGTACATTTTCACTTCATTATTTTGCCATCGCATTCATGCTTTTAATGAGGGTGCTACTGCATGAATTCTATTAATTTGTGCGCAAGGTGATTCATAGCGACCTCTTCTTGCAAATGACGTCATCCTGCTAGCCCCAAAGAACAGTATTTAACTTAATTACGTCCGGATGAGGCTCGTAAATTGTTAGTATCCCCTCTGAAAGTGTCCATCTGTAAAACTGTACTCCTTTCAGACCTGTGTTGCTGCTTGTAGAGTTTGAATGGATGTTCCAGTCTGGTCGGCTTACACAGAAACCACGATCTGGGTATTTGGGGAGGAACTACATATATATACGTGATACTGTGGTCAGGAACAAAACACTGAGAGCCAAAAACCGCATCATCCATAGCGCTTCTCTCTCTTTTCTGGGGCTTGTACACGAGCTTTAAACGAAGAGGATTGTGGGTAATTAGTGGCGCGGAAAGGGGCGGAAAACCGAAAAAAAAAATAATGCCCTGGAGCGCAAACATTCCCTTCCTAAGGGGAAGACGGGGTGGGTGGAGAAAACGGGCGGGGATCGTAACCGAACTCGTTTAAAATATACACCGAAAACGTGGAGTTCAATGCATTTCATTTGGCAGAAGGCTTTTGGGTTAAGGATTTAGGACTCAGCTGGAATTAGTAGCTTGTGTCGTCTGTGTGAACGTAGACTTATTACCAAGGTAGAGTTAGGACGATACTGGAGGGTTGCCAAGGCGACGCTTGGCGCTTCAACATGTGCCTAGCGCCAGTTAGACGTCACGGCGCCGCTAGTCTCCGGACATACGCACATCAACACTTCTTCCGGTTTGCTCATTAAAGCAGAAGTGCAGGAAAATTAAAACCTTCATGGACACAGCAAGAGAAATCTTTAACATAATTGCCATTGTAGCTTTCCTTAGCTATATTACGATAGAATAAACGTCTCCAGCTAAGAGCTTGGACAATAAATATATATTTTTACTTTCTCTATACGTACTATGTAGAGTGTACAGACAAGGAATTGCATTCCATCCAAAAATTCGATACCGATATTTAACGAAAATACACGTCTCAGGACCTCCTGTATCCAAAAAAAAGTATTTTCAGAGAGAGATACGCGTGTGTGTGTATGTGTGTGTGTCCGTGTGTCTGTGAACACGATAAATCAAGAACGAAAACTCGGTAAAATACCAAACTTGGTATTTAAGTTTTTATCTTCCAAAGATGCGACACTAAGATTTTCAAGAAATCTTCTTTCAACTATCCTTCACGTGGAAATTTTTTCGAAAATTTAGATTTTCTCAATAATAGCTCTATCAATTTTGATTAAAACATCGTATATTAAAGATATTTATATGACAAATAAAATATGTTATATACATTTTTGTGGAGTAATCGTTTTGGAGATATTCTTCTTTATTGGTTTCAGATTTTTAAAGCTTTTCTCATACACGAATTTGTCAACTCCTGTCCAACAAACAAAGGAACCTCAGTCACATAGCAACCAGTTTTTGACTATCACTTTAACCTATGGTACTCCCTTATTTCGCTTCTACTTACAAGGAAGCAAGTAATAAGACTATTTCTGCTAATTTTTTCTCGAATAGCATGGAATAAAAAAGAAGCATAAGCTTTTTAACATTATTTTGTTGCAGAGATGTAGAGAAAGTTATGTGAATGGAACACATCAGATTTTTAATGCTTAAACAGCATATTCTTACGTTTCATAAAATAATTTTAAAATAAATATCACGGAAATTAAAATGTCTATATATTAGCTTTCCGTAAAACCGAGCAGCAATGCATTACTGATTTAATTCTTTGTATATTTTAAATTCGTTACTAATGACTAAAAGCAGTTCAAAATAATGTAATCTTGTTGAAGTATTTTGGATTTATATGAAATTCAGTTTTATTCAAGCTCAATCACGCAATATCGGGGTATTTGCGACATATAGCGAAGTCCACGATGACGCAGTAACGCACAGGGTGACAATGGATCATTCGTCACCTATAGATGGCACCGTAGGACGAAATTACGACTTCGCGTTCGTGAAAAACGTGAATTTTGCCCATAGACGTCCTTCAACGTATAGCTTTTAGTGTCAATAAACATTATACAGGAACAACGGCTTTACTTCTCTGTCGAAAGAGGCCATGCTAACTATCTCTACGTCCGAAAAAGTGTATCTCCTCCGCAAGGTTTAAACCTGCGACCTTAAGCACTAGATTCTCATGGTAATCACTACATACAAGTGCGATTTTTATGTGAAACACTTTGGATTAATTTGATAGATAACAAATTTATGTACGTAAATTTGACCAAACACGAACTGAATTAATGATGACTTCTCGGGGCGTCAGCGAGGTAAGTGTTGGATTCATTTCCAAGCTTTCAACAATGTACTCTGTCGCCATCATCAGGGAACTGAGAAAAAGCATTAATAACCAGCGCCGGGAAAGTTTCAAGTCCTTGACGAACTGAATTGTTAAAACATGGCTGAACGATTTTAAAATTCAGATAGTTGAATCTAATCAATTAAGGTTGGGATTCAAAACTTATCAAAAGAACGCGGAAAAGCTAAATTAATCGTATACATTTAACTAACAATATACAAGAATGTCGTAAATGTTTCTTCTAAATGAAGAATATGGAAAATGTGCCAAAATAATAAAGAAACAAGTTAAAAATTACTTTTGTAATTATAAAAAACAAACATTCATAATTTTAGTTTTCAACTTTGGAAAGAATATATTTATATATAATATACTAGAATAAAAATAAATACATTAAAATATTTATACTAAAACACAGCTCCTCCCTGAAGATAAGTTAAAGATGCAAGATGAAGAAAAACCTCAAATAACCTTGTACAATTTAATCATTATATGCAAAATATAATCTCACGATTTTAAAGGAAATATTAAATAAATGAAAAGGAAACAAGCAATTATTAAAATAAAAGCTATGTAAAATCCTCAAACATTTAATGTTATTAATCCCCAGCTACCAATTCTATATGAGCTAGAGATGAATAAGGAAATCTGTCTTTAAACTTAATAAGTTTAATGTAATGTTAACAATACATATTCTCAGTTAAGAAGCTATACTTCGATGAAAAATGGTATAGAATAGTTGCACGAAAGGGAAAGAACAGAAAATAATAGCTGTAGAAACATATTGCGGGTCAAAATGTTTGAAGAGATTTCCTAATATTTGAAATTAGATATTTCAGATCAGTAAAAGAATAATTCATAAAGGACAAAACAATAAAATATATTTTTCATAAGTAAAAATTCACAAAATTGTGAAACACGATATTCTCAAAATATGAGATAATAGAAATGTCCGCGAGACATATTTTGCGGGATAGAAGGTTCCATATGGTAAATGTTTTCACACTGTATAACGTAAATGCGAAATATTTCGTCCTTCTACAAAAAAACACCATGAATCATTTTAATGCAGACATTTTTTTTTCTTGACTAGCTGAGACATTTGACTTTCACTTTTTCATGCTTTAAAGTTACTAGATAGTGACAAATTTTGCTAGACCATTTTTGTTATTGAGTTGTTCAACATAATTACAGATAATTAATCTCTGACCCTATGTACCAAACTTTCCAAGAAATATTTTTAAAAATCAGCTTAAGTCACATGTAAAATGAACTTCTCCCCGATGAACATTTAAAAATATTAATATTAACATTTTACACATCATTATAGAATATAATTTGTATGGATAAATATATAATTTTAGTAACATTAAAGCTTAACCTAAAATATGTTATGCTTGTAATAACACATTGTCTTATAATAAATACTATTTGTATTATTAATATCCTAAATGGGAAACTATGCCTGAAATTAAGAAAAATCTCATTAAATATCTTCATCCATTTTAGAGAAACTATATTGAACATGTGAAACAAATAGCGCAAACAAGCAACGGAAACTGCTGTGGAAGAACAAAAACTCTGATGTGTTAAATCATATGTCTTTCTCTACCTTTTCTGCCAACAAATTATACTACAAAAGATTATTCTTTTACACACATCATGCTAATCAATATAAACATTAGGAGAAATTGTCTTATTGCGTGTTTCTTTGTAAGTACAAAGGAAATAAGGGAATGCACTAGGTTAAAACGATATTCAGATCTTTAAACAGCTGGCCGCTATGCGAAGTAATTAAAATTCGGCTCTCTTTGCATGGCCAGAAGCAAAATCAAATACATGTGAAACGTAAGATGGCTTTTTGTTTAAGAAAAATAAGAAGCAAATAACAAGGAATATCTCGGAAACAGTTAAGTCTAAATCAAATGTATATGACATAAATTACTTGTTTTAACGAGATCTAAATTACACTGGTGTTCAAAACCAAAGGTTGAAAGTAACATTCGCGTGCTGTGCCACTGCCAAGTAAAATAGCTTGATGAAACTTGAATCATATATAGAAAACCGCTACAGTAAGCTATAAACAAATATGCAATGAGACGAACATAAATTGCACTTTTATTCATAGAAAATAAGCCACACTAAAGTCACTAGGTCATATGATGGTCCTCTAGAATTATAGAAATAGAGACATAGTGCGTCATGTTCCCGTGCCGACCTCTAGTTGGTAAGGAGTTCTTGTGGAAGGGCGTTCCATTCCTCCACCAGCGCTGCTGATAACTGTTGGATGGTCGTTGGTGTATGCGTCACCCCAAAGCATCCACACGTGTTCAATGGGATTTAAATCGGGGGAACGGACAGGCCAGTTCATTCGTCGAATATCCTCTCGTTCCAAGAGATCCTCCACCTGCGCGGTCCCGCATTGTCATCCATAAAAATCTGATGTCTTCCATTCCACACGACTTTCTGTGCATCGCTGTAACAAATTATTGTTAAAAAGCTTATACTGCTATCTACTACACGAAAATCGAGATAAATATTAGCAGAAATTGTCTTAGTTGTTTGCCTCCTTGTAAATAAGGAAATACGCTAGACTAAAACGATAGTCAAATCTTTTAAAAGTCGGTTGTCATGTGGATAAAATTCGTTTCTATGCAGGGTCAAGAGTTTACAATTTTCCATGTGAGAAAAGCTGAAGTATTTTACATCTGAAACAAATAACCAGAAATATGTCAGAATTTGTCAATTTAACGAAAAAAACATATATAACATAAATTGTGTGTTTTAACGTGATCCTTATTTTTTGTGAAGTAATTTTTTCCCATCTCTTACGGTTTACCAGCTACACAAAATTCAGCAAAATTCATTCAGAATAAAGGTCTTTAGAGGATATTCCCAGAAAATTCAAGAAGTACATTTTATTTGTCATATAAATATCTTTAATGTACGGTATTTTAATCAACATCGTAGAGCCATTTTTGAGATACAATTTTTCGAAAATTTTTATATATAAAGGGTAGTTTGGGGTGGGGGGATTGTTCTCAAAATCTTCGTGTCGCATCCTTGGAAGATACTAAAATTAAATACCAAGCTTGGTACTTTACCGACTTTTCGTTTTTGAGTTATCGTGTTTCATAGATACACGGACACGCGGACATATATAATTACTAAAATAACATTTAAAATAAAAACTTTAATTATAAATTTAAAATCAAATCTGATGTTTTATATTTTTGTTATTGTTATTATTATCATTCGAGATGAACATTAGCAGGATGATTCTCACCACATCTTCCTTTGTAAGTAGAAAGGAAATATATCCACTAGGTTAAAGCGATAGTGAAAACCTTTAAAATCTAGACAATATATGAAACAAGTGAAATTCAATTCTATTTGCATGGCCAGGAGCTGAAAATAAAGATGAATTCCCGTAGGACAAAAGTTTTAATCATGTGAAATTGAAACCAACAACAAAGAATATCTGGAAAACAGACATAAATTATGCGTTTTAACGAGATATACTTTTTATGAACTAAGTTTTTGTCTATCTCTTATGGTTTACAAGTTATACAAAAGTTATCTAGAATGAAGAGGTCTTGAAAGGCTATTGCCAAAAAATTAAAAAAAGAATCTGTGTTCCATTCACATGACTTTCTCTACATCTTTGTAAAAAATTATAGTTGAAAAACTTATTCTTCTACCTTCTTCACGCTAATCGAAACAACATTAGCAGGAGGGTCTAATTACTTGTTGCCTTGTAAGTAGAAGGGAAAAAGGGACAGTCAAATGTTTTAAAATGTGGTTGCTAAGGTATTGAAATCCTTTCTTTGCGTTCCCAGAAGTTGACAAGTTCCCATATGAGAAAAGTGTAAGCATTTTAAAACAGAAACCAATAACAAGGAATATCTCGAAAACGGTCAACTCTACGAAAAAAAATGAATATGACATAAATTGTGTGTTCTAAGGAGATCGACACTTTTTGTGTAGTAAACTTTTGTCCATCTTTTACAGTTTATCAGTTATGCAAAATTCAGAAAAATTCATCCAGAATAAAGACCTCTTTAGCGGCTATGCCCAGAAAATTCAAAATATAAATTTTATTTGTCATTTAAATATCTTAAATGTAAGAGATTTTAATCAAAATCATTAGAGCCATTTTTGAAAATCCAAAATTTGCAAAAAGTTTCCATGTATAAAGAGTAGTTGGAGTGGAATATTTTCTTGGAAATCTTCGTGTCGCATCCTTTGAAGATACTGAACTTATATATCAAGTTTGGTATTTAACGGACTTTTCGTTTTTGAGATATGCTGCCCACAGACACACACGGACATTTTTCCACAAATGCCTTTGTTTAGGATTCAGGCGTTTCCAAAACCTGTATTTCCGGTGAAATCTCGGTATCAAATTTTGGGTGCAATACAATACCTTCTCTATACACTATGTACATAGTACGTATAGAGAAAGTAAAAATGCTTCTAACTTCAAGGTTAGGGAGTTGCCTAAGCTGCTCTCTCATATTTTGTTATGTAGACATTGAGGTTGGTTCTACTGATGAGAAACAACAGTGACCAAACAGTCAGTTGCTTTTTTCAGAGATATCTCTGTCCCTTTTCTAGATGAGACGTCGTTAAGGAAACTTAGTGTTTGAGACAGTACATGTTTTGTCACGAGGCAAAGGGTTATTCAGAAGGGAAAGATAAATCAGAGATAATAAAATAAATTATATCAAGAAGGGAAATACAAATGTACACTGAAAATAGGAAGGAAAGAAAGATTTCAAACACGTATAAGTAGCCGAATTGTCACGAGCCGGCGAACGACCCCGAAAAATACCGTTAAGAAGGTAGGACATTGAACCGAAGGGGATGAGAAGACATAACGGAAGAGAAAACAAATCTCTCCGCTGGCCAGGGGAGGCACTTTTTGAGGCACTTGGCGCAGAAGATCGGCAGAACCAAGATGTTAAATTTAGGGTCCGTGATGGAGCCTACTTTGAGTTCCGAGTGAAATAGTTACTGTAATACAGACCAGAGTACGGACGATATCACGGCGGCAAAATTAATAAGTAACAATAGTCGCGGTCGCGCAAAGTATAGTTTTACAGGAGAAAAGTAAGAAGAATGCTTGTGTGCCCGACGGCGGAAAAAGGCCAAACAAACTGAATAAAGCACTTGTGTCGTACCACACCCCTAATACCCAAAACCTGCACCCGGGAAACGAACAGTAACCACGTTACCGCCCCAAGGTGTAGAGATTAGCTCAAATCCTAAATGTCCTTTACGATTAGTAGAACTATTTCAAACACAAAATTATATTAAAAGGTTATTGATGGTTTACTACAGTCTCTAAGCCCTTGGCTAACTTGGATTCTACTTGAGTCTTATTTACAACCTAAGATTTCGAAAACTTTTTCCTTTCACATTCCTATCGCTTTGAGTCCAACTCATAAGCCCTATCAGTGTTGACCAATCCTCAGAAATATAACCAGAAGATAACGAAATAAAAGAGTTCCGTTCAATGAATAACAATAAACATGTTATCTCGTTTTCCTGGTTTGTCGACGTACCCAAAAATTGAACTGGTCGTTCAACTGCTTTCAATTTGAAAGGAGTCGCATGTAACTATTTAGACAGTAATTTCAAAATCACCTCCATATTAAGTAATTCTTCCCACAGACCTCGTAAGACGGATAAGCCACTGCTGGATGTAGGTATTTGATCAGCTCCTAGACCAATTGTAACCTTACTGTAACAACCGTTTTTGGCAGACAGTTGTAGTTCTCTTTCTGTCAACTTCAAGAAATCTTCATAAACTTCAACAGGCTGAAGAATGGAAGTATTTTTACTTTCTCTGCACGTACTACGTACATAGTGTATTGAGAGGGTATTGTAATGCTCCCAAAAATTCGATACCGAGATTTCACTGGAAATCCATATTTTGGGTCCCCTTGAATCCAAAAAAAAAAAAAAGAATTTTTGGAAAAGGATCCGTGTGTGTGTGTGTGTGTATGTGATCGCATGTTTGTCTGTAGACAGCATAGCTCATAAACGAAAAGACCGTTAAATACCAAATTTGGTATTTGGTATCTTCCAAGGTTGCGACACGAAGATTTTCAATAAAATCCCTCCATCCCCAACTACCCTTTATATGGAACTTTTTTCGAAAATTTTGATTTTCTCAAAAATGGCTCTAACGATTTTGATTAAAATGTCGTATATTAAAGATATTTACCTGATAAATAAAATATATATCTTGAATTTTCCGGGAATAGCCTCTAAACACTACTTTATTCCCGCTGAATTTTGTGGAATTTTGCATAACTGCTAAACTGTGAGTGATGGACAAAAACTTACAGCACAAAAAATGTAGAGCACATTAAAACACACACTTTATGTTGTATACATTTTTTTCGTGGGGCTGATCGTTTTTAAGATACCTCTTGGTTTTAGTTACAAATTTTCTCATACAGGAATTTGTCAACTCCTATCCATACAAACAAAGGAGCTTCAGACACATAGCAAGCAGCTTTTGGCTACCAGTTTAACCTATGGTACTTCCTTATTTCGCTTCTATTTACAAGGAAGCAAGTAATAAGACTATTTCTGCTAATTTTTCTCTATTAGCATGAAGTAAATAGAAGCATAAGCTCTTTAACAATAAGTTGTTGCAGAGGTGTAGAGAAAGTCATGTGAATGGAACACATCAGATTTTTACTAATGTAGTCATGTACATTTTTAATCAACACCCGGACAATCGATTTGCCCACCAACCTGGCGACATTTCTCTGTATTTGGCCAGTCATCACTCAGATGACTCGCTCACATTGCCACATGGTGTGGTACATGAACGGTTATTGTTTCATTTTCGGTACCATAATATTTATTTAGCTCCAATAACATAGTTGTGTAATATGCGTAATAAATTGCAATCTTGTCGCTTTGTCTCGCATTTGAAATTCATCGAGTAATATTGACACAACGTAAAAGTAAACACAAGCTAAGAAGTAGCACTATAGATTTTAGCACAAATAAATACTGTACACATATTCGCCACTAGGCCGTATTCTGTATTCATGACAGATTACGAAAGATCTTCTTATAGACTACAAATATAGATTGACATATAATATGTTTAAAATCGTTTATTTTTGTAATCAGTTTACCCTCGTCGTATTTGTAGGACTGACACTTCCTAGGACTTACAAGCCAATGCCCAGGGGTCAGAAGCCTGTCGGGGAGCCAACAGCACGAAACAACAGAATGGAGAACCTGTTACGAGGGGTCGGCCCGTAGCCAGGTATGAACATGGGGAAGTGGCTGATATGAAATGTAAGGGAAATTGATGATTGGAAAAGTGATGATGGAACATTTGGTGGAATGAGTGGCGGAGGAAGCCGGAGTACCCAGAGAAAACTCGCTCAGACACTACAAAAAAAATGTAGATCACGTTAAGGCATGCAATTTATACCATATGTTTTTTCGTGGAATTGACCATTTCTGAGATATTCCTCTTCAGTGTTTTCAGATTTAAAGTACTAAAACTGTTCTCACGTGGAAAGTTGTAAACTTCTGGCTGTGCATAGAAACGGATTTCAACCACATGGCATCCAGCTTTTAAGAGATTTGACAATCATTCTAGCCTGGTGTATTCCCTCGTTTTCCATCTACTTACAAGGAAGCAAGTAATTAAGAAAATACCTGCTAATGTTTATCTCGATTATCATAAAGTAGATAGAATAATATGCCTTTTAGCAATTATTTATTACAGCGATGTAGAGAAAGCTATGTGAATGGAACACGTAAGTTTTTTTTAATGTAATGCAATTGTGAAATTTGACGAAAATTGTGAATAACGATATACTATTTTTATAATAAGACAATATGAATTCTAAGCTTCAATAAAATATATAGTTTTTCTACCTATATCGCGCACTTCAACTACGAAATAACTGAAGCTCTATATGAGCAAGTGCATTCTGATTAAATATAGTTTTCTAACAAAAAGAATTTATAAATGTTTTTACACACTCAAACGATTCCACACAATGTAATGAGGGCCGCGCCGTGGCCAAGTGACCACTCGCCTCTCACTTAGACGGCCAGGGTTCGAGCCCAAGCGACCGCATGTGAGATTTGTGGTGGACAAAGCCGAGCTGGGGCGGGTTTTCTCTAGGTACTCCGGTTCCCCCCGTCATTGCATTCCACCGGTGGTCATCTTTCATGTATCATCAGTGTCACCGCCTGTGGTACCATAAGTAGTTAAAGCGGGCGTTAAACACTACAAAAAAAACAACAATGTAATGTTTTACTAATTTCTTTCACACATTTTATACTGCCTCTCCGAAGTACATTCAAGAAAATGTAGTATATATTTTTTTTTTAAATAGACTCCAAATTTTATAAATAAACTATTAACATTTGAAAATAAAAACTTTTGTAGAAGACAAAAAGTAATAATTTTTCAATAATAATTAGGCCTTAATATAAAAAAATCTTATAGATAGATCTGTTGGCTAACTTATTTTCTGTTAAAACATGACCTTTCTGAATATTTAAAAATATATATCGAAGATTTAATTGTTTTTTTCACACAAGCCGTGTCTACACGAGTTGGATAAGTAGAGTGCGACTGAAAAATTCAATGCCATAACCGTGATTTGAATCACAGATCTCCCGGTCTCTAAGCGGTTGCTCTATCACTGAGCTACCATGGCAACATGCCGGCATAGCATTGAATTTCTCAACTGACTCACACACCACAAGGTGATCTAAATTATTTTGAGATGAGAACCCCAATGGCGACTTGGAAGATTGCAAGTACTTTACATCCCAGGATTCATAGTATAGTCAATTAGTATTGATTTAATTGTTTTTTCACACAAGTCGTGTGTAGGATATGAGTTGGATAAGTAGAATCAGACTAAAAATTTGTGTGTTACGTTCACATAACTTTCTCTACCCCATTAACGTTTCAGAGAACTTCTGTTGTAGCCTTAAGTTAATCAAGTAAATTAATAAAACATAAAAGTTTAAAATAATTTGTGAGGTAAAACATAAGTAAGTAAAACTGCAATCTGCAGAAATAGTCTTATTGCTTGCTTCCTTGTAAATAGAAGCGAGGTAATGCAGTACCATAGGTTAAAGTGATGGTCAAAAGCTGGTTCCTTTGTTTGTACGCACACGAGTTGACAAATGCCTGTATGAGAAAAGTGTAAGTTTTTTAAGGAATATCTCAAAAACTACCAAGTTCACGAAAAAAATTGTATAACATAAATTGTGCTTTTAATGTGCTCTACATTTTCTGTGTGGTAGGTTTTTGTGTATCTCATACGGTTTAGGAGTTATGCAAAATTCCGTAAACTTCATCCAGAATAAAGTAGTCTTCAGAGGCTATTCACAGATAATTCAAGATATACATATTATTTGTCAGGTAAATCTCTTTAATATACGATTTTGTAATCAAAACCGTTAGAGCCATTTTTGAGAAAATGAAAATTTTTGAAATTTTTTCCATGTAAAGGGTAGTTGGGAGTGTGGGGATTTTCTTGAAAATCTTCGTGTTGCATCCCTGGAAGATACCAAACTTAAATACCAAGTTTGGTATTCAACGGTCTTTTCGTTTTTGAGCTATGCTGTCCACAGGACAGACACACACACACACG
Organism: Hymenopus coronatus; assembly: GCA_030762935.1. Lineage (NCBI taxonomy): Eukaryota > Metazoa > Arthropoda > Insecta > Mantodea > Hymenopodidae > Hymenopus > Hymenopus coronatus. Next base: position 113,041,241 of record CM060888.1, on the reverse strand, counting down.
GACCTTTTTCCAAAAAATGTATTGTCAGTGAAATCTCGGTATCGAATGTTTGGGTGCAATACAATACCTTCTCTATACACTATGTTTGATTCTACTTATATATCGTATAATTGATATTTATAACAACAATTGAATTTAGAAAATAAAGAACTATTATTGAAATAATCTTGGAACGTTACAAAATATCACTGCTATCTTGTATAATGTTAAGGGTGATCGAGGGGCAAAGAAAACGGAAGACATTGCTGATGAGAGAAAATTTCTCTAATATTTGCTTGGAAGGATTTCTCTTTGTATGTGTTAAAAGCTACGCTCGTATTTTTGACATGTTCGCATTACCAGATCTTAAGAGTCCCTTATCTCATTGAGTATTCCAAGTAATACGAGACCCGTTACGCGTTTGAAGGCTATAGCACATGAATATATAAGGGAGATTTGCCTCCCTGTTTTGCTGCAGGCATCATTTATGTTAGCACCACCGTTAGTCACGCAACCAGCTAACATTAGCAGTCACGGAATCGTGGAGTTTGCAACAAAATATTAATCTGTTTAAGGAAGAAATGTACCTCCGCTCTGGGCTCCAACTTAGCCATCAGTGTTACCTATCTGTGAAAGCAAACAATAATTCGATCATCTGCTCTAATACGCTGCCTTATGAAGGAAATCTGCAATTATCCTTTGTTTCTGAATGGAAAATTGTTTAAAATCGCCTCAGGAGAAGCTTCCATTCAGCTCCTCCCTTAATGTGGCTTTAAATCTGGAGTATTTTGTTCCCAGACACGCAGCATTCAAATGAGGCAGAAGCTGATTCCAGCCAAGCAGAGCAATCAAGTCAAGATTCCGTTGTTGAATATTTCATACAGCCAGCCAAATGTGGTGATATGGTTACTGCTCTGGATTATGTATTTTTGTATTCAAATATAGGACCACCACCGTGCTCGTTGATAACAAGCTGGCTGTAGAAAGTCAAAACAGACTCTGGGGAAAGCAGGACATTAAATCTGCAGATATTTGAATTCATTTGATTTGAGTTTTCGTAGTAATACGTTTTGTATCCTTAGCTGTTAAAACTCTAGGAGGTCTTCACAGCATTCAAAGGGCCGCGCCGTGGCCCGGGTTCGATCCCAAGCAACCGCATGTGAGATTTGTGTTGGACAAAACGGCGCTGGGACGGGTTTTCTCTGGGTTCTCCGGATTCCCCCTCCATCGCATTCCACCGGTGCTCCAACTGCATTCCCTGCGGTGCCACAAGTAGTAAAAGCGGGCGATAAACACTATCCAAAAACTCTGATGTGTTCCATTCACATGACTTTCTCTACACCTCTGCAACAAATTATTGTTAAGAGGTTTATGCTTCTATTTATTTCATGCTAATTAAGAAAAAATTAGCAGAAATAGTCTTATTCCTTGCTTCTTTGTAAGTAGAAGCGAAATAAGGGAGTACCATAGGATAAAGTTATAGTCAAAAGCTGATTGCTGTGACTGAAGTTCATTTGTTTTTATGGACAGGATTTGACAAATTCCTGTATGAGTAAAGTGTAAAATTTTAAAGCTGAGCCCATAACAAGGAATATCTAAAAAAACAATCAACTCCACGAAAAAAATGTATATAACAAAAGTTGTGTGTTTTAACGTACTCTACGTTTTTGTGTGGTAAGTTTTGTCCATCTCTTACGGTTTTGCAGTTATGCAAAATTCCATAAATTCATCCAGAATAAAGTAGACTTCAGAGGCTATTCCCAGAAAATTCAAGCTATATATTTTATTTGCCAGGTAAATTTCTTTAATATAGATATTTTAATCAAAATCGTTAGAGCCATTTTTGAGAAAGTCAAAATTTTCGAAAAAAGTTCCATATAAAGGGTAGTTTGGAGTGGAAGGATTTTTCTCAAAATCTTCGTGTCGTATCCCTGGAAGATACTGAATTTAAATACCAAGTTTGGTATTTTATCTACTTTTCGTTTTTGAGTTATCGTGTTCAAAGACACACGGACACACACATGGACCTTTTTCTGCTTTTTTTTTTTTTTTGATACAGGGGACCCTAAAAAATATATTTCCGATGAAATCTCGGTATCGAATTTTTGGGTGGAGTGCAATACCTTCTCTATGCACTATGTACATAGTACGTATAGAAAAAGTAAAAAGACAGCATTCAAATCCCTAGAAAATACTTCACCTAATTCGACAGCAGTTAATATTGCAGAAAACCTTGCGTCTTGAAAGTTAATTTTGAAGTGAAAAGTGCTGATGAAGAAGACTACATCAATAACATTCAATCGTCTTAATTATAATTATTTCAATATTCTTAATAAAATCCAACGGTGCGTTTCAGAACCTGCGTTTTAAATCAACTAGAGCAAAATATTGAATCAAGTATGTTTCCTTACGGTTCGGAATATATTCCATATGCCATTAAGTCTATTTGCATCTATGAGACATTTATTTCTAACATAGGGTCGTTTAAGACTCGCTCGTCTGTTTCGCTCTTCCCTCGCCATATACCGGGACTTCAGGCAGCCAGCTTCCGCGCTAAGGTGCACATAAACTCATCTGTTGCTCAATATGCTCTTTGTTTTCCCGCGGAGTGTGTCGAAATGTTGCCACACTCTATATCACCTGCAAGAAAAACTATACATGTGCTTATTTATCACATTTACGCTTAATTCTTGCCAAAATAATCAAATTAATAAAATGCAATACCAATAAAATTATTTCAAATGGAATAAACTTATCAAGGATAACATACTATAGAAGTAATATCAGGATTACGATGAGGAATAATTCTTTTTATTGTTTTTTCTTTGTATCATTCTTTTGAACTTTTTATCACAGAAGTCTAATTCTCTTACTATTAACTACTTATGCTTATATTTACAGATTCTAAATATGTTACACTTAATTCTGCAAAAGTAGTCAAATTAATAAAATGCAATAGTTTACTCTTCAACCTTGGTAACAGCAGGAGTTTATTTATTAATTCGATTTAGTAAAGTTTTTTTTATTCTTAAAATTCTTACTAGTAATTTCTGTATTAACAATATTTATATCAGGTTTGGGAGCTAATTTTGTATCTGATTTAAAGAAAATTATTGCTTTATCTACACTAAGACAAAATAACAATTATAACTATAATTCAGAATATAAAATTTTTAATTGGGTTCTATTGTAACCGTTTGGAATTAAAGCATTTTTAATATTTATGACGTTATAACTAAAATAATAAATTAAATATTTTAAGTTCGAGATAAACAAAATTTGTAATTTATTTTAATATACTCTGATACACAAGACACAATTAATAAAATTACCTTTAATTAATTATATCAAAATCCTTTAAATTTACTGCCAAGTGCGAAGCTTCGGATTTGGTTTTAGACAAGAAATATTCACGGAGAAGGTCAGGTTTGATACAAAATAAAGAACATGAAGTCGGTGTCAGTTTAGTTCATACATTGCTAAACAAAATAGCTCAACAAACAGGTGTATGTGTCCGTCTTCTGCAGGAATTGCTACACACATTTTTACTTTCTCTACATGTATTATATACAGAGTGTATAGAGAAGATATTGCATTCCACTACAAAAATTGATATCGAGATTTCAACGGAAATACACGTTGTAGGGTCCCCTGTATCCAAAAAGCTATTTTTAGAAAAAGGTCCGTATGTGTGAACACGGTGTCTCAAAAACGAAAAGTCGGTAAAATGCCAAACTTAGTATTTAAGCTTGGTATCTTCCAGGGTTGTGACATGAAGATTTTGAGAAAAATCCCCCCACCCCAAACTACTCCTTACACGGAACTTTTTTCGAAAATTTTGGTTTTCTCAAAAATGACTCTGACGATATGGATTAAAATACCGTATATTAAGATGTTTACCTGACAAATAAAATATATATCTAAAATTTTCTGAGAATAGCCTCTGAAGACTAGTTTATTCCGGATGAATTTTGCGTAATTTTGCATAACTGCTAAACCGTAAGAAATGGACAAAAACTTACAACAAAAATAATGTAGAGCACGTTAAAATACACAATTTATGTTATATACATTTTTTTTCTTGGAGTTGATCGTTTTTTAGATATTCATTGTTTTTGGTTTCACCTTTAAAAACATATCTTTCTCATTCAGGAATTTATCAACTCCTGTCCATTCAAACAAAGGAACTTCAGTCACATAACAGCCAGCTCTTGACTATCACTTTAACCTGTGCTACTCCCGTATTTCCTTCCTACTTACAAGGAAGCAAGTACTAAGACTATTTCTGCTACTTTTTTCTCCATTAGCATGAGAATGATAATGTAAAAGGAACACAGTTATAGCTCTGAATTGCTAAAATTGAAAAGACGCGCATTTCTCAGACTTCTGCTCCTAACAACTATATACTGCAGTTAACTGACAAGGAAATTATCAGATCTGGGATCCCCATGTGTGACCCCGAAGGCTTTAGTCCGAGGTCCGTTCCTGAAATTTTGAAGTGATCGTCGACGTGAGGCCAAAATACTAGCAATATACTATTCTTAATATTTCCTTTCCATTTTACGAGCTTAGAATTACCTGTAACGTTGTGTAAACCTTTGTAATACTATGAATAAGTGTATTTATTGACATAACAGTATCATATATTGAGCTTCAACAATCACACGGATCCACAGACCGTACGTGCAAAACAATATTACGTAGTAAGTAATATTAAAAAATCTGATGTGTTCCATTCACATGACTTTCTGTACACCGCTGCAATAAATTAATGTTAAAAAGCTTATGCTCTTATTTACTTCATGCTAATCCAGGAAAAATTAGCAGAAATAGTCTTATTACTTGCTTCCTTGTAAGTAGAAGCGAAATAAGGGAGTAACATACGTTAAAGTGACAGTCAATAGCTGGTTGCTATGTGACTGAAGTTCCTCTGTTTGTATGGACTAAATTTCTGTATGAGAAAAGTATAAGTTTTTTAAAGGTCAAACCAAAAACAAGGAATATCTAAAAAAAAAAAAACGATCAATTCTAAGTAAAAAAATGTATATATCATAAATTGTGTGTTTTAATGTGCTCTACATTATTTGTGTGGTAAGTTTTTGTCTATCTCTTACGGTTTAGCAATTTTGCAAAATTCCGTAAAATTCATCCAAAATAGTCTTCAGAGCCTATTCCCAGAAAATTCAAGATATACATTTTATTTGTCAAGTAAACATATGTAATATACGATACTTTAATCAAAATCGTTAGAGCTATTTTTGATAAAATCAAAATGTTGAAAAAAAGTTCCATGTAAAGGGTAGTTGGGGGGGATTTTCTTGAAAATCTTCGTGTCACATCCTTGGAAGAAACCAAACTTAAATACCAAGTTTAGTATTCAACGGTCTTTTTGTTTTTGAGCTATGCTGTCCACATACACACAGACACACACATGCATACACATACGGATTTTTTTATAAAAATGTTTTTTTTTGGATTCAGGGGAACCCAAAACATGTATTTCCGGTGAAATCTCGGTATTGTGTTTTTGGAAGGAATGCAATACCTTCTCGATACATAGTATTTGTAGAGAAAGTAAAAAAAACAACAGCAATAAAGAATTAAAAGGATAAACTCAAAATAAAAATACACAGATATTCAAATACAGCAATTTAAATTTACAACACCGAGCACACCGTATTCAGGTGCATTAATGCACACTATTATAATAGACAAATACACTTAAGAGAAATATATACACATAATATGTACACAATATATAACAGCACAACACAACAATGATGTAAGCCTGAGATAAAATATATGCATGTAAAACATTATAATCACCTTTGCTTATCAATTCTTATTGCCCTCCCCTCTATTGTCAGCCGACACAGAATCTCAGAAGTCTTACCTTAAGTATACATTTAACTAGCCCGTTCACGTCTTCCGTGCCTGCCAGTAGCGTCTAACATGCTTCTAGCTCTGCATTTGCGATAGTAAGGATCGCGGTAAATACTTTATATGCACATATAACTTATTACAGAGTATGTTCAAATTATTGCATCTCCTTAGTGCTTTAATTTTGGAGGTTTCCTCTAGCACTGTAAGAGATACATATGTCGTTTACCTTTACACTGACAGAAAGTTATGAAACTGACATTACCAGCTCTAACCTGATGATGGAGGTCTGCTGTAGTACCTACCTTTTTTATTTGGCAGCAGTATCTTTTTCTGAATTACTTATTTGGTCTGAGTTTCACATATGTTAAATATACGATGCTCTTAAAATACCTACATCAAATCTGATGCGTTACTCTCACAGAAAATTCAAGATATGCATTTTATTTGGGATGTAAATAACTTTAATATACGGAATTTTAACCAAAATCATTGAAGTCATTTTTAAGAAAATCAAAATTCTTGAACATTTTTCCATGTAAAGGCTAGCTTGTGGTGGGGGGATTTTCTTGGAAATCTTCGTGTCACATCCTTGATAGATACTAAACCTAAATACCAAGTTTGGTATTTAACGGTCTTTTCATTTCTGAGCTATGCTGTACACAGACACACACAGATAGACAGACAGACAGACAGACAGAAACACACAGACAGACTCACACACATACACACGGATATTTTTTTTTAAAAAAATCCTTTTTTCGGATTAAGGGGACCCCAAAACATATATTTTCTGTGAACACTCGGTATCGAATTTTTGGGTACAATACAATACCTTCTCTATCCACCACGTACATTGCACATTCGGGCTAGAGAAAATAATAAGTTTATCCATATACAATCGACTATTTAGTTGTGAATGTAAATGAATCGCAGGCATTTTTCATTCGTCATGTCGAAAAGCTGAGCTCTAGAACCACCTGAATCGTTCATCACTCGCAACACAGTTTTTCCAATATTCAAATAGTAAACAGGACAGTCGTTTTCAGATCGTTGTCTATAAACACTTTGTCCACTTCGGCCGTGTCCCAAAACGGCTCGTCATCTTTGCTATTTGACTCTCCATCATATCATAGTGCACGACGATCATAAACTAAACAACCACGACGGTATGGGTGTTCTAGGAGACTCTATAATGAGGGATTTCGTTGCGCATAGTGAAACGATAGAGTGCAAAATCAGAGCAGTTAAACATTGGATGAGAATCGTTCACGGAAACCAATCTCTAATTAGGTCAGTCTGCTACCGTGAACAGTTGCGAATGGAAGGTAATTCGACGTGGGCATCAACATTAAAGAAAGGGTTGGAAAACTATTGGAATAGGATACATTTGGATGGCGGGGCAGGCAAACAGGCGGCGTATTTGTGGAAAAATAAGAACCGCCTCTGTGATATTGACAGACAGTAAATAACTGGGCAATGCACGGAGAAGGTTTCATTAGAAGTACAGTCTGTGCTAAAATCGCAGTGGGGTATGGAGCAATACATCAAAACAGGTACCAAACTCATTGGAGAGGGGCTGGCATAGATTAGACTGGGAACATGGAGGAGCACAAACATTGCTGAAAATGAATGGTACGAGAATCTGTCCCATTTGCGAGGAGGAAGAGTCGTGGCAAGATGTAGGGGCACAGAGGAATGGCGGGAAAAATAATTACCACGAACCTTTACACCGCGAATGTAGAGCTAGAGGCATGTTGGACGCTACTGGCAGGCACGGAAGACGTGGCTAGGTAAATTTATACTTAAGGCGAGACAGCTGAGATCTGAGAAGCCTGCCAATAGAGAAGAGGGGGGGAGGGATAATAACAACTAAACAGAAGTGACTGCAATGTTTTACATACATATACTTTATGTCATACTTAGGTCATTGTTGTGTTATGGTTTTATATATTGTGTATATATTATGTGTATATCTTTTTAAATGTATTTATCTATTATAAGAGAGTACATTTCTGCTTCTGAATAAGGTGTACTCTGTGCTGTAAATTTTAATTGCTGTATTTGAATATCGTTGTCTTTTTATTTTCGTGTTTACTCGTTTAATATTTTATTATTTTAATATTGTTTTATTGTGTATTACCTTTGTTTTTAATTTTCGTGCTTACTCTTTTAAGTCTTTGTTGTTTTTGTTTTAATATTGCTTTTTATTTTGTGTATTACAAAAGTACGTACGGTCTGTGGACCCGTGCGATTGTTGAAGTTCAATGTATAATATTGTTATGTCAAGAAATACACTTATTCATTCATGCCATGTCCACGTGACATGTATACAGGTTCTCAGATTTAGGTTGAGACCGTTAGTTGGCTTCTCTATAATAACCATTATCATTCTATTAATTGTTTATCAGTCTATATTTAAAGATTGCTAATACTCAATTATTGCATGTATTTAAGAGTGTAAAAATTATATTTCAGCAAGAGCAGTTCGGAGTTGTTAGCTCCAAACTTGAAAAGTGGAAAGAGAAAAGTTCTTTGTTAGGATATACTCTATTGTTAGGGCACGTACGAGTAGCGTGCAATAGAGAACCAAGTGATGGTAGAGACCCTTTTTGTTTGGAAAAGAGTTTTTATCCATTGTGTAACACTTATCACGTGAGCGTTATGATGCATCCTGGGAAGGAAATAATACGTTCTGGGTATTACCATCTCCAGGTTCGCGGTCTTTCCAACCAATCGGAAAGATTATATAAGTAAAAGATTACAGAACGTCGATGTTGTCTTTTAGTTACACCGACCGAGAAGATTTTTCAGTACATCGTGGCATTAAAGTTACATCGCGGCGGTCTCTCAGTTACATATCGGCATTCAAGTTAAACATCGCAACACTCAGTTAATTATCGGCGCTCTTAGTGATGAATAGTGATGAAGTTTCTAGTGATTATTTGATTTTGCAGATTGTACAGTAAAGTGCTTATCTCGCATCTTCTAGTTGGCAATAAATTGAGGTAAAAGTAACGTGTGTTTACCTAACTTTATAAGGTCACTCCCCAAACTACCCTCATTCGCTACCACACCGAGAGAGTCAAACCAGCATGCAGGCTGAGTTTATCTGAGGCACCTCAACGGTAGTAGATCTGCACAACAAAAGGTACGTAGATCTACTCATCTGGTAGTGGAGTGAATCTTGAAGCACCACCTATGTCATCATACATCTGAGCATGTGGCAACAATAATAAGCGCTTCATACTTGGCTCCCAAACGCGGAGTAAGAACATCTTCATACTTGGCTCTTTAACGTGGTGCAACAACGAAAGCGTTTCAAGGGAAATTCAGCTATCTAACATGGACGAGCGACTAAAATTCGACAGTAATCAAAGCGGTTATCAAATTTCGATCCCTATCAGATCCCCCATCAGATTCATCCAGAATTCCTGTGGCCAAAGCGGATATATCAAATAGGTACTACGCCCAAAACATCAGCTCTCAATTTTAAATGTAGGATACCGAAATCGAAACTGGAATTTCTCAACGGTAACTCAGAATGCAATCCAGAAGAACACCTCTGCTTTAGAGGCTGATTAAATCGACGAAGCAACCTCTGCCCACCTCTCTCACCCTGGTCTCCATACATGCGCAACAATTCATAACTTAATCAGGGCTGTCCAGGCTGTCTAATTAACAGAAGTACTATATACATGTTTTATAAGTAAGAAGGTATACAATGGAAACTTATGCTATCCTGTGATCTCCTCTGTCGCTCCTGTTTCAGAGTGGTTTCGTCATAAGGGGTGCGATACTTCTTTGAGACACAATATGGATGGGGAGGAACATAAAATGTTGACCTTTGGTTGGATAGCTGGTGCAACCGCATGGCAAGCGCATAACGCTTAACTGTGATATAATATCGCGACTTTTGATTGGTATCTCTTTGTGGCTATAAATCGTGAGATATTATAGTTAAATACACGCATCTTTTGTCACCGTGAATTATGATCCGGAGGAAGTGTATGAGAAAGTTTGCACATCTCCATAGTTTTACTTCTTCATTAATATCAAACTGTTGATAGTATGAATTATAGTGTGATAGTATAATCAGTTCTCAAGTTGCCTGCAATTGGAAACCCTGATGCCAGCTATCTGTATCTCTGTATCTGTTAAATTATTTATTTAAGGTCACTTTAAGGTTATCAGCGACCACAATATTCTTACATATGAAGATCAACGTATATACAAGATTTAATACAAATATATTACAACTGTGGTCATAATCTTAACTATTTGAAACTTGGTGCATCTAAATTGGTAAACAATTATAATAGTATCAAATTCTGGTTATAACAATTAAATTACATTATATAAAAGACAATATTTGTGATATTTCCACCAACTTGATAGCTTTTCTGCATCCTTCGGTGGTGTTAAAATGGAACACAGATCACTCTTGAGGTTTAAGTTCCTTCTGTCGTTCAGAAAAGCAGGGCACACGAGGATAAGGTGAGATGTTGATAAGACTTCTCGGGCTGAACATTTTGGGCAAGGATCTTTGGTTGTTTTCTTCATCAGATAACCATGGCTCAGGTTGAAGTGGCCAATGCGCAACCTGGTGATTAGGACCTTTTTTACATTCACTATCGCACTATATACAGTGTATAGAGAAGATATTGCACTCCACCCAAAAATTCGATACCGAGATTTCACCGGAAATATATATTATAGGTCCCCTTTATCTAAAAAAAGATTTTCGGAAAAAGGTCCGTGTGTGTGCTTGTGTATGTGTCCGTGTGTCTTTGAACACGATAACTCAAAAACGAAAAGTATGTAAAATATCAAACTTGGTATTTAAGTTTAGTATCTTCGAGGGATGCGACACGAAGATTTTGAGAAAATCCCCTCACCCCCAACTATCCTTTACGTGGAACTTTTTTCGAAAATTTTTATTTTCTCAAAAATGGTTCTAAAAATGTTGAATTAAAATTTCGAATATTAAAGATATTTACCTGACAAATAAAATGCATATCTTGAATTTTCTGGGAATAGCCTCTGAAGAGTAGTTTATTCGCGATGAATTTTACTGAATGTTGAATAACTGCCAAAGCGTAAGAGATGGACAAAAACTTACTGCACAAAAAATATAGAGCACGTTAAAACACACAATTTATGTTATATTCATTTTTTTCGTGGAGTTCGTCGTTTTTGAGACATTCCTTATTTTTGGTTTCTGCTATGAAAAACTTATACTTTTCTCATACAGAAATTTGTCAACTGCTGTCCATACAAACAAAGGAACTTCAGTGACATAGCAACCAGCTTTTGATTATCACTTTAACCTATGGTACTCTCTTATTTCGCTTCTACTTACAAGGAAGCAAGTAATATGGATATGTCTGCTAATTTTTTACTGATTGGCATGAAGTAAATAGAAGTATAAGCTTTTTAAGAATAATTTGTTGCAGAGATGTAAAGAAAGTTATGTGAATGAATGGTACACATCAGATGTTTTGTTTTCTTCGGAACTTAAAGTGTGATATTGCCAGTTCTGTAATAGATTTCCTAACCAGTTGTAGTTTTGAGGGCGTAGATTTCCACTGTTTGTCCCAGTGGTCCACGACATAGCTTTTAAACATTTTTTCAACATTCTGGAGTGTACCACCTAATCCAGCTTCAATTTGTTGCAGCCTCGTAGCATATTTAGCTGCCACATCTGCCTTTTCATTTCCGGTAATGCCTTTATGTGATGGAAGCCAAACCAATGAAATTTGGTAGCCGTTATTTTATTGTAGTTCTATGTGTATTTCTAATTGTGAAAGTTCAGAACGTTCTAGAGGCGGAGAGAAAGGAAGCTACCAGACGGTTCGGTTATCTCCCGATAGGGCATCTGCAGTTTATGCTGAGCGGGAGCGCTGCTTATCTATATTTATCTGTTCAACTCCTGCTGTCGACCTCCCAGAGGTTGAGCCATAGCGTCACAATACAGAGTTAAAAAGAAACATATTCTATTAAATGAATGCCTTTTAAAATCTATGAAGTACTAAGTATAACTTTATTACGTACTATATTATGTAAAATATGCTTTGAATTTTAAATATTTATAGTTCTGTGTGAGACGAAAATTTCGATTTTATATCTAAATTCACCTAAAATGCTTATTAAGATGCTTGCTTGCAGTAGCATAACTAGAAATATCAAACTAATTTGAAAATAAAATTTCTTATTTACGTTCAACATCTTTCAAGGATTATCACAAAGATCTTTCACTTAATTTCTGCGATTTAAAACTATTGTTTGAATAGAACATTCTAATGTTTTTTATTAAAACATATACACATTTAAGATACAGGCATAACTGATAAAATGTATATGTAAATATCCTATGAAAGTCTCTTCATCCGGAGTGAATATTGGATAAATGTATTAACCTGGAAAACTGTAGAAGATATACAGAAGTAAATCAGTAGTCATTAACATTTCGAATTATCAAGCAAGTCGTAGTCACGTGTGAGATTCGCATTTGGGAATTTTGGGTTCGATTCTCAATGGCCGCTTACTCTTTGCAAGGCAAATACAAAGATGAGGGATGAATAGGATTGGTTGATGAGGGATGAATTAAGTAAGGAATTATAAAAGTTATATACAATACATATATTAACATTGCAATAAATCTAATGAATTAAAATAATCATTTCCGTGAATGTATTCTACATTCAATTTTCTCTCTCTCCCATTTCCTCTCATTTCGTTTCCTTCTTTTATGTTTAAAATTGGTTCGGAACTAAGCGACCGTTGGTATCGGGAGTATTTTCTTGAAAATCTTTATGTCGCTTCCTTGAAAAATACCAAGTTTGATACTTAACGATCTTTTCGTTTATGAGTTCTACTGTCCACACAAACACACACACACACACACACACACACACACACACACACACACACAGGTATACACACGCACTTGTTTCTGAAAATTCTGTTTTTAGGACCTAGGGGATCTCCAAACATATATTTCCGATAAAATCTCGACATCGAATATTTGGATGCAACACTACCTTCTGCCCGCCTGGATAGTGTGGTAGTAACGTGTCTGCTTCCCATTTAAAACGTCGTGAGTTCGAATCTCGCTTAGGGTGAGTTACCCGGATAAGGCTTTTTTTTGGGGTTTTCCCGTATCCTGAGAAGACGAATGTCGAGTAACTTTAAGCTCTATGGACCCCGAGATCATTTGAGCATCATTTCATCAATTTCATTATCATCCGATATGACCAACCAGGTTAGAGGACGTTAAGCTTAAAAACAAAAACAAAAAAACAATACCTTCTCTAACCGCTTTGTACATTGACATGCGGGCTAGAGAAAGTAATAATGCATTGTAGGTAGCCATACATTGAAAGGTAGGAATCCTTGCAGGTTTGAGCGGCGATTTCAAGGCCTCCTTTGAGCTGTTTTTTAGCGTTGCATGGCGTCTCTATTGCTCTGGGCGAGGTGTTAAAGTTTTCGAGGCAGGCTGGAAGGAGAGGTTAGTTTATGCGGCATGCGATATAGACTGCATCAAAAAGGCAGTCGAGCGACAGAAAAAGCAAGTATTTAGCTAGCGACACGGCTACGACGGACAGCGTCAACTTTAATTGGGATTTACGCGCTTTCCTCAATCGTAAACCTTCTCGTGCCTTTCTTCTTCGAGATTACCTTAAGCCTGGAACAATTAACAGAACGGTTTCACTTGTACAGGGACATGGCATGAATAAAAACATGCGCTGGACGAGAAGAAATGGTTCGCTTTGTTTTGATTCACAAATAATTAGAATTCAACGTTGGCTTCGTCTGATAGGCAGGCGAACAGAGTATGCAAGACGAGAAGGAGGAACCTTTGAATAAAGTGCGATTTTTCTCTTCAACCCACAGTTGCAAACCTGAGACCGAATGTCCATGCACCTCCACAATGTCTTAGAGAATGGGTATAGATAGCCATGTAAATGTAACACATTGGATTACCTTTTACTTTTTCTAACTACTATGTACATAGTTAATACAGAAAGTATTGCATTCCACTCAAAAATTCGATACCGAGATTTCACCAGAAATCTCATTTTGGGTCCCTCTGAATCCAAAAAAAAAAAAAAAATTTAAATTAAGATCCATGATTATCTGGAATTATAAAAATTATACAAAAAATATATATTAACATTGTAACAAACCAAACGAATTAAAATATGAATAATAAATTTTGGAAGATTAAATTATGTTTTTTATTTGGACTGTTTATTTAATAAAAATGAAATGTATGCGTGTGTGTCTGTGCACAGCATAGCTCAAAAACAAAAATACCATTGAATACCATACTTGGTTTTAAGTCTGGTATCTTCCAAGGATGCGAAATGAAAATTTTCCAGAAAATCCCCCTACCTCCAACTACCATTTACACGGAGCTTTTTTAGAAAATTTTGGTTTTCTCAAAAATAGCTCTAACGATTTTGATTAAAATATCGTATACTAAAGATATTTACTTGACAAATAAAATTTATATCTTAAATTGCCTGGGAATTTCTGGGTGAATTTTACGGAGTTTTCCATAACTGCTAAACCGTAAGATATGCACAAAGCTAGCCACACAAAAATGTAGAGCACGTTAAAACAGACAATTTATGTTATCCATTTTTTTCGTGGAGTTGATTGTATTGAGTTATTCCTTGTTTTAGGTTTCAGCTTTAAAAAGCTTATACCTTTTTCATGCAGGAATTTATCAACTCCTGTCCACACAAACAAAGGGACTTCAGTCACATAGCAACCAGCTTTTGTCTATCACTTTAACCTATGGTACTCCCTTATTTCGTTTCTACTTACAAGGAAACAAGTAATAAGACTATTTCTGTTAATTTTTTTCCGATTATCATGAAGCAAATTGAAGCATAAGCTTTTTAACAATAACTTATTACAGACATGTCGAGAAAGTCATGTGAATGGAACACATCAGATTTTTCTTCTCACCAAGCAAGTTAATTATGATAACACATTGAGCACATGAAATGCACCTGAAATGCTTCTTTAAGGTGATAAGGTATTCTGAAATGGTAAAAAATAACATATTTTGTTTTAGACACTAATAAAACTATTATTTCTAGTTTCAGAAAGTGTATACTTCTGGGGGTTTTAGATGATTTTAATCAATTTAAATATAATTCAAATGCTAGTCTGCACTTCTTTATAGCTGTCATGCAATGCTTCCTTTTAGAACATTAGTATCTTTAAATTTAGTTTTCTCAAAACTGCATTTTTGGATACTTATGTATCGTTTTCTCAGAAACTATGAAAGCTGGAAAACTGAAAATGTCATACATATATAGAACACATAGTTGAACTTTCTGAATCACAATGTAATGTTATAGTATATATTGACTCTATTGAGAAAACAACAAAATTTCAAATTTACCACATTTTTATTCTTTTAATTTACAAATATATATTTTTTTAATTTCTACTGACATTTTGTCATAACTAAATAATTGAGGTTCAGAAGATAAACGATTGTAATAAGAAAAAAACATGTAGCATAGTGAATATGTATTGCAAGTAATATCAGAGAAAAAGGGTACATTCACATGTTTTAAGACTAAGTTTTATTGCTTTTGTACTGAATGGAATACTTTTATAGACTTAACCACATAGGTATTAATGTAAATCACCAGTTGAAATAATTGACATGATTTATAGAATAATGTATACAAATTTCTGGAAAAACAATTGAATACTTTAAGAGCAGTGGTAAGTCAGCTCACTTAAGGTATACTTTCCGTATGTTCAGACTATATTGTCTCCTTAATTACTCGTTGGGAGTTTATTGATATGGGATTTGCATCTAGGTAATTGATGAATCTGATCAGAGTATAAGTTTAGTCTGTGATGAAGCATTTTAGAACCGCACATATGGCAAGGGGTGCATGAATTGCAAGAGAGTAACAACTCAGCGATCCGTGATCCAGCGAAGATTCATCGGAGAATTTGAAAATCCCCTTCTGGATGGCAAGTCCCTAAATCAGCTTCACCCACTATGATAATGGGATTAGAGGGTAGAGGGCATATCAATGCCACCCCTTCACAATACTGCAAAGTGAATAAGTCATTGGTGTTTTGTAAATTTAAATCTCATATACATGCCAGGATGTGTGTGTATGTGAATTTCCTGTGCTGCTTCCCCCCCCCCCCCAATTCCCGGGCAACCCTTCTCCCCTAGGTCGTATCATGACATGGCAAATGCCAGCTGGAAGGAAAAACCTCCGGTGCACGGGATGGGAAAAGGGGAGGTTAGAGGTCTAAATTTCGACTTTATTTGCGTTCAATTATCGCTCTCTCTTTTCCACCCTGGGGTTTTCCAACCCTCGCTATTATCTAAACCACCCCCGCAGTCAGTCGCCCTGTGATTTGATTGTATTTTGGAACGCGATCTGCAGTTGGAATGACTCCGAAGCTGAGGAAAGCGACTCTTCCCCCTGGCAGTTTAATGCCAGGAAAAGGAAATCTCCCGTCACAACACAAAGAAGATCTTCACTGAAGCTTCCTTTTAACTGGGAACAACGAGTGAATTATCTGTCTCAAAGATGTCCTTCCGCACTTATCAATCTACCACTTATAAAGGACGTTTGTTTGCTTAAACTGGGCTTCCTTAGCAACTGTGAGCTTTATTTACAGCTAGCAGCTCCACACTTAGCCCGCCTCGGTAGTGTGCGGGTAGCTTATGTGCCTCACATTCAAGATGCCGGGAGTTCGAATCTCGCTTGTGATGTTTTAATATTTATCCTGAGAAGTCGAATGTGGAGTAACTTTAAGCTGCATGGACAACGAGATCATTTGGGCACAATATCACCAATTTCATTCATTGTTCGATATAACCAACCACGATAAAGGATATTAAGCTTCAGAAGAAAACAAAAGCTGTATGTTTCAAACCGTCTATTTCTGACTCACCTCCTCCCTCCCTCACTCTCTCACCAATGTACTGTTCAAATAAAAATGTTTAACCCTGTTAGAAAACATTGGCATGTTGGGATCTGCTGGCTGACCAGAAGAACTCACAAACGATGGACAATTTTCTGGCTAAAGTGCGCGGAGCCTGATCAAATTCATTCAGTTAGTCGTTTTATACATATTTTACTTTCTCTACACGTACTATATACATAGTGTATAGAAAATTCGATACCTCAATTTCACCGAAATAGACGTTTAGGTGTATTAAAAAGTGTTTTACTTTCTCTACTCGTAATATGTACGTCGTTTATAAAGAAGGTATTGCATTCCACCTTGTTATTGGTTTCAGTTTGAAATACTTAACACTTTTCTTATATGGCAATGCAAAGAAAAGGATTTCATCGACAAAGCAATTAGCTTTTAAAAGATTTGACTATCGTTTTAGGCTAGTGTATTCTATTATTTCCCTTCTACTTACAAGAAAGCATTTCTGCTAATGTTTATGTCGATTAGCATAAAATAGAACAATAAGCTTATTAACAATAATGTGTTACAGAGATGTAGAGAAAGGCATGTGAATGGAACACAGATTTTTAGAAAAAGGTCCGTGTGTGTCCGTGCGTCAGTGTGTCCGTATGTCTCTGGACACGATAACTCAATAAAATAATAAGCCTGGTATATAAGTTTAATTTCTCACAAGGATGCGACACAAAGATTTTGAGGAAAACTTCCCACCCTAAACTACTCTTTACATGTAAAAATTGTCGAAAATTTTTATTTTCTCAAAAATGGCTGTAGCGATTTTTGTTAAAATATCGTATATAAACATATTTACACGACAAATATAATGTATATCTTGAGTTTTCTGGGAAAAGCCTCTGAAAAACTCTTTATTCTGGATGAATCTTGCTGTATTTTGCCTAACTGGTAAACTGTAAGACAAACAAAAACTTTCTTCTCGTAGATCTCGTTGAAACGCACAATTTATGTCATATGCATTTTTTTCGTAGAATTTTTGAGTATCTTATAAAACTTAAACTTTACACATATGGAAATGTTAACTTTTAGCAAAGTAACGGATTTCATTCACATGGCAACCGCTTTTAAAAGATTTGACTATCGTTATAGCCTAGTGTATTCCCTTATTTCCCTTCTACTTATAAGTGAACAACTGCTAATGTTTATCTCAATTAGCATGAAATAAACAGAAGAATAATCTTTTTAACAATAATTTTACAGAGATATAGAGAAAGTAATTTGAATGTGCGGTAAATACCCCATGCAGTAAATGATTTTGTGATAAATTTAATAGTTTGACATCAATAAATATATCCACCTGTCTGTCTGTCTGTCTGTCTGTCTGTCTGTCTGCTCTTCCCTCCGTTCGTCCATCCATCCATCAGTCAGAGTCTCACCTAAAGATACACAATACATTTTTTGTGATTAGTCTTGGGACGATATTTTGTTTTCAAGAGTCCAATATGTATATGGAGCATGAAGGAACCGGCGTAGAAACCTTCTATGGATAAACAAATACATTGCAGGTCAGCGGGCTGACTTCTCACCCGGAGGTTCCGGGTTCGATTCCCGGCTGGAGCGGTTAATTTTTCTTTAATCAGAATCATTCCCTTACCCCCACAGAGTCTGAAATATATATGAGAGACTGAATGTGTGTGTGTTTGAAGAAAATAAAAACGATTTAAACCCAACGTAAATATCCTATATTCAACAAGTTGTTTGTAATGCAAAGCCCCCGATATAACCTTAGATGTTAAAGGAGGCTTGCAAATGAAAAATTCTTATGTGCTCCATTCAAATGACTTTCTCTACTACTTTGCAACAAATTATTGCTAGAGACCTTATGCTTCTATTTACTTCATGCTAGTCGAGAAAAAATAGCAGGAATAGTCTTATTACTTGCTTCATTGTAAGTAGAAGCGAAATAAGGGAGTACCATAGGTTAAAGTGATAGTCGAAAGCTGGTTGCTATGTGACTGAAGTTCCTTTGTTTGTATGGACAAAAGTTGACAGAAATTGTGTGTTTTATTGCGCTCTACATGTTTTGTATAGTGAGTTTTTGTCTATCTCTTACGGTTTACCACTTATGCAAAATATAAAAAAAAAATCATCCAGAATAAAGAGGTCTTTACTGGCTATTCCCAGAAAATTCAAGATACACGTTTTATTTGACATGTAAATATCTTAAATATAAGAGATTTTAATCAAAATCGTTAGAGCCATTTTTGAGAAAATCAAAATTTTCGAAATTTTTCCATGTAAAGGGTAGTTGTGGGTGGGGGAGGGTTTCTTGAAAATCTTCGTGGCGCATCCTTGGAAGATACCGACCTTGAATACCAAGTTTGGTACTTAACGGCCTTTTCGATTTTGAGCTATGCTGCCCACAGACACACACACACACACCCACCACATTCACACACACAGAGACACTCACACAGACAGACACACACGGACATTTTTCTAAAAGAAATTTTTGGATTCAGGGGGTTCCAAAACATGTATTTCCGGTGAAATCTCGGTATCGAATTTTTGGGTGCATTACAATACCTTCTCTATACACTATGCACATGCGTGTAGAGAAAGTAAAAGAAATACACTGCAAAATAAAATTGTGCGAAAGAATGTCAAGAAATGTTCCTTGTAAAACATAGTTTGTGTGGGGAATCTTCTTAAACATCTTTGTATCGCAGCTTTGGAAGATACGCACTTAAAGAAATATGAAGTTTGGTATTAACAAATAATGCATATGGTATAATGGTATTAACAAATAATGGGTAGAGAAAGTATTGCATTCCACCCAAAATCTACATACAAGTTGCACAAATTGCTTTCTTAACGACTCCAGAATTAAAAAAATATTTTTGGAAAAAGGTTCCATTTGTGTGTCTTTGTGAACAGCATAATTCAGAAACGAAAATTCGATTAAATACCAAGTTGACAAAGCCGCACCGTGGCCGGGTGATCAGACCACTCACCTCTCACTAAAGTCGATCCCAAGCGACCGCATGTGGGATTTGTGGTGGACAAAGCGGCGCAGGGGTGGGTTTTCTCCGGGTTCGCCGGTTTCCCCCGCCTCGCATTCCACCGGTGCTGCATCTTCGTTCCCTGCATCATCAGTGTCATGCCTGCGGTGCCATAGTAGTAAAATTGGACGTTAAACGTAACAAAATCTGATGTGTTCCAATAAAAGGACTTTCTCTACATTGCTGTAATAAATTATTGTTAAAAACATTTTTCTGTTTTCTTTATATGATAATCCAGATAAACATTAGCAGAAATTGTCTTAATTACTTGCTTCGTTGTAAGTAGAATGGAAATGGCCTGTTATTTATGGACGCTCTTTAACTGCTTTGGTTCTCAGCGACACGGGACCCACGGCTTTACTTCCCTTCCGAAGGAAGCCATGCTAAGGATTTTTACGCCCGAAAAAATCCATCGTCCTCCGCCGGGTTTGAACCCGCGACCTTGGGTGTATGAAGTTAGCAATTTAAACATTACACCACGGAGGGCGACTGTAAGTAGAATGAAATACATTAGGCTATAAACGATAATCAAATACTTTAAAAGTTGGTTGTCATGTTAAAATCCGTTTCTATGCAGGGCCAGGAGTTTAAAACTTTCTGTGTGAGAAAAGTGAAACAATTAACAATGAATATCTCAGAAATGGTCAATTCCACGAAAAAAACATATGGTATGAATTGTGTGTTTTAACGTGATCTACGTTTTTTGTGTAGTAATTTTTGCCTATCTCTTACGGTTTGCCAGTTACACAAAACTCCTCAAAATTCATTCAGAATAAAGAGGTCTTCAGAGGCTATATCCAGAAAATTCAAGATATACGTTTTATTTGCCATTTAGATATATTACTCAAAATCGTTAAGACCCATTTTTGAGAAAATCAAAATTTTCCTAACTTTTTCAATGTAAAAGGTAGTTTGGGGCTGGGAATTTTTCTCAAAATGTTAGTATCACATTCCTGGAAGGTACTAAACTTAAATACCAAGTTTGGTATTTTACCGACTTTTCGTTTTTGAGTTATCGTGTTACAGACAGACTGACAGACAGACAGACACACATACACACACTCATACTCACGGAAATTGTTCTACAAGTGTTTTTTTTTAATACAGGAGACCTTAAAACATATATTTCCGGTGAAATCTCGGTATCGAAGTTTTGAGTGAAGTGCAATACCTTCTCTATACATTATGCACATAGTACGTGTAGAGAAAGTAAAAAAGATACACCGTTGATGTTTTAAGTTCATTTACGTTGAACATTTTTTCGGATATTTCGTTTTTCTTAAAAATGGCTCTAACGATTTTGATTAAAATAACATATATTAAATATATTTGAAATACAATAAAATGTGCATCTTGAATTTGTAGGGTATAGAGTCCGACAAAATCTTACTACACAAAAAAGAACATACAATCTATCTCAAATTCATTTCTAGTGAATCAGGCATTATCTACTGAGATTTCCGCGTCATTGGCTTAATTTTCCAATTCTTACACTTTTGTCGATGAGGAAAAGTCATTAGTTTTTCTTTTTTTATCCTAGTCATATGCAATTAGTACGGCATTTCACACGGCGACCAGCTCTTATGGATTTTACTATTGCTTTAGTCTAGTGTATTCCATCCCCTTCTATATACAAGAAAATATGTAATAATACAATTTCTGCTAATATTTATCTCTATTAACATGTGCAGTAACAGTGTATTGCAGAATAGGTAGGATGTGCCCTATAAATGTAACACGTCACCTTTTTACTTTCTCTACATATTCCATGCACATAGTGTATAGAGAAGGTTTAGTAATGCACCCAAAAATTCAACACCAAGGTTTCACGGAAATACATGTTTTGGGTCCCCCTGAATCCCAAAAGTGCTTCTAGAGTGTGTATGTGTGTGTGTGTGTGTGTGTGTATGAGTGTGGACAGCATAGTTCAAAAACGAAAAGTCCGTTAAATACCAAACTTGGTATTTAAATTCAGTAGATATCTTCCAAGGATGCGACACAAAAGTTTTCAAGAAAAGCCCCCCACCCCAACTACCCTTTACATGGAAAAATTTTCGAAAACTTTGTTTTTCTCAAAAATAGTTCTAACGATATTGATTAAATATTGTGTATTAAAAATATTGAAATTTCTGGGAATGGTATCTAAAGACTTCTTTATTCTGGATGCATTTTACGGAGTTTTGTATAACTAGCAAACGTAAGAGATAGAAAAAAACTTACATAACAGAAAATATATAGCTTTTCTTTTTTTCCGTCGAGTGGATTGTTTTTGAGATATTGCTTGTTATGGGTTTCAGCTTTAAAAAACTTATACTTTACTCATACGGGAATTTGCCAACTTCTATCCGTACAAAAAAAGAAACTTCAACAACCAGCTTTTGACTAATACTTTAACCTATGCAATCCCCTTATTTCCCTTCTACTTGCATGGAAGCAAGTAATAAGACTCTTTCTGCTAATTTTTTCTCGATTTGCATTAAATAAAAAGAAGCAAAAGCCTTTTAACGATTTTTTTTGCAGTTTAACTTCCTTTAACCAGGTTGGTCATATCGGACGATGAAAGAATGAAATTGGTAAAATGATGCTTAGATGATCTCGGGTCCATGGAGCTTAAAGTTACTCGACTGTCGTCTTCTCAGGACAAGGGAAAACCTCGAAAAATCCTGATCACTCACCCTAAGCATATTCGAACTCACGACCTTATGAATTTGAGACAAACACGCTACCACCACACTACCCAGGCGGGCTTTTTAACAATAATTTGTTGCAGAGATGTAGAGAGAGTCATATGAATAGAACACGTCAGATTTATACTTACTCTATACGTGCTATGTACATTGTATAGAGAAGGTATTGTAATGCACCCAAGAGATTTCACCGGAAATATGTGTTTTGAGACCTCCTGAACCCAAAAAAAAAAGCATTTTTAGAAAACGTTCTTGTATGTGTCTGTCTGACTGTGTGTGTGTGTGTGAGTCTGTGTGTGGTGTGGTGTGTGTGTGTGTGTGTGTGTGTGTGTGTGTGTGTGTCTGTCTGTGGGCAGCATAGCTCAAAACGAAAAGCCCGTTAAAAACCAAACTTGGTATTTAGGTTTGGTATCTTCCAAGGATGCGACACGAAGATTTTCAAGAAAATCCCCCACTCCCAACTACCCTTTACATGGAACTTTTTTGAAAATTTTGATTTTCTAAAAAATGGCTTTAATGATTTTGACTAAAATATCGTATATTAAAGATATGTACCTGACAAATAGAGTGAGTATCTTGAATTTTCTTGGAATAGGCTCTGAAGACTATTCTGGATGAATTTTGCATAACTACTAAACCGTAAGAGATGGACAAAAACTTAACACACAAAAAATGTAGAGCACATTAAAACACACAATTTATGTTTATTTACATTTTTTTCGTGGAGTTGATAATTTTTTTTAGATATTCCTTGTTTTTGGTTTCAGCTTTGAAAAACTTACTTTTCTCATACAGGATTTTGCCATCTCGTGTCCATACAAACAAACGAACTTCAATCACATAGCAACCAGCTTTTGGCTTTTACTTTAACCTATGGTACTCCCTTATTTCGCTTCTACTTACAGTAAAGCAAGAAATAAGACTATTTCTGCTTATTTTTCTCAATTAGCATGAAATAAATAAAAGAATAAGCTTATTAGCAATAATTTGTTACAGATATATAGAGAAAGTCATGTGAATGGTACACATGAGATTTTTTTTTAGTTATTCTGTTCACGAACACACACAATAAATTAACATAACGAAACTTTTATATTTTCTGTTCCATTTATTAATTACCTTTAACTGTACACTCTCATTCATACCTCCAAACTGGGGAGGACGAGGAATAACATTGGCTAGAGAAAACTTTCCAACCCTACAGCCGGGACTCGAACCCGGGTCCGCTTGCAGAGCAGATAGATTCTCCACCGACTGAATTGGATGGCCAGCGCAAGAAACTTATAAATAATAATGATATTTAATTGAACATATTATAAGAGTTGAAGAAGAGGTATTTAAGTTGAATTTAATCTCTTACGTCCGTCTTGTATTTTGTCTATTTTATGTATAGTTTTATGTGTTTTGACTTACAAGTTTAGCGAATCAATTTGAAGCTACTCGTAAATATAATGTTTACTTTCTCTAGTCCCCTATGTACAATGCACATAGTGGATAGATAAGGATTGTATGCACCCAAAATTTCAGTACCCAGATTTCACTGGAAAAACATGGTTTAGGATTCCCTGTTTGTCTGTCTGTGTGTCTGTCGACAGCATAGCTCCAAAACGAAAAGACCGTTAAATACCATACTTGGTATTTAAGTTAGGTATCTTACAAGGATGCGACACGAAGGTTTTCAAGAAAATCCCCCTACCCCTAACTACCCTTTAAATGGAAAAATTTTCGAAAATTTTGTTTTCCTTAAAAATGGCTCTAACGACTTTGATTAAAATACAGTATATTATAGGAATTTGCATGTCAAATAAAACGTACGTCTTGAACTGTCTGGGAGTAGTCTCTAAAGATCTCTTTATTCTGAATCAGTTTTGCTGAATTTTGCCTAACTAGTAAACCGTAAAATATAGACAAAGACTTACTACAAAAAAAAAAAAAAAAAAAAAAAAAAATAGATCTCGTTAAAATACACAATTTGTCATATACAAGTTTTTCGTGGAATTTACCTTTTCGAGATATGCCTTGTTATTAGTTTCAGTTGGAAAGTACTCATACTTTTCTCAGACGGGAAGTGTCTGTTTTTCTTTTGTTCTATTCCTGGCCAAGCAAAAAGCGATTTGCAATGACAATCGCATAACGTCAGCTTTTAAAACATTTGACTATCACTTTAGCATAGCGCATTACTTTAGTTGCCTTCTACTTATAAGGAACTAAGTAATAAGAACATCTGCTAATGTTTATATCGATTAGCATTGTGTAGAAAGAAGAATAATCTTTTGTAAGACGTTTGTTAGTAGCTAGAGAGTGTTATGTTAATGTAACAAATCAGTTTGTTAGTAGCTAGAGAGTGTTATGTTAATGTAACAAATCAGTTTTTCCGTGTTAGGGTCTTGACTGGTAAAAAAGCTGATGTGTTACAATGGATCATATAACTAATCATTATATTAAATATTAAAAAGAGTTTTATTTATCTTTTAATCACCCCAATCAAATACATTTTACAATAATTTAAACTACTTATTAACCCAAATAATCTATACATTTATTAAACTCTATAGAGTCTTCTCGTCCCTTAATAACATTTAAGTCTAACATGACTTTCTCTAGCTACTCTACAAACTAACTTCTCATCAAAGATAATTCTTCATTCAACACCATGCTAATCGAGATAAACATTAGCAGAATTTTATTACTTAGTTCCTTATAAGTAGAATGGAACTACGGGAATGTATTAGGCTAAAGTGATAGTCAAATGTTTTAAAAGCTGTTTGTTATGCAATTTATATTGCAAATCGCTTCTTTGCTTGGCTAGGAGTAGAACAAAAGAAAAACGGACACTCCCGTCTGAGAAAAGTATAGTACTTCACAATTAAAATTAATAATAAGGAATACCTCATAAACGGTAGGCTCCATGAAAAAAATTTATATGACATAACTTGTGTCTTTTAGCAAGATCTACATTTTTTGTATAATAAGTTTTTGTCTATATCTTACGGTTTACTATTTATGCCAATTAAGCAAAATGCATCCAGAGTAAATAGGTCTTTAGAAGCTATTCCCAGAAAATTCAAGATATACATTTTATTTTGATAGATATGGCTTTAATATGTGACATTTTGATCAAAATCATTAGAGCCATTTTTAAGAAACAACAAAATTTTCGAAAATTTTTGCATGTAAAGGTAAGTTAGGAGTGTGGGGATTTTCTTGAAAATCTTTGTGTCGCATCCTTGGAAGATACCAAACTTAAATATCAAGTTTGGTATTTAACCGTCTTTTCGTTTTTGAGCTATGCTGTCCACAGACACACACACACACACACACACACACACACGCGCGCGCGCGCGCGCGCGCGCGGACTGTTTCTGAAAAAAAAAATTGGACTCAGGGGTTCCTAAAACATGTGGAATACAATACTCCTCTATCCCTATGTATATTGTACATCCGGGGCTAGAGAATATAAACATTCTAGGTACTCATAACCCTCTCTATTGTCATTTTCAGAAGAATGCCTCTCTGGAACGTGCAATGTAATTAGCAGTCCATGGCGAGTATGAGGAAGATAAATGGCAGGTCCGTGTTTGTATTTAGAAGAAATGTTGATCCACTCAGAGATGAAACTAGAGCCGGACAGTTAATGAAATAATGTGCCACAACGCTTGCCACCAAACATGGGACACCCTCTTGGAGTCACCCTCGATTCTATTGTTACAATTTATTGCTAGTCGCGTGGCCACAACAATCGGTTGAGCGAGCGGAGATGGTCCGTGACGTTGCCCGCCGTGAAATTCTGCGCGGTGCCCCTCTCAGGAAGTTAATGTTCCATTTGGGTAGCGTGGGTGTCGTCAGAGCAGCGCTTCTCATGTACCCGGAGACGAAAACTAAACTGGTTCGTACATGCAGCATATTGCGGTTGAGCGTGCAGCCTCCGAGATTTGCTGCTATATCTACACCTTTATTCTACAAAGATTTGAAATCCAAGAATACTTATTTAACTTAATTAGAAAATCAGAACAAAGTAGTCTTCAGAGGCTATTCGCAGAAAATTAAAAAAACGATCAAATACACCAAAAAATATATATATATAAATGTTATGTTTTAACGTGCTTTACAATTTTTTGTAGTAAGTTTTTGTCCATCTGTTACGGTTTAGCAGTTATGTAAAATTTCGTCAAATTCATCCGAATAAAGTAGTCTTAAGAGGCTATTCCCAGAAAATTCAAGATATACATTTTATTTGTCAGGCAAATATCTTTAATATACGATATTTTAATAAAAATCGATAGAACCATTTTGGAGAAACTAAACATTTTCGAAAAAAATCGCATCTGTTGCGGTTTATGAGTTATACAAAATTCCGCAAAATTCATCCAGAATAAACATCTCTTCAGAGGCTATTCCCAGAAAATTGAAGATATACATTTTATTTCTCATTTAAATATCTTAAATATAAGAGAATTTGAATCAAAATCGTTAGACCATTTTTTAAAAAATAATAAAATTTCGAATTTTGTCCATGTAAAGGGTAGTTGGGGTTGGGGAAATTTCTTGAAAACCTTCGTGTCGCATTCTTGGAAGGTACCGAACTTAAATAACAAGTTTGGTATTTAATGATCTTTTCGTTTTTGAGCTATGCTGCCCACAGACACACACACAGAGCCACATACACACAGACACACACACGCACATTTTTCTAGAAATGCTTCTTTTGGATTCAGGGGTCTCAAAACCTGTATTTCCTGTGAAATCTCGTTATCGAATTTTTGGGTGTAATGCAACACATTCTCTATTCACTATGCACATAGTACGTATAGAGAAAGTAAAATCAGAACATAAAACAAATTAACATACAACGAAAGAAAGAAAGAAAGCAAAGGTACAGAAGCATACAAGACTCGAATTTTTTCTGATTTACTACAAGATGAGTAATGAAAAGAGTGAAATACTACATTAACCGGCGGTAGTTTTAAATTATCATTAATAGATTCTAAGTTCGTGTTTACGTGTAGAAAGATTATGATTATCCACTTTATTGGCTCAAATTACAGTAATCTGTATATATTTCTTATGTGCGTATGTGACTGAACTCCTTCTAAACGACTGGACCGATTTTAATGAAATTTTTTGTGTATGTTCCAGTGGATTCGATAATGGTTTAGATCCTCAGTTCGTTTCAATGGAAATTGTTTATTTAATTAATTTTTTATTTATAGGTAGTTGTTGATTGGATCCGGCAGACTGCGCTGCAATCGCAGTATCGAATATTCAATAATATTTTATTCCAATTCCAGTTTTTCCCGACAGGTGGTGCTACGATGAAATTCAGGAAAATAATTTATAACTTCGTGTTATTATTGTGTTACAAAAAAAAGTGTGCTAATTGAAATATTACAATAAGATTCAATTAATGTTTCAAGAGTTTTAAAGTGTGCATAAAAACTATACATTTTGCAAATTCAGTGTGGAATTGATGTGGAGTACTTTGTATAATTTTCTATGAACTTTACACGTGCGTTAATGAACAGCCACACTAACCTAAAAAAGTTTTAAATTTTCGAATTAAAGACGTGACTACAGGACGTCTGTTGGGTCCGCTAGTATAACTTTAAATTCTAAGGCCGCTTTCCATGGATATTTGGAAACTCTACATGAAAGCATTGTCATTAGTAAATAAATTTGTTAATTCCTAAAATTCAAACGGATTTTAAGCTGCATGCTGAATATTTATGTATTTTAGAACTTAGTTTTCGTTAATGAAGCATGTTTGCTGCCCCAAAATAATTGTATTATTATATATGTAACTAATAGTACTAAAGTGTTTATAATCTAATAATGAGATATTGCATACGTAATTTCACTGTATTCAGCTGAAGAATTTTTTAGTTAACTTATACGCATGCTTATATTTTGTACATCACTCTTTCATACAGAACATAAATGTAGAACAAATATTGAAAGTTGAATCACGTTGCTGCGCTTGTTCCACAAATGTTTCACTTATATATAGATGCAACCTAAATTGGTTCAGAAAAACGATGCAGCCACCTGGGTAGTGTGATGGTAGCGTGTCTGCCTCACATTCAAAAGGTCGTGAGTTCAAATCTAGCTTAGGGTGAGTTACCCGGATAAGCTTTTTTTTCGGGGTTTTCCCTTATTCTGAGAAGACCAATGTCGAGTAACTTTAACCTTCATGGACCCCGAGATCGTTTCAGCATAATTTCACAAATCTCATTAATCGTCCGATATAACCAACGGACGTTAAGCTACAAAAAAAAAAAAAAAAAATCTGATGTGATCCATTCACATAACTTTCTCTACATCTCCGCAAAAAAGTATTGTTAAAAAGCTAAGGCTTCTATTTACTTCATGCTAATCCAAAAAAAGATATCAGAAATAATCTTATTACTTGCTTCCTCTTAAGTAGAAGCGAAATAAAGGAGAAAGTGATAGTCAAAAGCTGGTTGCTATATGACTGAAGTTGCTTTGTTTGTATGGGCAGGAGTTGACAAATTCCTGTATGAGAAAAGTATAAGTTTTTCAAAGCTGAAGCTAAAAACAAGGAATATCTTAAAAACGATCAACTCCACGAAAAAATATATGTAACATAAACTGTGTTTTTTAATGTGCTCTTCGGTTTCTATGCGGTGAGTTTTTGCCATCTCTTACGGTTTAGCAGTTATGAATAATCCGTTAAATTCATCCAGAATAAAGTAGTCTTCAGAGGCTATACCCAGAAAATTCAAGATATACATTTTATTTGCCAAGTATATATCTTAAATATACGAGATTTTTATCCAAATCGTTAGACCCATTTTTAAGAAAATCAAAAATTTCGAAAAATGTTCCATGTAAAGAGTTGTTTGGGGTGGGGGGATAATCTTGAAAATCTTCGTGTCGCATCCTTGGAAGATACCAAACCTAAGTACCAAGTTTGGTTTTTAACGGTCTTTTCATTTTTGAGCTATGCTGCCCAAAACACACACACACACACACACACACACATACAGACAGACAGGCAAACAGACAGACTCACATACGGACATTTTTCTAAAAATGCTTTTTTTGGATTCAGGGCGTCTCAAAATATATATTTCCGGTGAAATTTCTGTATCGAATTTTTGGGTAGAATACAATACCTTCTCTATACACTGTACATTGTAAAAAAGCAATGCAGTGCAGCACGATATGATGTGAGAATCTCGTCAGCAGAGAGCGTGATGATTGTTGTCCACTGTTTCATGAGTATTGATCAGCCACCTCTGGTCAAAGAAAATTCAGGACTAAATCTAAACGAATTGCGAGTTTGCTTAGAAGTAGCACTATTGACTGTGATATGATCCTTAAGAGTTTGGTACGAAGTCACGCATTAGATAAAGTTGTATTTCAATATCAAGTCATATTGAATAATTGTAATCTTTGAACATGATGCATAAAATAATTTTAATTTTCTCACAGAAACCGTGTGCAAGACAGGAGTTGGATAAGTCGCCATTGGGGTTGTCATCTCAAAATAATTTGAGATCATCTTGTGTAGTTTACCAGGAAACACGCGAGTCAGTTGAGAAATTCAATGCTATGCCGGTATGTTGCCATGGTAGCTCAGTGGTAGCACAACCGGCTAGAGGCCGGGAGATCCGTAGTTCAAATCCCGGCTATGGCATTGAATTTTTCAGTCTAACTCTACCTATTCATGAAGCATGAAGTTGTACTGCTCATTGTTCAATAAAATCTATTACGTACATTCTTCACAAAATAAGTTCTTCCAGTGCAAGAATTGGATGTATTTACCATTCCGGAGCAAAGATTATAAGAACTGCTGTTTCTTTCTTTTTAGGCCGCCCTATATCTCGTCTTCCGATTGGATTATAAGAATATGCTTCCCACGACAGATGATCACTAGACATTGATGCCATCTCTCAGTAATGCGCCATACTCTTTTCTATTTTCAACTATTTTTACTTTCTCTACACGTACTATGTACATAGTGTATAGAGAAGGTATTGTAATGCACCCAAAAATTCGATACCGAGATTTCTCCGGAAATATATGTGTTAGGGACTCCTGTATCCAAAAAAAGCATTTTCACAAAAAGGTCAGGGTGTGTGTGTGTGTGTGTGTGTATGTGTGTGTGTTTGTGTTTGTCCGTGAACACGGTAACTCAAAAACAAAAAGTCGGTAAAATACCAAACCTGGTATTTAAGTATAGTATCTTCCAGGGATGCGACATGAAGATTTTGAGAAAAAAAAAATCTCATGTGTACCATTCACATGACTTTCTCCATATCCCTGCAACAAATAATTCTTAAAAAGCTTATACTTCTATTTACTTTATGCTAATCAGAGAAAAATAGCAGAAATAGTCTTATTACTCGCTTCCTTGTAAGTAGAAGCGAAATAAGGGACAACCGTAGGTTAAAGTAATAGTCAAAAGCTGGTTGCTATGTCAATGAAGTTCCTTTGTTTATATGGATAGGAGTTGACAAGTTCCTGTATGAGAAAAGTATACGTTTTTCATAGCAGAAACCAAAAATAAGGAATGTCACAAAAACCACGAACTCCACGAAAAAAATGTTTATAACATAAATTGTGTGTTCTAAAGTGCTCTACATTTTTTGTGCAGTAAGTTTTTGTCCATCTCTTACGGTTTAGCAGTCATTCAAAATTTAGTAAAATTCATCCAGAATAAACTACTCTTCAGAGGCTATTCCCAGAAAATTCAAGATATATATTTTATTTGTCAGGTAAATATGTTTAATAACCGAAATTTTAATCAAAATGTTTAGAGCCATTTTTGAGAAAATCAAAATTTTCGAAAAAAGTTCCATGTAAAGGGTAGTTGGGGGTGAGGGATTTTTCTCAAAATCTTCGTGTCGCATCCCTGGAAGATACTAAACTTAAATACCAAGTTTGGTATTTTACCGACTTTTCGTTTTTGAGTTATCGTGTTCACAGACACACGGACACACGGACACACACACACACACACACACACACACACACGGACCTTTTTGTGAAAATGCTTTTTTTGGATATTGGGGACCCTAAAACATTTATTTCCGGTGAAATCTCGGTATCGAATTTTTTGGTGGAGTGCAATACTTTCTCTATACACTATGCACATAGTGCGTATGGAGAAAGTAAAAGAACACTGCAAACTAACCTTTACATGAAACTATTTTCGAAAATTTTGATTTTCTCAAAAATGGCTCTAATGCTTTTGTTTAAAATATCATATATTAAAGATATTTATCTGACAAATAAAATATATATTTTGAATTTTCTGGGAATAGCTTCTGAAGACTACTTTATTCTGGATGAATTTTACGGAATTTTGCATATATGCCAAACCGTAAGAGATGGAGAAAAACTTATTACATAAAAACATAGAGCACTTTAATACACACAATCTATGTCACATGCATTTTCTTCGTGGAGTTGGTCTTTTTTACTTTCTCCATAAGCACTATGTACATAGTGTATAGAGAAAGTATTGCACTCCACCAAAAATTCGATACCGAGATTTCACCGGAAATATATGTTTTAGGGTCCCCAATATCCAAAAAAGCATTTTCACAAAAAGGTCCGTGTGTGTGTGTGTGTGTGTGTGTGTGTGTGTCCGTGTGTCCGTGTGTCTGTGAACACGATAACTCAAAAACGAAAAGTCGGTAAAATACCAAACTTGGTATTTAAGTTTAGTATCTTCCAGGGATGCGACATGTAGATTTTGAGAAAAATCCCCCCACCCCCAACTACCCTTTACATGAAACTTTTTTCGAAAATTTTGATTTTCTCAAATATGGCTCTAACGATTTTGATTAAAATTTCGGATATTAAACATATTTACCTGACAAATAAAATGTATATCTTGAACTTTCTGGGAATAGCCTCTGAAGAGTAGTTTATTCTAGATGAATTTTACTAAATTTTGAATAACTAGTAAACCGTAAGAGATGAAAAAAAACTTACTGCACAAAAAATGTAAAGCACATTAAAACACACAATTTATGTTATATACATTTTTTTCGTGGAGTTCGTCATTTTTGTGACATTCCTTATTTTTGGTTTCTGCTATGAAAAACGTATACTTTTCTCATACTGGAGCTTGTCAACTCCTATCCATATAAACAGAGGAACTTCATTGACATAGCAACCAGCTTTTGACTATCACTTTAACCTACGGTTGTCCCTTATTTCGCTTCTACTTACAAGGATGCGAGTAATAAGACTATTTCTGCTAATTTTTTCTGATTAGCATAAAGTAAATAGAAGTATAAGCTTTTTAAGAATTATTTGCTGCAGGGATATGGAGAAAGTCATGTGAATGGTACACATTAGATTTTTTAGATATTCTTTGGTTTTGCTTTCTCCTTTAATAAACTTTTTCTCACACAGGACTTTGTCAACTCCTATCCATACAAACAAAGGAACTTCAGTCACATAGCAACCAGCTTTTGACTGTCTCTTTAACCTATGGTACTCCCATATTTCGCTTCTACTTACAAGGAACCAAGTAATAAGACTATTTCTGCTAGTTTATTCCCGATTAGCATGAAGTAAATATAAGCATAAGCTTTTAACAATAGTGATAGTCAAAAGTTGGCTGCTATGTGGCTGAAGTTTCTTTGTTTGTATGGACAGGAATTGTGAAATTCCTGTGTGGAAAAGCATAAGTTTTTTAAAGCTGAAACCAAAAATAAGGAGTATCTCATAAACGATCAACTCCACCAAAAAAATGAATATGAGATAAATTGTGTGCTTTAAGGTACTCTACGTTTTTTGTGTTGTAAGTTTTTGTCCATCCCTTACAACCTTTAGCAGTTAGGCAAAATTCTATAAAATTCATCCAGAATAAAGTATTATTCAGAGGCTATTCCCAGAAAATTCAAAATATACATTTTATTTGTCAGGTAAATATCTTTTATATATCATAATTTAAACAAAATCATTAGAAACATTTTTGAGAAACTCAAGGTTTTCGAAAAAAGTTCCATGTTAAGGGTAGTTTGAATTAGGAAGATTTTTCTCAAAATCTTCGTGTTGCATCCCTGGAAGATACTAAACTTAAATTTCAACTTTGGTAATTTACCGACTTTTCGTTTTTGAACTACCGTGTTCAAAGGCACACAAACACACGGACACACACACAGGGACCTTTTTCTGAAAATACTTTTTTGGATACAGGGGACCCTAAAACATATATTTCCAGTGAAATCTCAGTACCGAATTTTTGGGTGGAGTGCAATATTTTCTCTATACACTATGTACATAGCACGTATAGAGAAAGTAAAAATATGTGTAATTGTGCATTGCCTTCTCTTTTTTTTTTTTTTTTTTTTTTTTTTTTTTGTTATTTAAAGTGATAAGTATATTTTAATTGCTATGCACTTAAGAAAATGTTCAACTACAATTTGTTACAAAGCTACCAAAGAATACAGTTTTAAAATGTTTCTATTTAGCTTAATATGTATAGAAGTTTGATTTTGCTGATTAAATGGATAAATTAATATATCAGGATTGAAAATATATATTATAATGAAACATGGCATGAATGATTGTTTTGTTACCAGTAATGTTGCACAAAAGTAAAACTCTTAATACTTTAAAATCTCTTTTAGCACTTCGCATACAAATTTAGAGTTTTATATCATAACGATTGGCCAACCTGTGACGACTTTAAATGTAATCATTTTCCCTTCAGAGCAAGGCAGTAAATGATTTATACGGAGAAGCATTTACGGGTGGTCTAATTTTTTAAGGAGGCAGGGCTTGTTATTTCTATTACGTGTGTAGGGTCTCCCACATTAATTGTATGCTATTGTGTTAATAGACTCGGTGCTCCTAGGAGCTCCACCACTACGTGCATGAGAGCTTCTGCTTTTGAGCCGGTGTAGGGAGTACACAATTTGCATACAGCTGACTCATGCTGTGAGATTAAGCACTAAGTATCACACTAGACGATATATCCACGTTTCCTCAACGATCTTCCTTTTTTCTCCCCAGCATCAGTTACAACCGCTGCCATTGTGCGACGCAAAGAAAGACGTATCCGCCCTTGACTTTTTAAAGCACAGGACACGCGTTTTCCGACACAAATTAACGCGAGCGGTGGTAAATCTGCATAACGTATGACGTCACACCGGAGGACGCCACTTTGTCCCGAGCTTCCGGTCGTTTTCGAGGGATTCCCCTCTGACTCCCGGAAGTAGCTGGGAGAGCTTCCGCAGCTCTGGCAATGTAGGGCTGGATGCTCGCCGCTTTTCCTTCCCTGCATGGTTTTACAAAATATTGTGCAATGCCACTTTTTTATTTATTCAAACACCAGCTAATTGCCTGGTCAGTGCTTTAGGAGTTTATTAATTTAGTGGTTCTTTATTCCGTATGTTAAGAACATTTAAGCTTTTAGGGTTCTGTGATATCCAAAAACACTTCATTATGTATTCTCCTCAAGACAATGTTATTCCTTATGTTTGTTAAAGACACAAGGTAGCCTGAACGTACGGAAATTTCACCTTAAGTGAGTTGAATTACCACTGCTCTTAAATTATTCAATTGTTTTTCCAGAAATTTGTATGAATTATTGTATAAATCATGAAAATTATTTCAAGTGGTTGTTTGCATTAATATCTTATGGGGTGAGTCTATAAAAAGTATTTCATTCAGGAGAAAAGTAATAAAACTTAGTCTTGAAACTTGTGAATTCATTAACTTTTTTCTCTATACTACTTGCAATATATAGTCACACTTTTGCATGCTTGTTCTTAGTAGAACCAGCAATCTTCTGAACCTCAATTACTTAGCTATGAAACAATTTCAGTTGAAATTAAAAAAGAAATATATACTATAACATCACGATTGTGGTTCAGAAAGTTCAACTACGAGTTGTATATATGTGCCGAAAATTTCAGCTTTCCAGCTCTCATACTTTCTGGTATACTCTATGCAGTAAATCTCGGTGTTCTTGTGGTGGATGTTCTGCTTAAAGCATAACCTTCACAGCGCGTTTATCACCAAGAAATGCTTATGCATATAGAATCAACATGTCCTTCTTGATGCAATGACAAGTTTCTTCCATGCTCAACTAGATTTCAGGAAAACTCTTGGATGTAAGTCCTGTCTCTTTGCTTTCACTATACGTACTATGTACATAGTGTATAGAGAAGGTATTGTATGTACTCAAAAATTCGATATCGAAATTTCACCGTAAATACATATTTTGGGTCCCCCTAAAACCAAAACAAGAATTTTTGGAAAAAGATCCGTGTGTGTGCATGTGTGTGAGTGTGTCTGTGGACAGTATAGCTCTAAAACGAAAAGTCCGTTAAATACCAAACTTGGTATTTAAGCTCAGTACCATCCAAGTGCGACACGAAAATGTTCAAGATAATCCCCTCATCCTCCCTACCCTTCATTGAAAAAAATTTGAAAATGTTTATTTTCTCAAAAATGGCTCTACCGATTTTGATTAAAATCTCGTATATTAAAGATATTTACATGGAAAAATTAAATCTATATCTTGAATTTTCTGGGAGTATCCATTGTAGACATCTTTATTTTGAATGAATTTTGGGGAATTTTGCATAACTGGTAAACCGTAAGGTAAACTTACTGCACAAAAAATCTAGAGCTCGTTAAAACACACAAGTTATGTTATATTCATTTTTTCCTGGAGTTGACCGTTTTTAAGATATTCCTTGTTATTGGTTTCAGTTTTAAAATACTCAATACTTTTCTCATACCGAACTGACCACGCAAAGAATCGGATTTCTATACCATAACAACTACATTTTAAAACATTTGTCTGTCGGTTGAGTCTAGTGTATCCCCTTACTTCTCTTCTACCTATAAGAAATTAAGTAATAAACTGTTTCTGCTAATGTTTATCTCGATTACCATGAAGCAGATAGAAGAATAAGCTTTTTAACATAATTTGTTACAGAGAGGCAGAGAAAGTCACGTGAATGAAGCACATACGATTCTTTTTGTCGTTTAGATTAATAGCTTCTAGAAGATAAAGCTCGTTTTAAGAGTTGGCTTAAATCATAGGTTTCTACAGAGTTTCACCTTAATAACGTACTAGACAATGCATTCCTATGGAGGATTAGAGCGCATGCGTGATCATCCCAATAACATACCAGATGACCTTCATAATGAACAACAAAGTATGTTTGTGTCTTGTGATACTCATTAGAATTAGTTATACATATCAATGTAGTTTTATTCAGAAACAGAACATTTCAGTAGAATATAACGACTAAACAATTGCACGTTTTTTCTCTCGAAGGTTTTTTGAACACGAACTTTCGTGATAAAGAGCTGTTGAACATGACGAGCGGAGTGCATGTCACAGCACCACTGTCATCGGGCAGGCCATGAACTGAACCAGACAGTGATCTTAATCTACTTGTGCACATGACACTGCACTGGTTCATGTTTTATACACAAGTCCACTCACCTAAACTGGGTAGAAATTCTGCCTGGTAGTCTTTTCGGTAGCGAGATTTTTCATTTCTCCATTTCGTTCTATGTACATAGTGTATAGAGAGTGTATTGCATTCCACCCAAAAATTGGATACCGAGATTTCACCGGAAATACACGTTTTAGAGTCCTCTATATTCAAAAATCTTATGTGTTCCATTCACAAGACTTTTTCCACATCTCTGCAACACATTATTGTTAAAAAGCTTAGGCTTGTATTTATTTCATGCTAATTGAGAAAACATTAACAGAAATAGTCTTATTACTTGTTTCCTTGTAAGCAGAAGCAACATAACGGAGCACCATAGGTTACAGTAATAGTCAAAAGCTGGTTGCTATGTGACTGAAGTTCCTTGGTTTGTATGGACAGAAGTTGACAAATTCCTCTAAGAGAAAAGTATACGTTTTTCAAAGCTGATACCAAAAACAAGGAATATCTTAAAAACGATCAACTCCACGAAAAAATGTATGTAACATAAATTGAGTGTTTCAATGTGCTCTACATTTTCTGAGTGGTAAGTTTTTGTCCATTTCTTATATTTAGCTGTGATGCAAAAATCCGTAAAATTCATCCAAAATAAAGTAGGCTTCAGAGGCTATTCCCAGGAAATTCAAGATATACATTATATTTGGCATGTAAATATCTTAGGTATAAGAGATTTTAATCAAAATCGTTAGAGCCATTTTTGAGAACATAAACATTTTCGAAATTTTTTCCATATAAAGAGTAGTTTAGGGAGGGGATTTTCTTGAAAATCTTCGTGTCGCATCCTTGGAAGATACCAAATATAAATACTGAGTTTGGTTTATAAAGGTCTTTTCGTTTTTGAGCTATGCTGCCCACAGAGAAACACACACAAATGCACAGACTAACAGACACACACGGACGTTTTTCTAAAAAAAAATTTTTGATTCAGGGGGTCTCAAAACATACATTTCAATTGAAATCTTCGTATCGAAATTTTGGGTGCATTACAATACTTTCTCTATACACTATGCATATAGTACGTGTAGGGAAAGTAATAAGCATTTTTGGAAAAAGGTCTGTGTGTCTTGAGTGTCTCTGAACACGATAACTCAAAAACGAAAACTCGGTAAAATACCAAACTTGGTATTTAACTTAAGTATCTTCCAGGGATGCGACAAGAAAACTTTTAGAAACATCTCCCCACCCTAAACTAACCTTTACATGGGAAAAATTTCGAAATTTTTTTTTCTCAAAATTGGCTCTAACGATTTTGATTAAAATACCGTTTATTAAAGATATTTTCACGACAAATAAAATAAATATGCTGAATTTTCTGGGAATAGTCTCTAAAGACTTGTTTATTCTGGAATAATGTTGCTACATTTTGCGTAACTGGTAAACCGTATGAGATAGACAAAAACTTGCTACACAAACACAGTAGATCACGTTGAAACACGTTTTTGGTGGAATTTGCCATTTCTGAGATATTGCTTATTATTTGTTTCAGATTTAAAATACTTACACTTTTCTAATACGGAAATTTGTGAACCGGTCTATACAAACAAAGTAACTTCAAGTACATGGCAAGTAGGATGAACTATCACTTTAACCTATGGTACTCCCTTATTTCTCTCCTACTTACAAGGAAGCAAGTAATAAGACTATTTCTCGATTAGTATAAAGTAGATAGAAGCATAAGCTTTCTAACAATAATTTGTTGCAGAAGTTAGTTTCAAATATACAGTGTGTTCTAGAATGGCATGGCCCAGTCGCATCTTGTGATTTCAGATAAGTCATCAGCTGACCATCCTAACATTTAGAAATGTTTAAATATTCTCCTCTTTTGTTATAGAGTTAATGTGTATACAATTGTCTAGTATGGTGTACATTAAATAACTTTTATACTTTTAAAGCATGGACTGGCATGTCAGCAGAAGCTCTCTAGCTCCTAGCTTCCTAGCGACTTTCTAAGCGCCCCACTAGGGGTGACAGGCGCTTAGGGAACATTTTAGAACTTCGCCGCTTTTGACCGGGACTCAGTGCTGGTGAATGTGAAGCTAAAAACACCCATTTTCACAACTGGTGGAGGCACCAGTTACGGCCGATTGCAGAACAGGCAAAGAAAATTATGGGAATTAGATTTTTTAAAATTAGATGTTATTCCTCACCTTTTATATCATATGTATATTTTTTTTACTTCCTCTTCACGTACCATGGACATAGTGTATAGAAAAGGTACTTTAATGCAACCAAAATTTTGATACCGAGTTTTCACCGGAAATACATATTTTGTGACCCCTTGAATTCAAAAAATCTTATGTGTGCCATTCATATGACTTTCTGTTCATCTTTGCAACAAATTATTGTTAAAAATCTTAAGCGAAATAAGGGAGTAACATAGGTTAAAGTTATAGTCAAAAGTTGGTTGCTATGTGACTGAGGTTCCTTTTTTTGTAGAGACACGAGTTGAAAAATTCCTGTGTAAGACAAGTTTTTCAAAGCTGAAACCAAAAACAAAGAATATCTAAAAAACGATCAACTTCACGAAAAAAAAATTATATAACATAAATTGTGTGTTTAACGTACTCTACATTTTTTGTGATGTATTTTTTGTCCATCTCTTACGGTTTAGTAGTTATGCAAAATTCCGTAAAATTCATCCAGAATAAAGTAGTCTTCAGAGGCTAATCCAGAAAAATTCAAGATGTTCATTTTATTTGTCAGGTAAATATCTTTAATATACGATATTTTAATCAAAATCTTTAGAGCCTTTTTTCAGAAAATCAAAATTTTCGAAAAAAGTTCCATGTAAAAATAGTTTTGGTTGGGGGTTTTTTTCTCAAAATCTTCGTGTTGCATCCCTGGAAGGAACTAAACTTAAATACCAAGTTTCGTATTTCATCGACTTTTCGTTTTTGAGTTATCGTGTTCACAGACACACGGACACACACACGCGGACCTTTTACTGAAAATGCTTTTTTTTGGATACAGGGGACCCTGAAACATATATTTCCGTTGACATCTGGGTATCGAATTTTTGGGTGGAGTATTTCTCTATACACTATGTACACAATACGTGTAGAGAAAGTAAAAACCCATTTTCACAACTGATGGAGGCGCCGGATATCGGCTGATTGTAGAACAGGCAAAGAAAATTATGTGAATGAAACACGTTAGATTTTTTAAAATTAGAAGTTATTCCTTACCTTTTATATCATAAATGTTGTTGTTTTGTTTTTATGTTTACATTAAAAATTAAAGGCATGAATCATATAGAACTGAAATTTAATAACAATTTCATGATACTTAAATAAATTAAAATAATAATTTAATCTAATACTGAAATAAAATTTTCCTACAGTCCTTTGAAAACAGCAATATATACACTGTTGATAAATGGCAGTAGTATAGATATTTCGTCCATTAGGATTTCTTGGAGTTCAAAGTGAGAGATACACCCGTGACAGACAGTTCTTTCCATGGCCTGTATAACGGGTTGGTTTTTCAGGTTCAACGCTTTCTTTATTAGGAAGAATTCATTAACCAAGCATACCTTGCTTAAGTTTACAGAGTTTTGCAACACCTACTTGGTGTACTACAAAAGCCAACAAAAATAAAGAGGTTAATTTTTTTACTTAATTATAAAGATATTAAGTATTTCTAATTTTAAAAGGGATTGGTTTTTTAAAAAACTACACATCAAAAGCATTTTCAAATTTCTGTGTCAATAAGAAGCACTGTATCTAAATCAGCAAATCTATTTAGAACTGGTTACAACACGTTTCACTGTCTGATTTTTAAGACTGGCCTGTAGCGGATAGCTGCGCACCACTTTTGTCCACCCTTCCCTCTTAGCGAGAAGTAGGTCTTATTTCAAGATAACCCTGACGTACTAACAAGAGTTTTTTTTTTCTAATTCCCGTCTGTTAGACCCGTCATATTCCTCAATAGAGACTTAATATAATGTTCAATTTCTTTATATTTAATTACAATTAATTCTATGTAACCTGTTAAATATGACACGGCGAATAGAGAACTATCTTAATGTGTATATTACATACGATCACCAAACAAGGAGAATAACAGTACTATAGGGCGAGAAAATATCTTCCTTATTCCACCTGAATTGTCTTCTGGAAGGAGACACACAATTAATTATTTTCCCTGGTTTTTCAATAAATGTAAAAATTAATTTATCGCAGTGGACATTAGTATTTTATTTTTCAGATAATATTTTGATGCTATGATACGTATTTCAAGCGAAGACTATATGGCAAAAATTGGCCCCATCCCAAAAAAAATGTACTCTCTCAGTTTGTTTTGTACAGTTCGTAGTTTAGATTTTGATATTTAAGCTTACATATAAAACTATTGCTTATATTTTCAATAACTCTTTTAAAACGAGTCAACATCTGCAATTTATACTCTTATTGTGCAGAATACAGAGTATAAAATTGCAGTAAATACGTAAATTTCCCCTATTCTTACAAGAACTAAGTAATAAGACCATTCTATTATTGCTTATCGAAATTATTCCACGGAGAAGGTAATTTGGGATTGGGGAAGGACTGTCTTGAAAATCTTAGCGTCGCATCCTTAGGTTATTTTAGTTATTAAAACACAAACATCTTAATATATTCCAATGAATAAAAGTTTTCCTAAAAAGAATAAAAAAATGCAGGAAAACAATTAGTAAAATTAATACTTAACTTAAACATCAAGTTTAGTATTTAACTGAACGTTGTTTTAGAGTTATGCTCTTCATAGACACACAAAGACCTTTTTCTAAAATTGCTTTTGTTACTTTTTATTTCTGTTCAGGGATCCTCAAACCATATATTTCCGCTGTAATCTCGGTATCAAAGTTTTGGGTCGAATATAATACCTTCCCTGCCTGTAATGTACATTGTACATATGTGATAAGTAATATACAATGCGTTTTAACGAGCTGTACATGTTTTATGTGGTAAAATTTTAGGGTTTTAGTGTTTTGTAGCTAAATGTTATTAAAAAATTTAAGGTATACATTTCTTTTGTCATAAAAATGTCCAACATGAATAAAATTGTTTATAAAATATATCTTAAATTGTTATTACAAATGAATTAAAATAATAATTCCATGGTATTTTAATCAATATTGTTAGTCATTGTTTTGAAAACCTGAAGTACGTTTTACCTAATTTCTGTTATAAATTATTATTTTTACAAAAAACATATATCGGTTCATAGAACTTGTTAGACATCAACTGCAACATAAACGTATAAACTTTGGAATCTTGGGTCACAAAAGCTGCACTGTGGTACTCCAAAGC
Organism: Hymenopus coronatus; assembly: GCA_030762935.1. Lineage (NCBI taxonomy): Eukaryota > Metazoa > Arthropoda > Insecta > Mantodea > Hymenopodidae > Hymenopus > Hymenopus coronatus. The sequence continues at coordinate 112,998,948 of CM060888.1, read as the reverse complement.
ATAATCCTTGGTCCGGCAGTTACAGGCCGTTGTTGCAGAACTACGGGAAGCTGGGACATGGGGAATTTAACAATCCGCACCAGTCGGGCACGTGCCCTGCGAAACTCGACGCTTCCGTTTCCGGGTCTTCGCTCCCCCATTGCTTCTTTTCATTTATTGATATCAACTTAAGCGAAACCATAAATACCACCCCTTTTTCCTCCTTCAGCTTGAGACCTTTCAAATAATGGCACCATCAGCGATACTGCTTTCGAGGGTGGACCATGCTTTTCCTCCCCTTTATCGGCGAAGGTATACATTCGGAGAGAGCTGTGGCTGGCTAAAACGAAACGCATTTTTCTTCTCTTTCTCGCTTATTCAACTCCAGAGCTCTTCTTCTTTTGTTACTTCTGCTTTTTATTTTCTTCCAAGAAGAGAAAAAGTCTATGTCCTTTCGTTCTTAATATAGAAGTTATAGTATAGTTTAACACAGAGATCTAAGGCATCTTAACTTCCTGCTTGGGTTTCAATGATACAGGATGCTGTTTAATTGAAGCGCTACAGTTGGTGTTATTGAATCCGCGGTTCACATAAAAGAGAGAAAAAAGTCGAATGTGTTAAATACTTATGACTCTCACTACACTTCACTGTTTTTACTACTACAAAAAAATAATTTTAAGTTTATTATTTCATCTACTTCAAGCTAAATCTTTGTTTTTCCTTCTGCTCGCATTCTTTGATATTGATGTTATGAACATGTAGATTTATTAGATATTGAGTTTGATTCATTAAGCTGGTTGGTTTGTGACTGTCTGAAATTCCGTTCTCTCTGCATGGGGATGATGAGCAAAAACAAAACAACAACCTTTTTGATATAATATAAGTGTTTTAAAATTTATACTAATAATAAGGAATATCTCAGAAATGGTTAACTTCACAAAAATATGTATTTGACGTAAATTGTAAGTTTTCCAGTGATGCGAAAGTCATCCAGAATGAATCTTCAGAGGCTATTCCCAAAAAATTGAAGGTATGCCTTTCATTTGTGATCCAAATATATTTAATATATAGAAGTTTAATCAAAATCACGAGAGCCATGTTTGAGTAAATCTAAAATGTTGAAAACTCTACCATAGAGTTAGATTTTCCTAAAAGTCTTCAAGATTTTCTGAAAATCTTCCTAGGAAGACAAATACTAAGCTTGGTTGTTAATTGACTTTTGGTGTTGAAGTTATGCTGTTCAGACAGACAGACAGAGACACACACACATTCACACCTTCTCTATCTATTAACATTGTACGTGGTAGAGAAATAAGATTGTTCTACATATTTAGGAGTCATCAAAACGTGAATTTTCAGGAAATTTCATAATCTAATTTTTGGGTGGAATGCAAATTAAAACATCTGATGTGTTGCACTCATTTAAATTCCTCTACACTCTTTAAAACTGGTTTTACAAAATGCTATTGTTCTGTATACCTTTAATCAAGATAACTCGTCATAACACTGTATATATCTATTTTAGGTATAAGAAGCATACAACATGTGATGGCTACTCTTTGTGTGTTCACGATAAAATATTGATAGCCACTTTCCACTTGATAAAATTTAAGTGTTTGAAAATTCAAACCAATAACAAGGAATACCTCCGAAATCGTTAACTTCACTAAACTTGCGTTTTTATAAATTCTGTGCTTTAACAGATCTGCGACTTTTTTTGTCCAAATAGATATTTATCTATTTATTACGGTTTACGAGTACTCAAAAGTAATTTGGAATGACCCTTCACAGGTTATTTCCAAAAATTTCAAGAAATAACATTTATTTATTATGAAAAATATAAAATTTTAGTTTAATGAAAATCTATAAGGGCAGGGTCGTGGCCGAGTGGTTAGGCCACTCTTCTCTCACCAAGGTAGCTCAGATTAGATCCACGGAGACCTTATGTAGATTTGTGATGACAAAGAGACGTCTGGGTGGGTTTTGTGGTTTCCCTTGCTATTCATAACTCCACCGGTAGCAATTCACTTTTCCTTTCATCCATTTCATCGGGATTTCATATCATCTTCTTCCTCATTATCACATTAGCCATGTGACAATGTGTTTTAACAAAATTTACATTTTAGTGTACTAAGTTTTGTCTACCTCTTGAGGTTTTTTTTTTTTTAAGTTTTCTTTTTGCTTTTAGCTTAATGTTCTATTTTCTTTTTATTATTTTTTTTTTACTTACCTTTTTGGGGGGAGGTGAAAGGAGAGACAAAGATCCAATAGAAAAGGCGGGACCAAGAGAGGGTTATTTGTATTATTATTTTTGTTTATGTTTATTTCATGTCATTTTATTGTGCTGACTGCCATTGTGGTCAGTCCTATTTCTCGTCTTGGGGAATTTTGTTCTTTTCGTCGTTGGTGTTTGTAATGTTGTAGAATGAGTCTTCCTCAGAGCAGCGGGAAGCTTAAGCTAACCACATTGTCAGTGTTGAGGTGATAGTCAACAGAGGGACCAACAATATTAGTTGGTAACCTCAAGCCATGTGATAAATGGCTGCATATCGCCGATAAATCCGGACTTCATCAACTTGCAGCGTTCCCGTCTCAGGAAGCCGAACCAGTCCTCCCTCTTTGCCACAGTGCCGATATTCTTTCTCAAGATCCAGTGGAGCGTTCCCGCCACCAACCAAATCACACAGTGTTGTAGGAAGGTATTCTGGAAACGAAATTCCAGGCGTTAGAGTTTCTCCAGGCACGGCGGGGCCTCCGGCTGACACATTTGGTTAGCTACTAAGCACGAACCAAATGCCAGCAACCTGTCGACAAGATATAAGGCGATGCTCCAGAGTAACAATGTCGGAGCAGAGTGCACAGTGTGCTCGCCCATGCCGCCAGAGTGTTTCTGCTATCATACCGACAGCAGTCTTGTTCACCGTCTCTTACAAAGTTTACATCCTTCAGAATGAAGAGAACTTCGGGGATATCCCTTAGAAATTCAGGATATACATTTTATTTGCTATATAAGTCTATTTAATATACGGCATTTAAATCAAAGTCTTAAGAGCCATTTTTAGAAATTCGAAAAATTCGAAAAATGTTTTATCTATGTAAGGTATAGTTTGGAGTGTGATTTTCCTGAAAATCTTCATGTCGCCTCCTTGGAAAATACTGAACTTAAATGCCCAGGATGGTATTTAACCGATTTTTCGTTTTTGAGCTCTGCTATCTAGAAGCACAAACACACTGACCTGTATCTATTTTTTTAATTCAGTGGAAATCAAAACATGCATATCGAATTTTTGGTGAAATATAATACCTTCTCTATCTACTACGTACATTGGACATACTGAGACAGTACATGTATCACGGGGTTAAAAGTCATCTAAAAGTAATATATAAACTATAGCAAATATAGTATAAATTATACTAAAAGGGGACAAATGTACATTAAAAATGACTGAGGAAGAAGGCAAGCACAAACAGTGGTCACAAGCTGACAAACGACCCAGGTAGGATAATACCGTTAAGGGATGGACGTTGAACTAAAGGGGTGAGGCTACACTGCCCGAGGGTGGGCAAATACAAGGAAAACAGAAACAATTCTCTTGCAGATCAAGCGACACTTTTGGCACTTGGCATGGAACATCCGCCGAGCTAAGATGTGATTTTTGGGTCCGCGGTGAAGCCGAACGGGCTACCTTTGGTTGTGACGGAAATAGTGTTAATTTAACACGGAACAGAATACGGACGAAATCACTGCACCAAAAGACCGTGAAAAGTAATAAGTAATTATAGGCGCGGTTGAGTAAACCGTAACTTAAGAGTAGAACATTTAGGAAGAATACGTGTGTGTTCAACGGCAGAAAAGGCCGAACAAAATGAATAAAGGAATTCAATAATAATCTTGAACTCGTAGAAAATCACTTGTGTCTTACCACAACAGAAAAATGTAGCTAAAATTGTGCTAACGAAATCCTGAGCTAGGGCACCCATATCTCCACACCATTCCTAAATAGCCAAAACCTGTTCGCGGGATACGAACCAGCTACACCCCTAGTTACCGCCGCAATGCATACTAGAGAAGTTAAAAGAAAGTAATTTTGTAAATCTGTAATATCTGTACCGGAAACTTGATGTGTTTGCTTCATTATTTAATTATATATGTTGTTCACGATTTCAGTTTCTTCTTGTATAATTTATGTACAATGATTGTGTATTATTAACTGTATCTCACTCGAGACCATTAAAGCGAATCTTCACGGTGATATTATCTAGAGCACAACGGCACTGGCCGCACTTTTTCGATAGGTTTTCTGAGGCCCTTCTGCTATCCAACTAGGGAGGTGAAGCCGTTATGATGGTAATTTGTTCTTCTCTTTTCTCTGTGCCTTTCTCATCGTTTCGCGTTGGCATGGTGCCTCTTGCCAAGTAGGAAATGGTCCAACTTCCGGCTAACAAACTGAAGTCCGGGGGTTGTGTGAGTGAAAGGAAAAGATTTCTGTTCGCAAAAAGCTTGGGCGCATTATGGTTTGCATTAATATACATGTCCCATGTGAGTGCGAGGGGCATGCATTGAAATGATCCTGCTGCGAGTGTGTTTTGTTATGGTAATGAATCACCATGATGTTGTTCTTTCTGATATCTTTCGTCTTCGAGAGAATCACTTTTCGAACCGTTAGAAACAAAGATAATCATTAGAATTGGTACATATTTGAGCTTTGGACCGCAGTATATCGTGTTCATTCACCGAGGAATTGATTTGAGGCCATAACAAGAGTTCTTCTATAGATATGTTTAAAAATCTGATGTGTACCATTCATGTGACTTTCTCTACATCTCTGCAACAAATTATTGTTAAAAGGTTTGTGCTTCTATTTACTTCATGCTAATCGAGAAAAAAATTAGCAGAAATAATTGTATTACTTGTTTCCTTGAAAGTAGAAGTAAAATAAGGGAGTATCATAGGTTAAAGCGATAATCAGAAGCTGGTTGCTATGTGTCAAAATCCTGTATTAGAAAATTATAAGCTTTTTTAAAGCCGAGACCAATAATAAGGAATATCTCAAAAACGATCAACTCCACGAAAAAAAAACGTATATAACATAATTTGCGTGTTTTATCGTGCTCTACATATTTTGTATGGTAGGTTCTTGTCTATCTCTTACGGTTTAGCAGTTGTGCAAAATTCCGTAAAATTCATCCAGAATAAAGTAGTCTTCAGAGGCAATGCCCAAAAAATTCGAGATATACATTTTACTTATCAGGTAAATATCTTTAATATACGATATTTTAATCAAAATGTTCCATGTAAAGGGTAGTTTGGGGTGGGTGGAAATTTCTCAAAATCTTCATGTCACATCCTTGCAAGATACTTAAAGACCAAGTTTGGTATTTTACCGACTTTTCGTCTTTGAGGTATCGTGTTCACAGACACACACACACGGAGCTTTTTCTGAAAATGTTTTTTTTTTGGAATACAGGGGACTCTAAAACATATATGTCAGTGAAATCTAGAATTTTTTGGTGGAGTGTAGTACCTTCTCTATACACTATGTACATAATACGTGTAGAGAATGTAAAAATATTAGAATCTCCCTGTTTACACAGTAGATTCATCCATTTGTGTTAAATAAGGAAGAAATAAGGAAATATATAGGCTTAAGAGATAAGAAATAAAATAAAATAAATCTGTAATACCACGCTCTGGCGTCTAGCTCCCTAAACCAGGACAATATTGCAAAATTTGTAATTTATTTACCACTTTACATGTTTTCATGCATTATTATTTCACAGATATAACTTATATACTAACAACTAAAATAAATAAAACCAAAAAGAAATAAAGTAACCTAAAATAAAAGTAAGGCTAAAGCGATGGTCGCCATTATCGATGTTAGGTTTTATTTACATGGGTAGGAGTAAAAAACGACGAATGATAACTTCCCAGTTGAAAAAGCATATCTAAGTATTGGAACACTTAAACCAATAACAAGAAGTATCTCGGAAATAGCTGATTCCACAAAGATGTATATGACACAAGTTGTGTGATTGAACAAGGTCCACTTTCAATGAAATCTATATTTTTTGTAAAATAAGTTTTTGTCTAGTTCTGGCGGCTTACCTATTACGCCAAATGCATACACAGTGAAGGGGTCTTCAGAGGCTTTTCCCAGAAAATTCCATTTCATTTATCGTAAAAATATCTTGAACACGTGGTATTTTATTTACAAACGTTAGTCATTTTTGAGAAAATTTAAATTTTGGAAAAATGTTCCACGTGAAAGGTAGCTAGATTGAGAATTTTGTTGAAAATCTGCTTTCGTATCTTCGGAAGATACTGAACTTAAATACCTGGTTTAGTATTAAATAGATTTTTCGTTTTAGAGTTATGTTCACGCACCGCCATGGATACACTCACGAAGCTTTCTCTAAAAATGCTTCTTTTGAATTCAGGGGTTACATTTCTAATGAAATCTCGCTATCGAATATAACACAATACAATTTCTTCTCTACCTACTGTGCATGTTGTATTTCCAGCAAAAGGCTTACAATAAGCTTACGTAGAAATAGATATAGTAAATATAAGTATAAAATGAACTACAGCTTAATCTCTACAACATAATGGGTGGAAGTCAGGTGATATGACATAAAAAGTTTTAATCCGTTTTAAAAAGTTCTTAGATATATGAAGTAGTTAACCCTAAATAATGTGTACTGTTTAAAGGCGACAGCCACAGTAAAACAGCGAAAAAAGGCAAAACTTTCTAATCCACCAAATGATAGAAATAATAGAGTGGTTCGTGACATTCGAAAGAGGAACTTGAAGACCGTGTCACGAAGTAAAGTCTGCAGCAGCAAGGATAGAACACTTGTGAGCTACAGGTAACTTTGTCGTCTCGGAACATCCCTCGACCTAACTAGCCCGTTGAGGAATTCCAAACTCGCCAAATGAGGGTCCTTGCGCATCTCATTAGGACAGCTGCCTTCTTCCTTGTTTAAAACCCTTGTTTTGTTTATAAATGGAATTAGTTTTTCCCTTCTCCCTCTAATTCCGGGGCGCAAAATTTGTGAAACCGACCAAACCCTCATTCTGACCCTACATATTTGTCTGCGCCACATTAATCACGTAAAGACTGCAGTTTGTTTTTCATTAAGGCTTCTAGAGACAGCAGGGCAACAACATATATAATTTGTAAGCTAAATTTACTTCAGGTATATATTTTATTATCTCTGCTTCTGACATTTCATCTCAAATAATGGCTGTCCCACATTATAGTACGCAATTTTTTAAATGAGCGCTTCTTTCATTTTGTTAAATTTCCGGATTTGAAATTTAGCGACTGTCATCTGTTTATATTGCGATTACCGATTGTCAATTATTTATGTATAATAAATAAATGGGGGCGATCCACGAAGGATCAGCACATGCAGATTTTGAAAGTGTATTTCAAGTACGGTGAATGTTATGCAGAGAACGTTCTAGACTTCATAATTTTTGATAGGTGAAATGCTTAAAATTGGTGCAGAGACTGGTAAGGAAATTTGAAGTACACGATCAGCAGCGAACATGAAATCAAATGAAGTCGATTCGCCGCTGTTCTCAGTCATTTCGAGCAGCCGTTTTCAGCGATTGTACCAAAAGATTAGCATTTGCATCCTTTTTAAGATCTAACACAAAAGCTGAAGTCGATTAATCATTTGAAGCGTCGGACATTTCCAATTGGGTACTCACTAAACAACAAGAAAATAATCTAGTGACAAGTCACACTTCCAGCTTATAGATTATGTGAATAAACAAAATTGTCGACTTTGGGGTCCGTGAAAAGTGTTTGTGTCCAGAACGAGACACTGTTTGGTGTAGATTATGGGCTAGCGGACTAACTGGGCCATACTTTTTGAAAACGAGGCTGGAAATGACTGGTGACAGTTATTATGATCGCAATTGCAGGAAACCCGCCACACTGCCTCGAAACAACAAGGTTGCTGAGAGAAAGCTTCCCTGCCCTCAGAACTATTTACCAAAATCTGTAATATGAACAATGTGCATTTTTATGGAGGTATGTAAAAATCTTGTGTTTATGTGAGAAATCCACGAACCATACCCCAACTCAAGCAGAAATGAAATTGTCGTGGATCAAATTCAAGCGGAACTTTGCTCTACGACATAATTGTATTTCCAAATTGTATTTGCTGTCCTCGGAGTGGATATATTTAGACAAAGCCGTGGAGGACATTTGCCTGTTATTTTGTTTCATGTTTGATCGCAGTCTTTGTGCTTATTATTGACAATTTTCAAATAAATTATGTGTTTTATTATGAAACTAAAAATTGCGTTCTTTCTTGGTCCTGAACCATACTTCCAAAAAAAAAAAAAAAAAAAAAAAAAAAATTCCTATGCGAAGCTTTTATTGTATTCCATTCATGTTGAGAAGTTTTTAAAATCTCACCGTAAATACGTGTTCTCAGGCGCCTAAATAAAAAACTTCTTCCATTCACATGACTTTCTCTACCTATTCTGCAAACAAACTATTCTAATAAAAGATTATTCATTTATTTACATCATATTAATCGAGATAAACATTAGCAGAAATTCATATTACTGCTTCCTTCTAAGCAGAAGGAAAATAAGAAGCTACACTAGGCTAAAACGATCGTCAAATATTTTAAAAGCTGGTTCGATTTGTAAACAATTGAAGTTCGGCTAGCTTTTCTTTGCCAGTAAAACAAGAGAGAAAAAAGTTTGAGAAAAGTTATGAAAAATTGAAACCAATAACAAGCAATCTCTTGGAAACGGCCAAACCTACAGCAAAAATGCTTAGTATAAATCGTGTGTTTTAACGCCATATACATTTTTTGTGCAGTAAGCTTTTATGTATTTCTTACAGTTTATCAGTTATGCAAAATTCAGTAAAATTCATCCAGAATGAACAGGACTTTAGAAGATGTTCCCAGAAAATTCAAGATAAAGATTTTGTTTTTGATGTAAATATCTTTAATTTAAGGTATTTTTATCAAAATCGTAGCACCATCTTTGAGAGAATAAAATTTCAAGAGATTTTCCTTGTGAAGAGTAGTTCAGGGTGGAGGAATTATCTCGAAAATCTTCATGTCGCATTCTTGGAAGATACTAAACATTAACACAAAGTTTGGTATTTAACGGCCTTTTAATTTCTGAGCTGTGCTTTCTACACACACCAGACCTTTTTTCTAAAACTGCTTCTGCCTTGGGCTCAGGTAACCTAAAAGCATACATTTCCGATGAAATCTCGATATTGTATATATTTTTGGAATACAATACCTTCTTTATGCACTATGTGTAGAGATTGTCGATAAAGTACCTTTTGATATTTAAGAGCTTAATATCCTGCAAAGATGCAATACTGTGATTTTCAAGAATACCTTTTTGGAAAACTTTTATTTTCTTAAAAATGTCTGTAAGTTTTCAGTAAATTTATTTATATGACAACATTCCGAGACATTATACCCTTGTGTAATGATAAACCTACCTTAAGCGTTATCTAGAAAAGAAAATGCAGATGTCTTTAAAACGCACAACTTATTTCAAGTAACTATTTTGTTGCATGAACTATCTCCGAAATATACGTCTTTAATGGTTCGAACTGCTCAATGTTTTTGGTTTAAAGTCCTGTCAATATTTAGTTGTGTATCACAAAGGAAAGTAAGAAAATAAGCAGTATATGGTGTCTAGTTAAACATTTGAAGAATACAGTTATCTCTATGAAATATAATGTAGCTATTTCTACATATGTCCTCTTAAATGGAACTAGCGTTTTATTTATAGACGCCCTTTAACTGCTGTGGTTCTCAGCGGCCCACTCTATACTGGGCCTGAAAGACCGCTTAATTTTGCTCAGAGGCCTCTCTATTAGGCTTGAGGTAAATCTACGACACGGGACCAATGGCTTTACTTCCCTTATAAAAGAAGAAGCCATGTTAAGGATTTTTACGCCGGAAAAAAGTCATCATATTACACAACAGAGGGCAACTCATCTCAATTAAAATGAAGTATATGTTAATAACAACACAAGAACAATTACAATGAAGTTTGCTCTGATTTCTGATTGAACCGAGACTACTTAACATTCTTGACCTTCACTTTAATAAAAAATCTAATGTGTTCCGCTCACATGACTTTCTTTACATCTCTATAACAAATTATTGTTAAATGGTTATTCTTGTATCTACTTCATGTTAATCGATTAGGGAAATATGCTAAAGCGATAGTCAAATATTTTAAAGGCTGGTCACTTGTTATTAATATCCATTGCTTTGCATGACAAATTCCCGTATGATAAAACTGAAACAAATAACAAGGAATATCTCTAAATGAAGTAAATTGTGTGTTTGAACAACATGTACATTTTTGTGTAGTACGTTTTTACGGTTTATCAGTTATGCAGAATTCAATAAAATTCATCCAAAATAAAGAGATCTCCGGAGAATATTTCCAATAAATTCAAGATATACATTTTATTTGTCATGTGAATATATTTGATATACAGCATTTTAATCAAAATCGTTAGAACCATTTTTGAGAAAATCAATGTTTCCATGATATTTTGGGAGATGCTAAACTTAACTACAAACGTATTTTGCAGACTTTTACCGTTTTGGGTTGTGTTCACAGACACACGGTCACATATACGTACCTTTTTCTAAAAAATTCCTTTTTTGGATATAGGGGACACTAAAACGTGCGTTTCCGTTGAAATTTCAGTATCGAGTTTTTGGATGGAATGCAATATTGTCTCTATACACTACATAGTACATGTAGAGAAGATAAAAACTTCCGCACTTCCTTTTCTCCATTGATGATTCATATGGGTGGACGGCATCTCCTGCCTCTGTTCAACTGCAGTGCCCTCTGTTGCTACATCTGAGCTTGAACATATTTGAACAAACAGTTACTAAATAGAACGAAGGAATACTTAACAGATCAACAACAAATTTAATATTTTCTCCAGCTTAGCAAACTACATTTAATGTTTTGTTTATATTAATCTGTAAAATAATTATCAACATTTGAAGATCTAAAGATAATAATGAAACTGTTTGAATTAATAGAGTTAAACTCAGCGTTTTGAAGACGAGAGTCATTTTTTGTTTTGTTTATATTAATCTGTATAATAATTATCAACATTTAAAGTTCTAATTACAATAATAAAACTCTGAATTAATAGAATTAAACTCAGCGTTTTTCATTTTTATTTGTTTATACTAATCTGTATAATAATAATGAACACTTGAAGATCTAATGACAATAATGGAACTCAGTGTTTTTTATTTGTGTTTGTTTATAGTAATCTGTATAATTATGAACATTTGAAGATCTAATGACAATAATGAAACTGTTTGAATTAATAGAGTTAAACTCAGTGTTTGTCATTTTTATTTGTTTATACTAATCTGTATAATAATTATGAACATTTGAAGATCTTATTACAATAATGAAACTGTTTGAACTAATAGAGTCCAATGCATTGTTTTGATAGTGAGAGCCATTTTTATACTAATCTGTATAATAATTATCAACATTTGAAGTTCAAATGACAATAATGAAATTAATAGAGTCAAACTCAGTGTTTTTGAATACGAGAGTCATGATAAAACACATTGCGCATTAGCATAAATAACACAAGCAGGAGTATTCGAATTTGCAGCTGTTAGTGTAATCATAGTTTAATGGCCTTCTTACCCTAACTTGCTTTTCAGATAAAGAAATGAATGATGAATTACAATGCTAATTTATACTTTTGGTTTACTTTGCTAGCTAGGAGCGACACCGGTGGTCCGCGTTTCTTACATCCGGTCGACTGATCTGGGAGTTTGATTTCATAGTCACTAATATTACAATAATTTGAGAGAGTTCCCGCAGCAAATTGTGTACTAATGGTCGGATGATTATTGCCATTCAGATATCATCTGAAGCAGGTGCGTGGCGTTTCCGTGACTGACATCGAATCATAAACTAACCGTTAGGGGTAAAACAATTTGGTCTGCCGTTATTTTCCAGTTTACAATGGTTGAATACCAGGGTTATTTGCAAACGCGGTATTGAATTTACTTGTCCTTTTAGGAGTATTTGCAGAATGTTTGATTTTGTTTTCAGAATTATAGTGATAGCTAAGTCTATACAATTGTTCTCTTATTACTTTCTCTACATGTAATATTTACATAGTGTATAGAGAAAGTATTGTATTGCATCCAAAAATTTTATACTGAGATTTCGCCATAAATCATGTTTTTCTTTTTTTTTAATTGTTTCATTTATATAGCCCCCTTAACTCTAAGGTCATATCGGGGGTTTTGCACTTGAAACAGCTCGTCGTCTGCAGGTTCTTTTAGTTTAAATCATTTTATTTTCCTCAAACACACACACACACACCTTCAATCTCACATTCATACTTCCAGACGCTGTGGGGGATAGGGAACAATTCTGGCTAAAGAAAACTTCCCCGCCCCAGCCGGGAATTGAACCCGGGACCTCCGAGTGAGAAGTCAGCTCACTGACCACTCGACCACGGTGGCAATCTCAAATCATCTTTTGGGTCCCTCTGAATCCAAAAAATGCAGTGTGTGCGAGTGTATGTGTGTGTGTGTGTGTGTGTGTGTGTGTGTGTGTGTGTGTCTGTTGACAGCATACCTCAAAAACGAAAAGTACGTTAAATACCAAACTTGGTACTTAAGTTCAGTTTCTTCCAAGGATACGACACGAATATTTTCAAGAAAATCCCCCACCCCAATCTACCCTTTATATGGGAAAATTTGCGAAAATTTTGATTTTCTCAAAAATGGCTCTAATGATAATATTGTAAATTAAAGATATTTAGCTGACAAATAAAATGTATATCTTGAATTTTCTGGGAATACCTCTGAAGACTAGCTACTTTATTCTGGATGAATTTTAAGGAATTTTGTATAACCGGCAAACCGTAAGAGATAGACAAAAACGCACAGAAAATATAGAGCTCGTTAAAAAACACAATTTATGTAATAGTATACATTTTTTCGTGGAGTTGGTCGTTTTTTAGGTATTCCTTGTTACTGGTTTCAGCTCTAAAAACATGCTTTTCTCATAAGGGACTTTGTCAAATCCTGTCCATAGAAACAGTCACGTAGCAACCAGCTTTTGACTAATTCTTTAGTCTATGCTACTCCTTTATTTCCCTTCTACTTGCATGGAAATAAGTAATAAGAACATTTTTGCTAATTTTTTCTCCATTTGCAGGAAGTAAAAAGAAGCATAAGCTTTTTCACAACACTTTGTTGCAAAGATTTAGAGGAAGTCATGTGAAAGGAACACATCAGATTTTTGTTCCTTCTTTCTCTAAAGAAATTCAGGGATCTTAATTATGGGTGTATACAAGAACCTTTCCCGGGGGAGGATTCCGCTTAGCTTCTACTTCTCGGCTGATTAATGCAATAGATCAGCTATTTTCAACTGGCTTGGCCCCGAGATTCCATATCAGAGGGATTGATTAAGACTGAGAGGAGAAGCTAACTCCACAACAGTCTCCTTTTAGATCGCCTCTAAGGAGCTATCATACGAAAAAGCTAAACCCAGAGAATATTTCTTAAGATCTTTCATGTATATAACATGAAATGTTCCCGGATATGATTCCATCGGAATCACTCTTACCATGGATTTTTTCGTGGTTTCTCCGAGTCGGTAGGCGAATGCTGAGTTAATTCGACTACCACAAATTCCCTGTCCATCACATTCAGTCCGCATTACTTTTAATATTTTTCTCGGTTGAAGGACCAGGTAGCTATGATCGGTATGCTGTGGTTGGACGGTGTTTTGCTCCACTATCATTTTCCGTGGTGTAAACATTTTGGTCTATATTCTTTTATTGCAGATTGTTACTTAGTTACTTACTTAAAAAAACACATAATAATCTATTGGAATCTTTTAGCAACGGATTAACTGTTTTTAACCGAATGCTAGACTGAAATTAGTATCGACGTAATCGATTTAAAAAAAAATGTGCTACTTTCACATAACTGTCTCTACCTATGCTGCAACAAACTATTCATACAAAACCTTATTATTCTGTCTTGTCCATGCTTATTAAGGTAAATAAAAGTAGAAATGTTTTTGTTAGGAAATTACTCCTTATAAAAGGGGAGTAAGGAAATACAATAAGCTAAAGTAATAATCAAATATTTTAAAAACTGGTCTCTATGTAATGCTACTAATATTCCGTTCCCTTTGGTTGACCAGGTTGAAAAATTTGAATAACAACTTACCATTTGAGAAAATCTAAATATTGGAAATTTTAAACGCATAACAATTAATACCTATCCAGAATAAAAATGAATTTGAAATGAATTGTATATTTCTACAATTTTTTGTAGTATATTTGTCTATCTCTTACGGTTTACTAATAACAGAAAAGTCATTCAGAATGAATATGATGTCAAATATGCCAGTCACCATATCCGCGGTCGTTGAAGTGCCCAACTTTGGTGCTATATTGTGCAGGGGATCGCGGTTTGAGTCCCTCCTTGGGCATGGATGTTCTTGTAATTGTGTGTGTATCTGTAAAACGAATAGGAAAACAAACAGAAAACGCAGGGGAAAAAAGCTCGTTCTGTTTGCACGACCTGCAGTAAATAAAATGCTATTCCCAAGATATTGAAAACATACCTTTCATTTGTCATGTAAGATCGTTAATACGTGGTATTTTAATAAACATCGTTAGAAACATTCTTGAGAATATATATTAATTTCACCATGTGAATTGTAGTTTGGGGTGAGACATTTCCTTTAAAGTCTTCATATATGCATCTTTGGAAGAGGCTGAACTAAAGTTCGGTATCCAACCGACTTTTCGATTTTGAGTTGTGCTGTAAAAAGACACACACACACCACACTAATGTTTTCCAAAAAATTCTCCCTTCTCTATGTATTTCCAGTGAAATCTCTGTTTTAAATTTTAGGATGGAATGCAATACCTTCTTAATGTATGTACACTATGCGCGAAGAGAGAAAGTAAAAATTATATTTCTGCATACCTCAAGACCATAGAAAAACGTTGGACCACACGGTATAATATGGGTAACTCTAGTCGGATCAAGTGGGTTTACAAAGAAGCGTTTATCAGAATATTGGAAGACGTTGCTAGGTTTTTGCTTGGATAAACTTACATTTTTGGACAGAATGTATTTTTTGTACAAATGAAACCAATATCCTATCTAGACTCGGCGAAAAATACCAGGGCATCAATGCAAGCGAATCGTAAAAACAAAAGAGATCTGTGTAGCGCAGTGTGAAGATGATCTGAGCGGTGCGTTTAGACTCTTTACGCCAGGTTGCGCTATCACTTTATGATCAAGTTCCGAAATGCGAGTATTTTATAGGGTTCGTTAAGCACACGTAGCGGATTCCAGACCGTCGGGATGCTTGAGTGATGACGGGTAGAGTCTGCGCGGTTGGGGGTTGCCCGAAGTCACCCTTAAGACAATGAGCAGAAAGATAAGGGGAAGGGGAAATACTTTGAATTCTTTGTTTTGTAGTTCGTGGGAGCCAGTCCCGAAGAAGGTGTCTGAAACTTGTGTCGGACAAGTCATCGACAGTTTTTCCTTTGTTGGCCCTTATCTGTGACAGGAATCTTCTTGCGGCTCTAGTGCCAGTACACTCCGTCTAATAAACCTGCAGCTTCAAAATGGTCCAAGATAGGAATTGAAACCGATATTGGCTTTGGTCTGTCGAACACAAAATCGCGTCAAAGTTTGCAAATGATACACTGCCGAAATGAAATGGCGTTTTATTTATGGGCGTTCTTTAACTGCTGTGGTTCTCAACGTCCCATTCTTTTCAGAGTGTGAAAGATCGCTTACTTTTCCTCAGAGGCCTCTCTTTCAGGCTTGAGGTTCTTTTACGTGCCGTAAATCTACGACATGCGACCAACGGCTTAACTTCCCTTCCAAAAAAAGCAATGCTAACAATTTTTACTTCCGCGATATTGGCTATATGTCACGTGAATCATAGTCTAAGACAGGAATTGAAAACGATATTGCCTGTGGTCTGTCCAACACAGAGCATCAAAGTTTGCAAATGATACGTTGTCGAGTACAGAAATGGAAATGAAATGAAATGGCGTTTTATTTATGGACGTTCTTTAACTGCTGTGGTTCTCAGCGTCCCATTATATACTGTGCGTGAAAGACCGCTTAATTTTGCTCAGCGACCTCTCTATCAGGCTTGAAGTTCTTTTATGTGCCGTAAATCTATGACACGGGACCAACGGCTTTACTTTCCTTCCGGAGGAAGCTATACTAAAGATTTTTTGCCCGAAAAAATCCATAGTCCTCCGCCGGGTTTGAACGCACGACCTTGGGTATATGAAGTTAGCATGGTAAGCATTACACCATGGAGGGCGACTGCCCATATGGTGTGTATGAGACAAAGTATGAGTGTGGTTGTGTTGTCGAGTGGTGTATTGTGTGAACACAGCTCAAAATGAAAATTCGTCAAATTCCAAGCTTGGTATTTAAGTTCAGTATTTCCTAGAATATACAACACGAAGATTTTTAAGAAAATTCCAAAATACCCTTACCATGAAATATGTTTTAAAATGCTGGTTGGATATTCTCAAAAATAATTAACGGTTTTAGTTAAAATACCACATTTTAACTATATTTTAAAAAATGAAATGTACAATTTAAATGTTTGAGGAGCACTCTCTGATGTCGTCTTTTACTAAACAGAAATAATAATAATATTAATAATAACAATTAAATGCTAAACCATGAGAGGTAGAAAAAATCTACTATACAAAAACTGTTTTAAAACACAGAATTCATGTTGACTACATTTTTGTGGAGTTAACCATTTTCGAGATATTCTTGCTGTTGTTTCTAGAGTTGTAGGGAGTGTGGTAGATTTGTTTGGGGTAAGTATTATTAAGTATTTAAGGTTAATAAGCAATTTTTCTAATTATTCATGTCAATATTTTATATTTAAATGAGTTTAAATGTAGACGCTTCTATTCGTTTTTGTTTCTCCTAGTCAAGCTTGGAGAGTGAAATTTATGTTATTATACAGCGATCAAATCTTAAAATTGACTGTCACTTATTACTAGTTTATTACTATATCTCTGTTGTATCTGCAAGGAAATATGTAATAAAAGTATTTCTGGAAATGTTTCTCCCGATTAACGCGAATTTTGTTGAGGACTATACAGAGAAAGCCATGTGAATGTAACTCATTATACATTTTTTTACCCCACAGGCATACAAAGTGCATGGACTTCAATGCCATCAAATGACAATACCGCTTTAGTCTATCAAATGTTTAACCATAGTTGAAGAAAACTGCGGAGCACAAGTAGAATACTTTTAATTACATATATTTTGTAGTGAACTAGGCTGAAAACTGGAAAGCTAATCAGGACTTAGAAAGAAGCCGCTGGTGGAGGGAGGTGGAAATCCAGTTGGCTGTATCAACAACAAGCAATGTAAAAGTGAAATATCTACATAGTCTAAAAAGCAGACATGTTCCATTCACATGACTCTATCTACATCGCTGTAACAAATTATTGTTAAAAAGCATGTTCTTCTACCTATTTATGACAATCAAGATAAACATTAGCAGAAATTGTCTTAATTACTTGCATGCTTGTAAGTAGAAGGAAAATAAGGGAATAAACTAGGTTAAAACTGTAGTCAAAGATTTTAAAAGCTGGTTTCTATGTGTTTGAAATCGGTTTCTAGGTAGGCCCAGGAGCTTACAGCTTTCCGTGTGAGAAAAGTTTACGTACTTTGAGTCTGACAAGGAATATCTCAGAAATGGTCAATTGAACGAAAAAACGTATATGACATAGATTGTTTGTTTTAAGATGATCTACAATTTTTGTGCAGAAAGTTTTTTGTCTATCTCAAGTTACGCAAAATTCATTCAAAATAAAGAGATACTCAGAGGCTATTCCCAGCAAATTCAAGATTTACATTTCATTTGACATGTAAACATCTTTAATATACGGTATTTTAATCAAAATCTTTAGAGCCATTTTTGAGAAAACCAACATTTTTGAAATTTTTTCCATGTAAAGAGTAGTTTGAGGCGGAGGATTTTTTTTTATAATCTTCTTATCGTATCCCTCGAAAATACATAACTGAAATATCAAGTTTGGTATTTTGCCAACTTTTCGTTTTTGAGTTATCATGTTCACACGGACACACACGGACCTTTTTCTGAAAATACTTTTTTTTGGTTACAGGGGGGCCTAAAACCTTTATTTCCGGTGGAACCTGGGTATCGAATTTTTTGGTGGATTGCAATATCTTTTCTATACACTATGTACAAAGCACGTGTAGAGAAAGTAAAAAGCTAATGCATTACATTCACATTCGCCATTCCTAGACAAACTATTCTCAGGAAGCGTATTCTTCTTAGTATTTCACATTAATCCGCAAAACTATTTGTATAAATGTGTTTATTGTTTATTTGCTTGTAGGTAGTAAGGAATAATGGAACAGACTAGGCTTAAACAAAGTCAAGTTTCTTAAAAATTGGTCGCTAAGTGATACTTTGAAATTCTGTCCTCTTTGCTTGTGCAGCAGCAAGGAAAACGAATGGCTTCTCTATGAGAAAAATAATAAATATTTTAAAATTGAAACCAATGAAAATAAATATTTATAAGATATTTATCTCCACACAAAAGTATGTCATATAAAGATATATGCGTACATTTTTGTGTGGTAAGAATTAATCTATCTCTTACGGTTTACTAGTTATACAAAAGTCGTCCAGAATGAAGAGGATTTCAGAGGTTATTCCTAGAGGATTTAACATATACATTTCATTTTGCAAAAGCATTTGTTGCTTTTATCAAAATCGTTTGTGTCATTTTTCAGAAAATAAAAATGTTCGAAAAATTGTCCATCTTGAAGTAAGAATCAGTATTTTGAATCCCTGGAACTTAATAGTTTGGAATTTAACCAACTTTTATTCTTGGGTTATGCTGCTCACACCCTCCGATACCACAAGGACCTTCTTCTAAAAGCTTTAAATATTCAGAAGATCTCAAACAATGCACTTCCAATTCGAATTTTTGTGTGGATTACAATACCCTCTATCCCTACTATGTATATACATTTTTCTTGGTAGAGAAAGTACAAAGGATTATAGATTTCAAAACAGAATGAGAAGGTTTGTATATATAAATGTAAACTATTTCAAACCTTGTTAAATAAATTTAGAATGTCCTAGAATTCCAAAATATTCATAAAGCAGGTGTCTTACCCTGAGGGGGCAAATAAATGGAATCTTATGTCATAGCTTCACCTGCTCACCTAGTTTTTGATTTCAAGTTTCCCCTTAGGTTAAAAAGATTAAAAATAATCGGCCATAATTGAGCGCACAGAATAATTGCTCCTAAATTCCTGAATAACACTTCAGTCATAAGCAAAAGTACCATCTGTTTCATGAGGATTTAGTTCCAAAAAAGTTAACGTTTTTTGTATTTTTTTTACTTTCTCTACACGTACTATGTACATAGTCTATAGAGAAGGTATTGTAATGAACCCAAAAATTCAATACCAAAATTTCACCGGAAATACATGTTTTAGGTCCCCCTGAATCCAGAACGTCCGTTGAACTCCACACTTGGTATTTAAGTTTGGTATCTTCCAAGGATGCGACACGAAGATTTTCAAGAAAATCCCCCCACCCTAACTACCCTTAACATGGAACTTTTTTCGAAAATTTTGATTTTCTCAAAAATGACTAAACATTTGATTAAAATATCGTATATTCAGCTCACAAATAACATGTATATCTTGAATTTTCTGGGAATAGTCTCTGAAGCCTATTAGGGATGAATTCTACGGACTTTTGCATAACTGCTAAACCGTAAGAGACGGACAAAAATTTGCCACACAAAAATATAGAGCACGTTAAAACTCACAACTTATGCTATGTACATTTTTTCTCGTGGAGTTAATCGTTTTTGAGATATCCCTTGCTTTTGGTTTCAGCTTTGTAAAACTTATACTTTTGTCACACAGGAATTTGTCAACTCCTATCCATACGAACAAAGGAACTTCAATTACACAGCAACTAGCTTTTGACTATCATTTTAATCTATGGTGTTTCCTTATTTCGCTTCTACTTAGCATGAAGTAATGGAAACATTAGCTTTTTAACAATAATTTGTTGCAGATATGTGGAGAAAGTTAGTGAATGGAACACATCAGATTTTTTTTTTTTTTTTTTGCTTTCTCTATCTCATATGTATAATGTACATAGTAGGAAAAGCAGTTATTGCATTCCACCCAAAAATTCGATACTGAGATTTCACGGAAATGAATTTTCGACGACTCCTTAATTCACCCCCTCCCCCACAAAAACGTTTTAGTAAAAGTCTCATGCATGTGCCTGTAAACAGCATAACTCAAAGACGAAAAGTCAGTTAAATAAAAACTTTATATTTGAGATGAATACCTTTCATAGATACAAAGGCACAAAGATTTTCAACAAAGTCCTCCCACTCCAAACAACAGTTTACATGAAATATTTTTGTAATTTTCTATTTTCTTAGAGTGGGTCTAGCGATTTTGAGTAAAAATCATGTATTAAATATTCTTAGATTAAAGAATGTATGTCTTGAATTAACCGTATGAGACAGAGATCTCGTTAAAACACATAACTTATATCTATTGGATTTAACCATTTCCGGGATATTGCTTGTTCGTGGTTTAAATTTCCAATACTTATACTTTTCTCAAATAAACCATGCAAAAGGAACGGAATTTCTATGTCATCATTTAGAGATCACTTTTAAAAAAATTTCACCGTCATTAGTATACTCCCTAAATTCTCTTTTACCTATAAAGAAATAAGAAATTACTGTTTCTGTTAATTTTTATCTTTATTAACATAGATTAGAAGTATAAGGTCTTGTAAGAATAATTTGTAGCAGAATGAGTATAGAAAGGCATGTGAATGACACAATTAGCTTTCTATGACTGAAAAAATTATGTTCTTGTAAAAACTTGACACTCGTAATCCCCTTGATGCTCTACGCCTGCGAAGTGTGGGGCATGGCAGCAGACTTCTGGCTTCTCTGCTTACAACGGGTACAGAATAGAGGACTCCGGTCCATATATTCTGTATGTCGACGTTTCCCTTTGAGGCTACTTCATGAGTCTTCGGCCCTCCCATATGTAGAAGATGTCATTAGGCGCCAGAAATTCTACGCCAGATTGGGCGAACATGAGAACTCACTGGGGGAAAAACTTACCCACTGAACGCCGAAAGAGGGAGTTTCGGGTTCCCCGCATGTCTTGCGGGCATCCCCGGTAACAACGGCTTCAAACCAGCCAACAGCGAAATAGCTGAACTAAGTACTTCCCCCTCCCCTTGGGAGTGGTCTATCAAAATTAACCAACACAAATAAATTTAAAAATTAAACACCAGCGGAGCAGAGGAAAGGATGCTGCTCCTGAAAAAATGCAACCGTTCGAGGAGCCTATCTAGTGCTACCTCCTTAACACCAACACTCGAAACCTCAACCTTCACCTCATTCCTGTGGTTAAACCCTTACTAGGGTAGGTACACAGCAACAACAGCTAGGCTCACCACAAGCCTACCAGACTCGCACTAGGCGTTCTATATGGTGAGCTTGTCACATTAGAGACTATCCATTTCCAGACTATTCTTGGTGAATTGGTGCTCATGAATTAATATTCCAAAACATATCGCGTTGAAACATGAGATATGCTCTCTTATTCCTTCTGTTCTTCGCCCTGTCTCTGTCTGTCTGTCTTCCTTTAATTGCACTTTTCGCAGATGTAGCTATCTCTGACCCATGTGATAGAAATGTTTTAGAGAAATCTTTTGAGGAGACTAAGGGTAAACAAAGAAAGCATCCTGAATGTTCTCTGAGGATTGCTTATAAACATGCAAGTAATTTGGCTGCTTTGGTGTGTAACCGTATTATGGAGCTTTATTCCGTTTTCTTTAGACCAATAGAAATTGAATTAAGAATCTATTCTACCGGCATGATACTTGTAATTTTTTATCAAAAAGTTACAGGATTGATAATGGTAAAGCAATACAATAGGCATATCAAAGGGCAGTAAAGATTAATCCATGTGAAGATCCATCAGATTTGTTTTCTAGTCTGTTGTGTCTTATGTAAATTTATCAGAACTATAATTAACATTAATTCACACAAATAAAACTCGAGCTCCATGTTAGAGGGATATTCTAGATATGCTTACCTTTTCAATTTATGAATTATTATGTCAGACATACCGATGTAATTGTTACCTTTGAATTAAATATAAATGTATAGCACCTTGATTGATATGATTAGTACGGGTTGATATCTTGAAATATCCTACGGGCAAGCATTTGTACTGTCGGTATGGCCCAGTCGTTTCCATTTTATCTCCTAGAATAATTTATTATAAAACTATTACTTGTTATTTTCTTCACCATTCCTTCCATTTCATATCAGAAAGTAGTTTCCTCTCTTCTAACATCTCAGTCAGTTTATTTTCCCCCTTCCTCATCGCTTATGCATCCGCGTAACTTTTCTTAAACATCTTCATTACCTAAAGTATCTCTCCGTTTTATATCCCCATTTCTTCATTATACCCATTTTAAGTACCTCAATTTTCTTCACGTTGTCACAATGTTCATGTTTCTGCTCTATGCGTATGGCAACTCAGCACGCTTTACCAATAATTGCCTACAGTGACTTTTAAATAAGATTCTTGAGCACCATCAGGCCGGCAGCCAACCGGAGTGCTGCTGTGGTGACATGTTGCATTCGCGCTTAACGGGGGAGTAACGCGCTAAGTGATTCCGTCTCTCATAAATACTTCTTGCGCTAAGACAAAATATTGAAATTTTGCAAAAAATAATTCACGAGGAAAATAGGACTAATATTAACATAGTAATACAAATATTACTAGCACAACGTAAAAACCACAGATTTTTAGCTCAAATTGTTTTCATAATACACATGAATATACATTATGTCGCCAGGCAGATTTGCATGTGAGTAAGAGGGAAATACGAAAAGAGCGGCCTGGCAACGCAGAGCACGATAACACCTCTCATTCGCTGCAGAGTAGAACTCTTCCCATTTGAAAAACATTATAGGTTCCTTCTACAAGGTTCATAGATGATGTTATATTTATATAATAATTTCCTTTGCTTTGCCAATTTGTGCTTGAATTCTCTGTTTATGTTATATTCCAAGTATCTCAAGCTATCCACTTCACTCACCATCCTCCATTTCGAATTCTCAAGTGAAGGTACATTCTCTATTCTTCCTCCGATAACCCTAACTAGGCTCTCTTTGTATTTATCCTCTTTCCATACTCTTCGATGTGTTATTCTGCTAAATGTTGTTAATGATATTATCTTCTTTTATTGGCAGTAACATACTGACGGAAAATCCTCCTATTAACACTCCTCCCTTACATCGAATCTGCTCAGAGATATAAAACAGAGAAAGGATAGTGACAGGAAATTATAGATCAACATAATAAGATATCTTACTATCAGATTCTGGTAAGAGAGGAGTGAATATCTTGTGATTGAGAGGAAAACCTGTATGTGCCTTCAGAGATGAGCATGCCCTCTATACACTTTCTCGAGATGTGTGCCTGTACCTAGAACACATTTGAGTGATGTGGACACACTATGCAGAGATAATCTTATGGGTGACGACACGATTATCAGATCCGTCGATCTCCAATTCGATTGAAGGATAACACGATATACATGCTTTGTTTCGAAGCATTGCATCGTCTGTGAAATGTTACAAGATAGTAAAGTCTATTACTTGTGATATATCTTGTTTTACTTGCACATTAATAAGGACCTTTCATTCGGTTACAAACACATCTGCTGTGCTGGTAGACTTAACGACAATTTTTATTCTTGAAAATTGTTACTGAATACGTACAGGGCTTAATATTATCAAATTTCCGCTGGGAAATACATAAATTGCTTGTGTGTAAAAGGCATTCTCAAGCTTTTATTTTAAAATCCAGTCTCATTGTTGATATTACGGGCACCTATCTTTAAATACATACAAACTTACAACCGCTTTAAATTTTTCCTTATATCAATTGAAGGGCTGAGAACCATAGTGGGCCATCTCCATGTGAGGTCAAAATTAAGCTGTCGCCATCTGTCGGTATAGTTTGTGGTTATACATCTTATATTGCAGTGGGCCATGTCCCATTTACAAACAGTAGAGCATGAAAATATAGGTCTAATGACTCTGTTAGAGTCAGAGTGGTCCAAATCCATGCAGCAAATCACGCTACCGCATGTCCAGTGAATCATGATTTTTACAAGAGTGTGCAAGTATGCAAGTCAATAATGATGATCAGAAGGACATTAATTAGATGTATGGAAATGGCCCAGTTCAAATCCCAGCAAAGGAAAATAGCTCCCAATAAATAATGTAAAACCTAATTTTGCATGAAGCCATATTAATGTTGTACTAATATAAGATAGAAAATATATTCTAGACTTGTGGAATTTAGTTACTATGTGTAATTTGGTTCAATAAATTATGATATCGAAAAAACATTGACCTTCTATTTCTCCATTTTTAAAAAGTGGTGCTTGGCCCACTATGGCTATCAACCCTTCAATTATTTGTTGTTTTCGCTCACACAAACTGTTCCATAATTATGATGGAATTTTCATTCAGTTCCTTTGAACAATTACAACCATTTGAAGCAGTAAAAGAGCGTTTAAAATATAAACATATAAGCATTACCTAAACATGAGTTCATCTGCACTACAACACTTACAATATTTCAATGCTAACGAGATATAGTATTGTAAATAATAAATATATTTTGTATATAATATTGCATGTTGTAAGTATAGCATTATAAATATTACAGGATATAGTGTTATAAATATGTGTAAACAAAATCAGTGTTCTTAGGATTCCATACGGCTATTTCCAGAAAAACTCAAGAATACATTTTATTGTCATCTAAATACTTACTATATTGTATTTTAAAATCATTAGAGTATTTTTGGGAAACCTAAAATTTTCAATAGTCTTCCGTGTTTAGTAATTGCAGCTGGAATGTTTGGGACATTTTCTTTTAAATCTTCGTGTCCCATACAATAATTATTCGTATACACTAACATCTTTATTTATATATGGCATAATATACGTACGAAGAAATGAAAAAGGGTCATAACAATGAATCTACATAGGTGCACTCCAATTTTTACTTTCTCTACACGCACTATGTACATAGTGTATAGAGAAGGTATTGAAATTCAATATCGGGATTTCACCGGGACTACTGTTTTTGGAGCCCCTGAATAAAAAAAAACAAAAATTATAGAAAAATGCCCATGTGTGTGTGTCCGTCTGATAAGTGTGTATATGTGAGTGTGTGTGGGGGCAGCATAGCTCAAAAACGAAAGTCCGTTAAATACCAAACTTGATATTTAAGTTCTACCAAGGGTACGGCATTAATATTTAAAAAAAAAAAGAGAAAAAAAAAGAAAAGAAAAATCTTCCACCTCTCCAACTACCCTTTACATGGAAATCTTTTCGAAAATTTTGGTTTTCTCAAAAATGGCTCTGACGATTTTGATTAAAATCTCTTATATTTAAGATATTTACATAGGAAATAAAATGCTCTTATATCTTGACTTTTCTGGGAATAGTCTATGAAGATATCTTTATTCTGGATGAATTTTTCTGAATTTTGCATAACTGGTTAACCTAAAGAAATAGATAAAAACTTACTAGACAAAAAATAGATCACATTAAAAGACATAATTTATGTCATATACATTTTTTCATGTTTTTGACTGGTTTAGAGATATTTCTTGTTATTGGTGTCAGTTTTAAAATACTTTAAAATTTTTCTCATATGGAACTTCTGAACACGCAAAGAACCGGATTTCAATCCCATAGCAGTCACATATTAAAACATTTGACTGTCGGTTTAGTGAAGTGTATTCCTGCTACTTACAAGAAACTCAGTAATAAGACCGTTTCTGCTAATGTTCATTTCGATTAGAATGAAGTAGATATAAGATAGAAGAATTAACAATAGTTTGTTACGGGCATGTAGAGAAAGACATGTGAATGGAACACATAAGATTTTTTTATTTAAATTCAATGATGCTAAACATGTCTGGATTCGTGACTTAAGTACTCGATCACCAAATAAACCTTGGAAAGAAAATAAAAACTTTATGTGTTAGATTTGCATTACTTTTTCTAACCACTATCATTTATTTTTACCCACTATCATTTCTTATTTGATATGAACACCTACTTTTATATTTACTTACATCGAGATACACTTTTTGCAAAATTAACTACCTTACACGTTTCATCAAATATACAAAGTAAATAACAAGTCACGTGTTTTAAGAATTACTCTGTGTCCATGAATTACCAGAAACAACTAAATATCAACAGGACTTAATAACAAATTATTGAACAGCTGTAACTATTAATAACGGATATATCGGAAAGGCTTATGCCATGAAATAATGTGTACTTCAAAGAGACCTGCGTTTTTCGTGTGCACATTGTATCTATTGCTTAACTTTACCAGATGCAAGATTTGACAGAATTTCTTCCGGATGAAGAGGATTTTACAGGCTATTCCCGAAAATGTAAGTTATACTAAGATTTAAGCTACAGTGTAAACATCTTTAATATATGTCGTCCTCCGCGGTCAAGTGTTAATATGCCGGACACTATTCCCAAGGTCGCGAGTTCAAACCCGGCAGAGGGCGATGGATTTTTTTCGGGCGTAAAAATACTTAGCATGGCTTCCTTCGCAAGGGAAGTAAAGTCGTGTGGTTGATGTATGACACCAGACCTCATTTGAAGCCAAATTAAGAGGCCTCTGAATAAAATTACACGTCTTTCACGTCCAATATAGAATGGATGCTGAGAAGCGTAGCATTTAAAGAGTGCCTGTAAACAAAGCTTAGTTTTATTTTTTTACTTTCTCTACACGTACTGTCTACATAGTGTATAGAGAAGGTATTATAATGCACCCAAAAATTCGATACCGAGATTTCACTGGAAATACATATTTTGGGTCCCCCTGAATCCAAAAAAAGCATTTTTATAAACAGGTCCGTGTGTGTGTGTGTGTGTGGTATTCAAGTTTGGTATCTTCCAAGGATGTGACAGGACACGATTTGAAAGATAATCCCTCCACCCCCAACTACCCTTACATGGAACATTTTTCGAAAATTTTGATTTTTTTTAAAAATGGATCTAATGATTTTGATTAAAGCATCGTACATTAAATATATTTACCTGCCAAATAAAATTTATATCTTCAATTTTCTGGGAATAGCCTCTGAAGACTACTTTATTTTTGAGGAATTTTGTATAACTGCTAAACCGTAAGAGATAGACAAAAACTTACCACACAAAAAATGTAAAGCACATTAAAACACACAATTTATATTATATACAGTTTTTTCGGCAGTTGATCGTTTTTGAGATATTCCTTTTTCTTTCAGAAAAACTTATACTTTTCTCATACGGGAATTTGTCAACTCCTGTCCATACAAACAACATAGCAACAGTCACATAGCAACCAGCTTTTGACTGCCACTTTAACCTATGGTACTCCCTTATTTCCCTCCTACTTATTAGGAAGCAGGTAAAAAGACTATTTCTGATAATGTTTCCTCGATTAGCATTAAGTAAATAGAAGCATAAGCGTTTTAACAATAATTTGTTGCAGAGATGTAGAGAAAGTCATGTGAATGGAACACATCAGATTTTTTTAATATGTGGTATTTTAATTTAAAGCGTTATAGCTGTTTCTGGACAAAATAAAAACATTCTATTTAAAATATGTGTTTTTGGTAGATTTTCTTGAAAACCTGTATAACCCATCTTTGGAAGTAGTTGGAAGAATAAGCTTATTAATACTAATTTGTTATAGACATGTGGAGAAAGTCATGTGAATGGAACACAAATCCAAGTTTGCTATGTACCTGATATTTCATTTTCAGTTATGCTCTTCACAGAAACTCACACAGATTTTTTTCTAAGATGCTGTTTTAGATACGGGTGGTCTCAAATATGCATCTCTATCGACGTTTCGGACGGAATGTGTGTCTCTTTTCTCGGTCGCGGTTTTCCGGGGAAGCGAGATCAGGAGGGAAGAATGCCATTATGGTGAAAAGTTATATAATTTACCGCGAACTAACTGAATTATTAAGGTGTTGCATCTGCAAATATATAAATATATAAGATATACTATTGAAATCTATACCAGTTATTACTCAATAATACTGATATTTTTGCTACGTATGTTTTCTTACCTGATTATTTAAATAATAGTTTTTAGAGTTTAAACTCACTGCTGAAATAAAGTGGTGCACTTTTGAAAACAACTACTTTTACAGAAAATGAGTTTAAAAGTAGGTCTTTCATGTTATATTTTCTTTATTTTTATCCCAAATTATTTTATTAACTGTATTGGTTCTCGTACCCTCCAAAACTCTTAATTGTGTGAAAATTTAACAATTTATCTAAATTACACCATTTTTAAAAAAAAATGACATTTCTTCTAATGTACTTTTCAGAGACAGTGTAAAAGTTTTGGTATAATTTGGTGAAAAATTTCATTGTATGGAACATTTTGAGTATGGAAAATTTTGGGAAAATGTTAAAACGTTTGTGAGAAAATAAGATGTAAAGTTTGGAGTGCCTATCAACAAGTTTGCAGCTACCCATCTACAACTTCAGTTAAATGGTAGTTAAAGTATGCCAAGTATGGAAATATATATATATATATATATATATATACATACATATATATATTAAATTTTAGAGTTTATTTCAGTTTACTGTTAAAAAATGCTTCTTCAATTTTTGACGCTTCTTGGTCAAATTTTGTAGATTTCACCTTAAACGAAATACAGCCCACGTGCAGGTACATGAACTCTGGCGTCAACAGAGAGAATTAAACCTTAGCATTGAAGCCACTTTATGTCGGGGTATAGTAGGTTGCCAGGTCTCTCGTATTTTCTGGGTTCTCCCATATTTCGGCCTTATTTTATTGAGTCTCCCGGCTCCCGTATTTTGAATCATTTCTCCCGATATCATACACTGCAATGAATTCTGGGTTTTAGAAGGATGTTTGGAATAAATGATGTATTAAAGTGGTAGTTCCTTATTCCCAATGTTGGCAGCAGTATTTTAATTATATGTTCACTTGTTCTTGTTCACTTGGTTCTTTGAAATGAAGAGAGGAACATGTGTTTTGTATGTTTGTGGTTCTATAAAGCAAATGAAATCATGGAAAGCGATGGCCGCACTGAACTGAACAAAACTCCACCCAAGAAGAAAGCTAAGTACATGTGTGTTTATCTTTCTTTTTGGGAAGATGCTTATTTTTGGGCAGGACCTGTGAGGGAAATAAGCCAATGATCATACAGAAAGAGTGTTTTTCTTAATCAACAATAAGTGGACTGATGTAGGGAACAAGAGTTCTGGAGAACTTATCAAAGCTGAATTACTTACTACAGTGAATTTCAAAATGAGTTGCAAAGAGTTCATTAATTATGTGAGAACTGACGTCAAGCTTCTGGATGAGTGTAGATAAATTGGTAAATGTTCACAATAGTTTCATGTCATATTGTAAATACGTATACCTATTATTGTGTTCTATTATATTAGTGTACCATATATGCTTTAGATCTGTGTACATTTGCGGAAATCAACAACGTAAAAGGTGATAGGTCGTGTCATGGTATCGGGAAAACCATTCCTGAAATCTCAGTTTGAAAACCTGGCAACCCTAGGGTATAGCGTAGTACTGCCTTGTTGTACCGAAATTGCGCGTAACCTACCGAATGAAGAGCCGAAAGCCCAAGAAAACGTGCGCGCATAGTACTTACTTCAGCGGAAACACTTATGAGGACAAGAGTCTTTGGCAACAGTTTTAACCAGCTGTATTTCAATTACCTATTCTAGATAAGGTCTTTGAGGTGGTGGGATCGGAACTTTGTTGAGAGATGGAAACAGTCGCATTTATAATGGGTTCTTGGGCGGCCTGGCACCTCCCCTACAGCGGTAGATATCACTGAATTGCGGTGGATGGTATAAAGGTCCAGAGCAGAGAGCTGCAGCGCGGATTCTTTCAGACAAGCTTTTCAATATTCATTATGAATCACAAGGTGCCTGAGCAGAATATACATGAAAGATGACACATGTCCTCGCCATATTTAAAACAAAAGTAGGGATCGCGCTGTGGTTGAAAAGTCATCCAACTGGAAGAATGAATCGACATTGTGTGTGCACAGCGCAATCTGGAGAACCATCTTGACACTGTGCGGCTGCCCTTGTGTCTGTCCGTCCGTCTGTCCCCTTGTTTGTGACTCTAATCTGTTACTCTAATCTCCCCCCTCCCTGTGCCATCATACCCCACCGCCATCTATAAACGACGGAAAGAAGAATTAAAAAAAAAAAAAAAAGAACACTTGCAATGCGGAATGCGCTCGTTAATCAAGTGTCAAACTAGTGGCGACAACGAAGACGATGGTTTTTCAAAAACGTTTTCTTGTTCTTTCCTCTAACTCAATACGAAGAAGCGGCGCTGGTTCGCTCGGTCGGCTAGGTAGCTTCATTCCCTCCAAGCTGTTTTTTTTTTTTTCTTAATACTTGTTTTTATCTGATTGAGACGACGCTTGGAGAAGGGGAGGAAAAGTACATAAGGAGAAGGTTTTAACATTTGTAAAGAAAACATGAAGAAGGTTAAGGGGAGAGAGAAATTGGAGATGGGAGAGTAAGAAAATCGATAAATTAGAATTGCAATTTTTTTTTCAACAATGGCAGTTTTAATCTTTGTATTGTCCTATTGTGTAATATGTTTACCATGCGGATCTTTCAAAAATAATAATTATATTGTTAATTAATTATTTTTCTACAAAGTCGTGTCTAGGAACGGAGTTGGATAGGTGGAACTCCTGCTCTCTGCCCGGTTGCTCTAACCCCCAGTTTATCATCACACGTTGCCGACACCACATTAAATTTTATTTGTCACAAAAATATATTAAATATACGGTATTTTATTTAACCTCGTTAGATCTATTGTTGAAATATCTTATGTGTTTTATACACATGACTTTCTCTATATCTCTGTAACAAATTATTGTTAAAAAGCTTAAGCTTCTACTTACTTCATGATAATCGAGAAAAAATTAGCAGAAATAGTCTTATTACTTGCTTCCTTGTAAGTAGATGCGAAATAAGGGAGTACCATGGGTCAATGTGTTAGTCAAAAGCTAGTTGCTATGAGACTGAAGTTTCTTTGTTTGTATGAACAAGAGTTGACAAATTCCTGAGTGAAAAAAGTATAAGTCTTTCAAGCTGAAACCAAAATCAAGGAATACCTAAAACATTCCATGAAACAAATATGTGTCTTATCGTGCTCTGCATTTTTTGTATGGTAAGTTTTTGCCCTCTTACGGTTCAGCAGTTATGCAAAATTCCGTAAACTTCATCCAGAATAACCCAGAAAATTCAAAATGTACATTTTATTTGTCAGGTAAGTATCTTTAATATACGACATTTTAATCAAAATTGTTAGAGCCATTTTCGAGAAAATCAAAATTTTTGGAAAAAGTTTCATGTAAAAGGTAGTTTGGGGTGGGGGGATTTTTCTCAAAATCTTCGTGTCGCATCCCTGGAAGATACTTAACTTAAATACTAAGTTTGGTATTTTATCAACTTCTTGTTTTTGAGTTATCGTGTTCACAGGCACATGGACTCACACACGGACCTTTTTCTGAAAATGTTTTTCTTTTGTTTGATACAGGTGACTCTAAAACATACATTTCCGGTGAAATATCGAATTTTTGGGTTGAGTGCTATGCCTTCTCTAAACATTATGTACATAGTACGTATAGAGAAAGCAAAAATAGGATATCTAATTTTTATCTCACTCTCGCTCGTTATTTCTGTCTCTCGTTTTCACACATCATATACACATGCACTTTGGCTATAAAAAAAATTGCTTTATGTATTCAGGCATCCCAAATCAGTATTTCCGTGAACTTTCTAAATCGATTTTTTTTTTGTGTGTGTGTGTGGATTCAATGCTTCTCTATATACTAGGTATAAAGTAGAGAAGTAAAAAGTCTTTCATCATTCGCGTGATATATTTTCTCTGACAATATTTTAATGCTCTTCCCATAGAGCTTCTATCAAATTTGCTATCAACAAATCTAATGTGTTACATTTACATGACTTTCTCTACATCTCTGCAACAAATTATTGTTAAAAAGTTTATGCTTTTATTTACTTCATTTTAATCGAGAAAAAAAAATAGCGTCCTTGTAAGTAGAAGGGTAATAAGGGAGTACTATAGGCTAAACTGATAACCATAAGGTGGTTGCTATGTGACTGAAGTTCCTTTATTTGTATGGACAGGAATTTGTATGAGAAAAGTATAATTTTTTCAAAGCTGAAACCAAAAACAAGGAATATGTCAAAAACAATCAACTCCACGAGAGAAATATACATGACATAAATTGTCTGTTTTAATGTGCTCTAAATTTTTTGTGAGCTAAGTTTTGTCCATCTCTTACGGTTTACCAGTTATGCAAAATTCCGTAAAATTCATCCACAATAAAGTAGTCTTCAAAAGCTTTTCCCAGATAATTCAAGATATACATTTTATTTGTCAGGTAAATATCTTTAATACTTGACATTTTAATCAAAATCGTTAGAGCTATTTTTAAGAAAAACAAAATTTTCGAAAAAAGTTCCAAGGGGGTGTGACGATTTTCTTGAAAATCTTCGTGTCGTATCCTTGGAAAATAAAAAACTTAAATACCAAGTTTGGTATTTAACGGCCTTTTCGTTTTTGAGCAATGCACACACACACACACACATACGCATACACGCCGACACACACGGACCTTTTTGTAAAAATGCTTTTTTTGGATTCAGGGGACCTAAAACATGTATTTCCGGTGAAATCTCGGTATCGAATTTTTGGGTGCATTACAATACCTTCTCTATACACTATGTACATAGTGCGTGTAGAGAAAGTAAAAAACAGTCTGATTCTCGAAATCAATAAAGTTCTGTGGGTTACTGCATAAAAGTATACTTTCTAAAAGTTACCTAAAAAGTAATCAGTATGACATATAGCTCTGATAGACGTTGCCAAGATAGCATGTGTAGTTTCGTGTGCAGTTTGATTGTTGACACTATCCTGTAGTACAAATTTTAAGATGCACAGGTATACCAAGTTAACCCTTAAGAAAACTAGATAGTATCACATTTGCTGTAATTCTGTTCTCCTATACACCACAGCTCAAAATTAGCAACAATGTATAACGCAAGAACATTGAACTATTTGTATAAAATCCTCCAAAGTGTTAATATGTTTTCATAAAAGCAAGCCGTTGAACCTTTGTGTAATGCTCCATGGCATTTGTTACGTTAGCAACAATGTAATATATATATATATATATATATATATATATATATATATATATATATGCTCGTTACAGTTAAATTCAACAAAAATACTGACGTTTATTTACCACAATTCCTGAACTCTATACTAAAGTGAAACTGGATCTTTAATTTTTAACGAATCACTGCCAAATTAAATATTGCCTTCTTTATACAATATCCAATTTCCTATCATACGTTTTAAGTTTCAAAGGGAACAGGAAACAACACAATAAAGAGTTGAATATAAAAAAAGATTAATATAGGAAGTAGAATTGTGTGGGCCACTTTGGAAAAGAGTTACAATTTTCAGCTGTTGTTTGTATTAGATACATTCTTAGTTTTAACCGAATCGATAAGACTGACAAGTATGTTGTTACCTAAGACGATAGACAGGTTATGGAGGATAAGATGAACCTTAGATGACTTATTTGACACGATTGGTCAAATGGGACGATAACTGAAATCGGTAAAATGATGCTCAAATGATCTCGGGGCTATGGAGCTTAAAATTCCTAAACATTCATCTTCTCAGATAAGGGAGAACCCGAATAAAAACCTCATCCATGTAATTCACCTTAAACGAGATTCGAACTCGCGACCTGTTGAATGTGAGGCAGACACGCTATCACCACACTACCCAGCGGGCTTTAGATGACTTATATCACTCTTCATATTACATCAAAAAAAATTACTCATGGTAAATTATCCTCAGAACGTTTATCATTGCTCCCTATAATTTTTATTTATGGTTTTGTCCATATCTTTTAAAGAGCATTGTATAGTAGCACTATTGGTAAATAACAAAACAGTTTATCATGATGGTACAGAAATATATTTTGAACAGAGTTTTGGTGTTTTAGTAAATCAGTTAATATTTGAATGTATACATCTCTTCTAACCCTGAAATAGTGCATTTAATCTCACATGAGTATTTCTTATAACAAATCTAAACCGTTAGTGATATTTTTGTTGATAAAAGCCTAATTTCATTGTTGCAATCTTAATGACTAGAGTTAATAGGGAAGATAAATATAAGGTTTGCAGTTATTAGTATCATGATTTCGAAAAGTTGTCAAATTTACTATAATGTCCATGTACATTGAAGAGATCATTTAAAATAGTAATGCCCATAATGTGATTCTTGACAATAATCTTGTTTCCTTTACTCCATGCTACTACTCCTACATTAATAATTTGGGGGCGTATTTAGCTAGAAGAATGTGTTCGAATGTTTTTTAGCACCAAGGAAACAAATGTTGAATAAAATATAATTTAGGGACCCAAATTTCCCTTATAGTAATAATTCGTGTTCCCAGAGAGGATATAATTTCAGAAATGAGTTTGTGTTGGATTTCCCTTTTAGTAAAGCAATCAAAGCTCATTAAGGATTTCACACACATGTTTCGGACCACAAGGATGAAATTTTTACTTTCCCTAAATAGATCATGATATATAGACAGAAAGGGTATTGCACTCCACCCTATAATTCGGTACGGAGATTTCACCGAAAATGTGCGTTTTAGATGATCAGATTATTTTTAGAAAAAGGTTCGTGTGTGAGTAGTCCGTGTGACAATTCGAAAACCAAAAGTGGTTAAAATAGTGAATTTAGTATTTAAGTTTAGTATCTTCTAAGGATGCGACCCTTTACATGGAAAAATTTAAAAAAAAATATTTTCTCACAAAAGGGCTCTAACAATTTCGATTAATATGAGTTTGTTAAAGATATTTACACGACAAACAAAACGTTTCTGTTAAATGTTATGGGAATAATCACTAGAGACCTCTTTGTTTTAGATGGATTTTGCTGAGTTTTGCATAACTGGTAAATCGTAAGAGGTAGAAAAAAACGTAGATCTCTTTAAAACACACAACATATGTAATTTACATTTTTTTTTGTAGGGTTTACTATTTTTAAGATATTGCTTGTTGTTGGTTTCAGTTTTAAAATAATACTTTGAACTTTTCTCTTACGGAATTTGTCAGCTCCTGTCCATGCAAAGAAATGGATTTCAACCACATGACAACCAGCTTTTAAAAGTTTTGACTATCTATCGCTTTAGCCTGTATAAATACTATTATGTCAATAAACACACTTATTCATTCATTCAAAACATTTCACGATTGAGGAATGGATCAACGATATCCTAATGACGCTGCTATTTGCTCATGATAAGACAATCTGAAGACAGAAGTCCAAATTGCGAAATATAAGTTGGTCAAATTGTTTCTAGTATATTTATTTTTATTTATCTATTTATTTAGTGTGATAAGACCAAGTTCAACGCTTGCTATTTACCATTCATACTCATGTTTTATAATAATACTTTATTCTAGTTTTTTTGTCTTGTTTGAAATTGTGCTTTATAGCTCT
Organism: Hymenopus coronatus; assembly: GCA_030762935.1. Lineage (NCBI taxonomy): Eukaryota > Metazoa > Arthropoda > Insecta > Mantodea > Hymenopodidae > Hymenopus > Hymenopus coronatus. The sequence goes on along the minus strand of CM060888.1, from coordinate 112,963,113 downwards.
GTTTACTGTCTATATCCATTTTCTTTTCACTTTATTAAAGCGTTGTCCTACCTCCTTACATTCTTTACGGATATTTCTCTATTGGACTAAACCATTTATTATTAAAGTAATCTTTTGGATTGGTAGAATCAGAATGAAAAATTCAGTAAAATTCATCCAGAATAAACTACTCCTCAGAGGCTATTTCCAGAAAATTCAAGATATACATTTTATTTGTCAGATAAATATCTTTAATATACGAAATTTTAATCAAAATCGTTAGAGCCATTTTTGAGAAAATCAAAATTTTCGAAAAAAAGTTCCATGTAAAGGGTAGTTGGGGGTGGGGGGATTTTCCTCAAAATCTTCGTGTCGCATCCCTGGAAGATACTAAACTTAAATACCAAGTTTGGTATTTTACCGACTTTTCGTTTTTGAGTTAGCGTGTTCACAGACACACTGACACACGGACACACGGACACGCGGACACCCGGACACCCGGACACACACACCCACACACACGGACCTTTTTGTAAAATGCTTTTTTTTTATATAGGGGACCCTAAAACATATATTTCCGTTGAAATTTCGGTATCGAATTTTTGGGTGGAGTGCAATGCCTTCTCTATACACTATGTACATAGTGCGTATAGAGAAAGTAAAAAAAGAGAAACATACAAAATTTGCTTCCATTTGCACTGTCCTCCAAACGGAACTCTTTGCTATTCAACAAGCAGTCGATGTTGTTTACATCAAAAGAGAAATTGTTACCTATATCAGATTCAATCTGCCTTACTCTCATTTTAGGATAAAAATAATTTACATTCAGTAGCTACAGGGATTAGATCAAATCTCGTAGCATATGATTAACAAATTTGCATTGAATGGATATGAGGACATGTCGGGAATGAAAGAGGCGGATAGCAATAGAAGCAGTTTCCAGTAATGACAATTGTGCCTTCAACAATGTTGCACATCAACAATAATGTCAGGTTTCAAAATTCAGTCAATAAGCGCATGAAATTCACAAAGATAAAGAGAAATAATGGCTCAATAACAATAAACAACACGCCTAAAATGCAAAGCATTCTTCTCTAATTTTATATTGATCCAATTTTTCTGGTCACGGCAAATTTGGTAAATACTTCCAATGGTTTAGCATTATTAAAGAAAAATATTTTGACAGTCCAATAGATCATTTACTCCTTAATTGTCCTAGGTCATGTACAGAAGAATTACTTGAATCTCAATTTCAATAAACACTTTATAAAAACATGGTATATAGCACAAAAGCTATTACAAGTATTTTTTACAATTTAGCCAACTCACCCGTCGAACGTTATATAATACATCTATGTAATGAAATTAATTTAATAAATCTTAAATTATAAAAATCAAATGTGTTCCATTTACATAACTTTCTCTAGCTGTTTCACAAGCAGATAATTAATTCTTTTATCTACGTCATGCTAATCTAGATAAACATTTGCAGAATTGGTCTTATTAGGTACTTGCTTCTTTGCAAGAAGAAGGGAATACACCAGGCTTAAGCGATGGTCAAGTGAAACAATTGAGGTTCCGTTCGCCTTGTATGATCCCGTTTGAGAAAAGTTAGTTTAAAACTGAAACCAATAATAATGAATATTTCGAAAACGGTCAACTCTACAAGAATAACTTGTATGATATAAATTGTGTTTTAACGAGGTCTACACTTCCTGTGAGCAACTTTTTGTCTGTCCCTTATGGTTTAACCGTCATATACAATTCTGCAAAGTCCAACCGGAATAAAGGGCTCTTCAGCGGCCACTCCCAAAAAATTAAAATGTTACATTTTATTTGTAATATAAATATCTTTATTGTACATTCTTTTGATCAAAATAGAGTCATTTTTGATAAAATAAAACATTTTAAAAAATGCTCCTTATAAAGGGTAGTTGGAGGTGGTGGGATTTTGTGTCGCAATCTTGGAAGATTGTTAACTTAAATGCCAAGTTTGGTATTTAACCGATTTCTCGTTTTTGAGCTATACTGTAGTACACAGGCATACAGCCAGCCAGACAAACAGACACACAGACATTTTTTCTAAACATGTCTTTTTTGACAAAATATATATTTCTGGTGAAATCTCGATACCGAATATTTGAGTGGAATACAATACCTTCAATATCCACAATGACCATTATACATACGGGCTAGAGAAAGTAAAAAAATATAACTGTAATATGGAACTTGTAAAATAGGATGTAATATGAGGAAGAAACAAAAAAATTATTAAATGTCCTTTAAAAAGATGACGTAAACAGTTCTGAGGCGGAACAGGTTAAAAAGTCTAATCCTTGAAGAAGACGATTTCTTAGATGACTACCTATTGTGCCATTCAGACATCCAACTGTTCCAAGCCTTCTACTGCTACTGCAAGAATTTTAAGTAACACTGTATAAGTTTTCTTAATGTCTAACAACTATGCAACTTGTAAAGTAGGATTTAATATGAGGATTAAATAAAAAAGTGAGTATTAAATGTCCTTTTAAAATATAAGAAAACTGAGGCAAACCAGGTTAAAATAACCTAATCCTTGAAGATGATATCTTCTACCTATTGTGCCATTTCAGTATTATTTTCTCAGATATTCAACTGTTCGAAGTGTTGTACGGCTACTGCAAAAATTTTAAGAAATACTGAATAAGTTTTCTAAACATGTAACATGAATTAGATTGTTACTTGGTGTATTATAACATTTGCCGGATATGGTCTGAAGGATGTTGTTTGTCTGGAAGCAAAGGGATCTTTTCTTGTGGCCCGCCCAGAACGAGATCATTAGCCGATTGACTGCAGAGATACATCCCTTCTACCTACCTGTCCTCCCTATCTATTCTCTTTTGACGGCTCTCCAAAAAAGCCGCAGCAAAACTCGTGTCTTTTAAAGCCGAGGGAAAGGGTACCACCATTGCCGGAATTTAATTCATTTACATAGCGTTCTCTCTCCCTCCACCCTCCCTGCCGGAGACGAGAGACGCGGCGTCACTCCCATCTCTGGCGCCACTCTTCCCCTTATTATACAATGCAAAAAATGTTGTAATATGGAGAAGGCGCATAAAGACAAAAAATAAATAAATAAAAACAGACGCGGGCGGCGGTTTTTACTAATTCCCCTCCGAGCTTATCTGTGTGTCGTTGCAGGCGCCGGATGCTGCAGACGCCAGAAGCAGCGCCGTCTTTGTGCGCCGCGGGAGAGGAAATAAGTGAAGCGTGTTGCGGAAGTCTTAAGCATGTCTCCCACATGGGGGTGAGGAAATGAGGCGACAACTGGATTTAAATAAACGCACAAACAGGGTGATCCAACACTCGCGTTACCTAATCGTTGCTCCTTATAAGCTTGCCCCGCAGATGTATCCTTCCGCCCTTCATTACCTTTCGCCTGCAATGCACGGAGCAGGTTTCATTAGCAGTACAGTCTGGGATAAAATCGGAGTGGAGCAATACATCAAAACAGGTACCGTAATCATTAGAGAGGGGCTCGCGTGGATTAGACTATAGTTGTGTTCCCAGCTCGAGGACCCTGAAAGGTATAAGGTGACACGCGCAGATAGAAACGCTATTGAAGAATAACATGCAACCTACCTTAATAGATTAGTGGTCGTGCCAATTCCGTGCCAATTCTGAACACGACATTGTTTCATTTTCTGAAGAAGAAGATTAGTTTTGTGTGTGTGTGTGTTTGTGTGTGTGCGCGCGCGCGTCTGTGGGCGGCATAGCTCAAAAACGAAGCGCTCTTCAAAATCAAACTTGGTATTAAAGTTCAAAATCTTCCAAGGATGCGCCACAAAGATTTTCAACAAAATCTCCCCCCTTCCCCATTACCCTGCAGCATGTTATGGGTATAGATAGAGATAATTTGAAAATGTGACATTTTTTAGAAAATTGTTATTTTATTAAAATTAGCTATAACGATTTTTATTAAGATATTTTCTGACAAACGTAATGTATACCTTAAACAGCCTCTAAAGACTTCTTCATTCTGGAGACTTTTGTAAGCAGGAGCTCACTACACAAAACATGTAGAATTCACTAAAGCACACACTTTATGACATAGATCTTTTTTTTAAATACATATAAAATGCGTTAACCGTATTATTCTTCGTATAACGATAGCATTAAAGTCATTGATTTGCGCAACAATATGTTCTGGTATAGTTTTTCTTCTTTTTCCAGAAGTGAGCTCAATACACTATTTTCTCCTCCTGATCGCAGCTCTTTCTTCTCCTTACGAATGCCTTTATCATTGTTACGGAAACAGCAGTATAATATGCAGCTGTTTGTGAGCTTGTGATACTGATATAAAAACTGTTTATTCAGAGCTTCTTCATCATATTTATCTATAACGCTACTTATAATTTCACGCCCTTCTGAATGCACTACCGTACATTTCTTAACTTCCGACATGGTGAAAAGAATACAAATCTTCTTATAACATTGAACTACTTCTGCACCTTATTGTGCTAAGTAGGCTATGCTGGGTTAATACACATATTTGCAGGAATGATTACTGCATAACAGCTCACCGGGTAACCAGATATCGCTTTACCCTCTTCCCACACCTCATCCTGCAGGGCTCACGAGCCCAGAACACAACTATAGGAGCATGGCGGAGCATAAAAATTGTTGACGAGAATGGTATGAGAATCTGCCCGATTTGCGAGGAGGAAGAGTCGTGGACCCATACATATCTTTACAAGATGTAGGGGTATGGAGGAATGGAGGGGAAAATATTTACCGCGATCTTTCACCACCGTGAATGTAGAGCTAGAAGCATGTTGGACGCTACTGGCAGGCACAGAAGACGTGGGCGGGCTAGGTAAATTTACTCTTAATGCAAGATAGCAGAGATCTGAGAGCGCTGCCAATAAAGAAGAGGGGGGAGGGGCAATAAGAATAGCTAAACAAAATGATTATAATGTTTTACATACATATATTATATGTCATACTTATGACATTGTTGTGTTGTGATTTTATATATTGTGTATGTATTTCTCTTAAGTCTATCGGTCTGTTATAATAGGTACATTAATGCAGCTGAATAAGGTGTACTCTGTGGTGTAAATTTAAATTCTGTATTTGAATATCTTTGTCTTTTTACTTTCTCTATACGTACTATGTACATAGTGCATAGAGAAGGTATTGCACTCCACCAAAAATCGATACCGAGATTTCACCGGAAATATATGTTTTAGGGTCCCCTGTATTCAAAAAAAGTATTTTCAGAAAAAGGTCCGTGTGTGTGTCCGTGTGTCTGTGAACACTCAAAAACGAAAAGTCGGTAAAATACCAAACTTGGTATTTAAGTTTAGTATTTTCCAGGGATGCGACACGAAGATTTTGAGAAAATCCCCCCCCCCCCCACGCCAAACTACCCTTTACATGGAACTTTTTTCGAAAATTTTGATTTTCTAAAAAATGGCTCTAACGATTTTGATTAAAATATCGTGTATTATAGATATTTACCTGACCAATAAAATGTATATTTTGAATTTTCTGGGAATAGCCTTTGAAGACTACTTTATTCTGGGTCAATTTTACGGAATTTTGCATAACTGCTAAACCGTAAGAGATGAACAAAAACTTACCACACAACAAATTTAGAGCACTTTAAAACACACAATTTATATACATTTTTTTCGCAGAGTTGATTGTTTTTGAGATATTCCTTGTTTTTGGTTTCAACTATAAAAAACATACTTTCTCATACAGGACTTTGTGAACTCGTGTCCATACAAACAAAGGAACCTCAGTTACATAGCAACCACCTTTTGACCATCACTATGGTACTCCCTTTATTCGCTTCTACTTCAAGAAAGCAAGTAATAAGACTATTTCTGCTCATTTTTTCTCGATTGGATGAAGTAAATAGAAGCATAATCTTTTTAACAATAATTTGTTGCAGAGATGTAGAGAAAGTCATGTGAATGGAACACATCAGATTTTTACTTTTGTGTCTGCTCTTTTAATTCTTTGTTGTTGTTTTAATATTGCTTACTATTTTGTGTTTTGCAAAAGCACTTACGGTCTGTGGCTCCGTGTAATTGTTGAATCTCAATGTGATGCTGTTATGTCAATAAATACACTTATTCATTCATTCATTCATTCATTCATACCTTTCGCTTTCCCTTGAGTGACTATGTACAGTTTTGAATAGTGACAAACAAGCCGTATGCCACGTAAGGATAGGTGATAAAAGCCTCTAAACGCTCTGTTATAGAAACACATGCTATCGCCACCCTGAGAAGCACGTTTATCTATTTCATGATAATGCATTCTGGAAGCATTAACTCTCTTATGTAATATACAGGGTTACTACAAAAGAAATAGACAACTTCAACTGTCTGTAAAACAAAAACTATTAGAGATAGCAACCTAATTATTTTGGAGGTATGTTGAGAAACTCTCAAAGTTTTGTTTGTTACTATTGGTAACGCTGTAGTGTTTTGTTTGTTGTTGCAGAAGCTGAAATGGCGGAAAATCCTGTGGAAAAGGCATATTGCGTGTTGGAATTTGCTAGAACGCAATCAGCAACTGGTGTCCAACGACATTTTAGAACACGTTACCACAAAACGCCACCGACTAGACAGTCAATCTACGACTGGTATAGAAAATTCGAGAGAACGGGATGTTTGTGCAAAGGGAAGAGCTCGGGAAGACCAAGAGTTTCGGAAGAAAACGTTGAACGTGTTCGTGCTGCCTACATAAGAAGCCCACAGAAATCGACATCTAGGGCAAGCATGCAATTACAAATTCCACAGCAAACTGTATGGAAAATCTTGCGGAAGCGACTGCACATGATGCCGTACAGATTACAGATGTTGCAGTTTCTGAGTGAAGAAGATAAGGTCATACGGCGTGACTTTTGCATCGACATGTTGCGACATGATGAAGACGATGCTGGTTTTTGTGAGCGCATCATTTCATTTTTGTGGTAACGTGTTCTAAAATGTCGTCGGACAACAGTTGCTGATTGCGTTCTAGCAAATTCCAACACGCAATATGCCTTTTCCACAGGATTTTCCGCCATTTCAGCTTCTACAACAACAAACAAAACACTACAGCATTACCAATAGTAACAAACAAAACTTTGAGAGTTTCTCAACATACCTCCAAAATAATATGGTTGCTATCTCTAATAGTTTTTGTTTTACAGGCAGTTGAAGTTGTTTATTTCTTTTGTAGTAACCCTGTACCTTGACTCTTACTATTTTGAGAATGTATATGTATTTATTTTCGAATATATTAAAATAAATGTTAAATAAGGAACTACTTTTACCGCACAACTGCGTATTCCACAGCAGTCAATTTACAGTGACTATTTCACCTGAGATATGTTAACAGATACGGGGAAAAAGTTACGTGATTTAAAACTATAGAATATAGAATTGTTAATTTTTTTTGGTAGGTTTAACGCCCGCTTTAACTACCTATGGCACCGCAGGCGGTGACACTGATGATACATGAATGATGATGGAGCTCCGGTGGAATGCAATGGCGGGGAAACCGGAGTACCCGGAGAAAACCCGCCCCAGTGCCGCTTTGTCCACCACAAATCGCACATGCGGTCGCTTGGGATCGAACTGCGGCCGTCTAGGTGAGAGGCCAGTGGTCTAACCACTCGGCCACGGCGCGGCCTATTTATTATTAAGTATTATGACACCAACGTCTAGCAAATATTTAAAAATGTGTTATTCTTCTTAAGTATTGCTTCCTTTACAAGCAGGGCAAGTATTGTATTCCATCAAAAATGCATGTCAATATTTTACCGGAAATATGAGCACGCCTTCAAAAAAAAAAATTATATCAAAAGCTCCGTGTGTGTGTGTGTGTGTGTGTGTGTGTGTGTGTGTGTATGTGTATGTGTGTGTGTGTCTATAAACTGATGAAAAATCGGTTAAATATAAAATTTGGTGCTTAACTTCAGCTCATTCAAAGATGCGACACAAAAGAAAATTTCCCCCAATACTGTTGTTTTTTTTTTTTTCCAAAATCTTTAGTTGTTGAAAAATGACTCTAACTATGTTGATTAAAATATAAGATATATAAGTTTAAGATATTTTCATGCGAAATGAAATGCAGATCCTGAATATTCTTAGATTAGCGTCTGAAGTCCTCTTCACTAAATGAATTTTTCATCACAGATAAACCCTAAGAAAGAGGCAAAATGAAGAAGAACATGGACAACCAAGATGTGTTATAAACTTTTCCTTTGAAAAATAAAGATTTCCTTCCTAAAGATATTGTTCCCTCTAGGACTGGTGTTAGTGAAGTGTTTGTGATTGCATCTCCTTGTCATTTTATTCACTGCTACCGCACTAGGAAAGAAGAAATTTTGGGAAGCCTTGGCCCCGTCTGCTTCTTTAAACACTGGTTCAAGCCCTTGGTGATTTACGTCGTGCCAAAGAAAACAAATAATCTCTTAGGTGTGTTCTTATCTACCATTTATTAATTTGAAAATGTATGCAAACTATATTATTCCCTAATTTAAAAAAAAAAAAAAAAAAAAAGTTATCATATATTCTAAATATAGATGCCGCTACTAATAATGATTCAGACGTACAAATTCTTCCGTGTCCACCACAGGAGAGTGTTTCTTGATCGTTCTTCCCCTGGGTGTGGGAAACCATGTATGATTTTGATGTAGCTACATTCAGAAAAATCTGATGTGTTCCATTCACATGACTTTCTCTACATCTCTGCAACAAATTATTATAAAAGGTTATGTTTCTATTTACTTAATGCTAATCGAGAAAAAAATAACAGAAGCAGTCTTATTACTTGCTTCCTTGAAAGTAGAAGCGAAATAAGGGAGTACCATAGGTTAACGTGATAGTCAAAAACTGGTTGCTATGTGACTGGAGTTCCGTTGTTTGTATGGACAGGAGTTGACAAATTACTTGCTTCCCAGATCTGACCAAACTCCCAGAACTCCCTCAAACGCCACAGAAGGCCGCCGCCCCCTGCCGACTCTTACAACCCTGAACGAGACCGGTTGATTGAAATGGAAATGAAATGAGGGGACAGCATTTGCCTAATGACCCGGGAAACCCCCGAAAAAACCCACGGGTCAGAAAGGTTGACTACAGGAATCGATGTTATGACATCCCAAACACCAGTCTCAAACAAGAGACCGGAGCCACTTGACTTCGTCTTATAATATTGTAGTAACAAGGGATGGAAATAAGTCACTAATTCTTTATTAATTCATTTTTAGGTTAAATTGTACCTGTAATTCTTTACTTTAGAACAAATAAATATTCTTTTGCTATTTTCTTATCACATGCTACTTTGATGTGCCCACTTTTGATGTGTAAATGTTCAAAAACTGTGAAATGTCCTACTAGGGTTGATTGCTGTTAATATATGCTGTTTCTCCCCCTTTTTCCCATGTGTCGTGAAGGGGGTGCGTAGGTACTGCCGGAGTCTGGCCACTCATTAATATTGGATCTAGTGGTGTATTGATCAGGCAAGCGTGTCTCAGGGAAAAGGAGCATCGTGGAGGGAAATTATTGAACGTCAATCAAGTAGCTTGCTTTTCCTTGCCAATCGATCATCTCCAAGTCCTGCTTGCGTAACACCCTCCCGAGGGTAGTTCGTGCACAAGGGTTGTTTATGTGATCGTCTTCAGGGAGAAATGTGCGCTCTTTTTGTGCAGCAGAAACTTTTGAAAAATGGGCTATGGTGTACGGCCTGAATATAATGTCGCCTGCCCTTAAGACAAAAAAAGAATTGACGGTTATTAATGGACATTCTACTATATTAAATTCTTTGAGATACATTCTGCGGAGTACTTCGAGAAATAAATACCGGAATGTGATATATGAAGAAGACAATAAGCGATAAAAGTGGTTTTCTAAAACTTAAAATTAGAACTTTCATGTTTTTTTTTTTTTTTTTTTTTTTTTTTTTTTTGATTGTTTCATTTGTTTAGCCACCTTTAAATGCAATGGTCATATTGGGAGTTTTGACTTGTGAAATAATTCCTATTTCTGTAGAGTTAGAACATTAAGTTGATTAATTTTATATTACCAAACACACGCACACCACGCTCGCATTCATACTTGGGGATAGGAAAAATTCGCCAGCCGAGAATCGAACCCGGGACCTCCGGGTGAGAAGTTGGCTCGCTGACCACTCGACCACGCAGTCGCTTTAATGCTTTATTTATTCATTACTGGTAACAAAAGAAGTATTCTTACTAAGCTTAAATGAATATATAGGTGTTCCGCTTTTAGATATAATAAAATAATATGTGTAGCTTCTGAAGTAAAACGAATCTGGAGATGAAATACTTGCTACAAATCGTGAGAACTGGAATTTGTTTTAATGGTTCCTTAAGTCTATCTTCTACTTCACATTCAACAAAATTAATATAGGTATAAAAAAAAAAAAAAAGGATAATCATTAGCAGAAATGGTTTTATTACAATGTCATTCCTTTTTACAAAGAGACTAAAAAAATGCAATAAGGTAAAGAGATAGTCAACACTTAAACCCGCTCGCCATGTGCTGGTAATGAAATTCCGTTCTCTTTGCTTGATAAAAAAATTTAAATAGTAACTTCCTATTTGAGAAAAGTTATAAGTATTGTAAAATTTAAACCTATAAAAGCAATATCTTGGAAATGGTTAGCTCCGAAACAAAATTGTGTTTGATATAAATTGTGTGTGTTAACGATATTTACAGTTTAGAGCAGGTTTTATCTTATCCCTTATGGTTTACCAGTTATACTAAATTCATTCAGCACGAAGAGAACTGCAATAAATATTCCCAGGAAATACAACGTATACTTATGTTGTATTTGTAATGCAAATATTTTAATGCATGGTATTTTAATCAAACTTGCTATAGACGTTTTTAAGAAAATCAAAATTTTCGAAAATGTTGCCATGTAAAGAGTAGTTTGGTCTGGGGGGATTTTGTTAAAACTCTTCATGTCGTAATCTTGGAAGATGTTGAACTTACATATATCAAATTTGGTACTAAATCGAATTTTCGTTTTCACTATTTGCTGTTCACAGACACAAGGACCATTTTAAAAAATGCATTTTTCCTTTCTCTAGCACGTATGAACGATGTATGTAGTAGGTAGAAATGGTATTGCATTCTCCCAAAAATTCAATATTGGGATTTCTCTGGAAATATGTTTTGAATCCATAAAAAGCATTTGTGTGTGTTTCTGTCCGTCTGTGTGTGTTTATGTGTGTGTGAACTGCTTAACTCAAACGAAAAGTCCGTTAAATATCAAACTTAATATTTAAATTAAGTGTCCCCCAAAGATGCGACGCAGAGATTTTCAAGAATATCCCCCCAGAGGTTAAAAGGAAGCTTTTGGAAAATGTATTATAATAATTTGAGCTACCTATATCAGCCATTGGCTTCTTAGATGTGATATATTTGGCATGAATAAGATTTTTACATTTGTAAATTAGTTAAACTTTAGATAGAAAATTTTTCGAAAAGTTTTGTTTTCTCAAAAATGGCTCAAACGATTTAGATGAAAGTACCATATATTAAATATATGAACATGACAAACGAAATATATATTTTGAATTTCATGCAAATAATAACATCTGAAGTCCTTTCATTCTGAAAGACATTTGTATAACTAGCAAACCGAGATAGATAGACAAAAAGTACTACAAAAATATAGATCTCGTCAAAAAACATAATTTATGTCTATTACATCTTTTGTGGTGCCAACCCTTTCCGAGATATTCCTTGTTGATCAATTTTAAAATAGTTATACTCTCCTCAAACAGGAAGTTGTCCGTGACAGCTTTTAAAACATTTGACTATTACTTTAGCATAGCTCCTTTAGTTCCCTTCTGCTTATAAAGAATAGGACTATTCTGTTATCTTATCTCGATTAGCATAGAGAAGAAAGAAGTATACTCCTTTGTAAGAAGTTTTTTTAGAACAACTACAGAATACACATGAATGGCACACATCAGGTACTTTTATTTAGGGAACACTAAAACGTTTACCTCCTGTCAACTTTTTGCAATTGCCTTTAGGTGGAATGCAATACCTTCCCCGCCTGTTCTATGGACGAAGTAGAAAAAGTAAAGAAGCAGGAAGTCGTGCTATAAAAAAAATCTGATGTGTTCCATCCACAAGACTTTCTCTACATCTCTGCAACAAATTAGTGTTAAACGCTTATGCTGCTATTTACTTCATGCTAATCGAGAACAACATAGCAGAAATATATTTTTACTTTCTTCCTTGTAAGCAGAAGCGAAATAAGGGAGTACCATAGGTTAAAGTGATAGTCAAAAGCTGGTTGCTATGTGCCTAGTTGCTTTGTGTGTATGAGAAAAGTATAAGTTTTCAAAGCTGAAACCAAAACAAAGAATATCTCAAAAACTCAACTCCACGAAAAAAAATGTATATAACATAAATTGTGGTTTTAACGTGCTCTACATTTTCTGTGTGGTAAGATTTTGTCCATCTCTTACGGTTTAGCAGTTATGAAAAATTCCGTAAAAATCATCCAGAATTAAGTAGACTTCAAAAGCTATTCCCAGAAAATTCAAGATATACATTTTATTTGTCAGGTAAATATCTTTAATATACGATATTTTATAAAAATCGTTAGAGATATTTTATAAAAATCGTTAGAGCTATTTTTGGGTGGAGGCATTTTCTTGAAAATCTTCGTATCGTATCCTTGGCAGATATAAAACTGAAATACCAAGTTTGGTATTCAACGGTATTTTCTTTTTTTATCTATGCTGTCCACAGACACACACATACAGATAAACTGACAAACAGACACACACACGCACAAGGACCTTTTTCCAAAAATACCTTTTTTGGATTCAGGTGGGCGCAAAACATGTATTTCCGGTGAAATCTCGGTAGGTATGAATTTTTGAGTACATTACAATACCTGTTGTATACACTACGTACATACGTGTTGAGAAAGTAAAGAGTGTGTGTGTGTTTTTTTTTTGTTGCTTTTTTTTACTATGATTATGCTGTTACATTTGACAGAATACTGAGGTGGAAGTAATTATCCAAATATTCATGATATGCAGCTAACTATGGGGAACCTCATGTTCCCCGATTAAAAGTGTCCTCCATGGTGCAGGTGACCTGTCATAGCAGCTCAATTTCCATACATTTGTATGTCAGGTTCTTTGCATCTAACGAGCGAAAATTGCTTTTAATATTTCTGACAACTTCTTATGCTGCAGTAAAGAGAAAAAATTACTTCCTCGAGAGTCAAAAATGTCTCCTAAGTGACTTAAGTGGTTCGCTAATCAGGTCAAAGCAGAGTTTTAAAAGTTGATTCCCCTGGCAGCTGGAAGTAGAGAGTTGAGTTGCTAAAAAGATTATACTACAATTTATAGCTCCCTCTCATTATGTAGTTAAGACTTAATACAAATGCTGGCGTCGTCACCACATCGTGTGTCTCAATTTCTGTCAATTACTCTTCAGAGGAAGGGGCGAATTGCGTGGCACGATACCATTGTATCACAGCGGATGATTTAATGAAATAATGCGATATCATCATATCCAACACACACAAATCTTAGCAATTTTTGCTTTCTCTATACGTACTATGTACATAGTGTATAGAGAAGGTATTGCACCCCACCGAGGTTTCACCAGAAATATATGTTTTAGGGTCCCCTTTAATTAAAAACAGCCTTTTCGGAAAAAGGACCATGTGTATGTGTGTGTCCAGGTGTCTGTGAATACGATAACTCAAAAAGGAAAAGTCGGTAAAATACCTAACTTGGTATTTAAGTTTAGTAACTTTCAGGGATGCGACACGAAGATTTTGAGAAAAATCCCTCCACCCCAACTACCCTTTACATGGAACTTTTTTCGAAAAGTTTGATTTTCTCAAAAATGGCTCTAACGATTTTGATTAAAATGTCGTAGGCTAAAGCTATTTACCTGACAAATAAAATGTATATCTTGAATTTTCTGGGAATAGCCTCTGAAGGGTACTTTATTCTGGATGAATTTTATGGACTTTTGAATAACTGCTAAACCGCAAGAGATGGAAAAAAACTTAGTGTATGAAAAATATACAGCACGTTAAAACACAATTTATGTTATACACATTTTTTTCGTGGAGTTCATCGTTTCTGAGACATTCCCTGTTTTTGGTTTCTGTAATGAAAAACATACTTTTCACATACAGGAAATTGTCAACTGATGTCCATACAAACAAAGGAACTTCAGTGACATAGCAACAGTTTTTGAGTATCACTTTAACCTTATTTCGCTTCTACTCACGAGGAAGCAAGCAATACGAATATTTCTGCTAACTTTTTCCGATTAGCATGAAGTAAATTGAAGTATAAGATTTTTAAGAATAATTTGTTACAGAGAAAGTCATGTGAATGGTACACATTGGATTTTTACTTTGCCTACTGTTTATTCGTAGAGGAAGTATTTGCATTTCTTCCAAAAATTGTATAAATATATCCATATTTCACCGCAAATACACAATGTATCCTACTCCAAATATTTTCGCTTTCTCCACACGTACTATGTACATAGTGTATAGAGAAGGTATTGTATTCCAAACAAAAATTCGATACCGAGATATTACTAGAAACATATGTTTTGAGGCCTCCTGAATCAAAAAAAAAAAAAAAAAAACACTTTTAGAAAAATGTGTGTGTATGTGTGTGTGTGTGTGTGTGTGTGTGTGTAGGTGTAGGTTGAGCAGCATAGCTCAAAAACGAAAAGTCCGTTAAATACCAAACTTGGTATTGAAGTTCAATATCTTCCAAGGATGCGACACGAAGATTTTCAAGAAAATCCCTTACCCCAAACTACCCTTACATGTAAAAAAATTCGAAAATTTTTATTTTTTAAGAAATAGCTCTAACGATTTTGATGAAATATCTTATATTTAAGATATTTACACATCAAATAAAATGTACATCTTGAATTTTCTGAGAATAGCCTCTAAAGATCTCTTTATTCTGGGTGATTTTGTTGAATTTTGCATTACTGGTAAACCGTAAGAGATAGACAAAAACCTACTATGTAGGTGGATATGGTAAAACAAGAAATGTATTCCTAAACATTTTTTTCGTGGTATTGATGTTTTTAAGATATTCCTTGTAATTGGTTTCAACTTTAAAAATATTTATAATTTTCTCATACAAGAATGTATCAACTCCTGTCCATACAAACAAATGAACTTCAAAAATAAGAACTGAAGCTTTCCTGGCGACGTGTTAATTCAAAATCTTCTCGGGCTTCTAGCCAGGTAAAAACTTGGCTTGACACCAACGTTTCGAAGAAGTGCATCTTCCTCGTCTTCAGGGTGAACTGAAGACGAGGAAGATGCACTTCTTCGAAACGTTGGTGTCAAGCCAAGTTTTTACCTGGCTAGAAGCCCGAGAAGATTTTGAATTAAATGAACTTCAGTCACATAGCAACCAGCTTTTGGCTATCATTGTAAAATATGGGACTCCTTATAAGACTATTTCTGCTAATTTTTCTCAATTAGCATGAAGTAAATAGAAGCATGAGCTTTTTAACAGTAATTTGTTACAGAAATGCAGAGAAAGTCATGTGAATGGAACGCATCAGATTTTTCTTTTTAATTTAACGTTTTTTACGTTGTTGGTTATATCGGAAAATGAATGAAATCGGTGGAATAATGCTCATGTGATCTCTGGGTCCATGGAGCCTAAAGTTACTCGATTTTTGTCTCCACAGAATAAGGGAAAACTCCGAAATGAAATGGAGTTTTATTTAGGGACGCTTTTTAACTGCTGTGGATCTCAGCGTGCCATTCTATGCTGGGCGTATAAAACCGCTTAATAAGTAAATAGAAGCATAAGCTTTTTAATAATAATTTGTTGCAGAGATGTAGAGAAGGTCATGTGAATGGAACACATAAGATGTTTTAAGATATCTCATACGATAGGTCCAACATTAAAATGTGTCCAACCTGTAAGACACATTTAATCGCATGACATATGTTTAACGGAGAAATATAAATTGCTCAAGAAGTGTTTCTCTTACGTTGTTCTTATGATAGGACTCAGTGTTTGGAAGTATTCAAAGCACCGCCTGCTAGACATTAAGAATCCATTAGGCAGGTAAAGCGCGCCAGAGGGTAAATTGGGTGGCAAGGAGTGGGGCGGTGCCGAAGGGTGGGGAAGAGGTCAGGCAAGGGTGTGGATTAGGAACGAAACTATGGTGTGAACAAAGTCGCGACTCACTGCGCATGTGCGAGTATCACACCCTCGCGGAGGCGTGGACAGCGTCGTTATGCCATGCACAGAGAACAAAATCTGACTCGTTTTCTTGAGAGGCGCCATGTTTAACTGCAATCCGATACTCTTTTGTTCCCAGACGTCAATAAAGAAGTTTGCCTTAAGAATTTGCTTTATCGCACTCTTTTTTAGATTAAATATAGTCAAAAGGTCACGCTTGGTAGTGAATGATTGTTACAATATAATTAATGTATGTTTCATATATCTTTACTTTCTCTATACGTACTATGTACATGCTGTATAGAGAAGGTATTGATTGCACTCCATTCAAAACTTCGATACCAAGATTTCACCGGTAATATATGCGTTAGGGTCCCCTGTATCCAAAAAAAGCATTTTTAGAAAAAGGTCCGTGTGTGTATGTGTCCTTGTGCCTGTGAACGCGATAACTCAAAAACGAAAAGTCGGTAAAATACCAAACTTGGTATTTAAGTTTAGTATCTACCAGAGATGCGACACGAAGATTTTGAGGGAAAAAAAAAAAAACACCCAAACTACCTTTTACATGCAACTTTTTTCGAAAAGTTTGATTTTCTCAAAAATGGCTCTAGTGATTTTGATTAAAATATCCTATATTAAAGATATTTACCTAACAAATAAAGTGTATATCTTGAATTTTTTGGGAATAGCCTCTAAAGACTACTTTATTCTGAATGAATTTCAGGAATTTTGCATAACCGCTAAACCGTAAGAGATGGACAAAAGCTTGCCACAAAAAAAAAAAAAAAAAAAAAAAAAAAAAAAAAAAAGTAGAGCACGTTGAAACACACGATTTATGTTATATACATTTTTTTTTGTTTTTATTTTTTTTTTGTAGAGTTGATAGTTTTTTAGTTATTCCTTGTTTTTGATTTCACTTTTACAAACTTTTACTTTTGTCATAAGGGATTTGTCAACTCCTGTCCATACAAACAAAGCAACTTCAGTCACATAGCAACCAGCTTTTGATTATCGCTTTAACTTATGGTGCTTCCTTATTTCGCTTCTACTTATAAGGAAATAAGTAATAAGACTATTTCTGCTAATTTTTGCTCGATTAGCATGAAGGAAATAGAAGCATAAGCTTTTTAACAATAATTTGTTGCAGAGATGTAGAGAAAATCATATGAATGGAACATATAAGATATTTTATTAATCATACTTTCATATAACACGTTCACATATCCAAATTTCTTGATTTTTTAAATTTTGTTATTACTAAAAACTATCTTCTGTAAATATAACGCCTATGAATTTTGCAATTTCTGGCGAGAAAATGACAGATTATACTTTTATACTTAGGTATATAAAATAATTAGTAATTGTTAGAGGACTGGTCTTTGAATAGCATTTTTATTTCATTTAATGTTTTAAAATTAAATTAAATAACTTATAAATAAGAGTTCAGAGATAATTATTGTTTAAGTCCCAAATACACAATGTTTAAGACAAATTATTAATCAAATTTCCAATTTATACTAATTATTTTTCAGTTTAAATAGGTAGTTTTAAACATGTATTTGCTTAGGTTCATTCGTAAGCAATTTGTTATTGAAATATTTTGTAAACAGTCTCAAAATGTTCCTTTCTTAATGTTTCGCCTTTTATATAAGGAATGTTCAATCTTTTCGTTCTACTATTACTTTTCTGAGCAGATTTTCAAAGCCTTCTGTCAAGCTATCTTCCGCAATTTCAGTCAACTTCTCTCTTCTAGCGTTACTTCCTAGGTTCTTTGTTGCGTTTACAAGAGCCTTTAATAAAAAGATGAATGGTTTAATCAACTCAGACTGCAGTGTAATTATCAAATCAGTTTCTTTGAAGTATTCCAAATTCTTCGCGAGTTTTAGTTTTTCATAACTTTTATTCCTCCATCATCATCGTCACAGAGTAAATGGAATTAGAAGATGCAAATATAATAAGGATAACAAGTAATGGTTTTGCTTTATCTCTGTGACTTTTTTTTGCTGAAGTGGCCAGGAATGATGGTTCAAAGTTTAATTTAATTTTAATTTAATAGCTAATATAAATAAATAAAAGAAATGAATTAAATAATAAATAACAATAGGTAAACGTGATTTATACGTACATAACCAAGTTTAGTTTTGTCAGTTAATTTGAACAAATAATAAACTCGAATAGCCTTTCACCAGTTTTATTGACCAACAATTGCATACAGCTTTGGAAGTCATTAGTAAAATAAAAATTGGATGTGTTCTATAGGCATGATTTTCTCCAACAATATTAATCTTAATTAGTGTGTTCCTCCACTTCTTGCTAATCGAGATACAACATTAACAGCCTTATACTTGCTTCTTGTAAGTAGAAGGGGACACACCAAGACAACGCGATCTTTGGCCAGTAACAAGGAATATCTCGAAAATGGTCAACTCCAAGAAAAAAAAAGTATATCACATAAAGGTTATGCTTTAATGAGATCTACATTTCTTGTGTAGAAAGCTTTTATATATTTCTTACGGTTTACTAGTTATGCACAATTCAGCAGAATTCATCCAGAATAAAGAGCTCTTCAGGGACTATTTTCAGAAAAATCAAGATATGCCTACACTGTATTTATCATGTAAATGCCTTTAATATAGGGAATATTAATTAAAAAAACCGTTATAGCATTTTTGAACAAATCAACATTTTCGAACATTTTTCCATGTAGGTAGTTAGTGGTGGGGGGATTTTTCTCAAAATCTTCGTGTCGCTTTTCCGGAAGATACCTACTAAACATAAATACCAAGTTTGGATTTTACTGACTTTTCTTTTTGAGTTATCGTATTCCGGACACAGGCACTCCGATTTTATTCAAGCATATTTCTTTTTACTTTCTCTATACGCACTTTGTACATAGTGTATAGAGAAGGTATTGCACTCCACCAAAAAATTCGATACCGAGATTTCACCGGAAATATATGTTTTAGGGTCCCCAATATCCAAAAAGAGCATTTTCACAAAAAGGTCCATGTGTGTGTGTATGTGTGTGTGTGTGTGTGTCCGTGTGTCTGTGAACACGATAACTCAAAAAACGAAAAGTCGGTAAAATACCAAATTTGGTATTTAGGTTTAGTATCTTCCAGGGATGCGACATGAAGATTTTGAGAAAAATCCCGCCACCTCCAACTACCCTTTACATGGAACTTTTTTCGAAAATTTTGATTTTCTCAAAAATGGCTATAACGATTTTGATTAAAATTTCGTATATTAAAGATATTTACCTGACAAATAAAATGTATATTTTGAATTTTCTGGGAATAGCCTCTGAAGAGTTGTTTATTCTGGATGAATTTTACTGAATTTTGAACAACTGCTATCCCGTAAGAGATGGACAAAAACTTACTACACAAAAACTGTAGAGCACATTAAAACACACAATTTATGTTATATACATTTCTTTTCGTGGAGTTCATCGTTTTTGAGACATTCCTTATTTTTGATTTCTGCTGTGAAAAAAATATACTTTTCTCATACAGGAACTTGTCAACTCCTATCCATATAAACAAAGGAACTTCATTGACATAGCAACCAGCTTTTGACTATCACTTTAACCTCTCGTAGTCCCTTATTTCGCTCCTACTTACAAGGATGCAAGTAATAAGACTATTTCTGCTAATTTTTTCTGATTAGCATAAAGTAAATAGAAGTATAAGCTTTTTAAGAATAATTTGTTGCAGGGATGTAGAGAAAGTCATGTGAATGGTACACATCAGATTATTTTATACAAAGGAACATAAAACATGAATTTGCGGTGAAATCTTGCTATCGAATTTTTTGTTGGAGTGCAATACCTTCTCAACCTATGTACCATGTAGATAAAGTAAAAATGCATTTGGAGAAAAATACTCTTGAATAAGTGAATAAAGAATAAAAAAAGTCTTAGCTGCTACATTCATATACCGTTTCCTACCTAAGCTGCAACAGAGACACTCAGAATAAAACCATCTTTAGAAGCTACTCCCAGAAACTTCAGATAGCCATTTCAATTACATTTATATTTACATGTATTTAATAATATTTTAATCAAAATCATTAAGAGCAATTGTATAGAAAAGTGAAATGCAAGAACAATGTTCCACATGTGGGATAACTGGATCTTGAAAATCTTCGATTCGTATCTTTAGAAGACAGTGAGCTTAAATATCAGAATTGGTACTTATACGACTTTTACATTTTTAGATATGCTCTCTCTCTCTTTCTCACACACATATCTACACACACTCATACTCACACTCCACATAGACCCCACATATACTAAAATTTACACTGAATTTCTAAAACTTGAATCCTCAATAATGTAATTCCGATGAAATCTTAATATTAACCTTTTGGATGGAATATAATATCTAACGTTCTACCTTCTATTATCAAGATAAATCTTTGCTGAAAGCGCTACTTTTCACATTTTGTTTGTTATTAAACAGCGGTAGTCATTTACATTACTGTCCCTAAAATTTATACTTTTAACATGCAGTGGTTTGCTAAGAAATTGTAAATCTGCAGAATGCAGATTTTCGTATTTTCATTGTGATAAAGAACAAAGAATATAAACATAGATAAATATATTTAAATGTATTATCGAAACTATTTCTAAAATTATATGCTTAAAATAAAAAGCCGTTAAAATAAATAGGATGTGTTTTATTCACATGACTTTCTCTACATCTCTGCAACAAATTATTATTGTTATAAAGCTTATGCTTCTATTTACTTCATGCTAATCGAGAAAAAATTAGCAGAAATAGTCTTATTACTTGCTTCCTTTCGAAGCGAAATAAGGTAGTACCATAGGTTAAAGTGATAATAAAAAGCTGTTTGCTATGGTGCTGGTTGTTTGTATGGACATTTTTTTTGTAGTGTTTAACGCCCGCTTTAACTACTTATGACACCGCAGGCGGTGACACTGATCATACATGAATGGAGATGGAGCACCAGTGGAATTCGATGGTGGGGGAAACCGGAGAACCCGGAGAAACCCCCCCCCAGTGCCGCTTTGTACACCACAAATTTCACGTGCGGTCGCTTGGATTCGAGCTCGGCCATCTAAGTGAGAGGTGAGTGGTTTAACCATTCGGCCACGGCTCGGCCGTTTGTTTGTATCGACAGGAGTTGACAAATTCCTATTTGAGAAAAGTATAAGTTTTTCAAAAAAACTGAAAACAAAGATATCTCAAAAACGACCCACTCCACGAAAAAAAAAAGTACCTATATGACATAAATTGTGCGTTTTAAGGTGCTCTACTTTTGTGCTGTAGGTTTTTGTCCATCTCTTACGGTTTAGCAGTTATGCAAAATTCCGAAAAAATTCATCCAAAATAAAGGAGTCTTAAGAGGCTATTCCCAGAAAAAATAAGATATACATTTTATTTGCCGTGTAAATATCTTTAACATGCGAAATTTTAATCAAAATCGTTAAAGCCATTTTTGAGAAAATCAAAACTTTCGAAAAAAGTTCCATGTAAAGGGTAGTTTGGGGTGGGGGATTCTTCTCAAAATCTTGCTGTCGCATCCCTGGAAGACACCAAACTTAAATACTAACTTTGGTATTTTACCGACTTTTCGTTTTTGAGCTATCGTGTTCACAGACACACGGACACACACACACACACACACACACACACGCGGAGCTTTTTCTGAAAATACTTTTTTTGGATACAGGGGACCCTAAAACATATATTTCCAGTGAAATCTCGGTATCGACTTTTTGGGTGGAGTGCAATACCTTCTCTATACATTATGTTCATAGTACGTATAGAGAAAGTAAATATAGTTACTCAAGTTTCATGCCGACAAATGAAGGTGTAAAATGATTTCACGTTCTAGCTTTTATGAACGCTAAAATGTGAAAAAAATTGAAATGCCGCGAAATCTCTACTTATCCAAACCACCCAACTAAAACATACCTACTAGCATTCCTGAACTGCCAGAACAATGAAACTTTAACATTTCTTATGAAGGTGAATATTACTATTCGATTGTGTCCAAATTAATTCCGAAAATCCCAGGATATTGATTGCCACATTGATTCCCTTTCCTGTCCTACGTTTGCGTTCATTTGGATTTAATCCTCTCTCTGCAAAGGGTTACGTTTACGCCACTGTCTAGTTGTCTCCTGCCGTAAAATGAATAATGAATCTGATGTGTTCACTGCTATATAACCCTCTGACACACTAGCAACACTGAAAATCGATCAATCAGAAAACAGGAAACTAATCTGACAATCTAGGCATGGTAATTGCATCAAAGTAAAGGGATCTGTAACTGTTTTGGTAAAATACCGTTTGAGTTACATTACTCAGACCATATATGAGTAATATTTAATTTTTCAACAGGCAGTGAAGCTGGATGTTTCGAATTTTAAAAACAAATATACGAAGGTTGGGACATAAGTCATGGCAAGTGTTTTATTTTATGACGATCTGTTATCGGAGCACAAAATAGTATGTGTTTCGGTGATTAAAGGTAAAAACCATATAAAACTTGAAAAAATTATTATTCCATAGTATTTAAATGAATTAAAATAATAATTTAATCTATATTTGGATATAATTATTCCTGATCACAATTCTTAAATACTGGACGGGCTCCAATTCAAGTTAATAAAGTAACGATTAGGGGAGTTTTAATATAATAAATAAATGTTACATTTATCAGACAGCGCCCGTATATCAAAACAGCCATTTTTCGTGAGAGAACTGCCAGAGGATATCACAGAGCATTGGAGGAAGCCGTTGGGAATAGTGTCCTGCAATTCCGAAACAATCGTGATGTGAAGCACAATTTTGAGGTGTTCAATGTCCATATTATTCATGCCCTCTCCTATCTTGGGTATATTTCACAAATGCCCACGCCTTGGTTTTCTCTTAATATAACATGTTTTTATGTTGCCATGACTTATGTCCCAACCAAAGTATTTTTCAGTTTCGCTAGTTTGCCAGAGGTGAAATATGCTGGGTGTAGTGCTGTAATAATCTTCGTATAACTTGGAGGGATATTGTAATAGTGTAAGGCTGAAGAGAGCTATCGTGCAGGGTACCTAACAGATTCCAAGCAGGTCTTCATCTCGAAGCGGAGGGCGCTAGGTCTGAACAAATGCCCTGAGACTACAGACGACTTCCCACGCCATCCCGCTGCCGAGAGATACATTTCCAAAGTGCAGTCACCTCCACCGCAATCTTCTTCGACACTTACAAACCTGAAAGAGGTGGGTTGGATGAAATGGAGTTGAAATGAAGGGACAGGAAGATCGGGGGAATGAAGAAACCTCCCTAGCATTCGACTAGTGAATTGGAAACTCCCCCCAAAAACCCATGGGTCTGAGAGGTCGGCCTCAGGGAACCGATCCTACAACCTCCCAGAAAGTCAGTCCCAGGTAAGTCACCTGGCTCGGTAGGGATATTGTAAACATTTTAAATATTTGGATCAAGATGCTGTCCATACTTTCACTTGTACAGGAAATACCATGAAATATGCAATTGTCTTACACAGAACGTAAGTGCACCTAATTATAATACGCGAGTCTGTTCCGTGGCAACCTGTGAGGCCACATTCGAAAAGTCTCGGCTCGTGTCTCACCGACGGTCGCCTGATCTTGGAATTTTCCCAGTTTTTCCTGATCGGTAGGTGATTTCTCAACTACAGCAATTTCTTTTCCTTCATTTCTCTTTCATTCTATTTCCATCTTATCTTCCAGGTGTGCTTTTTATACTTTCGTGTTGTGTGAAGGTGCCGGAGAGATACGCAAATGCTTTCTCCGATGAAAGACTATTTATTACCCGTGGATACTAGAGGGCGGTCTGTCTTGACAGGTCTATGTAGTACCATCATATATAAAGAACATTGTGGGTGTTTCCGGATAAAATTGCCTGAGGATGTATCATGGATGAAAGGTTTTAGTGGTCTATAACAGAAATTGTGTCACCCTACATGATATGATGGTTACCTTGCTAGTCTCTAATACCCGAAGTTACGGGTTCACACCCGGGGAAGGGTGATGATTTTTTCGTACGTGAAAATCCTTAGCAGGGTTCCTTCGGAAAAGAAATACAGCCTTTAGTCCCGTATAATATTATTTGCACGTAAAAGAATCCCATACCTTGAAAGAAAATGAAAATTCGCTACTTTCACGTGATTTCGTTCTATAGTGCCATCTATGGACAATGGGTTGATCCTCTGGTCCTAAAAATTCGCTAATGAAGAAACACTTAAAGTTGGCCCAAAATACGCGTCATAGTGTGATGGAACTTGAATGAATGACAATAACTTGAAATTCCACGTAAGTGAGTAATAGATGTGAACATTCCCCCAAATTGTTTCAAAATGTTCATAAGTTACAAACACCAGAGTGTTTTCGAAGTTACTGAAGTGGTAGTGAAGTAAATGCAACTTGCAGCTTGTTGACTAACCTCTCTCTGAGGGGTGAGGTGTGTAACACACAATTGACATAACACCTGCCAGTCAGGATTGGCTTATTGAGGATGCGCTGCAAGTTTTCTGGTGCATGTGTCGTTGTTACGGTCAGGTTGATGAGAAGTCTCTAGCTAATGCCCACAAGGTACTTACCCATTCTGGGCAGACAAGGGAGCCTTGAGTTTGTACACACATGGCTATTTAAACCAAACCCGACAACTACCATGCAAGTAAATTACAGCCCATCCCTCCTCCCACGGCCTTTTTCTCTTCTAACGAAGCTTCTGTATTTAAACAAGACGAGGCAACCGTCCTAATTCAGCAGACTACGTCCATCCTCAACTGGACATTTCCCGATCTCATCTTTATTCCGCAGCACTATAAATTTAGAATGAAATAAAATTACGACGATGCTCCTTCCTACCCGAATCCCTCCTTCCCTGGGAATTATCGCTTCTTTTTGTTTTATTTCGGAACCCCTTTTACGTTTTGCTCTTCAAATACAACAGAAATAAAAGGAAAAAGCTTTTGTAAACGTTATTTGGATGTCCGGCAATGAAATTTAATTTCCTTGGGACGTACAAGTGCGTGCTGTATTATAGGAATGTTTGACGGTGTTCCTTTGGAAAGATTGAAAATAATTAGATTTACTTCATACGAAGCAGCTAAAACAGTATCTTATGTCCCTTTCAATATATGCTGCTTCATTTGGTCTATAACCAAAAAATCTTATGGATTATATTCACATTACTTTATCAATTATGCAACAAATATTCTTACAAAGGTTATTCTACAGTCAATCACGACAAACATTAACAGAAATAGTTTTATTGCGTATTTCCTTGTAAATACAAAGGAAATGAGGAAACACGCTAGTATATAACGAAGGTCGAATCTTTTAATAGCTCGTTGCTAAATGATGTAATTGAAATTAAGTTCTCCTTGTAACACCAGGATAAAAAAATAAGGAATAAATAAACAGATGTTACATTCAGATGCCTCTCTCTAATAATTCTATAACAAAGTACTCATACAAATTAAACTTTTATCTACTTCCAGCTAATTAATATAAGCAACAGAAGATATAGCCTCACTAATTAGTTGTTTATAAGTAAGAATAACAATTTAATTGTATTAATTCATTGCTCTGTTAAAAATGAACCACATAGTATTCTTAAAAGTATTCATATAAAAGAATCTGGTTTTAGAGTAAGTGAGTTAGCATATAGATCTGTCATATTATATTTTTGTATTAACTCAAAGTAAAATAAAGAAAAATATAACTTTTTGTACTCTTTAATTTTATAACAATTGGAATTCGAAAAAAAATACCTTTTTATTTCAGATGCTTTTGAGAGACAGTATCAAAACTTTGAAACAAATTAGTGAAAACATGCATCAAGTGTAACAGTTTTAGTATGGAAAAGTGTTTAAAACATTCCGGAAAATATGGTTTAAATTTGGGAGTGTCTGAGTCAGCATGCGTCTGCCCAGCTTTAGTTAATTGGTAGTTAAATTTAAACTGAGAAAAACGATACATTTCCTAAAGGTTCAGAATTCAAATCTATCATTTTATTGTGAAACAATTTTTCAGTTTTTATAGCTTTTTGTCAAATTTCTCCGATACATTAACTTAAATCCGGAGAACGTAATTTTAAAAGATTGTGTAATAATATTAAAACTCTGATGTGTACCATTCACATGACTGTCTCTATATCTCTACAACAAATTATTCTTAAAAAGCTTATAGTTTTATTTACTTCATGCTAATCAGAAAATAATAGCAGAAATAGTCTTATTACTTGCTTCCTTTTAAGTAGAAGCGAAATAATGGAGTACCATAGATTAAAGTGATAGTCAAAAGCTGGTTGCTATGTCACTGAAGTTCCTTTGTATGGACAGCAATTGACAAATTCCTTTATGAGAAAAGTATAAGTTTTTCAAAGCAGAAACCAAAAACAAGGAATGTCTCAAAAACGAGCAACTCCACGAAAAAAATGTATATAACATAAATTTTGTGTTTTAATGTGCTCTACATTTTTCGTATAGTAAGTGCTTGTCCATCACTTACGGTTTAGCAGTTATTCAAAATTCCGTAAAATTCATCCAGAATAAAGTACTCTTCAGAGGCTATTCTCAGAAAATTCAAGATATATATTTTATTTGTCAGATAAATATCTTTAATATACCAAATTTTAATCAAAATCGATGTAGCCATTTTTGAGAAAATAAACATTTTCGAAAAAGGTTTCATGTAAAGGGTAGTTGGGGTGGGGAAATTTTATCAAAACCTTCGTGTCGCATCCCTGGAAGATACTTAAATACCAAGTTTGGTATTTCACTGACTTTTAGTTTTTGAGTTATCGTGTTCACAGACACACGGACACACACACAGGGACCTTTTTCTGAAAATACTTTTTTTTTGGATGCAGGAGACCCTAAAACATGTATTTTCGGTGAAATCTCGGTATCGAATTTTATGGTGGAGTGCATATTATACATATTACGTGTAGAGAAAGTAAAAAGACAATAAGTAAGCTAAAATGGTAGACAAATCTTAAAAATGGTTGCTATATGGTGATATTGAAATTCAGTTCTCCTTGCTTGACAAGAATGAAAAAAAATCCGATATGTGCCATTCACATAACTTTCTCTAAATCTCTACAAAAATTATTGTTTATAAGCTTCTATTTCATGCTAATCGAATAAGCAATAGCAGAAAGTGTTTTATTAGTAAGATCCTTATTAGTAGAAGGGAAATAGGGGAATACACTAGGCTAAACCGACAATTAAACGTTTTAAAATGTGCTGGCTAGGGTCAAATTTGATTTCTTTGCGTGGCCAAGAGTTGACAAGTTCCCGTATGAGAAAGGTTTAATTAAACTTTAAAACTGAAACCAATAAGAAAGAATATCTTCAAAAAAAAAAAAAAAGTATATGAATTAAATTGTGTGTTTTTACGTTATCTATATCTGTTGTGTAGTAAATTTTTGTCTATTTCTTATGGTTTACTAGTTTTGCAAAATTTAGCAAAATTCATCCAGAATAAACAGGTCTTCAGAAGCTATTCCCAGAAAATTCAAGATATACGTTTTATTTGTGGGCATTAAAGAGCCATTTTTGAGAAAATCCAAATCTTGTTTCATGTAAAGTTTAGTTTGAGGTGGGGGAATTTTTTTTTGAAAATCTTTGTGTCGCATCCTTGGAGGATACCAAAACTAAATACCAAATTTGGTAGTTAACAGTCTTTCGTTTCTGTGCGGGCACACACACACACACACACGCACAAAAAGACACAATAATTCTTTTTGGATTCAGGAGGTCCTAAAACATGTATTTCCGGTGAAGTCTTGATATCGAATTTTGGGTGGAATACAGTACTTTCTATATACTTACACTATGTACATAGTACGTGTAGAAAAAGTAAAAATATGAGAAAAGTATAAGCATTAGAAAGTTTAAATCTAGGTATAACGAGCAATGTCTTAAAAATATTACCTAAAATACGGTTTCATTCACATTACTTTCCCTACCCATTCTTTGTATAAAACTTCTCTAAAGGTTATTCTCTCTACTTCATGGTAGTCGAGATAAATATTAGCAAAAATGATCCTATTACACAGTTTCTTATAAGTAGAAGGAAAAACACTAAGCTAAAGCGATAACCACATTTTTTAAAAGCTGGTTGCTATGTGACTGAAATTTGTTTTTCTTTGTGTGACTAGCATTAAAAAAAGAGAGCTGAAAAGGTAAGGGTCGCTTTTATCGTCCTCTAGGGGTAACATGCTAGCAACCATTTCCAAGGTATTCCATGTTATTAGTTTGAATTTTAAAATGTAACGGGTAGTTTGGGGTAGGAACATTTTCCTGAAAACCTTCGTAACGCATCTTTGGAAGATGTTGAAATTTATATTTCAGTTTTTTATGTAAACTCTTTTCGTTTTTACTTTCTCTACACGTACTATATACCTAGTGTATATGGAAGACACTGCATTCCACCCAATAATTCGATTCCGAGATTTCACCGGAAATACATGTTTTGGGTTCCCCTGAATCCAAAAAAGCATTTATAGAAAAAGGTCCGTGTGTGCGTGTGTATTTGTGTGTCTATGTGTCTGTAGATAGCATAGCTAAAAAACGAAAATACCGTTGAATACCAAACTTGGTATTTAAGTTTGGTAACTTCCAAGGCTGCGAAGATTTTCAAGTAAATCCCCTCATACAAACTACCCTTTACATAGAACATTTTAAAAAAATTTTATTTTCTCAAAAATGGCTCTAGCGATTTTGATTAAAATATCATATATTAAATATATTTACCTGACAAATAAAGTGTATATCTTGAGTTTTCTGGAAATAGCCTCTGAAGACTACTTTATTCTGAATAAATTTTACGGAATTTTGCACAACTGTTAAACGGTAACATGTACAAAAACTTACCACACAAAAAATGTAGAGCACGTTAAAAGACACAATGTATGATATATACATTTTTGTTCGTGGAGTTAGTCGTTTTTGACATATTCCTTGTTATTGGTTTCACCTTTAAAAAGATTTGTCAGCTCCTGTCCATACAAACAAAGGAACTTCAGTCACATAGCAACCAGTCTTTGACTATCACTTTAACATACGGTACTCCCTTATTTCACTTCTGCTTACATAGAAGCAAGTAATAAGGCTATTTCTGCTAATGTTTTCTCAATTAGCATGAAGTAAATAGAAGCATAAGCTTTCTAACAATAATTTGTTGTAGAGAAATTCATGTTAATGGAACAGATCGGATTTTTTTGCTAAGTTAATACTATAATGATCCTCATCATTTATGTTATGTTTACTAATTAGCACCAAATCTAGGAAAATATGTACATTGCTCATATCCGAATTATCAACACTAATGTAAGAGGCATAATAGAGTAATTGCACTAACAATTCTGAACCTACAATACGTCAATATCTTGTCACGGGACTAACAGTTATTTTAAAGGGATATATAAATTATACTGAATAATATAAATTATACTAAAAGGGGACACATCTACATTGAAAATGGCCAGGGAAGAAAGATTTTAAACACGTCTAAGCAGCCGAGTTGTCACGAGCTGACGAGCGACCCAGGCAGGATAGTACCGTTAAGGGTAAGACATTGAACTGAAGGGGTGACGTTACACTGCCCGAAGATGCACATAGCAAGGAGAAGAGAAACAGTGCTGGTCAAGCGACACTTTTAGCGCGTGGCATGGAACATCCGCAGAGCAATGATGTGATATTTGGGGTCCGTGATGGAGCCGAACAGGCTACCTTTAGTCGTTACGGAAATAGTTAATTTAATACAGACCAGAGTACGGATGAAATCACTGCACCAAAAGTAATAAGCAATAATATGTGGGGTCGCGTAAAGCGTAGCTTAAGAATAGAAAATTCAGGAGGAATGCGTGTGTGTTCGACTGCAGAAAATGTCGAACAAAATAAATATGTGAGTTCAATATTAATCTGGAACTCGATGAAAATCACTTGTGTTTTACCACACCTGAAAAAGAGTCCATGCTAACAAAATCCTGAGCTAGGGCATCCACACTATTCTTAATAGCCAAAACCTGTACCGGGTTACGAACCCGGCAACCCTGATACCGCCGCATATCACAGCTCTGAAGGAATTATATGTTCTTGCTTTCCGCGTAGCTGTTCACTAAGTACTCGGTAGGTGAATCGCAGGAGCACCAAGCAAATTTCCTGTCTGTGCTTTACTTAAAGGGAAACCAGTTGGTGATACTTGGTTTAAGGGGACAAGGTACTCTGAGATGGTAAAAAATAACATCTTTTGTTTTAGACACAAATAAAGCCTCTATTGCCTCTAGTTTCAGAAAATATATACTTTTGGGGAGTTAACAGGATTTTTGATTAATTTGATTATAATGTAAATGCTAGTCTACATTTCTTTAGAGCTGTTACGCGATGTCCCTTTTTTAGAACATTTGTATCTTTAAATTCAGCTTACTCAAAATAGCATTTTTGGTTACTTACTATACGTACCGTTTTCTCAGAAACTATGAGAGCTGCAACGGTGAAAATTTCAGCACATATATATACAACATATAGTTAACTTTGTGAACCACTATCGTGATGTTATAGTTTATATATTTATCATATTAAGAAAGCAAAGACACTGCAAATGTTCATCATTTTTACTTTTTTTTAATTTGTATATATATATTTATTTTTTGATTTCTACTGAAATTTTGGCATAGCTAAATAGCTTTCTCTATACGTAGCTGATTATACTAAGAACAAGCATGCAAAAGTGTGATTATGTATTGAAGTAGTATCAGAGAAAAACGTATATGAATTCACATGTTTTAAGACTAAGTTTTATTACTTTACTGCTGAATAAAATGTTTTTATATACTAAACTACATAAGCTATTAATGCAAATCACCACTTGAAATAATGTTCATGACATATAGAATAAGTCATACAGATTTCTGGAAAAACAATTGAATAGTTTAAGAGCAGTGGTAGTTCAACTCACTTAAGGTGTAATTTACGCATCTACCTTGTCTAGCGTAGGTGGAAAAGAGGGAAGAACTGAGGAGGCTTGAAATTACATTAATGTCTGATAACTACTATCTGCTGAAGAGGAAGAGACATTATTTGGACATGGTGAAATCTGTTTACCCGCCGTCTGCTTTAAGAACCCCGTCCGTCTCCATGACAACTTTGTCGCCGTCACGTACAGATTTGGAGGGGTTTGCCGGTAGATTTCAAAGAGACGTGAAGAAAATCTTTTTCCTCCTCCGCTGGCTCTCCCGGGAAATGGCTACCCAAATTAGCTTTTTCACCTCCCCTTGGCAAACCAAGCGGACACTAGTGTCATCTGCTGTTGAGAGGTCAAATACTGGGGCGTTGCTACGCGACTGGGCACCACAAAGACGCCCCCGTTACATGCATGGATAGCTTCAATTCTGCCCCTTCTTATTTCATACACTCAACGTGTGTGGAATGTCGTGCTGCCTTTTAATCTCACTATAGCACAAGTTTAAATTCGTTTTCAACAATACTTCTGCCTTATATTAAACCGTGTACTTATTCCTTCTGCTTGCAGTAAACCTTGAACATTTCATACCTTGTTACATTTAGTAGATATGAATAAGCATTGAAAGCTGGATAAAGAAACTAGAAATAAGTGATGGAGAAGCGACTCTACCGATGATGACATTGATAAGTGGCATCATCACCAATAATAAATTATTCATTGAGTATTTGTCGTTACTAGTTACCTACTTTCTCTATAGGTATTATGTACATAGTGTATAGAGAAGGTATCACATTCCACCCAAAGATTCGCGCCAGAATTTCACCAGAAATACAGTTTTAGGGTCCCCTGTATCTAACAAAATCATTTTTGGAAAAAAAGTTCGTGTGTGTGTGTGTGTGTCCGTGAGTCTGTGAACACAATAACTCAAAAACGAAAAGTATAGAAAATATCAAACTTGATATTTAGACACGAATATTTTGAGAAAAATCCCCTTACACAAAACTACCCTTTTCAAGAAAAAAATTTCGAAATTTTTGATTTTCTCAAAAATAGCTTAAACGATTTTGATTGAAATATCGTATATTAAAAATATTTACACGTATATCTTTAATTTTCTGGAAATAGTCTTTGAAGACATTTTTATTCTATTTTGCATAAGTGGTAAACCGTAGGGATAGACAAAACCTTACGTAATAGAAAATGTAGAGCTCATTAAAACACACAATTTATGCTTTATATATCTTTTTTTTCGCTTTTGAGATATTCCTTGTTATTGGTTTCAGCTTTAAAATACTTATACTTTTCTCATATGGGAATTTGTCAACTCCTGTTCATACAAACAAAGGAACTTCAGTCACATAGCAACCAGCTTTTCACTATCATTTTAGCCCAGGGTACTCTCTTATTTGCCTTCTACTTACAAGGAAGAAGTAATAAGACCGTTTCTATTGTTTTTTTCTCACTTAGCAAGAAATAAATAAAATAATAAGCTTTTTAAGAATAATTTGTTACAGTGATGTAGAGAAAATTAAGTGAATGAAACACATCATATTTTTACTTTCTCTATACGTGCTATGTGCATACTGTATAGAGAAGGTATTGTAATGCACTCAAAAATTCGATACCGAGATTTCACCGGAAATACATGTTTTGAGACCTCCTGAATCAAAAAAAAAAAAAGAATCTCTAGAAATGACCGTGTGTGTGTGTGTGTCTGTTTGTGTGTGTGTCTGTGTGTATGTGTGTGTGTGTCTGTGGGCAGCATAGCTCAAAAACGAAAAGTCCGTTAAAAACCAAACTTGATATTTAGGTTTGGTATCCTCTAAGGATGCGACACGAAGGTTTTCAAGTAAATCCCCCCACACCCAACTACCCTTTACATGGAACTTTTTTCGAAAATTTTGATTTTCTAAACAATGGCTCTAACGAGTTTGGTTAAAATGTCGTATATTAAAGATATTTACCTGACAAATAAAATGTATATCTTGAATTTTCTGGGAATAGCCTCTGAAGACTACTTTATTCTGGATGATTTTTTCATAACTACTAAACCGTAAGAGATGGACAATAACTTAACACAAAAAATGTAGAGCACGTTAAAACACACAATTTATGTTACATACATTTTTTTCTTGGAGTTGATCGTTTTTTAGATATTCCTTGTTTTTGGTTTCAGCTTTGAAAAACTTATATTTTTCTCATACCGGAATTTGCCAACTCGTATCCATACAAACAAAGAACTTCAAATACATAGCAACCAGCTTTTGCCTTTCACTTTAACCAATAGTACTCCCTTATTTCGCTTCTACTTATAATAAAGCAATAAATAAGACTATTTCTGCTAATTTTTCTCAATTAGCATGAAATAAATAAAAGAATAAGCTTATTAACAATAATTTGTTACAGAGATATAGAGAAAGGCTTCTGAATGGAACGCACCATATTTTTTTTTAGTTTTATTTATATAGAATTCGCTTTGACAATCGTAAGTTCAAACTCATCATATTCAGTTTTCATTACCGGTTGCTAACTTCTGATAATTACAAAACAACGTTGGAGATAGCAGTGGTAACTCGTTTGAGTTACAACCACCGCTTTCTCATGGTGAAGCAAACTTGTCAGTTCTGGAATATTTTTCTATATTTCCGTTTTTCCTTGTTTTTCCATTTTCCTAACATTTCCTTTGTTTTTCTATTTGATTGCCGTTTTGATTTTTCCTCCTGATACACATTTACATACACACATGCCCATTGTGGGGCTCGAACCCAATATCCCCTGCGCCACGAAGCACCAAAGCGATGCATAGGGACGGATACGTTAGGAATACGTAACGAACGGTCTGTCGAATCTGTGGATGGCTTTAGCAATGTTGACCATTGCATCGGTTTAGCACTTAATAATTATTTAATGAAAATAAATTACCATTACTTAATTCGATAATCAAATGTACAGAGTACCATGTTTGCAAGAAGTAAATAAGACATATTTTAAAAGAATAAATGGTGCGATTTTTAAGTGGACCAAGCTGTGAAAATTGTCCAAAATTCTTGAAAATTTGTCCTTTTTGAATTTACCATATAATATATCATGATCCTTGTAGATTAATATACTGAAGTTATTTTCAGCCATTTGAAATTAAACACTTGTCGCGTGATCTGTCAAACGGAAGTTTTAACAGTAACAAATGGCACTTCAAATATTAAAAGACGGTTTCTCTAAAAGCATATAAATGTTCAAAATACTCCTTGCGATGCACCCTTCAGCAAAATTTGATTTTTCTGTCTGAGAACTTTAATAAGAAATAAAGATTATCAAAGTAAACTTCTAAGTAAGTAAAATAGATTATATGTTTGTATTAATATAATCAATTAATCTACAAAAATAATAAAAGGTATGAAGAATAAATTATCGCATCTTTTCCTGCAGTAATATTTAATTAATTTGAAACTCATCTGATAAATTTAAATTGTTATTCCTGGAACATAAATAGCAATATTTGTAGCAAAATTTTGAAAATTGAAGCACAAGGAGTTTTTACTTTCTCTACTCGTACTATGTACATAGTGTATAGAGAAGGCATTGTATTGTATCCAAAAAATTGATACCGGTATTTCACAGCAAATACATGTTTTGAGGCCTCCTGAAACCAAAAAATAAGCATTCTTAGAAAAACGTCCGTGTGTGTGAGTCGGTGGTGTGTGTGTTTGGGGGGGGGGGAAGGGGCAGTATAGCTCAAAAACGAAAAGATCGTTAAATACCAAACTTTTTATTTAATTTTGGTATCTTCCAAGGATGTGACACGAAGATTTTTAAAAAATCTCCTCCAACTACCCTTTACATCGAAAATCTTTCGAAACTTTTGATTTTCTAAAAAATGGTATTGATTAAAATATCGTATATTTAAGATATTTATACGACAAATAAAATGTATACATTGAATTTTCAGGGAATGGCCTCTAAAGACATCCTTATTCTGCTTGAATTTCGCGGAATTTTGTATAACTGGTAAACCGTAAGAAATAGATAAAAACTTGTTTAACAAGAAAGGTACAGCCTGTTAAAACATGCAATTCATTTTATTTACACTTTTTCGTAGAGCTGATCGTTTTTGAGATATTCCTTGTTATTGGTTTCATCTTTAAAATACTTAACTTTTCTCATACGGGACTTTGTCAGCTCCTATCCATACAAACATAGCAACAGCTACGGACTATCTCTTTAGCTTAGTGTTTTCCCTTATTTCCCTCCTACTTGCGAGCATGCAAGTAATAAGACTATCAAAACAATTTGAGATCAGCTGATATGGTTAGTGGGAAACATGTGAGGCAGTTGAGAAACTTAATGCTATAATGGCATGTTGCCAAGGTAGCTCAGTGGCAGAGCAACGAGCTAAAGACCGGGAGATCCGTGGTTCAAATCCCGGCCATGGAATTGAATTCTTCAGTCTTACCTGTTCTACACACGGCTTGTGTGAAAAAATAATTAATCTAAGACCATATCTGGGATTTTTTTTTATGTCGATTAGCATGATGTAGATAGAAGAATAAGTATTTTAACAATAACTTATTTCAGAGATGTAGAGAAAGTAATATGAATAGAATACATCCGATTTTTTTTTTATGTAATCAGTGATTGGTTCAGTTTGAGTTTTATGAGATCAAGATTCCTCTTATGATCTGTTCTTGTAAACCTGGTGGAGGTCTCAACTTCCATTTCTCCTCTTTGTGTGCCTACGCTATGGATGGTCCAGGCTTCACTGCCGTAACAATATAAGTGTAGCTAAAGTATTGTAAATTCTAGTCCGTGATTGTTTCTATACCATGGTTGATTTTAAAAAGTCATTAATTGCTGTGTTGAATTTAATGGGGGTTTTGTTAAAATACTTCCTCTCCATATGAGATTTGGTATCCAAGATAACGAAATTAAATAATTAAGTAAATTATATTCACTTCATGCTTATCAAGAAAAAATGCATCAGAAATGGTGTTATTACTTGCTTCCTTGTAAATAAGAGGGAAGTAGGATAGTGCCATAGTCCTAAGCGATAATAAAATATTTAAAACATGGTTGCTACGTGATTGAAGTTCCTTTGGTTCTATGGCCAGGAGTTGTTAACTTCTCGTATGAGAAAAGTATAAGCTTTTTAAAAATGAAACCAATAACAATAACTATCTAAAGAACGACAATTCCATGCTTGTTTTAACGAACTCTACATTTTTTTATTAAGCAAGTTTTTGTCTATCTCTTAGGGTTTACTAGTTATGCAAAGTTCCGCAAAATTCATCCAGAATAATGGTGTCTTCGGAGGCTATTCCCAGAAAATTCAAGATATACATTTTGTTTAGCAGGTAAATTTCTTTAATATACGATATTTTAATCAAAATTGTTTGAGCCATTTTTGAGAAAATAAAAAATGTTGAAAATTTTTCCATATAACGGTTAGTTGGGTGTGGAAGGATTTATTTGAAAATCTTCGTGTCGCATCCTTGGAAGATATTAATCTTAAACACCAAGTTTGTTGTTTAATGGACTTTTGGTTCTTGAGCTATGCTGCCCATAGACACAGACAGACAGGCAAACAAACAAGCAGATAGACAGACGCACACACGGACATTTGTCTAAAGTACTTTTTCGGATTCAGGTCTCAAAACATATACTTAGGAATCGAATTTTTGGGTGCATTACAATAATTTCTCTATACATTAGGTACATTGTACGTGTAGAGAAAGTAATATAGAAGTAATCTGAATCACATGTAAAAAGAATGAGACAAAAGTGAACATCAGACCAAATTTTAAATTACCAACCGGCAAGAAACAGTTTCTTAGGCAGACCCTTCCATTGTTGGATTGAGACCGTAACGGATCGCTAGATTCAAAATTTTCATGATGATGAAAATTAGTTTGAGCAAGGAAACACAAAAAAAGATGTTCAAGTAAGTCTCTCCATCTCAAATTACCTTTACATCCAACATTTATCGAAAACATTTATTTTCTGAAAAGTGGCTGTATATTTAGATTAAAATACCATATATTGGACACATTTTAATAAAAATGAAATGTATATCTTGAATTCTCTTGGAATTACCTCGGAAGTCTTCTTCATTCGACATGACCTCTGTAAGTCGTAAGAGATGGGCCATAAATTTAGATAGATCTCATTAAACCATGCAATTTATGTCGCATTCATTTTTTGTGGACTTAACGATTTCCCAGTCTTTCCTTGTTATTAGTTTCAGTTTTACTATACGAAAATTCAATGCAACACATAACGAACAGCTCTTAAACGATTTGTCTGTAGCTTTTGCCTTGTGCATTCCCTTATTTCCCCTGAAAAGCGATTTCCATCCCGCCTCGAAAGCGTTGTGGTAACATGTTTGCCTCAGTTCAAGAGGTCGCGAGTTCGAATCTCGCTTAGGGTGAGTTATCCGTATAATATTTTTTTCGGTGGTTTCTGTTATCCTGAAAAGACAAATATCGAGTAATTTTAAGATGTATGGACCCTGAGATCATTTGAGCATAATTTCACCGATTTCATTCATCAACCAAGTTAAAGGACGTTAAGCTATTATAGAAAATCAATGGTTTTCCTTGTACTTACAAGAAAATAGGTAATAACTAATGACTTTTTAGATTATTTCTGTTAATGTTATTCTCGATTAGCATGAAGTGTATATGAAATTAAGCATTTGTAGGAGTTGGATATGTAGAGTCAGACTGAAAAATTCAATGACATGCTACGAATCTCCCAATCTCTAGCCGGTTTCTCTAACCACTGAGCCACCATAGTAATGTGCCGACATAACATTAAATTCCTCAACTGACTCGTAAGTTGCCCGGTAAACCAGTTGTTGATCTCAAATTATTTTGAGATGACATACCCCAATGGAAATTGAAACTGTCATAGTACTTATGACAGTTCAGGAACGTTCAGGAATTCATAGTTTAACCAAATATAAGGTCAAAATTTTCAGTCTGGTTCTACCAATGTAACTCATATCGAGATTTTATCAGTACCAATATAAACACATTATATTACGGATCACATTTTATGCACTTGAGTATACGGAGTAGGTGGAGAGGATTTGCATTCCAACCAAAAATTCTATACACAAATTTCACTGTAATCCCACCTTGGAGTTCTTCTAAATCCGACAAAAGCATTAAAAATGAAAGGTGTACGTGTATAACTCAAAAACAAAAAAATTATACTCACGATCAACACGAAGATTTTCAAGAAAATTTGCAAAACTGGCTGAAATGTTCAACATTTCTAAAAAGGTTTATCTCGACTTACGTGAAGTAGACAGAGGAATAAGCATTTTGCTCTCTCTTAACCTATGAATGAATGAATCAGTGTATTTATTGACATAACAATATCATACATGAACTTCAACAATCACACGGGACCCCAGACTGTAGGTACTTTTATAATACACACTAAAAAGCAACATTAAAACAACAACAAAGAATTAAAAGAGTAAACACGAAAATAAAAGTACAAAGATATTAAAGTACAGCAATTTTAAATTTACAGCACAGAGTATACCTTCATACATGCACCTTATTTAAATAGATAAATACACTTAAAGGAAATATATACATATAATATATACACAAAATATAAAACCACAACACAACAGTGACCTGAGTATGACATAAAACATATGTATGTAAAACATTGTAGTCACTTTTGTTTAGTTGTCCTTATCCCCCTCCCCCTCTCTTCTCTATTGGCAGCCTACTCAGATCTCAGCTGTCTTGTCTTAAGTATAAATTTACCTAGCCGCCCACGTCTTCCGTGCTTGCCAGTAGCGTCCAACATGCTTCTAGCTCTACATTCGCGGTAAAGGAAGCAGGGAAATATACTCCGCCATAAAATTTCGAGCTTGAGGTTTCATCGCAAATAGTGTTGGGACTCACCTAACCCCCCAAATAGGTATTTTTAGTAAAAGATTCCTGTGTGTATGTGCGTTAACAATATAACTTAAACATGAAAAATTGGTTATACACATACACATACACAATTGGTATTAAGTTCAATACCTTCAAAGAATGTGACACGAAGATCTTAGAGAAAATCTCTCGACCTCAAACAATCCTTTAATGTAAAATGTTTCTAATTTTCATTTATTCCAAAATGGCTTTGACAATTTGGATGAAATTATTGTAATGTAGCTTAACTCTCTTCTTGATAAATAAAATGTACCTATATCTCGAATTTTCTTTGAACAGCCTCTTCAGTTCACTTTATTCTGAAAGCATTATGTCCGAGATTGAATCTCGGTTAGGGTGAGCTATTCGCATAAGATTTATCCGGTTTTACCCCCCATATCCTGAGAATCCAAATGTGGGATAGCTCTAAGCTCTATGGACCTCACCCATTTTATTTGTTTATCGTCCAGGATAAAGCACGTAAAACTACCGTCCCTACAAAAAAAAAAAAAAAAGTGTGTCAAATGAATGTTTTGTGTGTAGACCATTTTGACTTTTCAGATATTTTATTCTAATTTAAATGCAATATTTTTTACTTTATCCTTCTTTATTTCTCTCCGACTCTCTCTTGGTTTCTTTCTTTTTTATTTCCTTTGCATACTATGTAAGTACATAGGAGGAAGAAAAGGTATTGCATTTCATCCAAAATTCTTTGTCCATAATTTAAAGCGACATATATGTTTTGAGGTCTCCTGGGTCAAAAAACATTTCAAAAAGTCCACTCGCGCGCCTGTGATCAGCTTAGCTAAAAAGATTAAATACTAAAATCGATATTTTAATTTAGTGTCTTCCAAGGAAGCGAAATGTTCGATTTCTTCAAAATGCCTCTAACGATTTTGATTAAAATACTGTATATAAAATATATTTTCATGGCAAAAATATATTCAATTTGTTGGGAATAGCATCTCAAGTCATCTGCATTCTGGATGCGTTTTATGTAACTGGTAAACCGTAAGGATAGAAAAAGTTGACTACAAAAATGTGAATCTCGTCAAAACACACAATTTATGTCCTTTAAACCGTTTCCATGACATTCCTTGTTACTGGTTTCAGAGATAAATGCTCTTCTCAAACAGAAGGGATTCGTGTTTCTATCTCTTTACTCCTGGCCGAATTTCATTGGCAATCGCATAACGATAGCTTGTAAAACATTTGACTACCGCACAGCCTGAGTTCCCTACTATTTATCAGAAACTATGTAATAAGAGAATTCTGCTAATGTTTATCTCGATTACCATGAAGTAGATAGAAGAAGAATATTTTGTAAGTTTGTCGAATAACTAGAGAATGGAACACATCAGATTTTCATATACTGCAAAGAGAACAGAATCTCAAAGCCATCGCATAACGATTGGCTTTAAAAATATTTTATTATTGTACTGCTTTAGGTTAATGTACTCTGCTTATTATTCACATAACTTTCTCTAGCTGTTCCGTAAACAAACTTTTCTTACAAAGAGACATCATATTAATTCAGATATACGCAATAGCAGAACTGATCTTATTTCTTGATTCTTTGTACGCAGAAGGGAAATAAGGGAATACAGTAAGCTGGTCTAAGCGATAGTCAATTCTTTTAACAGCAGATCGCTATATGAAACAATTGCAATTGCGTTCTCTTTGCTTGCTAGGAGTAAACAAAGGCAACCGAAAGAAAGATGACCAACCGTTTGAGAAAAGTTTAAGTAGCTTTAAAATGAAAAAATAACACTTAATATCACGGAAACGGTCAACTCTACAACATGAATATGTATGACATAAATTGTATTTTAACCAGATATATATATTTTTTTGTAGGAAGTTTGTCTATTTCTTACTGTTTACCAGCTACGCAAATTTCAGCAAAATTCATCCAGAATAAACAGCTCTTCAGAAGCTATTTACAGAAAGTTCAAGATATACATTTTATTTATGATCTAAATAGGTATCTTTATTATGCGGTATTATAATCAAAATCGTCAGAATCATTTTTGAGAAAAAATGTTTTCAAAGTTTTTTTTTCATATAAAGGGTAGTTTGCGGTGGGGGGGATTTTCTTGAAAACCTTCTTGTGGCATTCTTGAAAGATACTAAACTTAATACCAAGTTCAGTATTTTGCGGTCTTTTAGTTTTTGAGTTATGCTCTGTCCACACACACACACACACACACACACACACACACGGACAGTTTTCTATTTTTTTGTTGTTGTTGACCTTCTCTATTACTATGTACATTGTTGTATAATGATGTGTTTGG
The DNA here is from genome assembly GCA_030762935.1 of Hymenopus coronatus. NCBI lineage: Eukaryota > Metazoa > Arthropoda > Insecta > Mantodea > Hymenopodidae > Hymenopus > Hymenopus coronatus. The sequence goes on along the minus strand of CM060888.1, from coordinate 112,921,686 downwards.
AGTATTTGATATGCATAATTGTGTGTGATTTGTTTTTACTTGTGTACTGTTGTGACATCACAACGTAAAGCCTGCTTGCAATTAAGGGCGACATCGTGACGCCACAGCTGCTTTTTTTGGTAGTGTTTAACGCCCACTTTAACTACTAATGGCACCGCAGGCGGTGACACTGATGATACATGAATGATGACGGAGCACCGGTAGAATGCGATGGCGGGGGAAATCGGAGTACCCGGAGAAAACCCGGCCCAGCGCCGTTTTGTCCACCACAAATCTCACATGCGGTCGCTTGGGATAGAACCCCGGCCTCTAGGTGAGAGGCGAGTGGTCTAACCACTCGGCCACAGCGCGGCCAAGTTGCTATTGATAAACAGGGAGCAGTGATAGTGATTCGCGCCCACTGTCCGCTTATGCAGGAAATTTAATGAAAGTTCATGGTGTACGTGATAAACTGACCGTATGTAGCATCCAGAAAATTCTAGAAGCTTACGTCAGTTTTATACAAAAAAACCCTGTTTTCTGGTCAGGGTGTGCAGAGTCTGACAAGATACTGATATAGCGAGGCCTCTGCCAGAGGCAGGGCATGTCACTCTGTAACGTTACTTTGCACCACAAAGGCTCGTATGTCACAACGCAGATATTGAAAAAATGGAAATGGCGTTTTATTTATGGACGCTCTTTAACTGCTGTGGTTCTCAGCGTCCTATTCTATACTGGGCGTGAAAGACCGCTTAATTTTGCTCAGAGGCCTCTCTATCAGGCTTGAGGTTCTTTTACGTGCCGTAAATCTACCACACGCGACCAACGTCTTTACTTCCCTTCCGAAGGAAGTCATGCTAAGGATTTTTACGCCCGAAAAAATCCATCGTCCTCCGCCAGGTTTGAACCCGCGACCTTGGGTATATGAAGTCAGCATGGAACGCAGATATTATTTAGGCTGGTACAGGACTACCAAATTTGCTACAATAAACCTAAGTCAACTCTGCATCGGCTTTATTTGGCACCATCAGTCAACTAGCACCAACCACCCGGTTAACATTGCAATCACTCGGCAAAACCTCATCCTTTTCCCATAAGAAGAGATACAACATTGTACACGAGTGCTAGAGAAAGTAATAGAGAAAAGTATACTAAAGTAACAAATTTGTCATAATTATTATATACTTTTAAAGAATTTAGAGGGTATTTTTGAAACATTTTAGATGAAAATCCGCGCTCTGGTACTCATTATGAGTGTATCAAAGACATTTAAAAAAGAAACAACAGCTATATCAAGAGTTGTTGAAATGCCAGCACCTTGGATTCGAGGAACTGGGAGCATTGACACTACAGGAGATGTCGCACTCGTTGTGTGCTAGCATATGTTCATTCTGTGTCGTTTACAGAAATGGACATGCAATTTCAATGGACAACGGATGCTCAGATGTGCATTTCAATTAATTTCTCCCAAAATGGTTGTTGGGAACCCTGCTTTATGTACGTTTTTTTTCCAAGCTAGACAATCCAGGTGTTGGAAGGGACGCAGATGGCTTCAGATTTCTTGCACCGCAGCGAATCTGTGTGATCGGGATAAATAAAGAGTGCAGACGACCAGTATCTTTGTATTCCTGAGAGCCTTACTGTAAAACTCTTGAATGTCGCAAAAGCGGCAATTAACTCTTCAGACGACACGTTTCATCGGAATGTAACTGCTGTCATAAACCCGCTGTCGCCTCTGCAACAAAAGTCTCTTAATGATCCAAACGTCGGAATGTGAAACCGTTACATTTCTTGGTAGTTAATTAACGAGCGTGACATGGAGGTTAGGTACTTCATTCTCTCCGGGAAGCATATCCTCTCTGCTCTGTTTTCATGGTCGATAAGTGATGGGAAATGCAACAGCGTCCAACTCTGAAATTGTTATGACCTAAAAGAAACTGCTGTTTGCAATAAATGGTGCCTAATGAACCTTAGAATGACTGATATATTTATGTTTCAATTGCACGGCCACCTGTGACTTCCATTTTCTTATTGATTTATGCAATTAAAGCATAGAGTAGACTTGATGTATGGGACGGGAAAGTGTTGACAAGAGCGGAAATACTAAGGCGGCTACATGAATAGCATTTTCACTTCTTTTGTCTTAGCTATAACTTTCAATAGCTGAATGTTAAAAAAACACTATTGCGATTTCAGTGCTTTGATGGTATCATTAGAGCACGAGGAAATTTTTAAAATACAAGAGGAAATGGAAATGGGGGTTTATTTATGCATGCTTTTTAATTCTATATTGGGCGTGAAAGACCGCTTAATTTTGCTCAGAGGCCTTTCTGTCAGGCTTGAGGTTCTTTTACGTGCGTAAATCTACGACACGGGACCAACAGCTTTACTTCCCTTCCGAAGGATGCCATGCTAAGGATTTTTACGCCCGAAAAAGTCCATCGCCCTCCGCCGAATTTGAACCCGCAAGCTAGGGTATACGAGGCTAATATGGTTATACGAGGCGAGGTCGAATGTTTTCACTCGAAATTCTAACGCATGTTTTTCAATGATACTGAATAGTAGAAAATTTATTAAAATGAAGATTACTCATGGACGGGTAGAGAGACAAATCTCCGGACACAAGTCCTGAGGGACATTTGCTCTTTGTGTCTTCAGGAAGGCAGCAATGAGGGGAGAAATCCGAAGGGCGACCAAATCCTTATAACGACAGGCGCAAGTACATCTGATTTTTTTTTTTAATATAGTAACCAGGCTGGCTAATGAATCGTTAGTTCGCCACCAAGCTTAAAATTCATGATCTTCCTATTGGAATAAATATGGTCAACACCTGGTAATACTTAATTCCATATTTTCAGCCACTAGGATGAATCATGTGTTCAATTCCCGTGGCTGGCCTATCTGCTACATGGGATTTTCCGGAGGTTTCTCCGGGTCGTCAGGCGAAAGCTGGGAAGGTCCATTTCCTGTTTGCATTATACTCTAATTTCTAGTTATCTCTTTCAGGCAGTATTCGGCGGGTTGCGGCTGGATAGTGGCTGGCGCATTGAAAAGGTTTGTCCTGGCGTCATCATCGGTAGCGCTCGATGGGGATCCACCGCGGACCTGGGGGTCCTCTGGAGAACCCACTGACGCTCGGGACTAAAGTCTATTCAGCCTTAAGTTGATCCTCGCCAAAGCAAAACCCATGCGACCAGTGCACCGTTATAGTGTAACCTTCCGCCATTCGCGCCAGAAATACTGTCATACTTTACGACACTCGGCGCGTACACGAAGCATATTGTAATGTAAAACGAACAGAGCCCTTATTCCCACAATTTAAACGGCGACTAAAATATTCTGTTAGATATAATGGAGATAATATTGATAGTTATGACAAAATAAATAGGCACACATGTAATACTTAACTCTAAAAAACACGAACGAAAAAATAAATATCATGTATGCCATAACTTACATTAATTCGCTCTCCGGAAGCGACTCTGTTCCCTCCAGATCAGAATCGTAGTCTGAAATATTTGCTACTGATTCGCTCTCAAAGGTTGTTAACCAGGTTATCAATGATGGTGTCACTTAAACTATCATCTCCCAAAACGAGCTTCTTCTTTTGTTACATGTAGCACTTTATTAACTGTTGGCGGCTCATTTTTAAAAAAGATATTGTGCACTACTACGCGAATTGCATTCTTCCCAAAATCATCACATTCTTGCATCGTATATTTAACACGCTTCCTTTTTTCCCGTATGCAACCACTTTTTCCGTTTCAGGTTTTTCTTTATGAGCACTGTTTAAATTTGTAGCCTAAACACCGGTGAACTCATACGATAATTTCTCCACTTCTTTCACGGAAAGTTTTGGATATTTCTCACAGAAGTTACCATATATTTTCAACATTACAGTTTTTTCACCACTAGTCAACAGTTTACCAACCTTATGCTCTATGTAATTCGAGAATCGTAAGAGAAAATCACGGCCACCCTCCTCCATGATTCTAAACAGTAGCGACCGTTACTCTTGTAAACAATATTGCGGAATAGCATGTTGGGACATGTAACTCTGTTTAATGGTACAAATCGGCGTCAATTTAACTCTTTGGCAGTTGATAGAATATTGTACAATTTAAGAATAAATTCATCCTGTAATTTAGATTGTTAGTATGGATTACATTCTTGCGCGCACTACTTCTGTGTTGTATCGCGGTGGACTGACCACGTGAATCTGTTTTGGCGCGGATCAACCTAAGAATGAATACAAAATAGTGCTATGGCTTGGGTCACATGTTTGTGGAAGGCTGGCGCCCGCTCACCATTAATGTTATATGGCCAATGGCAGGCAGCTGCTTCGTAGTGATGGGACAAAAATAACACAACTATTTTGAAACAGTTTCACCACTAAAACTGTTTCATAAAATACTTCTGGAAATTGTGTTATTCTTTCATGTTTCGCTTCCCCGCAACAGATTCTTGCAACAATAATAGCCACGCCTGAATACTCGTTTCACTTATTGCAACAGTTACTACGCAGCGGTAGTTCTATTCCATAACGTAAATATGTTGTCATTGATTCCAAAATTTACCGCAAGGTGCGCCTTTGTACCTTGTGACTGGATATTATTGCGAAATTCGAATGCACTAATCAAATTCGTTCCCTTTGTTAACAGCCAACAATGCTTTGTTTACGTAATTTATATTTTCTCTTCAGTGCACCTAATGAGTGGTTGTTTTCGCGTATTGTGATTTTATCGATGATTTATATTTATCGCAATAGTATTTTGTGGTAAACAACATGCCTGCAGCCGCTTTGCAGCTGATCAATGCGGTGCAACTGTTTAGGGAATTTCTGTTGCACGAAACTGTTATTTCGAAACTGTTTCGTGGTTGCAACAGAAACAGATTAAACTGTTTCGCAAAAAGAACAACTTTTCCCACCACTACTGCTTTGAGAGGTATCGAAAAGAGTAAAAGAACGCGTCTGGAGATGGCGCAGTAAGGAGATGCCTTCACATCACTCGCGACTCCCTCTGCTACATGAGAGAGACGTATATAAGGGGATTGCGTTCATCGTTAGGCAAGGACCCGGTCTTCCCGTCAAGCTAAAGATATATTAGCTTACTCCCAATCGTCTCAAAAGTATTCGAGCAGTTACTCCTACCCCGCCTCACCCCTCTCTTTGAGGAGAGACTCCTACTTCCGGATCACCAGTTTGGTTTTCGTACTGGACATTCCACAACCCTGCAGTTGCTGCGACTGACCGAGAAGGCTGCCCTGGGCTTCCAGGACAACTTCAAAACAGTCGTGGTACTCTTGGAGGTGGAAAAGGCCTTCGCCACCACGTGGCATCAGGACTATTGTACAAGCTCAAGAACGCAGAGATCCCTCCCCCCTACCTTCTCCTGCTTAGTTAACCAGGAAGTTAACTTCGGGACAGCACTTCCAGGGTGAGAGTGGAGGGGAGGCATTCCATAGTCAGACCCATAGCGACTGGAGTGCCGGATGGCAGCTTGCTTTCGCCGTTACTCTGCCGCCTACATGTCTGACTTCCCCACAGAACCCGGTACTGTTACGTGCCAGTATATCGACAGTGTTCTCATAATGCCACGCTACAAGAACGCTCGTTTCTGCTACCCCCCACTACAGAGACAGCTCCAAGTCATCGGCAGCTCTGCTGCTGGCTAAAGTCCGTCGCTGGCGGCCGGAGAGGTCCTTGAGGTTGCGGCGGAGGAGGATCTCCTGAGTCCGCACCGCCAAATACCCCGGAGTCCTCCTCGACCGCGGCCTTGCCTTACATTCATTCCACATGTCAGGGGGAAGATCAGGATGGGGTACGCTGCCCTTCGGCAGTTGCATCGCATCTTTCGCTCACACTTAAAACTACGGCTGTATCGTGCAGTCATCCCGTCCCTGATGCTGTGCGGCTGCGAGGTCTGCGTTCAGTTGCTCGTTCCACCATCCGCAGGCTGCAGACCGGTCAGAATAGGCCACGGAGAATGATATATGGCACAGACCGTTGATTCCCGTCCCAACTACTCCATTCCCACTCCGGAATTCCCTACATAGTGGATGTTGTACGAGAAAGAGCTCGCACAATATACACTAAACTCGCCCCTCATCCCTATTCCCTGGTGAATACCCTCGGCAACTACGGCCACTCGCTGCCCAGAAGACGCGTCAGCTACCGGCTTCCCAAGGATAGCTTGGAATGGTAGTTTCGGCCGTTTCTCCCTTCAATACACACTTCCCCGCCAAGTTAAGCAGCATTGGGTCTGGTCACAACTCGGCTGGGTGACCACTGAGCTGACCACCGAGCTGTTCACCGGCCAGCTGCACAACTGGCACTGCTTTCCTTGACAGCCCGCAAGCGGCTAGTCATGTTAAGCAGCATCGGGCCTGGCCCCTTTCTGGGTAGGTGACCACCCCGGGAGGCAAACCAGCCCGCGCTGGTAGCACTAAGGGAAACAGACACAAACGCTTGCAAATGACTACATCTACAATATCGCACGGGTAAATCCGCAAGAAAAGCGGATAGGTACCGTGGCGACTTGCCCCCGCCCGAGTACACTCGGCCGACTAATTCCTGCTCTGGCTCCTGGTGTTAGTACACCAGCAAGTTAGTCTTCAGTCACCACGGCAGGAACTGTGCCGGCAGCTCATCGGATCTTCACTAGCTTAAGGAAACGCCGCTCCATGTCACAGGCCTCGTCAAATTCAGCATTGTTCCGACGAGCTGCTTAGGCAAGGTTGCCTTGACGCTATCACAGGTCGTGAGCATAATATGTGAGCCTTAGCACAGATGGAAAATGGACCTTTTAATATAATATTCCTTTGGTTCTTATAACTATTTGGAGCAAGTAAGAAATTAACTAAGGCAAGCTTAAATAGAGAGTCTGGCATTCTGAAAGTTGCCTACAGTAAATTTTGAAGTGTTGTTTCAATAACGTAAATACTTACTGAAATTGTATATAAGTGCAATTCTGCACAAAGTCGCTACTCATATACATTTTCTAAAAATCAGGAATATACGCTCATGTAAACCACGTGATAGTTGCTACAGAGCGTGATGGTACATAGGAGTGGCAGCAGAGCGTGGTTACGATCCACAGTCCTCTGAGTTATGGGCCACTGTTATGCACTGTAGGTCAATACGGAAATTAGTGGCATGAACATATGATACAAATGAAGTATAATTGTAATTTTAAAGAAATTTATAAATGTAAACTCCAAGGAAAAAGAAACATTACAGCTCATAGGAAGTATGAAAGAATTTTTTATTTATTGTTTCATTTATATGGCCCTCTCTAACATATAAGGTCATATCGGGGGCTTTGCGTTAGAAATAACTCGTCTGTAGGTTCTTTACGTAGCATTTAAATCGCTTTATTTTCCTCAAACACACACATTCACTCTCACATAAATACTTCCAGACTCTGTGGGGAATAGGGAATAATTCTGGTTAAAGAAAAATTCCCCGCCCCAGCCAGGAATCGAACCCGGGATCTCCGGGTGAGAAGTCAGTTTGAAAGAATTGTTTGGTTTTGGAACAGACAAATATTGTCTAACCAGAATTGTGTATGAAGATTAAGAACATTCTTTTTCCAAACTGTGTATATTGTAATATAGGTGGGTGGAAATAATCATTTCGGTGACCACTGGAGCGGTAAAAGAGGTTACGGGTTCGTATCCCGGGTGCAGGTTTTGGCCATTGGAATGGTATGGAGAGGTGTGTGCCCTATCTCAGGATTTTGCTAGCACGGAAACTCTTTTCAGGTGTAGTAAGACACAAGTGATTTATTGATTTAGTTCCTCCTTTTTCCACCATCTAACACACACGCATTCCTCCTAAATTTTTACTGCGAAGCTGCACTTTACCCGACCACGACTATTATTACTTATACTTTTGATGCAGTGATCTCGTCCGTACTCTGGTCTGTATTAAAGTTTAACTATTTCCGTCACAACTAACGGCTACACCACGCACCCAAATATCACATGTTAACCCCGCGGATGTTTCATGCCAAGTGCCCCAAAGTATCACCTGACCAGCAAGAGCATCGCTTTCTCTTTTCCTGTTATGTTCACATCGGGCAGTGTAACTTCATCCCTTCGGGTCAATGCTCTGCCCCTAACGGTACTTTCCTACCAGCTCGTGACAACTCAAACTATTGTTTGAAATATTTGTTCCCTGCCCATTTTCAATGTCTACATTTGTCCCCTCTTGGTCTAACTTATATTATATAGATACCGCAGAAGGCTACAGGCCGCAGGTGGAAGAATAGAGACGCGTGAAAATCTCTAATACTTCAAGCATCGAAGACTCGTCCTACTGCTGGAGCTGGCTAAACAGAGCGATGAAAGACCAGTTGATCAATCATCCTCTCTAGTGTCTATGGGGATCACTCTGTCCTTTCAGTACCATCGTCCGCAACCACCATGACACCTAATGATGAAAAGGAAAAGGAATGAACTGCAAATGAAAACCACATAAAAAGCCACTCCAGCATTCGCCTACCGAGTAGGGAAAACCATGAAAAATCGAAAGTCAGAGTTACAAATCGAAATCAAAGCTTCCCAAATGCGAACCTAACAGTTTACTAACAAGCCATTTCGCTGGTTAGCAGATAAAAGACTATTCACATGACTTTCTTCATTTACAACTTGTTCTTATAAATAATTATTCCTTTATATTAATCAAGATAAACTTGGCAAAATTGGTGTTATTACTTGATTCCTATCAAGTAGAAGGGAAATGAGTGTTATACACTACGCTAAAGCTATAGTAAAATCTTTTAAAAGCTGGTCGCTACGTAAAACAATTGAATTTCGGCTCGCTTTGCATGGTCATCAGTAAAAGAAAATAGATGAAGCGTGGTTAAAAATGAAACCAATAACAAGGGATATCCCTGAATATGTCTCAACTCCTCAAAAATAGTACCTATATAGCATAAATGATATGTTTTAACGAGTTCTGCAATTTTGTGTACTTACTTTTTGCATATCTTTTACAGTTTACCAGTTATGCAACATTCAGCAATATCCATCAGTTCTTTAGATGTCAGAAATCTTCGGAGACTATTCTCTGGAAACCCAAGATATGCATTTTATTTATTATGTAAATATGTTAAATATATAGATATTTTAATAAAATCGTTACAGCTAATTTAGAGAAACCATTTTCAAAAGTATTTCCATGTATAGGGTGATTTGCGGGGTCTTCGGGTCGAAAACCTGGAAGGTACTAAACTTAACTACCAAGTTTGATAATTAATGGCCGTTTAGTTTTTGAGATTTGCTGTCCACACACACACACACACCTCACACACACATACACACACCACACACACACACACACACACATTCGGATCTTTTTAACATGCTTTTTTTGGACTCAAGGTTACCTCAAAAAATAAATTTCCGATGAAATCTTCACATCGAATTTTTGGATGGAATATGTCTAGCCACTATGCACATTTTAAGTACATACGAGCTAGAGAAAGTAATAATAGAGGGGGGTTGTACTCTGCCGTAAAGAAACTTACTCAAAAGCTCCTTCATCACATATTTTAAGCTGAAATTCAAACTCTGTTGATACATATAAGATGGAATTATTTTAGTCATTGGTTCTTCAGCTCATAAAATTACAAACACCTAACCCCTGAAGTTGAGTAATCAATACAGGGCTAGAGGGCTAAACTTATGACTAAGTATTGCAATAAAATTGTGCAAACCTGCGGTGGCCAATATGAATAGAGGTCTTAGTGATTTTGCCCAGTCACGAAAGCAAAATACCGCGTTGGTCCCTTCCTTATCACGAACCTGCAAAGGGCCACCAAAAGCACCAGAGATGGTATTAGCGGAGCAAGAGAACGAGGCGACAGACATCATCTGTGAAGTCTGAAATAAGATTTATCCCATCTAAATACTTAATTAATTTAAATTTAACTAAAGGCTTCTACTCCAATCTGTGCTATAAGAATAGTTTCTTTTTACCTTCTCTACACATACTATGTACATATTGTATAGAGAAGGTGTTACATTCCACCCAAGAATTCGATACCGAGATTTCACCGGAAATACACGTTTTAGGGTCCCCTGTATACAAAACAAGCATTTTTAGAAAAACGCCCTTGTGTCTGTGAAAAGTCAGTAAAATACCAAACTTGGTATTTAAGTTTAATAGCTTCCATGGATACGACACAAACTACCCTTTACATGAGAAAAATTGAGAAAATTTCGATTTTCTCAAAAACGGCTCTGACGATTTTGATTAAAATACTGTATATTAAAGATATTTATACGGTAAATAAGAGGTATTTTGAATTTTCTGGGAATAGCCTTTAAAGGCCTCCTTATTCTGAATGAATTTTGCTGAATTTTGCATAACCAGTAAATATTAAGAGATAAGACTACACAAAAAATGTAGACAATTTATTTACGGTTTTTTTCCGTGGAATTGACCATTTCTAAGATATTTTTTTATTATTTGTTTCAGATTCCAAATACTTAAACTTTTTTCACACGGAAAGTTGTAAACTCCTTGTCCTGCATAGAAATGGACTTCAACCCCGTGCTAACCAGTTTTTAAAAGATTTGACTATTGTTTTAGCTTTCTGCATTCCCTTATTTCCACTTACAAAGAAGCGAGAAATTAAGACAGTTTCTACTAAAGTTTAAGTCGATTATCATAAAGTAGTTAAAAGAATATGCTTTTTAACAATACTCTGTTACAGCTATGTAAAGAAGTTCATGTGAATGGAACTTATCAGATTTGTACTTTCTTAACCGCACTATATACATAGTGTATGGAAAAGGTATTGTATTGCACGCAAAAATTCGATACCGAAATTTCACCGCAAATACATGTTTTGGGACCCCATGAGTCCAAAAAAAGCATTTTTAGAAAAATGTCCGTTTGTGTATGTATATATGTGTGTGTGTGTGTGTGCAGCATAGCTCAAAAACTAAAACATACCAAACAAATCTGATGTGTACCATACACATGACTTTCTCCATATCCCTGCAACAAATAATTCTTAAAAAGCTTATACTTCTATTTACTTTATGCTAATCAGACAAAAATAGCAGAAATAGTCTAATTACTCGCTTCCTTGTAAGTAGAAGCGAAATAAGGGACAACCGTAGGTTAAAGTGATAGTCAAAAGCTGGTTGCTATGTCAATGAAGTTCCTGTGTCTATATGGATAAGAGTTGACAAGTTCCTGTATGAGAAAAGTATACGTTTTTCATAGCAGAAACCAAAAATAAGGAATGTCCCAAAAACGGCGAACTCCACGAAAAAATGTATATAATATAAATTGTGTATTTTAATGTGCTCAACATTTTTTTTTTGTAGTAAGTTTTTGTCCATCTCTTACGGTTTAGCAGTTATTCAAAATTTAGTAAACTTCATTCAGAATAAACTACTCTTCAGAGGCTATTCCCAGAAAATTCAAGATACACATCTCATTTGTCAGGTAAATATGTTTAATATCCGAAATTTTAATCAAAACCGTTAGAGCCATTTTTGAGAAAATCAAAATTTTCGTAAAAAGTTCCATGTAAAGGGTAGTTGGGGGTGGGGGGATTTTTCTCAAAATCTTCGTGTCGTATCCCTGGAAGATATTAAACTTAAATACCAAGTTTGGTATTTCACCGACTTTTCGTTTTTGAGTTATCGTGTTCACAGACACACGGACACACGGACACACGGACACACACACACACACACACACACACACACACACACACATGGACCTTTTTGTGGAAATGCTTTTTTTGGATATTGGGGACCCTAAAACATATATTTCCGGTGAAATCTCGGTATCGAATTCTTGGGTGGAGTGCAATACTTTCTCTATACACTATGTACATAGTGCGTATGGAGAAAGTAAAAATATACCAAACCTGATATTTATCTTCCTGGGATGCGACACGAAGATTTTCTGGAAAATCCTTCATCCCAAACTACTCTTTACATGGAAAATATTTCTCAAAAATGGCTCTAAGGATTTAGATTAGAATACCGTATGTTTCAGATATTTTTATGGTAAACGAAATATATTTCATGGCTTTTCTGGGAACAGCCTCTGAAGACCTGTTCATTCTGGATGGCTGCTGTATAAGTGGAAAACTATAAGAGATATACAAAAACTTACTATAAAAAAACTGATGTGTTACACTCACATGACTTATTCTATATCACTGCAACAAATTATGGTTAGAAAGCTTGTGCTTCTGTTTACTTCATACTAATCGACAAAAAATCAGCAGGAATAGTCCTATTACTTGCTTTCTTGTAAGTAGAAGCGAAATAAGGGAGTACCGTAGGTTAAAGTTGGTTGCTACGTGACTGAAGTTCCTTTATTTGTATGGACTGGAACTGTTAAATTCCTGTATGACAAAAGTATATTTTTAAAGCTGAAACCAAAAAAAGAAGGAGTCTCAAAAACGATCAACTCCACGAAAAAAAATGTATTTAGGATAAATTATGTGTTTTAAGATGCTCCACATTTTTTGTGTTGTAAGTTTTTGTCCCTCTCTTACGGTTTAGCAGTTAAGCAAAATTCCGTAAAATTCATCCAGAATAAAATAGTCTTCAGAGGCTATTCCCAGAAAATTCAAGATATACATTTTATTTGTCGTGTAAATATTTTTAATATACAACATTTTAATAAAAATCGTTAGAGCCATGTTTGAGAAAATCAGTTTTCGAAAAAATTTCCATGTAAAGAGTAGTTGAGGGTGGGGGGATTTTCCTCAAAATCTTCATGTCGCATCCCTGGAAGGTAGTAAACTTAAATACCAAATTTGGTATTTTACCGACTTTTCGTTTTTAGGTTATAGTGTTCACAGACACACGGACACACACACTCACAGACACACACACACACACACACACACGACCCTTTTTCTGAAAATGCTTTTTTTGTATACAGGGACCCTAAAACATATATTTCTGGCAAAATCTTGGTATCGAATTTTTGGGTGGAGTGCAATACCTTCTCTATACACTACGTATATAGTACGTATAGGTAAAGTAAAAATTTTAGATCTCATTAAAACACACAGTTTATGTTATATAAACTTTTGTAGAGTTAACCATTTTCGATATATTCCGGATAATGGTTTCAATTTTAGCCACTTAAAGAGTCTTTTCTCCTCAACAAGTATCTGACACCAGGCGCTGGCTTGTAAGTCATAGGAGTGTAAGTCCTATTTGCTCGTATTTACGAGGAGGATAAATAGAGAAGGAAAAAAAGGAAGGCAAGAAGGATGGAAGGAAAGAAAGTGACAGACCGATAGCATTTTAATCGTTTCCTTATATCTTCATTCCCTGTGTTCTATAAGAGTATAAACTGCTACAAATCTTAAACCTCATTTCAGTAACTTGTAGATATACGAGTAGATACGTCTTAAAGAATCTCGGACGTGCTCTATAAGCATTATCAAGCACAATTTTGGTCCTAATAGGATCTCGTCATTATTTTCCTCTTCGTTGTTGAAACTTTTCGTTAATAATATCATTTTTTTTGTGTGTTGTTTAAAGTCATTTAACCTGGTTGGTCATATTGGACTATAATGAAATTGGTGAAATACTGCTCAAATGATCTCGAGGTCCATGTAGCTTAAAGTTACTCGACATTTGTCTACTCAGGATATGGGAAAACCCCGAAAAAAAACTTATCCGGGTAACTCACCCTAAGCGAGATTCGAACTCACGACTTCCTGCACTTGAGGCAGACACGCTACCACCACACTAACCAGGCGGGCTTAACACAATATTTTAGACTTGAGTTGTGATAAATAAACTTAAATCTGACTAAATTATTGGTAATTAAATTCTAAGCAAAGGTCATAGTAATGTCAATAACATATTACTGTGCACGACTCTGTAATGAGAGGAAGAAATGCAGTGGTGTTTGGGTCAGTTTCAGTCCGTGTTTCAGATTCCTTTACATCATTATTTTAACGATGACTACACATCTAGTTAGCTGCTGTAGTTTTTGCTTAGTTTAATACCTGTAGGATAAATGCTGCTATTTCTATTCAATAATAATAACCTAAATCCAATATTATAGAACAGTATAATATGGAGTGTTCAGTGGCACTATTATATTTTGCATATGCTCATTTATGTTTTAATAAACACATATGCAAGAATAAATTCAAATTTCGGTTTGTGAATTAGTGAGTTTATGTACATTGTCGAACCTATGATATAATGGATTTGTAACCAAAATAGTTTGAGCTTTTTTCATATTTGTGAATAACTGATATAAATTTTCTATCTGAGTACCCTGAATATAAGATTAACGTTTTAAAAATGCCCTCAAAAGATATTAATCGTATTGAAATGTTTTACTTATCTGAAGACTCAAAGCATATTTGTTGTACTTCACTATGAGGTACATTTAGAGTCAATTGTTCTTTTCTTTTTTGTTTTGATTTTTTTGGTTTAGAAATGAACTTGGTAAATTTCTTGTTTTCTGAATACATTGGAAAGTATTATTAGTTTCAAACGTCTTAAAATCACAATGCTCTTGGCTCCCGCCCTGGTGACCCAGAAAGGGAGAAAAAGAGATAAAAGGGGAAGAGTAAGATTGTAGAAAGAGAGGGTGGGAAGACTGGGGGAGAAGTAGGGAAACATTTTTAACCGAGATAAGGTTTAACCGAAACAACCGACACAATAACTATTCCAACTTTCTCTAGCACATATGTACAATGTACATAGGAGGTAGAGAAGGTGTTGTACTCCACCCAAAATTATATACCGTGATTTCACCGGAAGTATAGAATTTGAGGACCTTTGAATAAAATTAAACCAGTTTTAGAAAAATCCTGTGTGCGGGTATCTATTTTTACTCTCTCTACCTGGTGCATAGAGAAGTTATTGCGTTGCACCTAAAAATTCGATACCAAGATATTACCAGAAATACATGTTTTAGGGTTCCCTGTATAAAAAAACACTTTTAGAAAAAAGTCCATGTGTGTGTCGGTGTGCACGATAACTCAAAAACAAACAGTCAGTAAAATACCAAGAATGCGACACGAATGTTTTGAGAAATATCCCCGCACCTCAAACTACCCTATACAAGGAAAAATATCGAATTTTTTTATTTTCTAAATAAATGGCTCTAATGATTTTGATTAAAATACCGTACATTAAAGATATTTACATATTTGTCGGAAGAAATGAGGTTTCTGAATTTATACTCAAGAAGCGATGCCGTGAAATAGCAGCTAGAAAACAATTTAAAAGAAAAGGCAACAGCAATTAAAAAAGAAATCTGATGTGCTACACTCACATAACTTTCTCTAGCTGCTCTACAAACCTCCTACAAAAGATAATTCTTCTTTGTACACAATGCTAATCGAGATGAGTATTAGCAGAATGCTCTTATTACTTAGTTCCTTATAAGTAGGAGAGATTAAGGCACTGCGCTATGCTAAAGTGATTGTCAAATGTTTTAAAAGCTATCATCATACGATTGTCATTGCAAATCACTTCTTTGCTTGGCCAGGAGTAGAACAAAAGAAAGACGGACACGTCCTGTCTGAGAAAAGTTTAAGTACTTCACAATTGAAACCAGTAACAAGGAATATCTCGGAAACGGTTACCTTCACAACCAAAACGTAAAGGACATAAATTGTGTGTTTTGTCGTGATGTATATTTTTTGTGTAGTGAGTTTTTTGTCTATCTCTTACGGTATAGCAGTTAAGCAAAATTCATCCAGAGGCTATTCATCAAAAATTCGAGATATACATTTTATTTCGGACATAAACAGCTTTAATATAATCAAAATCGTTAGAACCATTTTTAAGAAAATCAACATTTTCGAAATTTTTTCCATGCAAAGGGTAGTTTGTGGTAGGGGGATTTATTTTGAAAATCTTCGTGTCGTATCCTTGGAAGATACTAAACCTAAATACCAAGTTTGGTATTTAACAGTCTTTTCGTTTTGGGGCTATGCTGTCCACAGACATACACACACACACACACGGACCTTTTTTTAAAAATGCATTTTTCGGACTCAGGGGACCCCAAAACATATATTTCCGGTGAAATCTCGGTATCGAAATTTTGGGTGCATTACAATGCCTTCTCTATCCCTATGTACATTGTACACATTGGGCTAGAGAAAGTAAAAATTGAAACCTAATTAGTACTGTGTAAAATGACGTGCATTGTGGATGTTTTATTTTTACTTTCTCTACACGTACTATGTACATAGTGTATAGAGAAGGTATTGTATTGCACCCAAAAATTCGATACCGAGATGTCACCGGAAATACATGTTTTGGGCCCCCCTGAATCCAACAAAAGTATTTTTGGACAAAGGCCCGTGTGTATGTGCGTGTGTGTGTGTGTGTGTCTGTGTGTCTGTGGACGGCATAGCTCAAAAACGAAAAGACCGTTAAATACCAAACTTGGTATTTAAATTTGGTATCTTCCAAGGATTCGATACGAAGATTTTCAAGAAAATTCCCCACCCCCAACTACCCTTTACATGGAACTTTTTTCGAAAATTTTGATTTTCTCAAAAATGGCTCTAACGATTTTGGTTAAAATATCGTATATTAAAGATATTTACCTGACAAATAATATGTATATCTTGAACTTTCTGGAATAGCCTCTGAAGATTACTTTATTCTGGATGAATTTTGAATAACTGCTAAACCGTAAGAAATGGACAAAAACTTACCACACAGAAAATGTAGAGCACATTAAAACACACAATTTATGTTATATAACATTTTTTCGAGGAGTTGATTGATTTTGAGATATTCCTTGTTTTTGGTTTCAGTTTTGAAAAACTTGTACTTTCCTCATACAGGAATTTGTCAACTCGTGTCCATACAAACAAAGGAACCAGATTTTGACTTCACTTTAACCTATGATACTCCCTTATTTCGCTTCTACTTACAAGGAAGTAAGTAATAAGACTATTTCTGTTAATTTTTTCTCGATTACCATGAAGTCAGTAGAAGAATAAGCTTATTAACAGAAGTTATACAGAAGTAGAGAACGTTATGTGAATGGAACACATCAGATTTTTTAAAATACAACTTAGTTGCTTTTATTAAATACATATGCTGTTAAAATTGTGTACCTATAATTTGTTATCACTTATTTTCACCCTAAACTTAATAACACCTAAATATTACTTTTTTATTTTTATCCAAATATTTGGTTATCCTAAACCAATGAAAGGAATTTATGCCCGATAAAAGCCATCGATCTCTACCGGGTTTTACCCCGCAACCTTGGTAACCAGAAGCTAGCCTTAACCCTAGACAGGGAGGTCAAAATTCTAAACCACAGTCGCCCTCCGTGGTTTAATGGTTACGGTGCTAACTTCATAAACCCAAGGTCGCGGGTTCAAACCCGGCGGAGTACGATATATTTTTTTCGGGCGTAAAAATCCTTGGCATGACTTCCTTCGGAAGGGAAGTAAAGCCGTTGGTCCCGTGTCGTAGATTTACGACACGTAAAAGAATCTCAAACCTGATAGGTCTCTGAGCAAAATTAAGCGGTCTTTCACGCCCAATTTAGTGTGGGACGCTGAGAACCACAGCAGTTAAAGAGCGTTCATAATTAACACGCCATTTACATTTTTCGAAACCACATTTCCCCTATTTGTAAATAAATAAGATGTTTTAAATCCACATGACTTTCTTTATCTACTCCTCTAAATATGTTCCTTAAAATATTCTTCTATCTACTGCATATTAAATATTTGATTTTATTACACACTTTCTGGCAACCTAAGAATGCATATGATTAGATTAGATTAGAAAGCATTCTGTAGGTCCGTTCAGGCCAGGAAACCATTGAACATGGAACTTGTCAAGGCATATACATGTATGCATATGTTTATATACTACGAAAAAAAATTATAATGCTCTAGTGCTAAAAGCACGGGTTACAAAAATAGCAGAATAGACATATAATCACACCATTTGTTTTTGAGGCCTGTACGCCAATACACTATACTTAATGTGCTCTATAAAAGCATATGTAGTTCCTCTCTTTTTTTTTTTTGGCATGCACATAAAAACAAAGAGTATAAAAAATTAGTGTTAAATGTATAAATAAATATAATTTCATTATATGTAACACTGATGTAATGTCGATGATAGTTTTCTAATTATCGACATAATAGTTATTACCTACTAGTAATTATTCCAAGCTAAAATGTGATTATTGTATTATGTACTCTTCATAAATGTCAACAAACTACAATACATATTTAAAAATATGTTATAGGATTTACAATCAAGCTTTTTAAGCTGATGGACGAATTTCTATTTAAGTCCCGTCGTTCTTTATGAAATCATCATAGAGTGATTTATAATTGTTTTATGGTGCTTTCTTCCCTTTAGCTCTTGCAATTGTATGTTGGTACTTGTGACTCTTTCTAATAATAGATAAATTATATTCATAAAAGAATATGTAACACACCTGAACTTTTTCCTTCCTTCAGCTTTCCCGACATCATGGAAATCATGCATAGCCAATACGTATCTTTTGGCTCTTAACATTAAATAAATATAAATTAATTTAATAGTGATAAAATTATTTACTGCAACTTTTAAATCCAAAATCTCTTTTAAAAACTTCAAATTTCATAAATTCGCATATGAAAAACAAGAATTAAAACTTGAAATGGAGATGGTGTTGGTGAACATGTAGAGTCCGCACTCCCAGCTCACGAACTTAAGACTCCGTGGCACAGCTCACTAAGAGCCTTGGCCATTGCAGACGTCATGGATGGGATACAGAATTGGGGATTAGACCTGGTCAGCGCTTCGATCCCCCCCCTCCGGACAGTTAATGCTGACTTCTCCTTCAAGTAACTCCTCCTCAATTGGCCCCCCAGGGGCCCCCTCACGAGGCTGAGTGCACCCCGATCCAGGTCTCCCAGCGGGTAAAAATCCACACGCCGGTTCTGGGAATCGAACCCAGGTCTCCCGCTTGGCAAGCAGCAACGCTACCACCGCGCTAAGGAGATCACCAGCTTATCCTCTTTGTAAAATTCAAGTAGTCTGCGATCATCAAGGAAAACAATTCTCAACTCTTCATTTAAAAATATCGGTTAAATTAAAACTTCCTTACATTAGCAATATTAATGCATTTTTATTTTCTCTACACGTTCTATATATAGTGTATAGATACCTATATAATTGGACCCAAAAATTCAATATGGATATATCACCGAAAATACATGTTTTGAGAACTCCTAATTCCAATAAAAAGCATTTTTATAAAAAAGTCCGTCGGTGTGTGTTATGTTTGTGTGTGTGCGTGCAAGTGTCTGTCTGTGGGCAGCATAGCTCAAAAACGAAAAGGTCGTTAAATACCAAACTTGGTAATTTAAGTTTAATATCTTCCAAGGATACGACACGAAGATTTCCAAAAAAATCTCCCCATCCTCAACTATCCATAGAACATTTTTCGAAAATTTTGATTTTCTCAAAGCTGTCTCTAACAATTTTGAATAAAATATACATGCTAAATGAAATGTACATCTTGAATTTTCTGAAAATAGACTCTCAAGATATGTTTATTCTGGATGAATTTTGCGGAATTTTGCATAACTGGTAAACCGTAAGTGATAGACAAAAACTTACTTAACGCAAAACGAAGAGCTCGTTAAAACATATAATTTATCTTATATATATTCGTGAAGTTGACCGTTTTTAAGACCTTCCATGTTATTGGTTTCAGCTTTAAAATACACTTTTCTCATACGGGCATTTGTCAACTCCTGGTCATACAAGAAAGTAACTTCAATCATATAGAAGAAAACTTGACTCCATGGCACGACAGCTCACGAGGAACCTTGGTCTGCGTCCCCCATCTCGGTCCATGGTAGACATCACGGATTGGGTATAGTATTGGACGGTGAGACGTGGTCAGCGACTCGAATCCCCCCGGTCGGTTAATGCGGTCTTTATGACCTGGAGCCACTACTTCTCCATCAAGTAGCTCCTTAATTAGCCCCCCAGGCAGCTCACGAGGTTGAGTGTACCCCGGGCCAGGTCTCCCAGCGGGGGAAAGACCCCACGCCGATACTGGGAATCGAACCCAGGTCTCCCGCTTTGTAAGCAGTCGCGCTACCACCGCGCTAAGGAAACGACCTCAATCATATACTAATCAGCTTTTGAAACATTTGACTATCGCTTTAGTTATGGTCCTCCCTTATTTCCCTTCTACTTACAAGGAAGCAAGTAATAAAACAATATCTGCTATTTTTTTTTCTCGATTAGCATGAGTTAAATAGAAGAATAAGCTTTTTAGCAATAATTTGTTCAGTGGTAGTAATAGCGATGGATAGCGGATTTTTCGGGGTTTTCCCTTATCCTGAGAAGACAAATGTCGAGTAACTTTAAGCGTCATGGACCCCAAGATCATTTCAGCATAATTTCACCAATTCCATTCATCGTGCGTGACCAAACAGGTTAAAAGACGTTATGCTACTAACAAAAAATTAGATTAATAATTTGTTGCAGAGATCTAGAGAAAATCATGTGAATGGATCACATAAGAGTTTTATAGTTGTACGGCGTGGCTGCTGATTGAATTAATTACGCCGTTAAGTACAAAAAAAATCAAAACTTCCTTACTTTATTAGTATTAAATATTTTTTTAAATTGTTTCATTTGTATAGCTCCCTTTAACTTCAATATTTATATCGGGGCTTTAACTTGCGAAATAACTTATTAGTGTAAGTTTAGAATATTAGGTTTATCATTTTATATCACTAAACACACGCTCATTCACTCTCACATTCATACTTCCAGTCTCTAATGGGGATAGGGTAAAGAAAAATTTCAAGCCCCAGTCGCGAAAAGAAGGCGGGACCTCTGGGTGAGAAGTCAGCTCGCTGACCACTGGACCACGGAGGCAGTGTAAATAATTTTGTCTTGGTGATGGTAGCGGTGAAAACAGACTAGACTTTCTTTTGTTTTATATGACTTACTGTTAAATCCTCACCATCTACGTATACTACATTGCTTGAAATTAAATATCCCCAATATTTGCCTTGTATTACATGAATGTCCTGTAGAGCAACTATTTTATTTTTACTAATATTCTCAATTAAAAGTGAAAATTTCCTTCGCAAGTATTCATATTCACCTATAAGTTTTGAAAATTCGTTTTAACCTTTCATAATTTCTGCAATGAAACTGGTAAGTGTTTTAATGTCTTATATCCATAAAACACTAGCGCTTTCCACTGGTGAAAATATATCCAAATTGGTTGAATATATGTTGAAATTGCCTTACATAAACATTTTCTCTCTTTAAGTTTTAAATGTAACTAGCCGATAGTTTACGACTGGTTTGTTATACTAAATAACGATTTAATTAATTTAACTGTTTTACTTATTGTAGAATTACCTACAAGGATTTTATAGTGATTCTCCTCTTTACTTTATAATTAAAAGTTTTCACCTATTGTAGCTGTAATATTAACAGCTTTACTAGTAACAGATGATAACCCCTAATATTCACAAAAAAGTGTGGAACATCAGACACGATTAACCTCGGGTCGCGCCGTGGGCAAGTGGTTAAACCACTTGTCTCTCACCTAAACAGCCCGGGTTCGATCCCAAGAGACTGCAAGTGAGATTTGTGGTGGACAAAGCGGCGCATTATCTCCGGGTTCTCCGGTTTCCCCCTCCATCGCATTACACGTATGTTCCATCTTCATTCATGTATCATCACCTGCAGTGCCACAAGTAGTTAAAGGGGACATTTTTACACTACAAAAAAAAAAAAAAAAAAAAAAAAATCCTTAACCGCTCTCCGACAGTCTTCGAAACCCTTTGGCGTTTAAAGAAACCTCCATCATAATAGTCTACTAATTATTAATTTCTACAGCCTATGTGTACATATGCATATGGATAGAGAAGGTATTTGAATTCCACCCAAAAATTGGATGTCGAGATTTCACTAGAAATGTATGTTTTGAGGTTCCCATGAGACCGCATTTTAGAAAAAGGTCCGTGCGTGTGTGTAAGTCTGTGGATAGCATAGTGCAAACACGTAAACACTGATAAAAGCTAAACTTTGCATTTAAGGTTAGTATCTTTCAAGGATGCGACAGGAAAATCCCCCACTCTAAGCTACCCTTTGTATGGAATTTTTTTTTTTTTGATATTTTGCTTTTCTTACGATTTTGATTAAAATACCGTACAATAAAAATATTTACATAAAAATCTCATGTGTTCCATTCATATGACTTTCGATTAGCATAAATAGCATGAAGTAAATATAAGTATAAGCTTTTTAACAATAATTTGTTGCAAAAATATAGAGTAAGTCGTGTGAATGGAACACACCAGATTTTTTTACCATGTTTTTATGTTTTTTTAGTTATATTTTTATGCGTGCTTTATTTTAATATTACGTTTTATTATTGGTTATTGCCAGGATTTTATCACAAGGACACTAATGACCTTGGCAGTTGAACGCCCTTAAACATCATCATCATCATCATCATCATCATCATCATCTCCACCTTTTACATTATATATAGGTGATAAAAATGTTGAGACATGAATTATTTCAACACAGAGATTTAACAAACAAAAAATCTGATGTGTTCTATTCACATGACTTTCTCTACATCTCTGCAACAAATTGTAAACATCTTATGCTTCTATTTCCTTCAAGTTAATCGAGAAAATATCAACAGAAATAGTCTTATTACTTGCTTCCTTGTAAGTAGAAGCGAAATAAGAGGGTATCATAGGTTAAAGTGATAGCCAAAAGATGGTTGCTATGTGACTGAAGTTCCTTTGATTGTATGGCCAGAAGGTGACAAATTCCTGTATGAGAAAAGTATACGTTTTTTAAACCTGAAACCAAACACAAGGAATATCTAAAAAACGATCAACTAACAAAAAAAATTATATAACATAAAGTGCATGTTTTAATGTGCTCTAGTTTTTTGTGTGGTAAGTTTTATGTGCATCTCTTACGGTTTAGTAGTTATGCAAAATTCCGTAAAATTCATCCAGAATAAAGATGTCATCAAAGGCTATTATCAGAAAATTCAAGATGTACACTGTACTTGTCAGGTAAACATCTTTAATATACGTTACTTTAATCAAAATTATTAAAGCCATTTTTTTGAAAATCAACATTTTCGAAAAATGTTCCATTTAACGGGTTGTTAGGGGTAGGGAGGTTTTCTTGAAATTCTTCATGTCGCATCGTTGCAAGATACCGAACTTAAATACCAAGTTTGGTATTTAACAGTCTTTTCGTTTTTGAGCTATGCTTCTCACAGACACACACATGCACACCCACGGAGCTTTTTCCAGAAATGATTTTTACTTTCTCTACACGTACTATGTACATAGTGTATAGAGAAGGTATTGTATTCCACCCAAAACTCGATACCGTGATTTCATCGGAAATATACGTTTTGGGTCCCCCTGAATCGAAAAAAAGCATTTTTGTGTGCAAATGTGTGTGTGTGTGTGTGTGTGTGTGTGTGTGTGTCTGTGGACAGCGTAGCTCTAAAACGAAAAGACCGTTAAATACCAAACTTGGTATTTAAGTTTGGTATCTTCCAAGGATCCGACACGAAGATTTCCAAGAAAATCCCCCCACCCCCAACTACCCTTTACATGGAGCTTTTTTCGAAAATTTTGATTTTCTCAAAAATGGCTCTAACGATTTTGATTAAAATATCGTGTAATAAAGATATTTACCTGACAATTAATATGTATATCTTGAATTTTCTGGGAATAGTCTCTGAAGACTACTTTATTCTGGAGGAACTTTGTATTACTGCTAAACCGTAAGAAATGGACAAAAACTTACCACACAAAAAATGTAGAGCACATTATAACACACAATTTATATTATATGATTTTTTTTCGAGGATTTGGTCGTTTTTGAGATAATCCTTTGAAAAACTTATACTTTTCTCATACAGGAATTTGTCATTTCCGGTCCATACAAACAAAGGAACTTCAGTCGCCTAGTAACCAACTTTTGACTCCACTTTAACCTATGATGCTTATTTCGCTTCTACTTTCGATTAGCTTTAAATAAATAGAAGAATAAACTTATTAACAATAAATTGTTACACAGAAGTAGAGAAAGTCATGTGAATGGAACACATCAGATTTTTTGGATTCGGGAGACGCAAAACATATATTTTCGGTGAATTTCGGGATCGAACTTTTGGGTGCAATACAATACCTTCTCTATACACTATGAACATAGTGCGTGTAGAGAAGTAATAGTCTCAAACTAATAAGAGAAGTTGCTAAAGACTAGTTTCACATTCGCAAGATAGCAAAGAAAATTGTAACATCAAGACTTGCTTTCTTTCACAGAAGTTGTACTTGTTGGAGGGAAGTTGTGTTGGTGGAGTTGGTACACTCGTGCACGGAGGCTTGAGGCCATACATCTTCTCCTGGTGACGACTAGTACGACCTCGGCTACTTTGTTTAAGAAGCCATGGCTCATTGCCCGCACCGAAACAGCCGCAGACAGCGACTTGGGGGAGGAAGCCCTCATTTATCATCCGTACTGGTACACCATGTCTCCAAGTTTCTGTGCTGCAAGAACAAGAAGGCGCCCCCACCCCCTTCCTTGTTGCGGATCCGGCAAGAAGAAATTATCGCACAAGGGGGCAAAAGCAACCAATAACGACGTGCCATACCGCTTACAAATGTTAATGTAAAATCATCTTCAGCAACTCCCTCGAGGTTAAAGAGGATCTCCACAAACTGTCTTATTAGGCCTCATGTTAAATACGTCAGTTTGTAGCTTGTTACTTTCTCCTCACGCACTATGTATCTACATAGTGTATAGAGAAGGTATTATATTGCTCTCAAAAATTCCATACCGAGATTTCCACATGTTTTGAAGCCCCCCTGAATCCAATAAAAGCATTTTTAGATAAATGTCCGGTGGTATTTAAGTTTCGTATCTTCCAAGGATGCGACACGAAAATTTTCAAGAGAATACCCACACCTATAACTACCCTTTACATGGAAAAAATGTCGACAATTTTGATTCTCTCAAAACTGACTCTAACGATTTTGATTAAAATTTCTGGGAATAGCCCATTAAGACCTCTTTATTCTGAATGAATTATGCTGAGTTTCACGTAACTGGTAAACTTATTTTACAGAAATATAGATCTCGCCCAGACACACGATTTTTGTCCTTGAAGTTTCTGTTGTGGAGTTAACCGTGTCCGAGATATTCCTTGTTATTGGTTTCAAGTACTTATACTTATCTCAGAGATGAAAAACCCGTTTTTTTTTCTGCACCTGGCGAAGCAAAGAAGCGATTTGCAATGACAATCGCACGACAGCTTTTAAAGCATTTGACTATCACTTTAGCCTAGTGCATTCATTTACTTGCCTTCTACTTAAAGGAACTAAGTAATAAGAACATTCTGCTAACGTTTATCTCGATTAGCATGGTGTAGAAAGAAGAATAGTCTTTTCGAGACGTTTGTAGAGCAGCTAGAGAAAGTCATGAAAGTGTATCACATCAGATGTTTAGATACATTTCCGAGTGTGTGTTTATTTTCTGTCTGTGTTTGTGTCTGTGAGCAGCATAGCTCAAAAACGAAAATACACTTAAATACCAACTTGGTATTTAAGTTTGGTATCTTCAAAGGATGCGACATGATGATTTTCAAGAAAATACCCCCAACTACCCTTTATGGGGAACATTTTTCGAAAAAATTGATTTTCACAAAAATGGCTCTAACAATTTTCATTAAAATACCCTATGCTTCAGATATTTTTATGACAAACGAACTGTATATCTTGGATTTCTGGGAATAGCCTCTGAAGCTCTCTTCCTTTTGGACGAATTTTGCGGAGTTTTGCATAACTGATTTACCGTAAAAGATAGACAAAATTTACATAAAAAAATGTAGTACTTGTGAATACGGTTTTTCGTGGAGTTGAATGTTTTTTAGATATTCCTTTTTATTGGTTTCAGTTTTAAAATTCTTATACTTTTATCATAAAAGAATTTGCCAACCCTGTCCACACAGAGGAACTTTAATCACATATAAACCAGTTTTTAAAAGGTTCGATTATCTTTTTAATCTATGTTTTTCTACTTACAAGGAAGCAAGTAATAAGACCCTTTCTGCTAATTTTTTCTGGGTTTGTATTAAGTAAATAGAAGAATAAGCTTTTTAACAATAATTTATTGTAGAGATGTAGAGAAAGTTTTGTGAATAGAACACATCAGATAATTTTTGTCTGAGTGATGGTATTTTTGTATGATCCTTTCCTTTTTTCGTTATTTTCGATAAAAATTAATATGTGTTATATTCACATAAAAATATGGACGCGTTCGTCTAAAAAATATGTTAAAAATCTGATGTTCCATGCACATGACTTTCGCTACACCTCCGTAACAAATTATTGTTAAAAAGCTTATTCTTCTATCTACTTCTTACTAATCGAGATAAACATTAGCAGAAATGATAATATTACTTAGTTCCTTATGAGTAGAAGAGAAATGAGGAAATACATTAGCCTAAAATATTTTCAATGGTGGTTGCTATGGGACTGAAAACGTTTCTTTCATGGCCAGGAGTTGACAAGTTGCATTTGAAAAAAATTTTAAGTATTTTAAAATCGAAACCAATAACAAGGAATATTTCGGAAACTCAAGGAAAAAAATATACATTACATAAATTGTGTATTTTAACAAGATCTATATTTCTTGTGCAGTAAGTTTTTGTATATTTCTTACAGTTATTACGTTATGTTACCTAGTGGGATTATCCTGCCCATGTATAGGACACTCCCTAGGACTTACAAGCGGTTGCCTAGGGGTCAGAAGCCTGTCGGGGAGCCAACGGCACGAAACCACAGAATGATGAAACTGGAACGAGTGGTTGGCCCGTAGCCAGTCATGAGCTTTAGGATTTGGATGATATGAAGTGAAAACTAAATGGATGATAGGGAAGGTGATGGAGCAATTAGTGGAATTATTGGCGAGGAAAACCGGAGGACCCGGAGAAAACCCGCCCAGAAGCCGCTTCGTCCACCACAAATCCCACATGTGGGCGCTTGGACGGTTTACTAGTTATGCAAAATACAGCAAAATTGATCTAGGACGAACAGGTCTTCAGAAGTTATTCCCAGAAAATTCAAGATATACATTTTATTTCTGATGTAAATATTTTAAATATACGGTATTTTAATCAAAGTTGTTAGAGCCATTTTTTTGGAAAAACATAATCTACAAAAAAATTCCATATAAATTGTTATGGGGGGGATTTTTTCTTGAATATCTTCCTGTCTCATCCTTGGAAAATAGATTTAAATACCAAGTTTTGTATTTACGGTCTTTTATTTTTTGAGCTGTGCTGTCCACAGACACACACACACACACACACACGGGTCATTTTCTAAAAATGCTTTTTCTGGACTCTGGGAACCTAAAACATACATTTTCGATGAAATTTCGGTATCGAATTTTTGGGCGGAATACAATACCTTCTCTATGCACTATGTACATAGTACGTGCAGAGAAGGTAATAAGTTTATTCCTCTATTTTGATCATGTGTATGGAGATATAAACATATTTTGTAGAAATACCCTTGTAGACACATCGGCAGAAGGGAAACGCACTAGTTTTGAATGACATTCAATTTTTTTTTTAAATCTGTTGTCTATGTGATTGAGAAAGAAAAAACGAATGACGAATTCCCATTTAAGAAACGTTTAAATACCATAAAATGGATTTCATTGATAAGGAATGTTCTGACACCTGCGTGGTTTAATGAGATCTACCTTATTTATGTAGTACATTTTTGTCTATGTCTTGAGTGATGCAAAAGTCATTCAAAATAAGGACTTTAGAAGCTATTCTCAGATAGCTAAAGATATACATTTTTTATCCATTAAAATGCCTTAAATTCTATATAGTATTTTAATCAAAATAGTAGGACATATTTTGGATATTACAAAATTTCAAAATATGTTCATTTGAAGGATGGATAAATCGTCTTGCTTGGAAGCGGCTGAACTTAAATAGCAAGTATTGGTACTTAACAAGTTTTCGTTTTTGAGTTATTATATTTGCACAGACACACGCATAAGTACACAGACATTTACGCCCGAATCCTTATCCAAATTACTTTTGTATTTCGGGTGGCCTTAAAAGTATCCAATTTTTGGGTGGAGTGCAATACCTTCTCTATCTACTTGTCCCGTCCCCCGCAGATAATAACGTAAAACTATAGAAAATGTTTGCGCTCCCTATCTCTATATGCAGCTGAAGTGTGGATACTCAAATCTGCAGATAAAACAAGACTTCAAACTGCCGAAATGAGATTGGCAGGAAACGTTGAAGCCATAAAAAGTATAAAAAGTACTTTAAAAGTGGAGAGTATAAATTATATAATAAAGAGAAGAAATGAGTGATCAGTTCATTTAAATATGCTGAATAGTAGAAGAATACCCAAACAAATAAAATACAAAACATGGAAATAGAAAAGAAGGAAAAATGGTTGAATTAGTCTTTGTTTGTTGAAGATGTTACGTCATAAAATGACCCAATATGCAAGGTAGATGTAAAACTATAACTCTGCTTTTCTATTTTACGCTATTTTCTCCTCTCTTTTTCTGGACTTTTTTTACAAGCAAGACTACATCGGTTTCTGAAGAATGCATTGGATGAGTTTGCGAAGGGGAATTTGAATAAAAAGGAATAAAGACTTCATCTAAGGTGAATCGAATCTGGGCTGGCAGCGTTAGAAATGAGTGCGTTTACTTTTTGTTTGCTTTCCTGTATATCACTGAGGCGAAACTTTAAATTTATTTATCTTTTTACTTTTTCTGATGTTACCTATATTAAGTAGAACAAATGTTGTGTTTACCAACGTATTTGGTCCTGAGTAATTTAGAAATATTCTAATAAAATATTTAAGCTGAATTAATTTTAATAGAGGATTAAGCTTAATATATCATCTCTCGTATTACGAAATTGTATTGATATTGCATAGAAATTACATTACATTTTAAATTATTTGTAATTTCGAAGGAAAATTTAGGCTATTAAAGGAACGTTCAATGCTTCACCTTCTGAGAATTCCTGAACAAAAATGAGGTACTTTAGGAAGATATGGGAACAAACAGACTTCTCTCAAAAACAAAAACTCAGTTAGATACCACAGTTCGTATTTTAAGTGCAGCACATTTAAAAGAAAATCGAAGATTTTTCAACTAAATCTTCCACCCCAAACGTTTATAGTTAGGTTTTTTGAAAAATTATATTTTCTCAAAAATGGCCAATGATTTTGTTTAAAACATATTATTCAAGAAACTTTTACACCAAATAAAATCAAATCTTGAGTTTTCTAGGAATAGCCTCTGAATAGTCTGTTCTTGGTTGTATTTCTTTAATTACGAAGTTGACATTCAGTTTTATTTTATTTTATTCCTTCTATTTTCATCAAAATAAAAGAAAATGGAATTTTAAGGTCATCACAAAGCTGCACACCGTTTACTTAATCAATTAACGAAATGCGCAAATTCGAATTCAATAATAAGCTTTTTATAAGAAAAGTGAATGAAGAAAGTCATGTCACTGCAAAGTATAATATTTTAACACACTATTCTACTCGTATGTATTCAGGGATGGTTCTCTTATTATTCAAGTTTATTAATTTATTTAGCACTAAAGCATCTAAAATCTCACCTAAAGAAATTCAGATTCTGGGCCGGAAACGTGAGGGTAAACGAGACTATTTACTTTTGTTTCGCTTCTTGAATACCACTATGTCAAAACTTATTATGTTAAAACTTTTCAATTTAGGAGTACTGTAATAAAATTATTAATTAATTTAAGTAAGCTGTAATACACACATCTCTCGTATTAAGAAAATGTATTGATATTACGAAGAAATTATATTTTAAATTATTTGAAATATCGGTGGAAAATACAGGCTTGTAAAGGAACGCTTAAGTTGAATGCTTCAATAAACACCATTGGTTTTGTTTTAGCACCAAGCAGAACAAAATCTGTGCTGTAACCTGGTGCCATCTAGCGGAAATTTTCCCTGTTGAGTTATGAAAGAGACAGGGTCCCTTTGTGCGAGTACTTCGCTCTGTAATTGATGCATAAGAAAAGCAGTGTCGTAATTTTTAGGAACGCAACTGCAGAAAAATACCACTTCTCTGTGTGTGTACCCCAGAAGCAAATGAGGTTAAGCTCTTGAATAATTGAAGCATCGAAGCAGTCCTTGCCCTTTACGAACGGGTTAGATTTTCCAGTGCTACACATTTATACGACTCACAAGACAGAAGGAAATCCAGGTGCAATTTTTGTCCTTTGGTATCGATTTAATTCGGTAACAGTTGAAGGTAGCGGAAAACTCGACGATTAGCTCTTGCTGCCCACCGACAACAAAACAGCCGCATTCATCTTGCAGGAACTGACACAAGAAAATCTCTTTATTCTTTGGAAGCAGGGCATTAGGCGCCAGGACGAAGAAAGGGACGCAAATTTCAAGCCTCATTACACCCGAATGTGTCCCACGCACTACCTGAGGATCGTTTCCAAGGCGTAACAAAACAAAATCCCTCTTCTGTGTGCTACAGTGGGGCTCTTCACGCGGAATTGGATTACCGTGACCCCCAAGATGATATACCTTCCCAGCTTGTCTGTCTGTCTGTCCCTTGCCAAACAAACAATTACATCCTCGGCTCCTCAAGATCCCATCATCAGGGTCCTCAGCGGTAGCTCCTCTAACGATTTATGGCTGGGGTTCCTAAAACTTTCACACATGTACTGCTTCAGGGAGAGTAGAAATATTCTGGGAATGGTTAAGGGCACAAGGTAGTCTGAAAATACGGAAATTACTCCCGAACCTTTTTACTGCTAACATATTTTTAGCTATTTTACAAAAATTACTAAAAATCAGAAATTTGGTTTTGACCAGTAACATTTAGCCTTAAATTTGCGTATTTCAAGTTGAAAATACATTAATAAGCACTAATACTAAAAAAAAATCTAACGTGTTCCATTCACATGACTCTCTCTACATCCCTGCAACAACTTATTAATAAAAAGTTTATGCTTATTTTTACATCATTCTAATCGATAACAAATTAGCAGAAATAGTCATTACTTGCTGTCTTGTTAGTAGGAGAGAAATAAGGGACTAACATAGGTTTAAGTGATACTCAAAAGCTGGTTGCTATGTCACTGAAGTTCCTTTGACGAATTCCTTTGTATGAGAAAAGTTTTTCAAAGCTGAAACCAAAAACAAGGAATATCTCAAAAACCATCAACTCCACGAAAAAAATGTATATAACATAGATTGTGTGTTTTAATGTGCTCTGCATTTTTTGCGTGGTAAGTTTTTGTCCATCTCTTACAGTTTAGCAGTTATGCAAAATTCCGTAAAATTCTTCCAGAATGAAGAAGTCTTCAGAGGCTATTCCCAGAAAATTCAAGATTTACATTCTATTTGTCAAGTAAATATCTTAAGCAAAATCGTTAGAGCCATTTTTAAGAAACTTTATTTTCGAGATTTTATCCCTGTAAAGGGTAGTTTTCGGTGGGGGGCTATACTTGAAAATCTTCGTATCGCATTCTTGGAAGATACCAAACTTAAATACCAAATTTGGTTTTTAACGTTCTTTTCATTTTTGAGCTATGCTGCCCACAGACACACACATACACACACAGACAAACAGACACACATGGACATTTTTCTAAATTTTTTTTTTTTTTTTTTTTGGATTCAGGAGGTCTCAAAACATATATTTCCGGTGAAATCTCAGTATCGAATTTTTGGGTGCAGTACAATACTTTCTCTATATGTAGAGAATGTAAAAATGATTTTTTTGAGGATTCATGACTCATCAAAACGTGACACTGAATTATTTGGTGGAACACAATACTTCCCCTACTTATTATACATAGTAGCGAAAGCAAATATATAATTAATAAAGGAATTAATTTCAGGGCAGAAATGTACAAAGATATATGACTTAATTCTCATGCCAGTGTCTTAAAAAATGATTTCGTATAGGTACGAGAAAGTACAAAACAATTAAATATTTTCCATTTAATAATTCTTATTAGACTAAATAATTCAAAAATGTGTGGTTTAGATACAAAATTTGGTAATAATTAACTACCTTTAGGCTATAAACCGCAGTTTTAACATTTAGCAACCACTGTTCTAAGTAGATTTTACCGAATGTATGTGTTATAAAATCACCAATAAGGTGTGTTCAGAAATAGTGAAGGGTGAGTGAGTGAGTGGGAAAACAAGTCCAATTAAAAAGATAGATGAACTTCAACTCCGTATTTAATTGTAGAAATTTTCAGGGTCATAATGCGATGATTTTTATGAAATTCTCTGTTCCATCGTTCATTCCATGGAGGAAACTTAGTTTTATTTTCACAAAAATTGCTTCAAAATGTTCCTTAAAAGAGTATATATTAGTATTTAGAATTCTGTCTATGAAGAGCTGTTAATTCCGATTTACTGTCGTGTATTTCTGTATACCTAGAAAATCACAACATATAGAAAAACACTCCAAGAAAACTGTAGGGTTCATAAAAATATTCAGTATATGTCAAATAATTTTTATTGTGATTAGTTCCTTTTTTAAATATTCCGGTTTATAGCTTTTCATTTTCAAAAAATTCATCTAAGAGAGTATGCTAGAAGGTTTAAGATTCTTCTCCTATGCTTTACTTTCTCTACATAGTATATCACATGGTACGTAGGTAGAGGAGATATTGCACTCCATCCAAAAATTCGATACCGAAATTTCACCGAAAATGTGCGTTTTAGGATCCCCTGAATCCAGAAAAAGCATTTTTAGAAAAATATCCGTGTGTGGCAGTGTGTAGGTTTGTCTGGGACCACAACTGAAAAACGAAAAGTAGGTAAATCATCAACTTGGTATTTAAGTTAAATATCTTTCAAGGATGCGACACGAACATTATGAGGAAAATCCTCACACCCCTAGCTATCCTTTACATGCACATTTTTGAAAACGCAGATTTTCTCAAAAATAGCTGTAACGATTTTGATTAAAATGTAGTATATGAAATATATTTACGTAATAAATATGATGTATCTTTTACTCGAATATCTGGAATTTTCCGGGAATGGATTCTGAAGAGCTCTTTGTTGTGGATAATTTTTTCTAAATTTTACATAACTGGTAAACCGTTAGATAGACAAAACCTTGCTACAGAAAAAGTGCAGATTTCGTTAAAACACACAATTTATGTCATATACATTCTTTTCCGGAGTCCATTATTGAAACATTCCTTATTATTGGTTTAAGTTTTATAATAGTTAAGACTTTTCTTATTCAGGAATTTGTCAACTCCTGGCTATGCATAGTAACCAGCTTTTAAAATATTTGACTATCGCTTTAGCCTAGTATATTCCCTTATTTCCCTTCTACTTACAAGAGAGTAATAACACCACTTCTGCAAATGTTTATCCCGATTAGCATGAAGTAGATAGTACAATAATTTGTTACAGAGATGTAGAGAGTCTTGTGAATATAACACATCAGGGTTTTCTTTCTTTTAATTTACAAGAATTTATTTATTCGTGCATCCAATATCTGAATCATATTTCTGCCATTTTTATGTAGCAATGCATTTAATTTTTTTTATATGAATGAGTATTACTTGAGTTATTAGCCCTCAAAACTGGCTTACCCAACATTCGCCCTAAACGTAATTAAAAACAGAAAAATCCCTACCCTGGTATCTCAACCTAACTGTGAAGTTGAATATCAGAACTTTGTAAATATGAGGCAGATATATTATTCCTCACATTATAGGTGGGCTTAGTATTTGAAACACTTTATGTATAAAAATATGATCTGTTACATAACTTTCTCTACCTGTTCTGCAGACAAACTATTCTTACTTCATGCCAATAGAGCTTAATATTATCAGAAACAGTTTTATTACTTACTGCTTATTCCCTTATAAATAGAAGGTAAATAAGGTAATACGTTAGGCAAAAGCAATAGTAATTCTTATAAAGATTATCGCTACGTAATGCCACTGAAAATGGGTTCTCTATATATGGCAAGAACAAAACAAATGAAAAACGGATGACGGTTTCAAGGTTGAGAAAAATAAAACTGATGTAATCCATTCACATGACTTTCTCTATATCTCTGCAATAAATTATTGTTAAACAGTTTATGCTTCTATTTACATCATTCTAAGTGAGAAAAAATTAGCAGAAATAGTCTTATTACTTGCTTCCCTGTAAGTAGAAGCGAAATAAGGGAGTAACATAGGTTAAAGTGATAGCAAAAGATGGTTGCTATGTGACTGTAGTTCCTTTGTTTGTATGGACAGGAGTTGACAAATTCCTGTATGAGAAAAGTATAAGTTTTTTAAGGCTGAAACAAAAAACAACGAATATCTAAAAAACGATCTACTCCACGAAAAAATGTATGTAACATAATTTGTGTGTTTTAATGTGCCCTACATTTTTGTGTAGTAAGTTTTTGTCTAGCTCTTACGGTTTACCAGTTACACAAAATTCCGTAAAATTCATCCAAAATAAAGTAGTCTTCAGAGGCTATTCCCAGAAAATATAAGATACACATTTTATTTTTCAGTTAAATATGTTTTATATATGATATTTTAATAAAATCGTTAGAGCCATTTTTTTAGAAAATCAAAATTTTCGAAAATTGTTCCATATGAAGGGTAGTTGGGGGAGGGGAGATTACCGAGATTTCAACGGAAATACAAGAATTTTTAGAAGAATGTCCGTGTGTGTGTTTATGTGTGTGTGTGTCTGTGTGTGTCTATGGGCAGCACAGATCAAAAACGAAAAGTCCGTGAAATATCAAACTTGATCTTCCAAGGTTACGAAAAGATGTTCAAAAAAAATCACCATGTGGAAAAAATTTCGAAGATATTGGTTTTCTCAAAATTAGCTCTAACGATTTTGATTAAAGTCTCTTATATTTAAGATATTTATATGTCTAATAAAATGTATACCTTAAATTTTCTAGAAATAGCCTCTGGAGACCTCTTTATTCTGGATGTATTTTTCTGAATTTTGCACATCTGTTAAACCGTAGGTGATAAAAAAAAAACTTACTAAACAAAAAATGTAGGTCCACTTATATCACGCTATTTATGACATATACATTGTTTTCATGGAGTTAACGATTTTCGAGATATTTCTTGTTATTGATTTCAGTTATAAAATATTTTAACTCTTCTCATACGGGAACTTGTCAACTCTTGGTCACGTAAAGAAACGAATTTCAGTCCCATAGCAACCACATTTTAAAACATTTGACTGTCACTTTAGCCTAGTGTTCTCTTGTTTCCCTCCTACTTAAAAGGAACTAAGTAAGACCATTTCTGCTAATGTTTATAAAATATAAGTGGCGTGTTATTTATGGACGCTCTTTAACTGCTATGGTTCTCAGCGTTCCATTCTATATTGGGCGTGAAAGGCCGATTAATCTTGCTCATATGCCTCTCTATCAGGTTGAGGTTCTTTTACGTGCCGTAAATATATGACACGGGACCAACGGCTTTACTTCCCTTCCGAAGGAAGCCATGCTAAGGATTTTTACCCACGACCTTGGGTATATGAAGTTAGCATGGTAACCATTACACCACGGAGGACGACTGCTTATCTCCATTAGCAAATAGTAGCTTATTAGCAACAATTTGTTACAGAGATGTAGAGATCTGTGAGGAACAAAGCTAAAAAAATTGTATGTGTTCCTTCACATGACTTTCTCTACAACTATGTAACAAATTATTGTTAATAAGCTTATTTTCCTGTCTATTTCATGGTAATCGAGATAAAAATTAGCAGAAACGGTCTTATTTAGTTGCTTATAAGTAGAAGGGAAATAACGGAATACACTAGGCTAAACGACAATCAAGTGTTTTAAAATGTGGTGCTATGGGATTAAAATCCATTTCTCTGCGTCTGGAGTTGACAAGTTCCTGTGTGAGAAAATTTTTTAAGTATTTTAAACTGATAGCAATAACAACAAATATATCGAAAACTGCCAACTCTACAACAAAAATATAAATGACATATATTGTGTGTTATAAGAACAACATTTGTTGTGCAGTAAGCTTTTGTCTATTTCTTACGGTTTGTCAGTTATGCAAAATGAGGCAAAACGCATCCATAATGAACAAGTCTTCAGAAGCTATTCTCAGAAATAGGTATACATTTTATTGGTGTAGTAAATATCTTTAATTTGCGGTATTTTAATCAAAATCGTTAGAGTCATTTTTGAGAAAATAAAATTTTTCGAAAGTTGTTCCAGGTAAAGGGTAGTTGAAGATTTGTTATATGCATCTAAAGTCGTCTTTTCTTAAGTATACCTACCTAGGCTTATACATATATATATGTATATATTATAATTTAGAATATAACGCATACTTTATAATTAATATAGTTTATAAACCTTAAAAAACAGATAAACACTTCTATGCAAAGGATATAGATCTCGTTAAAGTAGTTTATGAAAATTAATTGTTGTGGGTTTACCCAACTTCCAAGCTATTCTTTGTTAATCATTTTATTTTTCAGTACATTATTGCTTTTTAAGTGGTCTTCATTTGGTTCTTTCTCCCGATACCATTGAAATCGTTAGCAGTTCAATGCAAGGTTGTCGATTCAGCCTCCTGTTTTCACTGCCTTCATAAAGTGTATAACGAAAGCATTTCTGTAAATGCTTATCTCAGTTACCTTAAGTAGTTAGAAACATTAGTTTATGTAAGAATATTTTGTAGAAGATACTAGTGTGTCAAGAAAAATCCGGGAATTTGCCACTAAAACACAAAAAATGAATTATTCATCCAATTTTATTTTATCGCCTTCAAAGTAGACCCCTTCTGAAATAATACATTTATGCAACGAATAATCCAATCATCAAAACATTTTTTGTAGGCACTTTTAAGAATCGATGTCAATTGTCGCCGCGAATTTTCCTTTGTGTCTTCTATCGACTGAAAACGGGTGCCTCGAAGTGGTAACTTGAGTTTTGGAACGAGAAAGAAATCAGCAGGAGCCAGATTAGGTGAATATGGTGGTCGTTCGATGACATTTTTTGAGTTTTTGACCAGAAATTCGTTCACAATAATACCCTTGTGAGCTGGTGCGTTATTATGGTGCAGAATCCATGAGTTGTCGTTCCAAAAATCTGGACTTTTTCGCCGTATTTGTTCTCTCAAACGCCGCATAACGCTCAGATAATAGTCTTTATTTACCATCTAACATTCTGGCAAGCACTCTGAGTGCACTACACTGCGATAATCGAAAAAAACTGTCAACATGACCTTCAGTTTTGATCGAGTTTGACGTGCCCTTTTAGGTTTCGGTTCAGTTGGAAGGCACCATTCGGAAGCTTGTTGACTGGTTTGAGTGTCAAACTCGTAAGCCCACATCTCATCACCAGTTTCAATGTGTTTCATGAATGTGGGGTCAGAACTGGCTCGTTCTAGCTTGTTTTCAGCAATCCTTACGCGATTACAGCTTTGTAGAAAATTGAAGTCTTTCGAAACTAACCGAGCTGCAACGCATGTCATGCCCAAACAATCGTTTAAAATGGTACGAATTGATTCGTGAGACACAGACAGTTCAGCGGCAATCTCTCTCAGACCTAAATGACGATTTTCAGATACCATTTTCTTCACTTTAGCGATGTTCAGTTCAATTGAAACCGTTGTTGACCGACCAGAGCGAGGCAAATCTTCCACCTCATCTCGACCACTTTTGAATGCACTGTACCACTCATATGCACGTGTTTTTGATAAAGTCGATTCACCCTCTGTAACATTTTCACTGATTCTGCACACGAAATACCATTTGCAATGCAAAATTTGAGACAGATTCTTTGTTCAATATTTGTATCCATCGTAAAACCGTAAATCACCTTTGAGATGACTAACAAAATGGTGTACTGTAAACAAACTAGATGACAGATGACGATCAAACTCCGCGTGGGTATAGAGGAACCAACTTAGCGACAACAATAATTTCGAATCCCCTTTTATACAGGGTTTTTAAATGATCAACTCCCGGTACTTTCTTGACAGAATGTACATAAAAATACACGGTAGTAGTTTGAGAATTAGAATGTACATAAAAATACACGGTAGTAGTTTGAGAATTTCATATGAATGTAACACATTAGCTATTTTGTTTAACCGTTTGATCTCTTAAAAATTGACGTATTACAATCACATGACTTTCTCTACATCGCTGTAGCAAATTACTGTTAAAAAGCATATTCTTCTATCTACTTTATGACAATTGAGATATACATGAGCAGTAATTTTCCTTATTACTTGCTTCCTTTAAGTAGAACTAAAATAAGGGAATTCACTAGGTTAAAACGAATGTAAAATCTCTTAAAAGCTGGTTGCCACGTGGTTGAAATTCGTTTCTATGCAGGGCCAAAGTTTACAGCTTTCCATGTGAGAAAAGTTTTAAGTATTTTAAACCTGAATCAAATAACAAGGAATATCTCAAAAATGGTCAATTCCACAAAAAAAACAAACTTATATGACATAAATTGTGTGTTTTAACGAGATCTATATTGTGTGTGTCGTAAGTTTCTACCTATGGTTTACAAGCTACGAAAAATTCAGTAAAATTCATTCAGAAAAAACAGATATTTAGAGGCTATTCCCAGAAAATTCAAGATATACATTTTATTTTTCATATAAATATCTTAAATATAAGACATTTTAATCAAAATCTTTAGAGCAAGTTTTGAGAGAATTTATTTTCATGTAAAGAGTAGTTTGTTTTGGGGGAATATTTCTCAAAATTTTGTGTCGCATCTCTGAAAGATACTAAACTTAAATACCAAGTTTAGTATTTTAGGGACTTTTCGATTTTGAGTCATCGTGTTTACAGATCTACCTACACACGGACACATATACACAAAGACCTTTTTCCAAAAATGCATTTTTTTTGGATTTAGGGGATCCTAAAACATGTATTTCCGGTGAAATCTCGGTATCAATTTTGGGTGGAATGCAATACCTTCTATATACATCGTACATGTAGAGAAAGTAAAAATGTTATCATACCTCATTTACAGAATATTAATGATCCACTCTAAATTGATGGGTTAGCTATGAACTATACGTATTCGTGGAGCCCAGTTATTGCATTTCCGTTTCTAGTGTTGTAATAAAAGGCTTTCTTCATCAGTTTTCTATTTCTGTCGTTGTTTGCTTTCAGAGACCTACAGTTAAGGATTTAGGTTCGATCTTGTTTATCGTCAGTGGGACTACAAAATACTTAGACTTAATTATATAAAATAAAGTAAACTGCTTAGATATTCGTACAAGGTTAATTTTAAATTTTGACTTTTGGTCTCCTCATTGAAAACCTCTTTGAGGAATTAAAATAATAAGCACAGATAAACCAAAATCTTTAACAATATCTCATTCGCGTATATTTTCCAATCTGGCTTAAAACCCGTCACCAAGGCCACCACAGGTGGGATTTGTGGTGGACAAAGTGGCGCATAGGCGGGTTTTCTCAGGTTCTCCGGTTCCCCCACTCCACCGGTGCTCCATCTTCATTCCATGTATCATCGCCTGTCATATTTAGCAAAAGTGGGCTTTAAACACTGAAAAACAAAGAAAAACAATTCTCTGCCTGTTCTGCAAATAAACTATAAGTAACAGTTGATTCTAACTACTTCACACTATGGATATAAATATTTTCAGAAATGATCATACTACTTAGTTCCAAATCTTTTAAAAACCGTTGTCCCTATGCCATTGATTTTGAAGTTAAGTTGTCTTTGCATGGCCAGGAGTAAAAAAGGGAAAAAACGGATAGCGACTTCCTGTTTGAGAAATTAAAAGTATTTTAAAATTGAAATCAATGACAAAATATTATCTCGGAAATGTTTGCTCATAAAAAAAAATGTAGATGACAAAATTTGTGTTTTAAGGAGATCTACATTTTTTGTGAAGTAAGCTTTTGTCTATCTCTTACGGTTTACCACTTATAAAAAGTAGGACTTCACAGGCTATTCACAGAACTGCAATATATACATTTTATTTGGCACATAAAACATCTTTAATATAAAATATATTAATAAAATTGGCATTGCCATTTTTGAGAAATTTAAAATGTTCGAAAATTATTCTTCCAAAGCTTAGTTTGGAGTGAGAATTTTGTTGAAATCTTTAGTGTTAAATTCTTGAAAGATGCTTAATTTATAATCTCGATGTTAGTATTCAACTTTTAGTTTTTGAGTTATCGTATTCACATACACACACGGATTTTTACTTTCTCTACACGTACTATGTGCATAGAGTATAGAGGAAGAATTATACTCCAGCCAACAATTCGATACCGAGATTTCAACGGAAATACATGTTTTAGGATCTCCTGAATCCTAAAAAGCATTTTCAGAAATAGGTCCATGGTGTGGGCATGTCAAACTTGGTATTTAAGATTGGTATCTTCCAAGAATGCAACACGAAGATTTTGAAAAAATTAACCCCACCCCAAACTACTCTTTACATGGAAAAATTTTCAAAAATTTGTTTTTCTCAAAAATGGCTCTAACGATTTTGATTAAAATACCACATATTAGAGCCATTTCCATAACAAATAAAATGAATATCTTGAGTTTTCTGGGAATAGCTTCTGAAGACCTGTTTATTCTGAATTAATATTGCAGAGCTTTGATAACTAATAAATCGTAAGAGATAGGTAAAAGCTTACTGCACAAAAATGTATATCTTGTTAAAATACACAATCTATGTCATATGCATTTATTTCGTGGAGTTTCCGTTTTCAAGCTATTCCTTGTTATTAGTTTCAGTTTTAAAATGCTTCAGACATTTATCATGGGGGAACGTTTCAACTTCTGCCCACAGAAAGAAACAGCTTTCAATTCCATAGCAACCATATTTTAAAACATTTGACTGTCGGTTTAGCCTAGTGTATTCCTTTATTTCGCTTCTACTTACAAGAAACTAAGCAATATAACCGTTTCTCGTAATACTTATCTCGATTAGCATGAAGTAGATAGAAGAATAAGGATTCAGGATTCCTAAAACGTGCATTTCCAGGAAACTCGGTTTCAAATTTTTGGGTAAACTGCAATACATTTTCTACCCATGTATAAGTACGTAAAGAAAGCAAAGTTGGTAATTTAAACGAAAGCACCGTATTTTAATTTCGATTTCTCTTAAAGAGAAGAAACGCTGCCTCTGGTTTTGCAGGCTTCTGTTTCATACTGAATAAAACACAAGGAACAAACACTGCTCCATGTTAACGAAGGAGGCACAGGAATGTAAGGAAAATACGCCAGGCACTACAGTTAATGACAGTTTTATCGAAAGCATCTATATACCCTCCTTGGAAAGTTACCACAATGTCTGTTGAAGGTATTAATTGCCTCGTGGTTCTTTTCTTCAAGCGAGACCCGTTCAGAGATTCTATTTTCCCAACGTTGAGGGAAATAAATAATTACTTACAAAATTATTTAGCGACCTAAAATAATTTTTCATTTAAACTAACTTCAAGTATATAAGAAATTGATCCCTTTTAACTCTAAATATGTATAGAAAATCTGGTAGCACTGAGGCACCTGGTGGTGGATTTGCCAATCTCAGCAGAGCCCGAATATGCAACTTAACACAAATAAAAATCTGATGTGTTCAATTCACATGACTTTCTCTACATCTCTGCAACAAATTATTGTTAAAAGCTTATACTTCTATTTACTTTATGCTAATCGAGAAAAGTTTAGCAGAAATAGTCTTATTTCTTGCTTCCTTGTAAGTAGAAGCGAAATAAGAGAGCACCATAAGTTAAAGCGATAGTCAAAAGCTGGTTACTATGTGACTGAAATTCCTTTGTTTGTATGGGCACGAGTTGACAAATTCCTGTATGAGAAAAGCATAAGCTTTTTAAAGCTGAAACCAATAACAAGGAATATTTCAAAAACGATCGACAACACAAAATATATATGTGACATAAATGGTGGTTATATCGTGATCTACATTTGTTGTGTAGTAAGTTTTTGTCTATCTCTTACGGTTACCAGCTATGGAAAATTCAATAAAAGTCATCCAGAATAAAGAGGCCTTCAGAACCTATTCCCAGAAAATTCAAGATATGCATTTTATTTGCAATATAAATACCTTCAAAATTACGGCATTTTAATAAAAATCGTTAGAATCATTTTTGAGAATATAAAAATTTTCGAAATTTTTTCTATGTAAAGGGTAGTTTGGGGTGGAGGGATTTTCTTGAAAATCTTCGTGCCTCATCCTTAGAAAACACCAAACCTAAATACCAAGTGTATCCACAGATACATACAGATACACACGCACACACACACGCACACAGACACACGGACCTTTTTCCAAAGATGCTTTTTTTGGATTCAGGGGCACCCAAAACATGTATTTCCGGTGAAATTTCGGTATCGAATTTTTGGGTTCAATACAATACCTTCTTTATACACTATGTACATAGTACGTGTAGAGAAAGTAATATACATTAATAAACATATCTGACTGTT
This sequence comes from Hymenopus coronatus, assembly GCA_030762935.1. Lineage (NCBI taxonomy): Eukaryota > Metazoa > Arthropoda > Insecta > Mantodea > Hymenopodidae > Hymenopus > Hymenopus coronatus. Next base: position 112,879,134 of record CM060888.1, on the reverse strand, counting down.
TTAATTATTACAGATATCTACCATCTTGTTTAAATTGGGGTTTTGGAAACCAGTCATTTTCTTTCATCTTCAATTAGCCCTTGAGAAACAAAGAACATTAGCAAGTAAACTGCAGAATATATTCGGGAAATCCTGGGTTCAACACTCATCCCTCTGGTCTTGAGTTTTAATTGTTTACCCTGAAGTCGTAAAGTGAACTGGGGTGCTTACTCATATGCATTCCATAATTTCCCCTTCATTCCGTTTCCCTCTCTTCTTTCATGCATGCTTCAAAGTTCATGAGGTATGGCAGTGCAGGCAGATGGCGCGGATGCATGCTCGATGGAGAGATTGCTCCCTGTGGACACTAGGTGGGTGCCAGGTCGACGCGCTCTCTAGCAGCCCTGCAGTTGGCCAGTCATTGGGCTTGAAAACTTAGGATTTCGCGTGTCTCTAGTATCCTGTATATTTGTAGGTTCCTATGGTTTCTTCACCTCATCTCATTCTCCTGAGGGATGTTGGCCACAGTAGATCTGCATAGATCGCAGTGTACCCTCCGGTGTCTACCCTTTATTTTGTTCCTTGATTCAACATATGAACAAAAGAATGAAACAACATTTTCTTACATATAGAAGACTTTCAGATCCAGAATCTTTGGTGTTTATAACTGTAGAATTACAATAAATGTTTTTTCAGAGGTTCTTAGAGTTTTGTTTTACGCATAATTGCATTATTTCATAAACGCAATTAAGGAAATAAGATACAAATCGTACCATAAACATAATTGATTTTACAGTTTTAAGTTAACTCTTCTATTGTCTTGTTTTCGTGATACGACATAGATTACTTGGAAGAAAATGTGTTATTTTTCTGTTCCATGGAATTTCTGCTTTAAATGGTGAAACAATATCAAACTCGTTACACACACACACACACACACACATATCATACACATTTTCTTTCTTTATATTAGTGTGGACCACTTGTATGCTTGTAGTGTTGAATTCTGACACGTCTCTTATTGGTTATCTGTGGATGCAGGAAAACAGAGCAGCTATACAAATACCTCTCACGCCCATTTTTTGCTCATTTTGGTAACCAACTCATTCAAATTAGCTCTCTTTACACGAATAATGTTTGTTAGTGCTAATCTGGTGGTTTTAGTGTATTGCTGGAAATAATTAAAAGCAAATAGTAGAACGTTTTTACATGTTCAAAACAAAGAATTAATTCCATTGAGATTATTTGAAGAATTTTGTTTATTTATTCCTACGCATTTTGTTTTATGTAATGTGACTTATTATATTATTATTTACTTGTTTACTTGACATTACTGTTCACTCAGATTTGGTGTACATGATGTTTCAGCAAACTATACAAATTCAGCACAAAATGGAAGAGAGTAAAAGTAAATTGAACGATTTAAAAATTATTGAGAGAGACGGGAATGTGCTATTTACTAATATCTCAAAGTTCCAGCTTCCTTTCTTCGCGCAGGTGTTTCCAAAAAAAGACTGGAGTATTGCAGTTACTAGTGTAATTGCTGAATAAATATGAGATTCACAGCATTTCAAGAGATAAAACATGCTTAATTGGAGAAGAAATAAGAGAAACAGCAACGAAAACAGCCTTGAAGAAAGATTTGAAAAGAAAGTATGGAAGTGGCGTAGTCATCATAGAAAACAAAACCCACTAGAAAGATGCAAAAGGTTTAGAAACCGCAGAAAGAGGAGTTTAAGAGGAGGGGGGAGGAAAGAAATAGTAGGTTCTGCTGAATTTTGAGGATTAATATTAAGTAAATTAAGTAATCTCAAAACTACATTTGTGCTCATGCAATATATCCCATACAGTTTATTTTTTCTCCAATCTATAAGTAAAGGGCTAAAAATATTTCAAATACTAAAGTAAATAATTTTAATGATGTTATTTTGAAAATAATGGACATACTGAATTGATTAGTAGTAAAATAAAGTAAAATTTTAGCTATAAACTATGCAATGTTAAGTATATACGTTGTCTTCACGTACAATATACATAGGTTATAGAGAAGGTATTGTATTTCACTTAAAAATTCGAAACCGAGATTTCACCAGAAATGCATGTTTTGAAACCCCCTGAATCCAAAAAATAACATTTTTAGTAAAAGGTCAGTGTGTAAGTGTGTGTAAGGAAAAGTTTTCAAAGCTTTTGATTTTATTAAAAATGGCTCTAACGATTGCGATTAAAATACCGTATATTAAAGGTATTTACATACAAATAAAATGTATATTTTGAATTTTCTGGTAATAGCCTCTGTAGTCTCTTTATTATGGGTGAATTTAGCTAGGTTTTGTATAACTGTTAAACGTAAAAGATAGACAAAACCGAGCTACACATAAATGTAGATCTCATTCATTTTTTTTTTATTTTTTTTTTTGTAGAGTTGACCGTTTTCGAGATATTGCTTGATATTGATTTTAGTTTTAAACTATCTAAATTTTCTCAAACGGAACCATGAAAAGTGAACCCAACCTCAATTGTTTCACTTAGAGTCCATCTTTTAAAAAATATGACAATAGCTTTAGCTTAGTGTATCCCATTATTGATCTTCTACTTATAAGAAAGAAATGATCAACTTTGGTAATTTTTATCTCAATTAGCATGATGCAGATAAAAAGATGATCATTTGTAAGAATAGTGTATATGCGGAACAGCTAGAGAAAATAAACTCTGAAAAGATCTCATGGAACAATTAAAAATTTGCTTGAATCCATCAATGAAAACATTCATTTATAGTATCAAATTCTCAACTATCATTCATGTAAGTTTGTTGAATACTTCATGTGGTGCTATTAGGAAGATTATATGCCGCATGGAAAATTTTAACACCGCAGTTCCAAAATTGGGGAAAATATTCTTAATTGGCCTAAGTTCGTTGTCAAATTTTAGCTGCAGAAGAATCAAGAAGGAATGAGATAAGTCTGATGATGGGGTAAAATGCATACGGTCCGCAATATCTGAAAGCGTTCATATAGATTTTAAAAGCAATCTGAAGTATCAGAGGTAAGATTCGTTCAGCTATTTACAACGAATATATTTTGGGTGGAACTGCATACTATTCAACTCAGAAAAAAAACATATGATGTGTAGGATCCTATAAGACTATCGATGCAGTATAAGGTAGCCATGAAGGCGAAATATTTTACGGTGGTTTACCACTTCTATGAACCAGTAAAGAATAAAAATCTGCTGTGTTCCATTCATATGACATTCTCCAGCTGTTCCATAGGTATATAAATTATATTTACAAAAATTCTTTTATCACGCTCATCAAGTTAAACATTAGGAGCATTGATCTGCTTGCTTCCTTGTAACTAGAAGGGCAATAAGGGATTACACTAGGCTAAACTGATAGTTAAATCTTTTAAAAGTTGTTCTATATGTGAAACAATTGAGGTTCGGTTCACTTGGCAAGGCCAGCTTTAAAACTGATGAAACGAAAATGACTTCCGTTTGAAAAGAGAGACGTAGTTTAAAATTGAAACCAATAACAAGGAATATTTCAAAAACGGTACACTCTAAAAGAAAAACGTATATGATAAAAATTATCTGTTTCAACGAGATCTACATTTTTTGTGTATTTAAGTTTTTTCCTAATTCTTACGGTTTAACAGTTATACAAAATTCAGCTAAATTATTTCATAATAAAGAGGTCTTTAGGGGCTATTCCTAGAAAATTCAAGATATATCAATTTTATTTATGATGGAAATATCTTTAATATACAGCCTTTTAATCAAAATTGTTAGGGCCTTTTTTGGTAAAAACATTTTTCAAAAATTGTTCCATGTATAGGGTAGATTTTGGTGGGGAATTTTCTTGGAAAATCGTTTCGCATCCTTGTAAGATGCTAATACTAAGTTTGGTATTGGACTCTTTTTTCGTTTTTGAACTACGCTGCCCACAGACACACTTTTTCTAAAAAAGATTTTTTGGGCACAGGGATCTCAAAAAATACATTTTCGGTGACATCACATCAGTTTTGTAGTGGAATACAATATCTTCTCTACATAATTTGTACATTGCATGAACATACGTGCTAGAGAAAGTAAAATACCTAAAGCATAGGATTGTATGAGGTTAATGTTGCGGTATAAAGGTGAAATATTTTGCTGTGGTTTGCCAGTAAAGATTAAAAATCTTATGTGTTCCATTCACATGACTTTCTCTACATCTCTTACTAAATTATTGTTAGTAAGCTTATTTTTCTATCTATTTAATGCTAAAACATTAGCATAACCGGTCTTATTACTTAATTGCTTTATAAGTAGGAGGGAAATAAGGGCATACACCTGGCTAAACCGACAGTCAAATGTTTTAAAATGTGGTTGCTATGGGATTGAAATCCGTTTCTTTGTGTGGCCAGGAGTTGTCAAGTTCCCGTATGAGAATAGTTTAAGTATTTTAAAACTGAAATCAATATCAAAGAATATCTCAAAAACGGTCAACTCCACGAAAAAAATATATATGACATAAATTCGTGCTCTTTCGTGATCTACATTTCTTGTGAAGTAAGTTTTTGTCTATCTCTTGCAGTTTACCAGTTATGGAAAATTCAATAAAAAGCATGTAGAATAAAGAGTTTTTAGACGCTATTCCTAGAAAATTCAAGATATACATTTTATTTGCCATAAAATATCTTTAATATACGATATTTTAATCAAAGCCGTTAGGGCATCAAAAACATTTTTCAAAAATTGTTCCATGTATAAGGTAGTTTGTGTGTGGGGGGGGGTTCTTGGAAATCTTCGTATCGCATCCTTGGAAGATGCTAATACTAAGTTTTGTATTTAACACTTTTTCGTTTATGAGCTGCGTTTCCCATAGACCCACGGGCCTTTTTCTCAAAATGTTTTACTGGAATACCATACTTTGTACATTGTATGTACATACGTGCTAGAGAAAATTAAAGCATAAAAAGTAGGATTGTATGAGGATAATGTTGCCGTATGATGGTAGCCATTAAGATGAAATATTTTGCGGTGGTTTGCCACTTCATTGTGCCAGTAAAGAGTATAAATACTCGCGGTCCATCTGTTGCTTAGCAACAAACTGACGTGCTGGAAGGAAAGAATCCATCAATTCGTGCTCGTAATTAGGAAAAGGGCTGGCCACTTTCCTGGTGACTTATGGCTTCCTACTCTCCCGAGCATCAACTATGGACTATATCCTGAGCCTAATCCTCCCGCAATACGCCCAAGGAAACACAGCGTTAGTCGGCCACTGTTTAAATAAAAACCTTTACAAACAGTATTGACTCTGAGGCTTAAAATGCTACCCTTCTATCTCCACTTAATTCGCTAACAGCTGATAAAAATCACACAGTTGGTTTATCTACTCTACATAATGCATGGTAGGTAGAGAAGTATTGCATTCCACCTAAAATTTGAAACCGATATTTTCAGGCCACCTGAAAAAAAAACAATTAGAAAAAGGTCTAAAAATTGGTGTTTAAGTTCATTATCTTCCAAAGATGCAACACGAAGGTTTTCAAGAACGTCACCCAGCCCCAATTACCTAGTCTTTTTACTTTCTCCATACGCACTATGTACATAGTGCATAGAGAAAGTATTGCACTCCACCAAAAAATTCGAGACCAAGATTTCACCGGAAATATATGTTTTAGGGTCCCCAATATCCAAAAAAAGCATTTTCACAAAAAGGTCCGTGTGTGTGGGTCCATATGTCCGTGTGTCCGTGTGTCCGTGTGCCTGCGAACACGATAACTCAAAAACGAAAAGTCGGTAAAATACCAAACTGGGTATTTAAGTTTAGTATCTTCCAGGAATGCGACACGAAGATTTTGAGAAAAATCCCCCACCCCCAACTTCCCTTTACATGGAACTTTTTTCGAAAATTTTTATTTTCTCAAAAATGGCTCCAACGATTTTGATTAAAATTTCGTATATTAAACATATTTACCTGACAAATAAAATGTATATCTTGAATTTTCTGGGAATAGCCTCTGAAGAGTAGCTTATTCTGAATGAATTTTACTAAATTTTGAATAACTGCTAAACCGTAAGAGATGGACAAAAACTTACTACGCAAAAAATGTTATGCTATATACATGCATTATACCCAATTTATGTAATATACATTTTTTTCATGGAGTTCGTCGTTTTTGTGACATTCCTTATTTTTGGTTTCTGCTATGAAAAACGTATACTTTTCTCAAACAGGAACTTGTCAACTCCTATCCATATAGACAAAGGAACTTCATTGACATAGCAACCAGCATTTGATTATCACTTTAACCTGCAGTTGTCCCTTATTTCGCTTCTACTTACAAGGAAGCGAGTAATAAGACTATTTCTGCTATTTTTTTCTGATTAGCATAAAGTAAATAAAAGTATAAGCTTTTTAAGAATAATTTGTTGCATGGATATGGAGAAAGTCATGTGAATGGTACACATCAGATTTTTACTTTCTCTATACGAACTATGTACGTAGTGTATAGAGAAGGTATTGCACTCCACCAAAAAATTTGATAGCGAGATTTCACCGGAAATATATATTTTAGGGTCCCCTGTAACCAAAAAAAGTATTTTCAGAAAAAGGTCCATGTGTGTGTGTGTGTGTGTGTGTCCGTGTGTCCATGTGTCTATGAACACGATAACTCAAAAACGAAAAGGCGGTAAAATACCAAACTTGGTATTTAAGTTCAGTATCTTCCAGGGATGCGATACGAAGATTTTGAGAAAAATGCCCCCACCCAAAACTACCCTTTACAGGGAACTTTTTTCGAAACTTTTGATTTTCTAAAAATTGGCTCTAACGATATTGATTAAAATATGATATACTAAAGATATTTACATGACAAATAAAGTGTATATCTTGAATTTTCTGGGAATAGCCTCTGAAGACTACTTTATTATGGATGAATTTTGCATAACTACTAAACCGTAAGAGATGGACAAAAACTTAACCTACAAAAAATGTACAGCACGTTAAAACACACAATTTATGTTACATATATTTTTTCCTGGAGTTGAACTTTTTTGAGATATTCCTTTTTCTTGGTTTCAGCTTTGAAAAACTTACTTTCCTCATACAGGAATTTGTTAACTCCTGTCCAACAAACAAAGGAACATCAGTCACATAGCAACAAGCTTTTGGCTTTCACTTCAGCCTATGGTACTCCCTTATTTTGCTTCTACTTACAACAAAGCAAGAAGTAAGACTATTTCTGCTAATTTTTCTCGATTAGCATGAAATAAATAAAAGATAAGCTTATTAACAATAATTTCTACAGAGATATAGAGAAAGTCATATGAATGAAATACATCAGATTTTTATAGATAATTTTAAGAAATCTCGTGTGTTTCTCAAAACGGCTAAACACATTTATATGAAAAATAAAATTATACTTTGTATTTTCTGGAAGCAGCTGTGAATTTTGTTTTTCATTCAGAAGGAATTTTGTATAAACTTCTATAAGTGGTTCTGTGTTAAGAACAGACAAAAACGTACTACACATAAAATGTACGCATCTCTGTACAACACATAGTTTATTTTAATTCTCTTTGTAGCATATAAATTGGTTTCGTAATGTTCATTACTTTGTCATTCTTTAAATTGTTGGCAACTTTCGATTGTTCTTGCGTTTGCATGGAAAAACAATGTATTTTTAAGCCTAGCGTTTAGCGTCCACGTCTTAAACATTTGACTATCGCTACTCACTATGTGTTAGTTTGCACATTTCTGCAATACTTATCTCGATTAAAGTGAAGTAGACAGAGGAGTGATCCTGCGTAAGAATAAGTGTATACCCACTTGCATATGCTAGAGGCAGAGAAGTGATGTGAATGTAACATATCTATTTTTAATAATGTTAATGTTTATCTGGTATTATCCTCAACTTTATTTACTTCCATACATGATTTCTTTAATTTAAGTAGCAAAGCTTTGTTATATATTTATATCAAACCACTGAAAAAAATCTGATGTGTACCATTCACATGACTTTCTCTGCATCTCTGCAACAAATTATTCTTACAAAAGCTTATACTTCTATTCACTTCATGCTAATCAGAAAAAAAATAGCAGAAATAGTGTATTTACTCGCTTCCACGCAAATAGAAGCGAAATAAGGGAGTGCCATAGGTTAAAGTGATAATCAAAAGCTGGTTGCTATGTCACTGAAGTTTCTTTGTTTGTATTGACAGCAGTTGACAAATTCCTGTATGAGAAAAGTATGTTTTTATAGCAGAAACCAAAAATAAGGAATGTCTCAAAACCGACGAACTCCACGAAAAAATGTATATAACATAAATTGTGTGTTTTAATGTGCTCTACATTTTTTGTATAGTAAGCTTTTGTCCATCTCTTACGGTTTAGCAGTTATTCAAAATTAAGTAAAATTCATCCAGAATAAACTACTCTTCAGAGGCTATTCATAGAAAATTCAAGATATACATTTTATTTGTCAGGTAAATGTCTTTAATATACGAGATTTTAATCAGAATCGTTATAGCCATTTTTGAGAAAATTAAAATTTTCGAAAATAGTTCCATGTAAAGGGTAGTTGGGAGTGGGGACATTTTTCTCAAAATCTTCGTGTCGCATCTCTGAAAGATACTAAACTTAAATACCAAGATTGGTATTTTACCTACTTTTCGTTTTTGAGTTATCGTGTTCACAGACACACGGACACAGGGACACACACACACACTCGGACCTTTTTCCGAAAATGCTTTTTTTAGATAAAGGGGACCCTAAAACATATATTTCCGGTTAAATCTGGGTATCGAATTTTTGGGTGGAGTGCAATACCTTCTCTATACACTATGTACATAGTGCGCATAGAGAAAGTAAAAAATGCTAATTTCATTTTGGCATAAAATGAGACATATTAAAGCTGCGAATAGGTATAAAATTAGAACACCGGTGGGAAATATTGTTCATACGCAAGTCTTAAGTTAATATTTTCCACTGCTGTTTTGAATTCTTAAATGATTTAGTGACACTTTATGAGTCATGGAAATTATTTAAATCAGATCGTAATTCCTTGAAATCATCCCTTAAATTTGGGCAATCAAATACTTTCTGTCGAGTTCGATTCTCGATTAGGGTAAGGCACACGAATAAGATTTTTTCTGGGAGTTTGTCTTATCCTGAATAGACGAATGTCGAGAAACGTTAAGCTCATTTGAAGATCATTTCACCCATTTCAGTTATTATCTGATATATAACCTAATAGACTAAGCGGTGTTAAGACTGAAAAATATGCTTTTTAAGTCATTTAAGGACTATTATTATTATTATTATTATTATTAATAATATTATTAAGTTATCAAATAACTCTCTTGCTTAACATATTAGATATTAGTGCAAAATATGCCTGATGTGTTATATCCATGAATGGTAAACAATTTTATCGTTAATATTATCTGACTATTTCAGTAATTTGAATTTGCACACGTATTTCCATTTTTAATTTAAGTTTGGTATTTTGTTTTATTTTTGGTATATGATTTGTACATAAGAATGCAGAATGAACACTAAGAATTACATCTATATTGCGTTGCAGACTGCCTATTTAAAACGTAATTTTAATAATTAGTAAAATTGATAACACCATACACCTACTTACATAACAATTTTTTTAATGATTTATTGATCGATCAGCGCATGTGCGCTCTACAGATCATTGATTTTAGACATTATTTACATGCATGGTACTGAATAATATTGAAATGAGGTTAGCCTCATTGGGCCCCTCATAAGTAGGTACATTTATGTTTTTATTTTACAGAAAGTCCTGCTGTGAGAGCTGGTCCAGTGGTAGGCGACTCTTGATGCGAGTTGGATAGCTAGATTTTCTGCCAAGAGAATAGTGAATGGCTCCTGAGACGTCTTTTAGCTTGCTGTAAAACTGTTCGGCTTGTGAAGAAATTGACTGTTGAATGATGCTAATCCCAGTTTCTCTAAGTAGTTGACTATTTCTGGTGCATTCGTTGATATTCGCAATATTTTGTTTTGAGATGTCTGGATACGTTTGATTTCGGAGGGACTAGTTCCTCCCCAAACTGGACAAGCGTATAGTAGCAGTGGTCTTAATAGAGTCGTGTAAAGTAGTGTGCAGTTTTTTAGTTTGAGTGAAGATCTTTTGTTGAGGAGAGGGCAGAGCTTTGCCAGTCTTGCTCGGGCTAGTTTGTTGCTTATATGTGGTTTCCAAGTGAGACGTCGATCCAGGAGTACATCGAGATATTTCACTGTTTCTGTCTCAGTTTTCCAGGGTATCAGTTTCGCTGGGAGCGTTACTGGTGGTGGATACATAACAATTTAAATATAGTAATTTAAACACTAGTTTTATTATCCAGTAAAGTTAACGAGGAAGCAAACTATAAAATCTAATGCGTTTAGTATGCAAAAGATATATAAATTTGGCAAAGTATAGTTTTTCTCAAATTTTAGCCTTCTGATTTGTTAAAAAAAATTGCATTGTCCTTGTGCTTTCTGTCTCTCTCTCAACCTGGTGTCTAGTGCCACAAAACTCAACTAGGCAGATTTATCTTATCCGGAGTTGTAACTCACAATCCCATGCTTTGTTAACATTTTAAAAATAATTTTTGACATTGTTTATCAACTTAAGTGTATCACTGTTAGGTATATTCAAAGCTAAAGCTTTATAAGCTGATATAAGTCTTTAATTTATTTATCGGATATATAAATCTTTTAAAATCATAATTTTCAACTTTTGTTATGTAAAATTTCTCTAAAAAAAATCTTATGTGTTCCAATCACATGACTTTCTCTACCTCTCTGCAACAAATTATTGTTAAAAAGCTTATGCTTCTATTTACTTCATGCTAATCGAGAAAAAAATTAGCACAAATAGTCTTATTACTTGCTTCCTTGTAAGCAGAAGGGAAATAAGGAAATACTATAGGCTAAACTAATAACCAAAAGCTGGTTGCTTTGTGAATGAAGTTCCTTTGTTTGTATGGACAGGAGTTGACAAATTCCTGTATGAGAAAAGTTTTTCATAGCTGAAACCAAAAACAAGGAATATGTCAAAAACGATCAACTCCACGAAAAAAAAAAATGTATATGACATAAATTGTGCGTTTTAATGTGCTCTACAATTTTTGTGTGTTAAGTTTTCCCCATCTCTTACAGTTTAGTAGTTATGCAAAATTCCGTGAAATTCATCCAGAATAAAGTACTCTTCAGAGTTTATTCCCAGAAAATTCAAGATATACATTTTATTTGTCACGTAAATATCTTTAATATACGATTTTTTAATCAAAATCATTAGTCATTTTTAAGAAAATCTAAACTTTCGAAAAAAGTTCCATGTAAAGGGTAGTTGGGGGTGGAGGGATTTTCTTGAAAATGTTCGTATCGCATCCTTGGAAGATACCAAACATAAATACCAATTTTGGTATTCAACGGTCTTTTCGTTTATGAGCTATGCTGTCCACAGGCACACTCACACGGACCTTTTTCCAAAAATGCTTTTTTTTATTCAGGGGGACCCAAAACATGTATTTCCGGTGAAATCTCGGTATCAAATATTTGGGTGCATTACAATACCTTCTCTATACACTATGTACATACGTGTAGAAAAAGTAAAAAGTAAGTTCAGTACTCTGAATGTGTGTCACCCAATTTGGGGAAAACGTTTGAATATGCATCCAAGGATGCGCGTTTGCCTGCGAGTGTGTGTCTGCGAGATAAATCTTTCACTCTATTTCCAACTACTCATTTTGAAAACCTCAAATCACATCTCTATATTTCAGAAGTGCATTCATGTGTTCTATTTATACTCAATCATTTTATTTTTACTTTCTCTATACTCACTATGTACATAGTGTATAGGGAAGGTATTGCACTCAACCCAAAAATTCGATACCGAGATTTCACCGGAAATATATGTTTTAGGATCCCCAATAACCAAAAAAAGCATTTTCACTAAAGGTCTGTGTGTGTATGTGTGTGTGTGTGTATGTGTGTTTGTGTGTATCCGTGTGTCCGTGTGTCTGTGAACACGATAACTCAAAAACGAAAATTCGGTAAAATACCAAACTTGGTATTTAAGTTTAGTGTCTTCCAGGGATGCGACACAAAGATTTTGAGAAAAATCCCCCCAACTTCAACTACCCTTTAAATGGAACTTTTTTCGAAACTTTTGATTTTCTCAAAAATGGCTCTAACGATTTTGATTAAAATTTCGTACATTAAACATATTTACCTGACAAATAAAATGTATATCTTGAATTTTCTAGGCCAAGCCTCTGAAGAGTAATTTATTCTGGATGAATTTTACGGATTTATGAATAACTGCTAAACGGTAAGAGATGGACAAAAGCTTACTACACAAAAAGTGTAGAGCACATTAAAACAACACAATTTATGTTATATAACTTTTTTTTTTGTGGAGTTCGTCGTTTTTGAGACATTCCTTATTTTTGGTTTCTGCTATGAAAAACTTATATTTTTCTCATAAAGGAACTTGTCAACTCCGATCCATATAAAGAAGGAACTTCATTGACATAGCAACCAGCTTTTGTTTATCACCTTAACCTATAGTCCCTTATTTCGCTTCTACTTACAAGGAAACAAGTAATAAGACTATTTGTGCTAATTTTTTCTGATTAGCATAAAGTAAATAGAAGTATAAGCTTTTTAAGAATAATTTGGTACAGGGATATAGAGAAACTCATGTGTATGGTACACATCAGATTTTTACTTTCTCTATACGAACCATGTACATAGTGTATAGAGAAGGTATTGCATTGCACCCAAAAATTCGATACCGAGATTTCACCAGAAATACATGTTTGGAGACTCCCTGAATCCAAAAAAAGCATTTTTAGAAAAATGTCCGTGTGTATGTCTGTCTGTGTGAAAAGACCGTTAATAACCAAACTTGGTATTTAAGTTTGGTATCTTTCAAGGATGCGACACGAACATTTGCAAGAAAATCCCCCACCCCAAGTTACCCTTTACATGGAAAAAATTTCGAAAATTTTGTTTTTCTTAAAAATGGCTGTAACAATTTTGATTAAATCTCGTATATTTAAGATACTTACTGGACAAATAAAATGTATATCTTGAATTTTCTGGGAATAGCCTCTGAAGCCTTGCTTTTAGTTTCAGCTTTAAAAAAAAATATTTTCTCATACAGGAATTTGTGAACTTCTGTCCATACAAACAAAGGAACTTCAGTCTCATAACAACCAGCCTTTGACTGTCAGTTTAGCCTATGGTACTCCCTTATTTCACTTTTGCTTATAAGGAAGCAAGTAATAAGACTAGTTCTGATAATTTTTTCTCGGTTATCATTTAGTAAATAGAAGAATAAGCTTTTTATCAGTAATTTGTTGCAGAGATGTAGAGAAAGTTATGTGAATGGAACACATCAAATTTTTTTTTGGCAGCCTGGATCATTGGTATAGTTGATTAAAGTTGGTGGGTAACATAAATCCACACCCTGATTTTAAGAAATTCTTCGGAAGATTCTCGCAGAGATGAAAGAAATTATAGACTCCGGTGACTGCAGAAGAATGCTCTTGTAGTAGCAGCATTAGTTCTTAAAATTGCTTGTTACATACTACTACCACTAACACCAACACCACTACTACAACACAGTAGTGAGCTTTTCCTGAAGCAGATGATCAAATTTCGATTACTGCAACATTTAGCATATCTTGAGGCAAAGATAAAGGTATATAAAGGTATCTACATATTATGGAAGGACTGTCAAAACGGGACAGAGTACGCGACATTTTGTGTTTCGAACGCAATTCTTGAGTTGGAGAAATGAGTGGAGAGACTCGAAGGGCAACCAGATCCGAGAGACGAGTGGACTGGTCTCTAATGTTTTCAGATTGAATGCATCTGACGTTGCGTAAATTCACCCACAAGTCCCTAAGCTCCTCTGAAGGGAGTCTGCTCCGATAGCACCAAGAGCACCAAGAGCACCGACCTCAGGGAGAAGTGTTCACAAAGGGCACTTCCACCGCCCAGCCAACATGACGAATACCGTCGCCGCGTCCTTTAACCCTGAAACAAATGATGACGAATGGAATAATGAGTAAGAAAAGTAAATCCAGGAAAGTGGTGGTAGAAGAAGAACCTTCTCAGCATTTGGCTACCGACCCGGGAAACCACCAAAAATCTATTGGCGGTCCCTGGGTGTCGAACACAACCACGCGAATACAAATTAAGATCAGAATTTATTGTTTAGACTATATTTATTATTTTATATTATTAAATTGTTATAATAAATAGAGAATTGTATAATGTAATTTCAACATCAAAATTAGGTAGATAATAGCAATCAGAAACAATCGTAAAGAAAAAGGTAGACGTGAAGATTTCTTAAGTTACCGCTATCTAACTCGGTAACAGCACATTGTACATAGTTTTCATACACTTGAATTAAAATCACCATACTTTGTTTCATCACTGATTAATTATCAGCACCAAATTGAACGTATGGAAGACAGAGTAAACCGTTTTTGGATTTACAATTATTGTTTATTCCTCCGGGTATGTGAGCACTCATGCACTCAGCTATTTTGACATTTTTCTTTCAACCATCTTCTGCATCGCTGATAATGCAGGTAGCATTATTAGAAAACAATTATTAATTTAACTTTATGTGCGAGCAAAGGAGAAATAAATATGTAGCAAAACATATTACTTTCTCTACACGTACTAAGTACATAGTGTATAGAGAAGGTATTGAATTACATCCAAAAATTCGATACCGAGTTTTCACCGGAAATATATGTTTTGGGTCCCCCTGAATATAAAAAAAAACATTTTTGGAAGAAGGTCCGTGTGTATGCGTGTGTGTGTCTGTGTGTGTCTGTGTGTCTGTGGACAGCATAGCTCGAAAACGAAAATACCGTTAAATACCAAACTTGGTATCTTCCAAGGATGCGACACGAAGATTTTCAAGAAAATTCCACCACTCCCAACTACCCTTTACATGGAACTTTTTTCGAAAATTTTGATTTTCTCAAAAATTGCTCTAACGATTTTGATTAAAATATCGTATATTAAAGATATTTACCTGACAAATAATATGTATATCTTGAATTTTCTGGGAATAGCCTCTGAAGACTACTTTATTCTGGAGGAATTTTGCATAACCTCTAAACCGTAAAAAATGGACAAAAACTTACCATACAAAAAATGTAGAGCACATTAAATCACACAATTTATGTTATATACATTTTTTTCGAGGAGTTTATCGTTTTTGAGATATTCCTTGGTTTTTGGTTTCAGCTTTGAAAAACTTGTACTTTTCTTATACAGGAATTTGTCAACTCGTGTGCATACAAACAAAGGAACTTCAGTCACCTCGGAACCAGCTTTTGACTTCACCTTAACCTATGATTCTCCAATATTTGGCTTCTACTTACAAGGAAGTAAGTAATAAGATTATTTTAAGTATAAGATTAGCTTGAAGTAAATAGAAGAATAAGCTTATTAACAATAATTTGCTATACAGAAGTAGAGAAAGTAATGGGAATGGAACACATCAGATTTTTTCACTAAATTTTGCACTCAAAAGTATTAATTAATATGTTAATTCCCAATTATTGATATAGCAACGTTGTCTTAGGTGTACGATAATATTGGTACTTATAATTAGCTGTGCTGACAATGACTAGCTGTGACGGATATCCACATGAAGTGAGCCACTAGACTGAAGAATCAATACCCAAAATTCTCTGAATATATGTCTGGGAAGAAGTGGCGCGAATTAATATAATAAATAATATAATTATATAACAACAATAACAATTTGAAAATTTGCCATCTTGATCATTTTATGGCTTTCTATTAATTATCTGGCCTGGTAAGCTATTTCGTGTACTCATTCTCGATGTAATGGTGGACTGCACAAAAACTTAAAATTTGCATTTCTTCATTTTATTAAGATAGTATCATGGAACGATGGCACTATCGGAGCTTCTGGATTGCATTATTGATTTGAGATAGTGGAGCGCGTTTTTAGCTTTTCATTTAATAAATAAAATTAGCTACATGTAGGAAACTGTGCTTCCAACTCATGTATTCTTTGTTGAAACTCAAGTGTTTCTAGGCTGCCAAAACTCTATAGAACACAAGGTGTAAGAATAAAGAATAGTATGCTTAAAATAAATGCTTTTTTAAGTGGAGATTAAATGAAGAAATTTGTCACAAAATTACATTTTATATTTATATTCAACATTATTAAATAGAAATATTCTCCTCAAATATATTAATAATTTATCATTATAGCCACATTACTTACATTTTAAGTCGTCCATCAAAAATGGCACATTCTCTTTTGTGCAGTGAATTCAATCCCACTTTACAGAAAAATAACTGGTGTTACATTGACAGGGCTTCGCTACCCAGCATTACGCAAGTTTTTGTTGCCTGAAAGCTACTTCTTCTATCCGCTTCGTGTTAATAGAGATAAACGTTTGCAGCTGCTAAGGGGATTAGAGGAATACATGAACATTATCAGTTTGTGAATTCCATTGTCTTTGCACTACAACAAAGTAAAGGAAAGGAAGAAAAAGAAAGACAAAAGGGGACAAAGAATACCGGTTTTCCTCTTGAGAAAAGTAGACGCGGAAATAGATAACGCAATAAAACTTTGTATTAGAATAAACTGCGTGCTTTAATGATTCTACATTCCTTATACGACAGTAAGGTTTTGTCTGTCTCTTACGGTTTATCATTTACGTTTCAGAGGCTATTCGTTAGTAATGTTTGAGAAAATAAAATTTTTGAAAAACAAACCATTTAAAGACATATAAAAGGTGAGGAATTTTCTTGCACATTTTGGCGTCGTATCCTTGTAAGATGCTGAAGTTAAATATTAATTTTTATATAAACAACTTTTCGTTTTTGAGTTTAGTTTTTCACACACAGACCTTTTCTAAAAAAATGTGCGTTTTTTACAGGGTACCTCTACGTTATTACACTGAAATCTTCATTGAATGGATGGAAATGCAATGCTTCCTCTTCCACTACTTAATTATAGGTAGGTAGTAGATAAAACAAAAAATCATAACTTTTATACTCTGTTGATTAAAAATATAAGCTTAATCCGTAGGGTAAGTTTAACTCTACAAATTCATACTATTAAGTATGGTGTTTTTTTTTTGTTTCTTTTTTTGTTTTTTCTTAATGATGCGGTTTCTGTAGAACTTATGGACATATTTAAAGTTACATTAAATTTATTTTAGAACGATAAATACATACTTTGATGTTCTGTGTTTAATTTGATGTGAATAATATGGTGCTAACGTTAACTCAAAAGAAGGATAATTAAGAAAACAATTTTATTTAGCCAAATGAAAATTTTTTTGAAAAAATAACAACAGATAACTGAAATTAGGTCACTTGCATGTAATATATGCTATACAATTTCATTCACACTTAAATAGTTTTGATATAATATATATATATATATATATATATATTATATCGAATATGTATGAATTTTATAGTTTAGCAATTTCATTATAGCTTTTAATTTCCTATTAAATAATATAAATGCAAACATGGAGTGTTATTTGTACTTTTAAAGAGAGTATGACCAGGGCGAGGAGATGAAATATAAGATATAAAATGTAATTAACCCTGGTTATAACCTTCTCCACTAATAATACAGAACGTATGCTTACTTTCTCTACTGTGTAGAGAAGGTAGAGGAAATTGCTCTTCACCAAATAAGTTCATGAGCAGTTCTCAAAGAGAATACAAATTTTGTGATCCAACGAATCCACAAACAAGGTTTAAAAAGACCACTTGTTTTAGGTGTGTATGTGTGTGAGAGACTGTGGACAGTAAAATTAAAAACGAAAAGCGGGATGAATACCAAATTTGGCATTTAAATTTAGGACATTCTAAGGACACGACACAAAGATTTTTGAGATAATTCCCAATTCTAAATTGACCTTTACACGGAAAATGTTTCCAACACTTTGTTTTTCTCAAAACTATCCCTAACTATTTTGGTTCAAATACCTTATATTTAAAATAGTTTTATGAAAAATTAAATCTAAATCTGATAATAGTCTATGAAGTCCTCTTTATTTTGAATGACCTTTATAAAATAATCGGTAAACTGTAGGAGAAAGGAAAAATCATATAACACAAAAACTGTAAATCTCGTTACAGAACACAATTTATATCCCATATTTTTTTTAATATTTCCGTGATATTAGTTCTTATTGATTTGAATTTTCAGATATAAAACTATACCTTTCCAAGTGAAAATCATCGCCTGTGGTGCCACAAGTAGTAAAAGCGGGCTTAAACTCTACCATGTGAAAATCATACTTCTCTGTTTTGTACTTCGTCTACTGCGAATAACTGGAGGAAGCATTGCATTCCACGCAAAAATTCGATACCAAGAATTCTCGGGAAATTCACGTTTTAAGACTCCCTGAATCCAAAGAAGGCATTTTTTTAAAAAGGCCCGTGTATGAACATGTTGAAAAGCTGAACTTGAAACGGAAAAGTTGATTTAATACCAAACTTGGTGTCTTTCAGAAATGCTACTCGAAGATATGTAACAGAATCCTCCACGTAAACTACCGTTTACATGGAAGATTTTTGCAATATTTTAAATTTTCTCAGAATAGACTCTAACGAATTATTCTTTAAGAAAATTAAAATGCATATCTTGTAATTTCTGGAATTCAAGAAGTCGCTAGCATGGGAAACAAATTTGTATAATCTTGTACAACTAGTAAATCTTAAGCATACAGGTGAAAAACAAAAGCTACACAAATAATGTCTATCTCTTTAAAACAAAATGTATGCCAAATAACTTCTACGCCTTAAGCCATTTTAGAGATATTTCTTTTTTACCTTCTTTAGCACGTATGCCCATAAAATGTACAGTAGGTAGGGAAGGTATTATACATCCACTCAAAAATTCCATACCCAGATTTCACCGGAAATACACATTTCAGGGTCTCCTGAGTCAAAAAAAAGGACATGTGTGTGTGTGTGTGTGTGTGTGTGTGTGTGTGTGTGTGTGTGTGTGGACAGCATAACTCAAAGTGTTAAATATTAAATTTGATATTTAAGTCCAGTATTTTCCAAGGATGCGACACGAAGATTTTCAGAAAATCCACCACCCTCAATTACCCTTTATATGGAGATTTTTAGAAAATTATGATTTTCTCAAAATGGCTGTAATGAATCTTATTAACATACCATATGTTTAAGATATCTTCATGCTAAACGAAACGTATATCTTGAACTTTCTGGGGATAGCTTCTGAAGACCTCTTCCTTTTGGATGAATTTAGTCTACTGGTAAACCGTATGAGATGAACAAGGTGTATATATGCATTCTTTTTACTTTCTCTATAGGCACTATGTACATAGTGTATAGAGAATGTATTGCACTCCACCAAAAAATTCGATACCGATATTTCACCGGAAATATATGTTTTAGGGTCCCCTTTATCTAAAAAAAGCATTTTCGAAAAAAGGTTCGTGTGTGTGCGTGTGTGTGTGTGTGTGTGTGTGTGTGTGTGTGTGTCCGTGTGTCCGTGTGTCTGTGAATACGATAACTCAAAAACGAAAAATAGGTAAAATACCGAACTTGCTATTTAAGTTTAGTATCTTCCAGGGATGCGACACGAAGATTTTGAGAAAAAAAACCCACCCCCAACTACCCTTTACATGGAACTATTTTCGAAAATTTTGATTTTTTCAAAAACGGCTCTAACGATTTTGATTAAAATTTCGTATATTTAACATATTTATCTGACAAATAAAATGTATATCTTGAATTTTCTGGGAATAGCCTCTGAAGAGTAGTTTATTCTAGATGAATTTTACTGAATTTTGAATAACTACTAAGCCGTAACAGATTGGCAAAAACTTACTACACAAAAATGTAGAGCACATTAAAACAAACAATTTATGTTATATACATTTTTTTCTTGAAGTTCGTCGTTTTTGAGACATTCCTAATTTTTGGTTTCTGTTATGAAAAACATATTTTTCTCATACAGGAACTAGTCAACTCCTATCCATATAAACAAAGGAACTTCATTGACATAGCAACCAGCTTTTGACTATCACTTTAACCTATGGGAGTCCCTTATTTCGCTTCTACTTACAAGGAAGCAAGTAGTAAGACAATTTCTGCTAATTTTTTTCTGATTAACATAAAGTAAATAGAAGTATAAGCTTTTTAAGAATAATTTGTTGCAGGGGTATAGAGAAAGTCATGTGAATGGTACACATCAGATTTTTTAGAGTTAACCATTTACAAGAATTTGCTTGTTAATGGTTTCATTTTTAAACTACTTAAACTTTTCTCATACCGGAGGTCATCTTTCATATTGTCTTCTCTTTTGTTTTACTCCTGGCCGCACTAAGCGAAACAAATTTTAATTATTTCATATAAAGACTGGATTTATAAAAGAATTGACTAACGCTTTAGACTAGTGTATTACTTTACTTTCCTTCTACTTAGAAGGAACTAATTTAACTATTTCGCTTACCATGATGTAGACTAGATATAAGAATGATCTTTTGTAACAATAGTCGCCATGTTTATGAAACGCATTATATTTTGGATCTGAAAAATTTACATAAGTATTTGAGTTCTTTGAAATCTAAGCATTTGAATTTAAGCAAGAACTGCAGTGAAATCAAAATTATAAACTGGGGTTAATAGTTAAACTTAAAGTATTTCGCTGTATTATAATTTATTTAATGTTTTATTTTTAAACTTCTGAAGATGAGAGCCATTGCATTGTAAGTCACATTTTATTGCTTTTACAGGACAAGAAAGAAACGACAAAATTAATAAAACAGCATTAATTTCAAAATCTATTTTTACTTTCTATATACGCACTTTGTACATAGTGTATAGAGAAGGTATTGCACTCCACCAAAAAATTCGATACCGAGATTTCACCGGAAATATATGTTTTAGGGTCCCCAATATCCAAAAAAAGCATTTTTACAAATAGGTCCGTGTGTGTGTGTGTGTGGTATTTAACTTTAGTATCTTTCAGGGATGCGACAGGAAGATTTTGAGAAAAATCCCCCCACCCCCAAATACCCATTACATGGAACTTTTTTCGAAAATTTTAATTCTCTCAAAAATGGCTCTAACGATATTGATTAAAATTTCGTATATTAAAGATATTTACCTGACAAATAAAATGTATATTTTGAATTTTCTGGGAGTAGCCTCTGAAGAGTAGTTTATTCTGGATTAATTTTACTGAATTTTGAATAACTGCTAAACCGTAAGGGATGGACAAAAACCTACTACACAAAAATGGAGAGCACGTTAAAACACACAATTTATGTTATATAATTTTTTTTCGTGGAGTTCGTCATTTTTGATACATTCCTTATTTTTGGTTTCTGCTATGAAAAACATATTTTTCTCATACAGGAACTTGTCAACTCCGATCCATATAAACAAAGAAACTTCATTGAATAGCAACCAGCTTTTGACTATCACTTTAACCTATGGTATTCCCTTATTTCCCTTCTACTTACAAGGAAGCAAGTAATAAGACCATTTCTGCTAATTTTTTCTGATGAGCATAAAGTAAATAGAAGTATAAGCTTTTTAAGAATAATTTGTTGCAGGGATATTTGAGAAAGTCAGGTGAATGGTACACATCAGATTTTTTTTTGGTTTATTGCTTCAAAATTTATTACTATGTACTATAACAACAATGTTTTATGCAAGACACAAAATTAAATAAATATTAATATGAAAAGGCGCACTTAAGATTGTATAGTTCCAAGCTTTACAACCTATTTTAGGGACTTAGGATGATCATGAGTAGTAAACTCAATAATACTTTTAAAACATTTAGTGTTAATAATATTCTAGATTATTGTTAGACTTTTTATTTGGAAATCAAGTGTACTTACTGTCCAAATAAATGCTTCCTGTGATGTGCTATTCCTACAGAATTGAAAGTGAGATTTACAAAGCATTGAAGCTGCGGAGGACCCTGTCGCGGATTAGATTTTTTAGCTAATTACTGGAGGTAGTCTGGAGCATTGTTGCGTGGCGAAGGGCGGCTCAGGTAGAAGAGAGCGAGAGAGAGAGAGCGAGAGCGCGTCTGGACAGGTCGAGATGTGGGACCACCGGGACCTCCAGTTAACGTGCCCCCCTCCCCCCTCCTACTCAACCTGCCGACAAGGCGGGAGACCCGGCTTTCTTTGCACTGGGATGACGCCAGTCCGTGTGTTGACCAGCTTATGTTTTCCGTCCAGTTCTGTCATTGCTAGCCTACCTCACCGTGTAACATGATCCGTGCCTCAAACTTTCCAAAATTCAGCCTTAAAAATCTGATGTGTTCCATTCACATGACTTTCTCTACATCTCTGCAACAAATTATTGTTAAAAAGCTTATGCCTCTATTTTCTTCATGATAATCAAGAAAAAAAATTAGCCGAAACAGTCTTATTACTTGTTTCCCTGTAAGTAGAAGCGAAATAAAGGAGTACCATAAGTTAAAGTGATAGTCAAAATCTTGTTGCTATGTGAATGAAGGTCCTTTGTTTGTATGGACAGGTGTTGACAAATTCCTGTATGATTTTCAAAGCTGAAACTAAAAACAAGAAATATCTTAAAAACGATCAACTCCAAGAAAAAATATGTAGTGCATAAATTCTGTGTTTTAACGTGCTCTATATGTTTTGTGTAGTAAGTTTTTTTCCATCTCTTACGGTTTAGCAGTTATGCAAAATTCCGTAAAACTCATCCAGAATAAAGTAGTCTTCAGAGGCTATTCCCAGAAAATTCAAGATACACGAGTACATTTTATTTGTCAGGTAAATATCTTTAATATATGATATTTTAGTAGTTGGGGTAGTTTGAAAATCTTCGTGTCGCATCTTTGGAAAATAGCAAACTTAAATACCAAGTATATCATATGTATTACCGATGAAATCGTATATCAAATTTTTGGGGCAATACCCTATGTACATAGTACGTGTAAGAATGTAAAAATTAGTATACATATATAATTCATATTTATAAAATAGAACATTAAGAATACTGGTTGTTTATTTTGGGAACACTAAAATGTTTTTAAAGTAGCCAGAATATTAAAAATATGTTTCAAGCCAGCGATTTATTTAATCATTATAATTTTACACAAGCTCTGATATAGTAGAATATGGAAGTCAGGAAGTATTTTGTGCTTTATTTACATTTGCATGTATATGTGAAATTATATTCCGAAATTGTACTGTAGAATTGCTGCATAAATAGAGTTATTTGTTTCATGTTAGTATGGTGATGTTTCTCTAATACCCACTTCCTTGAGTAGCTTGAATAAACTGATGTTCAATTTGGGTGTTGGCGCAGTGTATCTGTGCTTTCCTCATTTTCTGTGTGCCCGACATTGCTCTGTCAGGTATAAGACGTGTGAAGCATTAATCGTTTAGTTTTGGCCTTGGATTTAGAAACAATTGTTTGTAATTTTAGTGCACGTCAACAAAACAATACCCACGTGACATTTAACATTATGAGACTGACATTTGGGGAATTTCCAGTAGAGTCAATTGAAAAATGTTAATGCTTACCTATTTTCCGTTCTACGATCAGCCCCTGCTGTTTTGTTAGTTATTAGAAATGGGCAGAAAATAACTGTCATGTCGAAACGTTACTACAGTAATGCAAACAATAACAGTTACAAAAACAATGAATATAATTACAAAAATAATGAACCCGTAAACGGTTATTGAGTGTGGTCAACATGTTCATTGGTATCCCTTATGAGGAACTCTCAACTCATTACGAAACATCAATCTCCTCTGCAAGATGTCAATGTGGATCTGACATACACTCTGGCGGGAGAAATGTCTAATAATTATTCGCTTCGCTACAAATAAATAGGGTCTTCAAATATATTCGGCCAGTAGTTTGTCCATGCATGAGATCAGAATGCTAAGTAGCGAGTTTATAACGCATTGCCTTTTACAGAGGAATAGCGAACGTTGAGTAGAAGAGGTGGATGTCAACAGTTTCGAGGTTACCTTAGTGAAATAGTACTTGTGTGATACCTTTCCAATATCTACTCGTACGTTTGGAGTATTCGCTTGCATCTCGTAAACCTACAATTTTTAGCATTTATGTTAAGAGTAACGCAAATAACTGGACGGTTATGGTTTTAATGGCACAACTTCTTCATTAAAATTAACGTTTGTTCATACTCTTTACAGCAGTAATTGGAAACTGGCTTTCACAGATTAAATTAAGTAAACAATAAAGCTAAAGAACGCACAAAATATCCTAGTGAAAAACAACCCTGGCCAGTACATAAACCTGTTTACGAAGTCGACAATGCGTGCAGTCCAAGGTTCTGTTCGCATCTCTCCTTTGAGACGAGAGCTTCGCTGAACCAATGCCGTCATGCATTTACATCCATTGGTGCCATTGGCCGAATAATCGAGTGCGGTACCGAAGCCTCCCGCGGTCAGAAAAATAGCCCCGAAGCCTCCCGGAGTCTTAAAGGTCCCTAATTACATAGCCCCCTAGCCTTCCCAAAGCAGGTAGCCTCCCGATCAAAATAGGTAACAATTCCAGTTTGATGTTTATAATATTTGATGAAGCATCACATACTTCTAGTGGAAGATGTTACAATGGTTACTTCTTCCATGTTTTCTCTCTTCAGTTGCTGGTATATTAGTTTTGATGGCATTTCAAATATATCTTCCATAGCTTTTTTCTTCAGATATCAAAGTACTTTATGTCTCTGAATTTTGTCACTAGGTGGTGCCGCGTGGCTATGCTCCTCTTGAATATCCAGGACATCTATTTCTTCAATGGAAAAGGTTTTAATAAAACTTTTGCAACTTTTAACATTGCACGTCCATCGCGCTACCTCACTTTTTAAACACTTCTGGAATCCGAAAGTGTAACCGTTCCGAAGTAGACTTTTCCTTCCTGTCCTACTCACCGTAATTTCAGTCTCGTCGGAAAACATTTCAACTGTGAACTAATTTACCGTACACTGAAAGAAATTAAGAAAAAAAATTAGGCATAGCCATTCCACACCACTTGCTGGCTATTACACCGGTTTCGCGGGAGGCTTGGGGGTTGTTACCTGCTATGCTTACCTGGGTAACGGGAGGCTTCGGTCCTGCGCCCGAATCATCAGATCTATAACCAATTGCGAATATCTATCTGCATAGTTTGTGATGTCAGACAAAACGTATCTTTGGACGTAATGTTTCTCTTGTGTAGCAAAATCGTCTTTCAAAATGACATTATCTGTTTTATTCATAGCCAAGGCTTATGAGAATATTTAAGTTATTATATGCTTAACTTCAGTAATGTTTATATTAGCAACAATGATGCATTTTTCTTTGCTAGATCTGCATCACGTGATGTTAATATTTAGGATCCCATGTGATTCAGTTCACTTGTACAAACTGTATTTGTGCAAAAATATGTAATCTTTTGCTAGTTTAAACCACCGCAGTAATTCAAGTAATTAAATTTAGATTGTATAAACTAACAGTAAGTTTTCTTCAACATCATTCATATTGAAATGACAGTTACAGCTCCTTTACTGGGAACCATTAAGGTCCACTGGGAGTGAAATTTTGACTACAATCAGTCAAAAAATCAAAAATTGTTTTCTTTATTACAGGTAGTCGTCGGAAGCTTTCGACAACTATATAAAATCTACATTTTAACTGCATTTCATTAAACAGCGTTTTCTCAAAACTACATTTTCAAACTTTGAAGAAGTCCACGGTCTTATCTTTTGCTTAAATACAACTAAACTTTCCCAGAATGCGCAGAATTAGATCTCTTTTGTAATATTACAAGAAAAAATATTGTGCAAAAATATATAGAGAAAATGTATTAATTCTAGAGATTAATACATATAACTTCTTTAAAAGTTATATTAATTCAGTAATAAAAATATTAAAATATTTCAAAGTTGTTGAGTGTTGTTCAGAGCTCTAATTCATAAAATGCAAAATTATGAGGCGTGAGGGACCTTTTGATTTTTCAACGTATTTACATTATCAAATGTATGAAATAATTTATGCCCTTCAGAGGCTTTATTCCATTTGAATGAAACTTACGTAATAACAATACAGTTACAGTAACAGGTCAGGAAAATCTATACAGAAATATAGAAATTTAAAATTCCACTCCCAGCATCTCTTAATCCAATGAAAACGATAACTTAATTGTTACAGGTAACCTTTAATGCACAGTAACTATGACCGAAAATAATCGTCACTTTTGGTTTAAGCACTCTCTCTCTCACACACATCTTTCTTTCTTTTTAAGCTTAAAATATACAATAAAATTACTGTTAAAAGTATTTTCTCAGTTCACATTAATTTACTCATTCTCCACAGAGACAATTTCAGGTAAAACAATATATACTTCATTGCATGCAGAGTGCCGAAAACAAAACACAACTGTTCTCATCATTACAGATTCTCGTTAAAAATGAGCCCATCTGGGAGAAAAGAGCCATCTACTTTCCAGATACCGAATGACGGTTCAATATAGGAGAACTTGTGCATAACAATGCTACTTCGAAAAAGTCCAGCTATAAGAAGTTTATTGACAGAAATTGTAGGCATATTTCAGCGAGTTCTACATTTTTCATGTAATAAGTTTTTGTTCAGGTGTCCAAAGTTCACAAAATTCATTAGAACGTTTTCACTGAACATCTTCGTGTCATCCTAGATGCAACTTATAATTCTGAGCTACATAGACACATACACGCAGAGCTTTCTCCGAAGATTCTTTGAGGGGTAGAGGAGAGTTCAGAGATCTCAAACCGTGTATTTTCAGTAAAATTTCAATATCTTTTTTGGGAGAAATTCAATACTTTCTCTACTCTTTCTACTCAATACTTTAAGTTTTCATTGTAAAAATAAAACATATTATTTTTATAAATATATTCAAAGATAATAAGTTATCTCAATAACAGCTTCAAAGAATTTTGAGGATATTCGTCTTATAGGAAATGTATCATTTTTTATACCTTTAACTTCTGCATGCTTTATATTAGTGTTACAGAGACGTAAAGAATCTTTACTTGTCTATCTACTATCCTTTATGTTTACCTGCTCTGCAAAGCATTCTTACAAAATCATATTTTCTATTATTTCGTTTTACGAGGAAAACCTTATGCGGAAATCAAAACAAATATTTCCGGTAAAGTAACGATTTAGAATATTTTGAGTCAATCTACTACCTAATCTGCCTGTTATAATCTCATACATACATCGTAGAAAAAAAAGAAAATCATTGAGAAGATAAACTTATAACAGGTAAGCATGGAAATTTAGGCTAAATTGTCTAAAAGTATATGAAATCAAAGACAGAAAACACTTAATAATAGTTTTAATAAGGCAGCTTTTGATTATACAAATAGAGAAGTATTCTTAAATGTTCATCCTGTTAATTAATGTTTACAACTTCTCAAAATGGCCATAGTACTTTTGATTAAAATGCTGTATGTTTAACATATTTATGTCACTAATATTAAACTTTCTACAAATGATCTATAAAATTCTCCTCATTCGGAATTAGCGTTGTATAATGTTGGTTAAACCACAAGAGTAGATACATACTTATTGCTTAAAATGTATATAGCTGCCTATTTGGTCGAAAAGTCAATTTTTTGGCATCTCAAATCAGAGGTACACAGTTTGATTTCTGGCTGGCGGGGAATTATTCTTTAATTAGAATCTTTTCCTACCCTCCGCAGGGTTTAACAGTAAGAACGTGGGATTGAATCAATTTGTATCAAGTTAAAATTGCTGACAGCCGCACGTTAAATGCAAATGTATATAATCAACGAGTTATTTTTCAAGTAAAAAATCCGATATTATCATACAAGTAAAAGAGGTTGTGTTCAAATTAAACAATTAAAAACAAATATCTTGTGAGCGGCACATTTCACCTCAAATGACATTTTTGAAATGGCCTGGAAAGAAATTATATTTTAAAGCATCAAATATCCACCCGAGCTATGAAGTTCTACTTACAACAAAATGTGCAATTAAACTATTTGTTCAAGTGTTTATTTTACTAACATGAAGTAGCTACAAAAATAAAAATATTGTAAGAATAAAAACATGTAATGTGGTGCATGCACATCACTTTCTCTCTCTGTCCTGCAAACAAACCATCGTTAGAGCATATTATTCTTTTATCTGAATCATGCTAATCGAGATAAACATTACCAGATGTATTTTATTACTTAGTTTCTTATAAGCAGAAGGGAAATAAATACACTAGGCTAAAATGACAGTCAAAACTTTTAAAAGCTATCGCTCTGTGACTGACGTTGAAATTCGGTTATCTTTCTATGTACAGGAGTAAAACAAACGATATATGAAATAGATGAGGACTTCTCGTTTGAGAAAAGTACAAGTATTTTCAAATTTAAACCAACAACAGGGAGTACCTCGGAAATTGTGTATATGACATAAATTATGTGCTTTAACGAGATATGCATTTATTGTGAAGTAAGTTTTGGTCTATTATGGTTCACCAGTTATGAAAAAGAGACCCAGAACTTCAGTGATTACTCCCAACAAAATTAGGATATACCTACATTTTATTTTCCAGGTAAAATATCTTTAAATTACGGCATTTTATCAAAATCTTGAAGCCATTCTTAGAAGGTCGAAAATCTTGAAGAATACTTCGTGTAAAGGGAAGTTTTAGGGGGATTTTCCTTAGAGTAGTCGTGTTGCATCCTTGAAAGATACTAAAATTAAATGCCAAGTTCTTTTTTTAGGGTTCTTCAATGCTTTCAATGAAATCTAGGTATTTCATTATTTGGGTGCACTACCTACAGTGCAAGTACATAGTAGTCGGTAAAGAAAGTGAAAATAACTTCGGTCTATTATGCTGAATCTTTAATTCATAGCTTACAGACAATCTGCATTCATTTTCTTAAAATAAACTGGTAATATTTTTGTCAAGTTCACTCTAAAATACTACAGCGTCTCATAATGTGCTGAAGATGCTGTTAAATGACATTAACATTTTCAGCAGTATATAATCAGATCAACTAATACTAGGAACATATTACACTAACTCTCCTCAAGTATTTACACGTTAAGGTTTATACTTACCTCTAATTTTAATGCTTTTATTGCCTAGGTTATACAAAACTTGCTTTCTAAATTACACTTCTGTAAAAGTTATTGTAAAATTAACAAATTAATGTTAACTAACCTTCTGAATTGTAGTTACTTACACTATAGGGGTTATAACTACATAGCTAGTTGAAGGAAGGAAAACAAGGGAACGTCTAGAACCGCAGTCGATATGTTCCCGGTACTTGAATTTTATTGCGTATAGTAAAACAATAGGAAACGACCAGCGTCTGGAAAGTTGACATGATTACTTATCCAAATTGAGAGGTGCCGCCGAACTTCTCCAGTAAATATACGGTCTTTTTATGAACGTGTTATCAAAGGTTTTATTGGCATTATCCAAGTTATCGTAGCTTTAATGGGCTATTTTATATCTCCAGTCTAAATTTATGCTTCGGTTTAGCTTTATTTCTCCCATTTGTTCATCAACTGCACAAGTCTTTGAACGCATTAAGAGAACGAATAGGTGATTTTATGCATTAATATCTTTATGTATTTTAGTGCTCATTTGCATTCCTATACTTAAAAATCTTATGTGTTCCATTCTGATTTATATAATAACAAACTATTCTACAAAGCTTATTCTTCTCTTACCTCATACTAATTAAGACAAGCATCAGCAGAAACTGTCTTATTGCTTATCAGGTAAGGTAATACATAAGGTTAAAGCGACAGTCACATCTTTTAAAATCTCAATGCTATGTGCTTGGAATTTGTTCTCTTTGCACGGTAAGGAGTAAAACCAAAGAAACTGCAACGAAAAATACCCATTTGAGGAAACTAAGCATTTTAAAATTTAAACCAATAAAAAATATATCGGAAATGTTAACTCAAAAAAAAAAGATAAACTACACAATTTGTGTAGCAGAGTTTTGCCTATCTCTTAGAATTTACCATTTAGAATTAAAAGAACTTGGAGCTCAATCCCAGAAAGTTCAATATATACATTATATTTGTGATGTAAATATCTTTAATATGCAGTACTTTAATCAAAATTGTTAAAGCCCTTTTTGAGAAACGAAAATTTTCGAAAATGCTTCCATGTAAAGGTTAGTTTGCGTTTGGGAAATTATTTTGAAAATCTTTGTGTCGCGACCTTGTAAGATGCTCAGCTTAAATATAAGTGAGGTGCTTATAGACTTAGCACTTTTGAGTTATCCTGTTCACGGAAACTTGGGTACAGACACACACACACACACACACACACACACGCAGGAGTTTTTCTAAAAACACTTTTTTTTTTAAAAAAAAAGTACCCTAAAGCGTAAAACCGATACTTCAAGTGAAATTTCGGTATTGAACTTATGGGTGGAATTTAATGCCTTATCTACCTTTATTTTATTTCGAGGTTATCTTACATATCGTAAAAACGCCATTGCCCTAACCATTTCGTAACAATCAATTAAGCAGCATTTGTTTCTGTTAACACAAGTTTTTATTACGGAGGAAACTGAAATTTCGATAAACTGACAGTAAAAGACAAAAAATTAAATTCAATATGTATACTATTTGATTTAATGTTTCGAAGCGCTCTATTCTATAAAGGGATTGAAATACCTCTTAATTTTTCTCAGAAGACTCTTTATCAGGCTTTTACGTGCCGCAAATCTGCCACACGGGACCGCCGGCTTTAGTTCCCTTCCAGAGGAGGACACGCTTAAGATTTTTACGCCCCTAAATATCCTTCAAATTCTGCCCGGTTCGAACCCGCGATATTGGGAACCTGAGTCTAACATGTTGCCTGTACACACGGAGGAAAAAATACTATGTGTTATATTCACATAACTTTCTCTACATCTCTGCAATAAATTATTGTTAAAAAGCTTATTCTTCTATTTACTTAATGCTAATCCAGAAAAAAATTAGCAGAAGAGGTCTTATTACTTGCTTCCTTGTAAGTAGACAATAGGCAAATATTTTAAAATCTGGCTGCATTGTGTGTTTTAACAAGCTCTACATTTTTTGTGTATTAAGTTTAAAAGCCTATCTCTTACGGTTTATCAGTTATGCAAAATTCCGCAAAATTCATTCAGAATAAAGATGTATTCAGAGGCTATTATTCCCAGACAATTGAATATATACACTTTATTTATTATATAAACGTCTTTAACATGCAATACTTTAATCAAAATCGTTAGAGCTATTTTTGAGAAAATCAAAATTTTCGAAAATTTTTCCATGTAAAGGGTAGTGGGGATGTGGGATTTTCTTGAAAATCTTCGTGTCGCATCCTTGGAATATACTGAACTTAAAAACTAAGTTTGGTATTTAACAGACTTTTTAGTTATGCTGCCTACACACACACATACACACACGGACAGATTTCCTAAAAATACTTTATTGGATTCCGGAGGTCTTAAAATATGTATTTCCCATGAAATCTCGATATTGAATTTTTGGGTGCATTACAGTACCTTCTCTATACACTATGTACATAGTACATATAGAGAAAGTAATAAATCGATGCTTTATTGCACGATGATTACAAGAGCTTTAATATACATTAGAAGAGAAACTTAACCATAATTTTATGAGATGATGAAAATCGCCGTATTATTTGCGTGCTTGTGGGTTTTAGGTTGTATGTAGAAGAAAAGAAAATATCACAGAAGCAGCCGAAACTAAATTAAGTCGGTGTTACACACATAGGAGAAAAAGCAAGATACTAAATTGATCTTGCCCGCATCGATAGTGTAGGGTAACGTGTCTACCTCGCATTCAAGAGGTCACGAGTTCGAATCTCGCTTAGGGTTAGTTACCGGGGTAAGGTTTTTGGAGAGTTTTGTCTTATTCTGAGAATAATATCAGTAACTTTAAGCTTCACAGACCCCAAGATAAATTTGAGCATAATTTCATTCATCGTTTGATATGACTAACCAGGTTAAAAAGTTAAGCTTCAATAAATAAATACATAGATAAAAATGAGTTAAACACTTTTAAGTGTTGATAAAATAAAACGCGAGTTAGGTACGGAATTTAATGTTGTGACATGTTGATATGGTAGGTCAAATGGTCGGAGAACCGGACGGAAACTGGGAGATCCGTTGTTCAAATACCGGAAATGTCATTACATGTTTACTTTCTCTACACGTACATGTACACAGTGTATAAAGAAGGTTTTGCATTCCACCTAAAAATTTTATACCGAGATTTCACAGGAAATATTTTTTAGGTCCCCTGTACCCAAAAAGAGCATTTATAGAAAAAATGTCCATGTGTGTGTCTGTATTCCTGTGAATATAAAACTCAAAAACGAAAAGTCGTAAAATTCCAAACTTGGCATTTAAGTTTATTATCTTCCAGGGATGAGACACGAAGATTTTGAGAAAAATCTCCCCACGCCAAACTACCCTTTACATGGAACTTTTTCAAAAATTTTGATTTTCTCAAAATGCCTCTAACGATTTTGATTAAAATATCGTATATTAAAGATATTTACCTGACTAATAAAACGTATGTCTTGAACTTTCTGTGAATAGCTTCTGAAGACTGTTTTATTCTGGATTGCTAAACCGTAAGAGATGCACAAAAACTTACCACACACAAAATGTAGAGCACATTAAAATACACAATTTATGTTATATACATTTTTTTTCGTGGATCCGATCGTTTTTGAGATATTTCTTATTTTTGAGTTCAGCTTTAAAAGACTTACATTTTTCTCAAACAGTTATTTGTCAACTCCTGTCCATACAGACAAAGGAACTTCAGTCACATAACAACCAGCTTTTGACTATCACTTTAACCTATGGTACTCCCTTTTTTGCTTCTACTTACAAGGAAACAAGTAATACGATGATTTCTGCTAATTTTATCTCGATTAGCATGAAGTAAATAGAATCATATTTATACTTTTTAACAACAATTTGTCAGAGGTGTAGAGAAAGTCATTTGAATGGAACATTTTTTTATTCTACCTTTTCAATTTGTCCTACACGCGGTTTGTGTAAAAAATCAATTAATTGCCATTGATTGACCTAATGGTTAAAATAGACACTGGGGACTTAAAAGGTTTATGGCACTGTAAGTGACATCTCCTTGTGTTGTTCCGAAAAAAATCTGATATGTTCCATTCACATGACTTTCTCTAGCTATTCCACAAACAAACTATTAGTACAAAAGCTTATTGCTTTAATTACATCATTCTAACAAAGATAAACATTACCTGAAGTGGTCTTAATTCGTGATTCTTTGTAAGTAGAAGAGAAATAAGAGAATGCACAGGCTAAAGCGCTAGTCAACTCTTTTAAAGTCGATCGCTATGTGAAACAATTTATATTCTGTTCTCTTTGCTTACTAGGAATGACTTCCCGTTTAAGTATAGCTTAAATATCTTGAATTGAAACTGACAACTTGATATTTAAGCTCAGTAACCACTAAGGGTACGAGGGGCAGATTTTCAAGACGGTCAACCACCCCCAAATAATACTTTACATAGCGCATTTTTAAAAAATGTTGATTTTTCAAAGAGGACTGTAACGAATTTAATTAAAATAAAACATGTATATGATATGTTTATAACAAAAGAAATGTACCTACATCTTGAACTTTCAAGGAATTGACTGAGAAGTAGTCTTCATTAAAAATGACATATATAACTGATAAACCGTAAGAACTGTTAAAAGAGGAGCTGTAATAGGGTGAACAGTATACTCACCCCTTTCAGCAAGAATTGCTCTAATTCAAGTTCTAACTTTTATATCCATAGTTGTTTTAATAACCTCTTTTATCGAAATAATGTTACTTCATTTTTATCAAACAGTTTTTGAAACCGTGAAAAAAATGCCGCCTATGAATGTGGATTTGACCAATATATTTCTTCCTAAAAATGTATATCTTGTCTAAGAATACAATTCATCTGAAATTATTTTTCTAGAGTTAACCATTTCTGAACTATCCATTAATATTAATTTCAATTTTCAAAAACGTATAATTTTCTCAAACGGAAGTCGTTATTCGATATTTTACTCTTAGTCATACAAAGCCATTTGCATGGGCATGGGTATTTGTGGTGTGTGTAAATGTGTATACGTGTGTGTGTGTATTAGAAGAAAAAATGGTAAAGCAATAAAAACAAAATGTGGGGAACAGGAGAAAAAAGAGGACTGAAGGAGGGAAAAAAATGACAGAGGCTTATTAAGGCATCACTATGCAAACTGTTCTTAAAAGATTTGACTACCCTTAAAGTTTCCTGTATTCTCTGTATCCCATTTTATCTTAAAGAAAATAAAACACTTTCTGCAAATATTTACCTCGTTTAATATGAAGTAGATGCACGATTAAACATTTGTAAGAAGAGTTTGCACTAAAGTGAATAGAGAAGGTCATGTGGGTAGTTTTTTATATAAAAGGTCATTCAACATTGAATTTTATCTTAAAGTCATATTTAAAAATATTAAAAACAATTGCAGAACTATTTACCCAAGTAAATTTTATCATGGTAATGCTAAAAATGTGAAGATAGGTAAATAGCCTGTTTTTTTATACTTTTCTCATTCCCAAATTGGCGAAAACTAGAGCGTTTTTGGCCAATATTTAATGTGAGTAATGGGAATAGAAGAACCATCATACGTGAAATAACTTGAGCAATGTTGCTGGTGCAATTAATTCACAGAGAAAGAGGTATAGTTTTTGCATGTCAGAATTTTTACATTTGAATCAGTAATTACCACACCAGCAATTTAACTTGCCTATATTATATAGAACTTGGCGAATGAAAGCAACAAGATGTTGGTGGGCTTACTAAATGCATACATCTGCAGGGAACTATAGCATTTAGCAGCTGATAAAGTAACCTGTGTTTTATTTCTTGCTCACAGCATGTTTTATTATCCGCACATAAAATGTTTTTATTACTGCCTAATAATGTTTGGAGAGTTGGAAGGGGTTAACACTTACTCTCAGTAGTTTAACCTCTATGCCGATGGATACATTTACATACAATTACCACTGGCTGTCTATAGCCGAGCAAGAAATGTCTGATCATTCACGCTTCTGGGGGTTTACCTTCTGTACCGACCTGTCTAGATATATATGATCCGGAACATCATTAAATTGTTATTCAAGAAGCAGTACGGCTTTCAAATTAATAATCTATAATCTTATTTAATTATTTTTACTTTCTCTACACGTACTATGTGCCTAGTGTATAGAAAAGATATAGTAATGCACTCAAAATTCAATACTGCGATTTAACTGGAAATACATGTTTTGGGTACCACTGAATCCAAAAAAAGACAGTTTTGGAAAAAGCTCCTTGTGGGTGTGTGTCTGTGTATAGCATAGCTCAAAAACGAAAAGACCATTAAATACCAAACTTGGTATTTAAATTTGGTATCTTCCAAGGATGCGACACAAAGGTTTTCAAGAAAATCCCCCCACCCCAGCTACTCTTTACATGGTACTTTTTTCGAAAAATGTTATTTTCTCAAAAATGGCTCTAACGGCTTTGATTAAAATATCGTATATTAAATATATTCACCTGATAAATAAAATTTATATCCTAAATTTTCTGGAAACAGCCTCTAAAGACTACTTCATTCTGGATCAATTTAAGAAAATTTTCATAACTGTAAACCGTAAGGGATGGACAAAGACGTTTTTCAACTTTGATAAACTTATACTTTTCTCACACAGGAATTTGTCAACTCCTGTCCATACAAACAAAAGAACTTCAGTCACATAGCAACCAGCTTTTGAATATCACTTTAACCTATGGTACTGCCTTATTTTGCTTCTACTTACAACGATGCAAGTAATAAGACTATTTCTCTAATTATTTCTCGATTAGAGCGAAGTAAATAGAAGCACAAGCCTTTTAACACTAATTGGTAACAGAGAAGTAGAGAAAGACATGTGAATGGAACAAATCAGATTTCGTTGATTATATTGATTTTAATAATATTTATAACTTATTCAAATATCAGGTGGAGATCCAATTTACCAATACTTATTCTGGTTATTTTGTTTTTATCCACCAGAATTATTTCCTATTCCCGACAGAGTTGAAGTATGTACGTGAGAGTGAGTGTGTGTGTGTTTGAAGAAAATAAAATGATTAAACCCCCAACGCTATAGAACCTGTGTCAGCAAATTGTTTCTAAAAGCACAATCCCTAATATGTTAAAGGGGATTATATAAATAAAAAAAAAAAACTAAGGACAACTGTCTGCCCACTCAAATTCTTGCGTTACACCAACTTTGGATAGCCCCAATGATATGAGTGGCTTGGAGCCAAAAGAGAAAATGAGTACAATGAGAAAAAGGCTGTTGGTTTTTTCTATATACCCATGGAAGAAGCTTATTACTCCTTTTTTTTTTTGTAGTTTAAGGTCCTTTAACCTGGTTGGTCATATTGGACGATGAATGAAATTGGTGAAATGATGCTCAAACGATCTCGGGGTCGATGGAGATTAAAGTTACTCGACATTCGTCTTCTCAGGATAAGGGAAAACCCCGAGAAAAAGAAATACCGTTACCAGGTAAACTTACTCTAAACGAGTTTCGAACTTATTAGTGTTATATCTAATCCTATTATTATTAATATTATTACTATTATTATTACATTTTACAAAAATATTTATGTGATGTGGAACAGAGATTGAAGTTTTCATTTTGGAAGATTATATAGATTTCGTAAAAGTTTGGGAGTTATAATTAATAAAGATAGACAGAAGAATGATATAAGCAGCAAAATTGACAAACGTAGATAAACAAACATCATGTTAACTACTTGTTATGCGACAGAGATATAAACAATGAAACTGAATTAAAAATTTGCAAACCAATACTGAGAAACACCCTCACATTTGTGGCTGACATTTTGGAAACGCAATAGAGATTTAATAAGATGTTTTTTCTATGGAAATGTGGTTTTTATGGTCAAAAGGGTATTAAAGATTAGAAAAACAATACTCAAATTTTATTAAAGAAGATATGAAAGTTAAAAGTTATTATATAAGGTAAAAACGATTAAATGGGAGGACATATCAGAAGAATGACACAGAAAAGAATATCCAGAAATGTTTGGGAATGGTGTCCACTTGGAAGAAGAGGTACTTGGAATATAGGAAATAAGGACAAGAATGCAGGCAAAAGAGTAGGCATGGAGAGGAGTGGAATGACAGGATCCAGCAGATAAGAAAATAAAACCTTAGGAAGAGAGTTAGGTAAGTATTGTAGTTATGTATTATTATTATTGTTATTATTCTTTATATAATTAAAGTATTAAAGTCTTACATTTCGCGAAAATACAGGAAAAATCTATCTAAACTTTATTGACCGTCTGTACCTGTAAGTCCCGCTTTCTAAAAACGCTGCTTTAGGGTCTGCATTCTAATGCTATTTTCATATTGAACTAACCTTCGACCATAAGATACAACAACTTAAGACTTTTATATTATAAAAATAGAAAATTTTTTGCAATAAAATTGTAGTGATTGTTTTTATTTTTTTTAAGAAGGGGCACAAAATCCACGCAACTGCAATCAAATGTAACCTCTTCTGTTTCCAAGTGTGCCATTACACTGGTTATCTTACTTGGGACCTCCCCATCCCTTACCACATATTTGATACAGCCGCAGCTATTCGAACTGGCGAAATTTGGCTTTGAATGGATGACCAGTCCAGTGTTTATTGCCTTAACACTCACGGCTATTCGAACCGTGGTTGGCTATTCGGTGGTAGTGCCTTCGGAAGAGAGAAAATCCGCTAAGGAATTAGAGAAAGAGCGGCATATGCAGCAAAATAATTTAGTTAATACATCTGCGTTAATAAATACTGAGACACTCATTGCGTCCTTTATATAAATGGTGCCTGTACATACATACAACATACATACATACATACATACATACATACATACATACATACATACATACATACATACATACATACATACATACATACATACATACATACATACATACATGCATGCATGCATACATACATACATACATGCATACATGCATGCATGCATGCATGCATGCATGCATACATGCATACATACATACATACATACATACATACATACATACATACATAATCTCATGCTTTCTGGACTACCAATGAGAAGCTTTAAGGATTACGTCAAGTTTACTCAAAGTTATATAAATATTAATGTTTAAATCTATCTTGAAGTAACACATATTTATAGACGCATTTAAAAGTTCGGTGTTTTAAAAATGTAGACATCCTCTTCCCATGCCTTTCAGTACTACTAATGGGACTTTGTAGGAACAAGCTCCTTTCTCTACATGAAAGGAATTTAAATACTCGGTAATGTTTACATCACTTTTCTGACGGTTTTTCTGCTATATTTATGGCTTTTCATTCCGCGTTATATACAACAAGTTGTGCAAAATGACAGAAGAAAAATATATTAATACAACTATTACAAAATAATAGTAAAATATGTTGAGATTTTATTTTGCACAGTGGTTGTTTAGCATAAGGTATATTTTTAACGTAACGGTGACATACACTTCTTACTCGTAAATCATTGCCGTACAGATCTTTTCACACTGATTATTACGCGTTTAGCTTCACTGCAATAAAGAGTTTACCAACTGGGTTACACTCCGGCTACGGAAAGCAATATAATCAATCTCCCCCAATAAAATAACTTTTACTAACACGCGCTGTTATATCGCTGATTGTGCAAGAAAGAGCAGAAAAAGAGGGAGACAGAGAGAGAGAGCACCATGTTTTAAAAAAGTCTGGTTTTATTCTTCACGCTGTTCTTCACGCTTAGCAACCTGTTTATAATTTCTTAACTTTTCTTCCTTTCCAGTAATTTGTTTCCTTCTTTAATTATACGTTTATGCCTTTGCCAGAAATCTTTCTTTTTTTCCTAAAAGTTTATTCCAATACCAAATACAATTATAGGTAATGCCACATTTATTTATAGCATTTTAAGAGCTGGCCCCTTAGCTCAGTTGGTAGAGCACTTGTCTGCTGAGGGGCCCGAGTTTGATCCCCGGTTTGGAGGTAGGGTTTTTCGCTTCCTAGATTATTTCCCACTCTCCTAAGAGCCTGGAAGTATAGATGTGAATGTTTGCCTGATATAATGTTAAATTAATGATACATAGCTAGAAAAAATTCGACATCAGTACAGGAAGTAATATTAACGATAGGCAATATCTATGATCCAAAATGATATGCCGCCGATAAATCATGCAGTTGAAGGCGGGATTATAAATGGAATGAATTAAGCCAATTTCTATCCTCAGCTTATACTTAAAGTTTATATTTTGCAGTTGAAGGTAGCTATTCAACCGCAATTTATCCACATGTTGGACTCAATTGTTATGCAATTTTAGAATTATAAATTGTAGAAATAAATCATAATACTTCGAGATCCATTGCTAACCTAAGTGCGAGGTTCTTCATATGTTTTCATCGATGATTTGCATGTGTTTCTTTCTATGTTTCATTTGATATTACCTGGCGAGTTGAACCGACAAGGAAGACGGTTTTGTGTTGCATTCTTTTCCTGCGTAGGAAATGAGCGGATGTTGCAGATTGTGATGCAGTCTATTATTAGAACAGCATAGTAACTAATTATAAATTCTGATATTATTATTCTGTATGTAATAATGCAGAGAAGGTTTCGGATCATTTCATCTTTCTTCTATAAGCCAATACAACTTAAAATATCTGTATTAGCTGATTACTAATGGAAATGTGTCATTGCTATTATTGGCATATATGTCATCATACGCTATTTTTATTACAGCAACAACTTGTTTGTAGCACTTATTTTAAGTTTACATAAAGTAATGTAAAGTATTTTCTAGATTGTTATCCTAAACGTAATAAACGTAATAAACAGTTAATTTTCCAATTTTCCAATTTAGAAGTATTATTTAATTCAAATTATTATAATGAATGTCATTATGTTTCTGTTATTTAACGTTTTATCTAGTGTTAAATATAAGAACCAAGTCATTAACACATCATTATAAATTATAAATATAACTAAAATTAAAACAACTAAAAAGAAAATAAAATAATATTTTAAATCATTAGTTTGAAATTAATTAAATACTCATAATTTTATTAAAATATAATACAAATTTTGGGCACCGATATACTCGCTTCAACCCAAATCAATATACCTTATTAAATTTATACAATTATCTTTTTAAATCTATTTCTTATATTCATTTGTTCACTAAAATATTCCTATTACAAATAATGTAAAGGCCAAGCTCTGTTTGACTCCTTATTTAATAATTTACTATTATTTATGTACTAAATATCTAATATACGGGACGAATTCCTATTGAATAAACACCGTTTAATTTGGTGATACTAATAAATGTAAGAAAAGACTGAGGTTGAGCTCATGGCATAATAAGTAGTAGTATATATACTCAGAATTTTCCGTAAACATTTTATTATTATTATTATTATTATTATTAATAATATTATTATTATCATTATTACTATTATTATACAAATTATTGCTATTGTACAAATAATAGAAGCTTATCCTATAATTAAATTTAAATTAATAAACAATAAACACTGCACGTTTTTAGATGCTATTATCAAATATTTGGTCGCAGCATGACGATTCCCCACATAATCATACATAGGCAATCGCTGTGATAATCTTCATATTGTTATTATGTGTTTCTCTAATTTTAAAGTGTATATCCAGAAAAGTATTTTCAGTTGCAGTGGTCATTCACTCAGCCTGG
Source organism: Hymenopus coronatus (assembly GCA_030762935.1). Lineage (NCBI taxonomy): Eukaryota > Metazoa > Arthropoda > Insecta > Mantodea > Hymenopodidae > Hymenopus > Hymenopus coronatus. Next base: position 112,838,287 of record CM060888.1, on the reverse strand, counting down.
CACAAATAAGTATGTTTGGTTACGAAGTTTAAAGGTTAAGATTAATGCAGTCTGTAACGAAAACATGACGTCATTAAGCAATGAATGAGCAGCAATAGCCGACATGACATCATTAAGTTGTTAAGGAAGAATAGTAGTTAATTACGCCCTAGCATGGAATTTGTAATTCACAAGCGGTGCTTCGTAGAAGGCAATGCTTTATCCTGAGACTAGGTGCCAGGTGTCTCCGTTTCGAGCCCCTTTTTAGCTACATAACCACTTACTTAGAATTTTAAATTAAATTCCTGTTAGAAACAAACTACGAATTAATACTTTTTAGTACATAATTATTCTTATAATAGTGAATTTGTTGCAACATTAAAAAAAAAACATCTGATATGTTCCATTCACATGACTTTCTCTACATCTCTGCAACGCATTATTGTTAAAAAGCTTATTCTTCTATTTGTTTAACGCTAATCGAGAGAGAAAAAAAATAGTAGAAAGGGTCTCATTATTTGCTTCCTTATAAGTAGAAGGGAAATAAGGGAGTACCATAGGATAACGTGATAGTCAATAGCTGGTTGCTATGTGACTGAAGTTTCTTTGTTTGTATGAAAAGGAGCTGACAAGTTCCCGTATGAGAAAAGTATAAGTATTTTAAAACTGAAACTAATAACAAGAAATATCTCAAAAAAGACCAACTCTACGAAGAAATCTAAATAACATAAGTTGTGTGTTTTAACGAGCTGCACATTTTCTGTTTGTTTAGTTTTTCTCTATCCCTTAAGGTTTACCAGCTATGTAAAACTCCTAAAATTCCTCCAGAATAAAGTAATCTTCAGAGGCTAGACCCAGAAAATTCAAGATATACATTTTATTTGCTATATAAATACCTTTACTATATAGTACTTTAATTAAAATTGATAGTCATTTTTGAGAAAATCAACATTTTCGATCTTTTTTCCACATAAAGTGTAGTTTGGGTTGGAGGAAGTTTTCTCAAAATCTTCGTGTCGCATCTCTGGAAGATACTAAACTTAAGTTTGGTATTTAAGTTTTGGTTTTTGAGTTATCGTGTTCACAGACACGCGGACATACACACAAACGGAGCTTTTTCTAGAAACACTTTTTTTTTGGATTCAGGGGACCCTAAAATGTCTATTTCAGGTGAAATCTCGGTATAAAATTTATGGGTGAAGTGCAATATCTGCTCTATACACTTTGTTCATAGTACGTGATAGAAAGTAAAAGCAAGTGTACAAAGTTTAAAACGTATCAATTTTACACTATTATACACTATGTACATAGTACGTGCAGAGAAAGTTAAAACAGATGTACAAAGGTTAAAACGTATCAATTTTACACTATTATACACTATGTACATAGTACGTGTAGAGAAAATTAAAACAAATGTACAAAGGTTAAAGGTATCAATTTTACTTTCTCTACACATATTATGTACATAGTGTACAGAGAAGGTATTGCATTCCTCCCGAAAATTCGATACCGAGAACACAATAACTCAAAAACGAAAAGTAGGTAAAATACCAAACTGGGTATTTAAGTTTAGTATCTACCAGGAATGGGACACGATGATTTTGTGGAAAATTCCCCCACCCTAAACCACCCTTTACGTGGACAAAATTTCAAAAAGTTTATTTTTTTTCAAAAACGACTCCAACAATTTTGATTAAAATACCGTATATTAAATATATTTTATGGCAAATGTATATATTAAATTTTCTGGGAATAACCTCTGAAGACTTCTTTATTCTGAATGAATTTGCTGAATTTTGTGTAACTGGTAAACCGTAAGAAATAGACAAAAACTTCCTACACAAAAAATGTAGATCACGTTAAAACACACAATTTATGTGATATACTTTTTTTTTCGTGGAGTTGATCATTTTTATATATTCCTTGCTATTTGTTTCAGCTTTTAAGAAACTTATATATTTCTCATACAGGAATTTGTCAAGTTCTGTCCATACAAACAATGGAACTTCAGTCACATAGCAACCAGCTTTTCACTATCACTTTAACCTATGGTACTCCCTTATTTCGCTTCTACTTGCATGGAAGCAAGTAGTAATAGTATTTCTGCTAATATTTTCTCGATTAGCGTGAAGGAAATAGAAGTATAAACTTTTTAACAATAATTGATTGCATAGATGTAGAGAAAGTCATGTGAATGGAACATATCAGTCAGAGTAAGAAACTGTAATTGGTAGGAAGACGTAACTTCGCGATGATGTAGGAATTATTGGGGACAGCCGAAGTGGTGTTGTGTGCGACGGGATGTGAACCAATGCTCGCTGTACTTGACACCCGGGTCAGGTTTCCCCGCTGTCGCACCCGCTACAAGCCGGCGCTCTGACATTGCATCTCGCGTTACACCGCCTGTCTTCTCCGCCACGTCATTTCGTAACAAATATTTAGATTGTTTTACCTTCACCAGCTAATTTCCTTTCGTTTGTAGCCAACTTCCTTTCCTCTAATGCCACAACTCAAATCGATCCTGCTATAAAGTTTATAACACGCAGAGACTTGACACTATCGTTCCGTAGAGAATACTACGAGGGTCTCTCTCTCCCGGGTCTCGCAATAAAAACAGCATTTAAACAATATTTTGTTTCCTTTATTTCTCAAAATAATCTCCAGAAGGCTAATGCATTTGTCTAATTGAATTAAACCACCTCTGAGATGCGATTTATCAAGGTCCTCAAAATAGCTGTTTACCGCTTCAACGACCTCTTCGTTGCTGTGAAATCTCCGTTCTCCAAGAATCTTTTTGAGGTTTGGGAACAGGTGGTAGTCACTTGGTGCTAGATCTAGAGAATAGAGTGGATGTTCAAGCACTTCCAACTTTAATTCTCTCATTTTTCCCATTGCAATGAGTGTACGATGGGCTGCAGCATTGTCGTGAGGAAACAAGATTTTTTTTTTTTTTTTTTTTTTGTTAAATGAGGTCTATTTCTTTTCATCTCATCACTCAAACTTTGCAGTAAGTTTGCGTAGTAGTCACCAAGAAATGAATAAAAATAACATCCTGTGCATCCCAGAAAACACTATTCACAATCTTTTTAGCTGAAAAATTGACTTGGCCTATTTTGGAGTTAGTTAACCTGGCGTAATCCACTGTTTTGAATGTGATTTAGTTTCTGGAGTGTAGTGATGTATCCGAGTTTCATCTATGGTGATAAGCCGTCTCAAAAATTCACTGGGATTTTTACGGTAGAGCTCCAAATTCTTAACAGAAACGGGTTTTCTTTACAACATTTCATCAGGTGTCAACAAACGCGATAGCCATCTTGCACCGATCTTGTGAAAGCCCAAAACATTACATAAAATATTACCTGCACGTTCTTTTGTATGTTCACAGCCTCTGCGGTCTTCCAGTACTGAACGATGAATTTTTTCAATGATCATCTGATCGCTTCTACAGGGCTCATCACTAGTGCTCGTACGTCCCATTTTAAACTCTGTAACCCACCTTTTAATCATTGAATATGAAGGGACAGTCTTTCAATGTACTGTCCATTTCCTCCTTGATTTCTTTAGGCGGTAAGCCTTTCAAATGAAAGTATTTAATCACTGCTCGTTTTCCCAAATCCTCCATTTTACTGAAAACTCTAAAATTGTCTTGTTTAAACGCTGTTATTCGAAAACTAAACAAGCTATTGACCTGTAATTATGGATACAAACTAGTCTAAAGTTAAACTATACGATGCTACCGTCTAACTGGCCTATTGGCGCCATATCTGTGTGAGCCCAGGTACTTATCAGCCGACCCTAGTACACATGTTTCTAATATTTATCTTAACTGGCAGTTTGAAAAATATTTTCAGTTTTTAACTCTTTCCAGCCAGATTTATTTTCGAATGAAATTGCTTTTTGAAAACTAAAGGTACATGATTGATTCTTATGAACTTAACAAGCTAGTATTACCTGATCCCTATTGGTAGCTGAGACAGTACATGGCGTGTCACGGGGTTAAAAGTTTTCTAAAAGCGATATATAAATTATAGCCAATATAATATAAATTATACTAAGAAGGGACAAATGTATATGGCAAATGGCCAGAGAAGAAACACTGTAAAACGTCTAAGAAGTCAAGGACAAACAGTCGTCAGGAGCTAATAAGTGACCCAGGTAGGATGGTATCGTTAAGGAAAGGACGTTGAATTAAGGGGTGAGGTTACACTGCCCAAGGGTGGACATAAAAGAAAAACAGAAACAATTCTCTTGTTGGTCGAGCGACACTTTTGCACTTGGCATGGAACATCCGCGGAGCTAAAATGTGATATTTGGGTCCATGTGGAGCTGAATGGGCTACCTTTGGTTGTGATGGAAACAGTGTTGATTTAATACGGACCAGAATACGGACGAAATCGCTGCACCAAAAGACGGCCAAAGGTAATAAGTAATAATAGGCACGGTCGAGTAAAGCGTAACTTAAGAGTAGAAACTTTATGAGGAAGGCGTGTGTGTTCGACGGCAGAAAAGGCCGAACAAAATGAATAAATGAGTTCAGTAATAATCTGGAACTCGAAGAAAATCACTTGTGTCTTACCACACCTGAAAAAGATTCCATGCTAACAAAACTTGAGCTAGGGCACCCACATATCCACACCATTCCTAAATTGCCAAACCCTTTACGCGGGATACGAACCCGCTATCCCTAGTTACCGCCGCATAGCTCAGTTGTGTTAATGTGAGGTTAACACAGGTTGGAGTCCGTGCTGCCGTGCTACTGTGATAAAAGAAGGGATGAGCCTTGGTAAAATAAACATTGGTTGGCATACCTGAGCTTAGACTGCACCTTGGTTTCAGTGAAGGAAGTACAGTTCTGTATTTGTGGTAGAGAAAACGTATCATTGAAAGGGTTTTATTTTCGCGTTTGCTTATTTTAATCTATGCTAATATCAATAAATTTAAGACAAGACCAAAATAAATACAAATAGTGGAAGAGAATTATTGAACTTTATTTTTCAAGTCCTAATTTTTACTTGCCTACAAATAACACAATGATGCCTTATGGCAACATTGGCCTAGAAAGGGTTAAACAGCATTAAGTTACGTTTCTCGTCACCTTATCCCTGTCTGTCTGTCTGTCTGTCTCTCTCTCTCCCCCTCTTTCTTCATATTATAACATACTAGTTGCTATTAATCTGTATACAGTACTGTGGTGAATCATTTTAAGCGTGCTTAAAAGCCAAGATCCCATATTAGTAAATTTACTAGGGGATAAAAACTCTCGTGGGACAAAATTTTGAAATATCGTCTGCGCTGATTGATCTTATGAACCGATAGTATCGTTAACAAACAAACAATTAGAATTGTATACTAATACTATAAATGAAAATATGTATCTAATGTATTAATGTGTGTACTTACGTAGTATGTAGATGTGCCCTTTCAGCTTGCAAAAACGTATTATTTCTGACGGACATGAGCTATAAAATACGTAATTTTCAATCATACATTACTGAGGGTGTAAAACTTTATCTTATTAAGAATGAATGTCATAGAGTAGATAATAATTTGACTCTACAAAGATTGCATGTAGAAAGACTGAAATATACTTAGATAAACTTTTATAAGAATTAAGTAACAAAAGACAGAGCTTAAAACAGTCATTCTCATTTAAAAAGACACGAATGTTACACAGTTCCTTAATTTTGATTTACCAGGTGTGTGTATGTGTGTGTGTGTGTCTGTGATGGAGCACTGTCAAAACCACTGAATAACCTTTATTCTAATTCTATGTATAGGTGTACTAGAATACCTTCTATGGCCCCTGTTTAAGGCATTCTATGCTGTAATCAACTTCATTACCAATGTGTACTGACGTGCCGTAGTCAACTGCATTACCAATGTGTATTGACTATGCTTTAATCAACTTCATTACTAATGTGTATTGACAATGATGTAATCAACTTCATTACCAATGTGTATTGACAATGTTGTAGTCAACTTCATTACCAATGTGTATTGACAATGATGTAATCAACTTCATAACCAATGTGTACTGACTATGCTGTAATCAACTTCATTACCAATGTGTACTGACGTGCCGTAGTCAACTGCATTACCAATGTGTACTGACAATGATGTAATCAACTTCATAACCAATGTGTACTGACTATGCTGTAATCAACTTCATTACCAATGTGTACTGACGTGCCGTAGTCAACTGCATTACCAATGTGTACTGACAATGCTGTAATCAACTTCATTACCAATGTGTACTGACTATGCTGTAATCAACTTCATTACCAATGTGTACTGACGTGCCGTAGTCAACTGCATTACCAATGTGTACTGACTATGCTTTAATCAACTTCATTACCAATGTGTACTGACTGATGTAATCAACTTCATTACCAATGTGTATTGACAATGTTGTGGTCAACTTCATTACCAATGTGTACTGACTATGCTGTAATCAACTTCATTTCTGCATTAGTTCATTCTTCAACCTTGGTTACAGCAGGAGTTTATTTATTGATTCATTTCTATTTTTTCTATTATCTTATTTAACAATTTTATAAGCCTATTCCCATATATCTTTACTAATTCAGATTCCCCTTCAGCAAAATCAAATGGTCTACGATTTGTTTCAGCAAGACAAGAAACAAACCATTACCAATGTGTACTGATTATGCTGTAATCAACTTCATTACCAATGTGGACTGACTATGCTGTAATCAACTTCATTACCAATGTGGACTGACTATGCTGTAATCAACTTCATTACCAATGTGTATTGACCATGTTGTAGTCAACTTCATTACGAATGTGTACTGAATGTGCAGTAATCAACTTCATTACTAATGTGTAATCAATGTGCTGTAGTCAACTTCATTACCAATGTGTATTGACAATGTTGTAGTCAACTTCATTACCAATGTGTACTGACAATGTTGTAGTCAACTTCATTACCAATGTGTACTGACAATGATGTAATCAACTTCATTACCAATGTGTATTGACAATGTTGTAGTCAACTTCATTACCAATGTGTACTGAATGTGTTGCCGTCCACTTCATTACCAATGTGTACTGAATGTGATGTAGTCAACTTCATTACCAATGTGTACTGAATGTGTTGTAGTCCACTTCATTACCAATGTGTACTGAATGTGTTGCAGTCTACTTCATTACCAATGTGTACTGAATATGATGTGGTCCACTTCATTACCAATGTGCACTGAATGTGTTGTAGTCCACTTCATTACCAATGTGTACTGAATGTGTTGCAGTCCACTTCATTACCAATGTGTACTGAATGTGATGTAGTCAACTTCATTACCAATGTGTACTGACAATGTTGTATTCCATTTCATTACCAATGTGTACTGCCTGGGCTGTAATCAACTTCATTACCAAGCAATCAGACATTCCGCCGATGATTTACATCACTTTGCATTATATATGGGACATTTTTATCCCGTATTAGGAATGCCGGTGCTGTACGAAATTACGATTATGAAAGGTAAGTAGAAGGATCGACTAGAATATCTTCTACAGCATTATATAATAATTTCATAAAGAACGAGGGAGATAAATGAAATTAAGTTGTTATACTAGTTTAAAAATACTTCACCAGACAACGTGCATAAGTCAATAACTAAGTGCAATAAAAACTGGTGGTCGGAAGGGAGAACGTAAAATATCGATTAGCAACTCCCACGTGACTTACCCTATCTGTTATAGTTTCATATCTATGCTATGCAGCCAGCTGTTTTATCCACGTTAAACGCATAAAGTGGGTAATAGATTGGGAATAAGAATTCCTCGAGTTTTGAAAGCCTTGATTGTACCTTTTATTGTCACTTATCCCTAAAACAAGTATGCTGTGTTTGATATAAATTGGTCAAATGGTTTGTATTGTTGCCAAGAATTCGGAAATATCAGTAGCATATCTAAGTTAATCTACAGATAGTAATTTTAGATTGAGTACTACGTATAGTGAAGAACACACATTTAGGTCTTGATGGCCAAAAGGCGCACACTTTGTGAACAGCGTGGCCAAAAAGTGATCTTAGTTGCAACCTGTCTAAGCACTTATCATACCCCAAAGAGACAAACTTTGCAATCAGTCCCAATACATTGTATTATATATCTATGTCTTAATGGACTTTTAATGGGTTCACTGTGAGGAATATCCTCTCAAAGACCTAAGAAAAGGAAATCTTTACTTATCAGGCAGATGAACTCGATGGTATTGAATGAGTCTCTGATATAATATGTTCATTTTTTTTTACTTTCTCTACACGTACTATGCACATAGTGTATAGAGAATGTATTGGAATGGACCAAAAAATGCGATACCGAGATTTTAATAAAATATATGTTTTGAGATCCCCTGAATACAAAAAAGTATTCTTAGAAAAAGGTCCATGTTTGTCTGTCTGTCAAAAACTAAAATACCGTTAAATACCAAACTTGGTATTTAAGTTTGTTATCTTCCAAGGATGCGACACGAATATTTTCAATAAAATCCCCCGATCCCAAACTACCTACCTTTTACATGGACAAATTTTTGACAATTTTGATTTTCTCAAAAATGGCTGTAACGAGTTTTATTAAAATGTCGTATATTAAGGCCATTTACATCATAAATAAAATGCATATCTTGAATTTTTGGGTAATATCCTCTGAAGACTCCTCATTCTGGATGAATTTTGCCAAATTTTGCATAACTTACCACACAAGAATGTATATCTCGCCAAAACACATACTTTATATCCTTTACATTTTTGTTGCGGAGGCATTTCTTATTAGTTTCAAATTTGAAATACTTTACTCAGACAGGAAGTATCCGTTTTTACTTTTGTTCTACTCCTGGCCAACCAAAGAAGCGAATTGCTATGACAACCGCATATCGAAGGTTGCTTATGTTGGGTCTGACATGTTAGTCAGCACTGCGCTATCATTAAATCCCCCTTCCACTGTCAAAGTACACGTGAGGTTTTAAATATATAGTACTTTATTAAAATCTGGACATCTATTACCAACACGTGCTTCACTTGGTCATGGTGTAGATGGAGTACCCTGACGCGCGTTCCCACAACTTTCGTTGACACCCTCTTGCAGGTTTGCAGATGTCTCAGAGGATGACAACGAAAGTTGTGGAAACGCGCGTCCAGGGTACTCCATCTACACCATGACCAAGTGAAGCACGTGTTGGTAATAGATGTCCAGATTTTAATAAAATTGACAGCTCCACTGTATGTAATGACTTTTTTAACGTTTAAAATTTTATGTGACGGTGGAGGGCGGATAAAAGAACGTCACGTGGCTGCACCGGCGGCTATCACAGAGTGCCACCATGTAACCGACCTGGGCACAAGCATCCTATTTTCTATCTTTGTCCTTTCTGCTGTCTCAAAAAACTTTTACCAAAGAATATGGTATTTCAAGGTAAATTTATAATTTTCGCCGAATGGAACGTATTGCCTAAGTATACAATAAAGTATGGATTTGAAAGAGTGGAAGTTTTTTAAAACTGTTGGCTATTTTTGCCAGATTTTTAGAACTAAAACATTTCTTCATAACAATATTCAGAAGAAAATTTGGTGATATCACAAGATATGCAATTCCTCTCCTTCTCTATAACGACTCAATTTAAAGATATTTAAGCTCTCCTTGAATGAAATGGGGTGAATATGCTGAAACAACATTCATCTGTGGCCAGTGCTCGGGCTTTTCGCCCAGAGTTCACGGTTTCGATTCTCGTATTTTTTTCTTTTACTAGAATCGTGCGCTATCCCTTACATAGTCTGAAAGCATATATGTGGGAGGAAATGTGTGTATGGTTAACATATATAACTGAAAACCTCAACGTTAAGAAACCCTACAGTTCAGCGAGAAAACACCTGCAGTTGTTTTTCAAGTCAAAAGTCCCCTATATGACTAAAAATGTTAAAGGGGACTATATAAATTAAACAATAAAAATTCATATCAGACATAGCTCAGTTGGTAGAGCTCCTACCTCTGTGAATACAGTCCCGGGTTCTATTCCGCCGGAGTATTTTTCTAGCCAATATTATTTGGTGTTCTTCCCAGAGTCTGGAAATATGAATGAGAGTGTGAATATGTATGTGTGATGTAATGTATAAAACCCAAAAGAAATATAGCAGCTGCATACGAGTTAAATACAATTCCAAAGCAAAAGGCCACCTATATAACCGTTGCAATATAAATTAGCTTAGCGGCTTACGTTCTCCGTAAGGAGGAATTAAACGTGGGTATCTAGAAGCAGAATCCTGAAGAATAGCCCACGAATATTAATCATTGAATGAAGAACCGGGAACGGGGGATCGGCATGAGAATGGGGAAGTAAATGACCGGAAATGAAGGCAAAATGGATGTCAGGAAAGGTGGAACTAGAGCAATTGGTGAAATGAATGGTGGCAGAAACCGGAGAACCTTAAGCAAAACACCCAGACGCCGCTTTGTCCACCACAAATCCCATAGCGGTCCCCTGGGATTGAATCTGAGTTCGCCTTAGTGAGAGCCGAGAGATCCAACTACTCGGCGCCGCCCATTTAGTATAAATGATACCTCTACCAAAATACCATGTGTTCTGGTGGTTAATGTGCTAAACGCTAAACCAGAGGTTCCAGGTTTTATTTCCGACTGGGGTAAGAATATTTATGTGGCCGAAACTCTTTCCTATTCTTCCAAGAGTCTGAAAGTGTGTATGACTCCGTCTGAGACTTTAAAGAAAGTAAAGATAAATATAATCCAAATATGCAACGAGTAAATACCATGTCCATGACTATTGTGCAAAAGGTGCCGATATGGCCTAATATGTTAAAGCTAGCATAAACATCTGATGTGTTCCATTCACATGACTTTCTCTACACCTCATTAACACACTATTCTTAAAAAGCTGATTCTTCTATCTACTTCATGCTACTCGAGAGAAACATTAGCAGCAAGGCTTTCTTGTAAGTAGAAGGGAAATAATGGTATACACTAGGCTAAAGTGATAGTCAAATCTTTCAAATGGTTGCCATGTGGATGAAATCCGTTTCTTTGCATTGCCAGGAGTTGACAAATTCCGTATGAGAAAAGTTTTAGTATTTTAACACACAAGCTAGTAACAAAAAATATCTAAAAAAAGGGTCAACTGTAGGAAAAAAATATATATGACATAAATTTTGTGTTTCAACGAGAATTTACACATTTTGTGTAGTAAGGTTTTGTCTATCTCTTACTAGGTATACAAAATCCAGCAAAATCCGCCCAGAATAAAAAGGTCCTCAGAGGATATTCCCAGAAACTTAAAGATATATATTACCTAATATTTGTTTTTAATATACAGTATTTTAATCAAAATCGTTAGAGCCATTTTCAGTAAATCAACATTTTCTGAAATTCCAATAGAGGGCAGTTTGGGGGGGGGGGATTTTCCTCAAAAAAATCTTTCTGCTGCGTCCTTGGAAGATACCAAGATTGGTTTCTGAGTTATCGTGTTCACAGACATACGCACACACGGACACATGCACGGACTTTTCCAAAAATGCTTTTTTTGGATACATGGAACACTAAAACATCTATTTCCGGTGAAATTTCGGTATCGAATTTTTGGGTTAGTGCAATACCTTCTCTATAGGCTAAGTAGATAGTTCGTGTAGAGAAAATAAAAATGGAACCAAAAAAAAAAAAAAAGAAAGAAAGAAAGAAAGAAAAAGGAAGTGTGTATAAGTAGTAGGAAAACAGTACAGAATTAATTTTTATTTTAGAATCTGTCAGCTGTTAAAATAAAATATCACAAGTGCGCTTCTCTATTCTTATCATAGATTTTAATTAGAATTTCTTAAATTGCTGAATATTTAAGGTTAATTTAATGTTTTTAAATTACGCTTACCTGTTGTATCTATTTAAACTACATTAAGTTCTGATTACACGTTTTCAGACCATGAACTACTTATGTGATATAAATGCATTGTCATTCGTGTTTTTGTATACATGTATAACATGCTCAGATATGTGACACTACCTCAGTTTTACCATTAACTCCTTTGATAGATATCAGAAATAAGCATTATCAGTCATTAAATAGGAACCTAAATTGGTGACTCAATTGTTTATATTTATACTTGCTTTAATTCGCTTTCAACACTTCAATTTCATTAATAAAATTATTACTTAGACGTTCAAAATTATTGCTATAATTCCTGTTTGTAACACAAAAAAGCAAACTATAAGTGGGGTTATGAACGACTTCCTATGTACACCTCGAAAATAAATAGAAAAAACATTAGTATGAAGAGTGTGTGTAAGTGTCCATAGTTTACGTTAGTTACGTTATATTTTACCGGTTTCTTCGACTTTATATTTAATGTTTATTTTCTCTACTACATGCCTGCAGTAAGTAGGCAATGTATTTTATTACAATGACAATTTAGATATCGTAATTTCACTGGAAATATATGCTTTGGGGTGCGGGGTATCCAGAAAAAACAGTTTTGAAAAAAGGTCCTTGTGTGTCTGTGAACAACACAACTAAAAAAATCGGTTATATGCCAAGGATGCGAAACAAATATCTTCAATAAAATCCCCACTCTCTGCCTCCCTTTACATATACACTTTTTAAAAAACTTCGATTTTCTCAAAACTGGTTTTATTTCCCAAAAAGTATATACCTACGCAAATCGACTTTACCAATAGTACCACAATTATTACTCCAAAAAACAAAGTTCAGCTTAAATCTATTGCTAAACACGCTTTTATTATATCCCTCTTCATTTTTTGATGCTTTCCTCTCACAGAGCTAGAGGCTGAAATGTCTTTCTCTGTTGTCATTCGATGGAGATTACGCACATGCACGCAAAAGCATCATCAAAGAAATACATTATCCACAGGAACTAGTATAATATGTTTCTCTCAGTTGTACAATTAATTGTGAACTGTATTTATCTTTAAATTCCTTTTTGTTTTGTTTACTAGGAAAACTATTTGAAATATAAGGTGATTAATAAACAAGGCAATGTAATTCTTATAGTACTGTATGATGCGTTCACTGACTCATATATTTCACAATTATCCTTTATACACGCTCATATTAAGTGATTATTTTAATCACCTTTACCAATGGAAACAATTCTTATTTCTGCCCACGTTCAAGAGCCGCGAGTGTGAATCTCGCCTGGGTAGAGTTAACGGGTAAGGTTGTTTTTGGATTTTTTTTTCGGGGCTTTCTGTTATCCTAAGAAAACGCATGTCATATATCTTTAAGCGCTCCATGGACCCCAATATCATTTGAATACTATTTTACTGATTTCATTCTTCGCCCAAAATAACCAACTAGGTTAATGTACGTTAAGCTACAAAAGAGGAAAAAAATCTGATGTGTTCCATTCACATGCCTTTCTCTACGTCTCTGCAATTAATTATTGTTAAAAAGCTTATTCTTCTATTTAGTTAATGTTAATTGAGAAAACATTGGCAGAAAGGGCGTTATTACCTGCTTCCTTGTAAGTAGGAGGGAAATAAGGGAAATAAATGGCGTGTTATTTATAGACGCTCTTTAACTACTATGGTTCTCAACGTCCCATTCTAAATTGGGCGTGAAAGACCGCTTAATTTTGCTTAGAGGCCCCTCTATCAGGCTTGAGATTCTTTTACGTGCCGTAAATCTACGAGTTTACTTCCCTTCCGAAGGAAGCTATGCTAAGGATTTTTACACCCGAAAAAAACCATCGACCTCCGCCGGGTTTGAACCCGCGACCTTGGGTATATGAAGTTAGCATGGTAACCATTATACCACGGAGGGTGACTAGGGAAATAGAGGAGTACTATAGGCTAAATCGATAGTCAAATCTTTTAAAAGCTGGTTGCTATGTGATTGAAGAACCTTTGTATGGAGAAAAGCCTTTTAAGGCTGAAACAAATAACAAGGAATATCTCCAAAACGGCCAATTCGACCAAAAATATGTATATAACATAAATTGTATGATTTAGCATGCTCTACTGTTTTGTATGGTAAGTTTTTGTCCATCTCTTACAGATTACCAGTTATGTAAAATTCCGCAAAGTTCATCCAGAATAAACATGTCTTCAGCGGCCATTCCCAGAAAACTGAAATGTACATTTTATTTGGGACGTAAATATCTGAAATATAATAGATTTGAATCAAAATCGCTAGCCATTTTTGAGAAAATAAAAAATTTCGAAATTTTTTCAATGTAAAGAGTAGTTAAATGTGGGAGGATTTTCTTGAAAACTTTCGTGTCGTGTCGTGCCCTTGGAAGATACCAACTTAAATACCAAGTTTGGTATCATACACACAGACAGACATACAAACACACACATACATCGATATTTTTCTAAAAATATTTTTTTTACATGTATTTCTGGTGAAATCTTGGTATCGAATTTTTGGGTGCAATACAATACCTTCTCTATACACCTTGTACATATTATGTGTAGAGAAAGTAAAAATTATTTCTAGTTAACTTTTTTAAAATCTGCTTTATTTTACGTCACTTAGCTCCTAGATAACGACGGAACTGTACCTGGTTGACGGATTGTGGTGAACTGTTGCCTTCTAGAACTTACCCGTACATTACCACTTTCGTTTTCTGACATGCAGATAGCGGTAGGGTACCACAGTTTAACTGCTTTCACATCCGTAGTCAGATTTCAGAAGACAATTCAGCCAGCTCTTTGAGATCACATCTCTATAACCATACTACTTAACTCCCCGACAAGTAGATGGCGTTACGGAGCCAATCAGTCTAGCTGATTTAACTATCTGGTGCTAGATGGAAGCGAAGATGCTATTGGCATCAATTTTCATTTTTTAATTGTTTTAAATTGAAGTTGATATTTTGGGTCGTGGTACTAAATATACAATTCAATATTTATTTTGGCGCCTGAGAGAAACCACGACAAACACCAGCCAGATTGGTTGGCCCATGGAATCTGAACCAGGGACCTGCCAAATACGAGCCTCAGATATTTTGTTTTTGTTTGTGATCAAATGGTGATGACAATGTTGTTTCAATCAAGACTTTCTCTCCAGAGTTTATTAGAACTGTTCTTATAAAACTTTTTCTTTTATCTACCTCGTGTCAAGAGAGTGGTTTCAAAGTCTTGTGTTCTTTTCTTGATCACAGAAAACAAAACTAGCGATTAACCAGTATATCAAGTTATAACCATTTGACTAATCAAACCAGTAATTCTCCCAAATAAGATATTTATCTGTGTTAATATTAATTGCGTGTGTCTAAGAGATGAGTAGCTACCGGTCTATCAACGGTCTATCAATTAAACAGATATTCAGAATAAAGAGGCCTTCAAGGATGAAGTCTATCAATATGATATTGATTTACTTATTTTGCGAGAATTTCTAAGCAAATATTTTAAACATTGGCATTTTAACGAAAATTGTTTGAGTCATTTTTATGAAAAAAGAAAATGACATATTCCATGTTAAAAGATTGTTCGGGGAGCGGGGATGTTAAATTTGTTTTGCCTAAATTCGTGTCTTGACACGAAGCACGTATTTATATACATTCTTACGGTCACACCAAATTACACTAAATAACATGTCAGAAAATGATGAATATTTCAGAATCTGTATGAAATATACATTGTTAATATTTCATGTAATATCCTATTTCAATATTTCTAAAGTTATCGAGCAGCACAAAAATTGAAGATTCGAATTTAAAAAAAAAAAAATGTGGTAAATTCTGTCTGCTTATCAAGTGCCAAGGTAATGTATCTATAATATTGTAATTTCGGAAATAACTATCATTATCGTTTTAAGAAACGAATACTGACAGTAAATCGATTATACACGTCTGCTGGCTAGGAACCGAGCGGTGACGAAGAAATTATCGGCAGGTGAAAGGCCCGCAGCCGCATAGAGAAGCGTGACAGCTCTGGTTGTTAATGTAACTTACTGAGACAAAGTCTTCTCCCTTGTGCCATTATTGAAGTACTTTAAGATATATCAATATGATGCATCTATTAAATTTATTTTCATAAAGTAGGCAGATTTTTATTTTTTATACTTCGTACATGGTATATAGGTAGATAAGGCATTACATTCCTTCCAAAAATTCGGTATCGAATTTCACTCATAATACTCTTTTTAGGGTCCCTGTATTTAAAAAAGCGCTTTTAGATAAAAATTTGTCCATGTATCTCTGAACAGCATAACTCAAAAACGACAAGTTGGTTAAATACCAACCTTGATACGATCTCTGGGGATGCGACACGAAGATTTTCAAGAAAATCCCTCACTCCAATTTACCCTTTACATAGAAACATTTTCTAAAAAATATTTATTTTTTCTAACAATTGTTCTAAAATGCCGTATATTAAATATATTTACATGAACTATAAAATGTATATTTTGAATTCCATAGGAATAGTTTCTGAAGAACTCTTCATTCTGAAATACTTGCATAAATGTTAAATCGTAAGAGATGACAAACTTACAACATAAAAATGCAGACCTCATCAAAGCACTCATTGTATACCAAATATTTCTTTTTGTGAAGATAATCCTTTCTGAGATATTGCTTGTTGAATGTTTTAGTTTTCCAATTCTTATATTTTTCTTGTTGAATTTCAATTCGAACATAGAGCGACCTTCTTTTAAAATATTTAACTATCGCTTTAGCTAATTGTTTCTATTTATTCCCTTGTACAAAGAGATAATGTAATTAAACCATACTTATCAAAATAAACATTAGAGTGAAGTAGATAGAAGCTCACTGCAACATAGGTAGAGATACTTGTGTGAAAAAGCAATCAGACTTTTTGTTCTCCTGTAGCATGTAGTTTTAAATTGTGGGAAACACCTAGCTTACTTCATGGATTAAATTTCCAGTCGGATCTTTTAAATCCACAGGCACCTCACATCAGACAATATGCCTTTTCTAACAAGGTTTATTGAAACTTGTTCGTATACACCAGCATTATTTACTTATTTGTTACAAAATGTTGTTATAGGTTCTGTCAATTGGATTAAAAACAAATGGCCACATTCTAATAACCAATATTTGGAAAAAAATTACGTTTGAGAAAAAGCAAGTTTAGCTAATTTATAGAGAATAACAATGAATACGTAAAATCTCTAATAAAATGGAATTACTATAAAATTATAAATGTAAAAATAAAAAAATGATAAATACGTTTTCAAAAATATACCTTAAGGATTATTTTGATTACATATAGTCTCTTCGGTTGTGAAAATAAAACAACCAGCCAAGCTGAGCTTATAAACTCTCTATTTGTTTATAGTGTTATTATTGTAATGAAATATTAATTTTATCCGGGTATTGTTTGCTGTAGATCTTTGAAAACTGACAACTGGTATGTCGTTGTAATTTAATATTATGCATTAATATTTAAGGTATATTTTCTTGCATCTTTTGTGAGATTTAATGTTATAAAGCATTGTACGATATAGTATAAAGGATTTTTAACTATATTATTTTAAATACAAAACTTCAGATATTTGTATAATGATAACAGTGAATCTCGTTGAATTTCCAATAGCTGCTACATGTTCTAAATTCATGGCAAACTTGAATTTTAAACAACTAGAAAGAGAGAGTACTTTTTCCACTATCCATAGACTAACATTAATGGCATATATCGAAGACCTAAATGTACAGTTTTCCCTATTAATCCTACCATTATGTTCTAGTTAAGGTTCTTAAATCACTCTAGTAAATCTAGTAACGGTTTTTACATATCAGTGTTTACGGGTACAATTTTTTAGAGTAATTCCACCATAAACACAGATTTTATAATTATTTTTGTTGTTCAACATTTTTATCTCAAGCAAATTAATATATGAGAGTTACCTTTATACTATTTGATATGATTAGGTTTATAATCTTCAGAAACTGGATTTTGCTTTTTCATTTATGTTATGAGATTGTTTGCATTCCAAGATAACAGCTTTGAAAATAAATTGGCGTTTTCTAGAATTCCAGAAACAATATTTTGAAATTTTATACGTTTTGTTTTTAGTTTATGAATCTTTTCTTGCAATGCTTTCATGGTTTCCTGTCGTTTGTCGTTTGTCTGTTGTGTCCTGTTTATATGATACTAAATGGAAGAATCAACACACATTGCAGTTTTTGTCTGCGAAACTGGTTGGAAAGAAGGTAAATGAGACTAAGTTTATAGGTGAGGTAACAAAAACACGAACTCTATCAGATATTTATTCTATAAGTTGAGACCAAAACCAACTAAATATCTCAGCTAGTTAGTTTCACATTTACAGAAGTTGCGAAAATGTTCATGAGTATTGGAGGGCAGAATTCGAGCGGTCGCGTGCCGAGCAGTGCTTGCGGCGTTGCCAGACCAACAATTACATTTCAGCTAGCCGTGGGCTTTCTTTGTTGTTTCAGCAAAACATATGGAAACTGGTAAAGACAAATATCTACGGATGGTAGAGTTGAAACCATAACATAGAGGAAGCAACATCTATTGGTTAGTTAGATATTAGGACAGTTATACGAGACATGTGAAAAAGCAAACATTAACAGTACCGGAGTATAGAAAGATTATATAGTTGTGATTTCAATTACTATCAATGAAGAAAATTTAAATTAGGAATAACCCTTATTGATCAACATATAAACACGATAACTGCAATAAATACTATACGTTTATAATGCATTATACAATATACTGTATACATCTGATTCTATTTAAAACACTATTGCATTAAGAAACAACTGTACGTAAGCAGGCTTTAATTATTTAAGGATTTCTGTAGCTAAATAATGCAAGAGCGTCTAAACAATACCTCGTTTGTGCTTTGTGTTTAGGTACCTATTACCTTCTGACCCCATCACTGTCTTAAAATGTTGTGAGGTCACTGTATGTTCCAGAGTTAGTACAACTACATGGATTATAAGAAAGTCATTAACTGATTATTAATAATTTCCGTATGTAGTATTACAAAAGTAAGGTCAACACAGTTTGATTTTGGCTATATTAGGTATTTCAGGAAATGCTCTTATTACTCAAATGAAACTATATGTCATTAACTAAGACAAAGTTGGTGCCAGCTGTTTGTTAGGTATATAGTATTATGTAATTACTTAGATAACTTATATAATAAGGTTGGCATCATAAAAGAATTCAGTGCAAGTTGCCTAAAGCTTTTAAGTTATTTTTTTATATTTATGTAAGTTCTGTATATTTAACTTAATAATACCTAATAGCGCTAAGCTATTTACTTAAATATTATGTAATGCAGGTCTATCTTCAAACCAAATTTAGATAAGTTACGTTTAGATTATTCCAATCTTAGACATAGCTAACAATGTATAGACATTTTCAAATGATTGCCTTTCAGCTTAATCCAGAGATACTGGGGTCAATTTTCTGCTGCAGGGGAAGGTTTTCTTTAGTTGTATGCTTCCTAGAGCTTATAAATGCGACAGAGAGAGAGAGAGAGAGAGAGAGAGAGAGAGAGAGAGAGAAAGTACTTTACAAAGTTATAGAAATAAACGAAAATAAAATGAGTGTATTGCTGATAAGATATTTTTCTTAAACCAAAATGAAAAGTGTTAAATATAACAAGCAGCGGGAGAATAAAAGGTCGCAAATATATAAAAATAAGTTTTATGTGTGGTGGAGTTAAATATACATTTAGATGGTTTGGTTTTTGGTGAGCTGATCTACTTTATCTACTTTATCTACTGCACTAAACATTAGATTGACAATTCAATCTTAAAATCAAGGAAGAATAAAACTAAAATTGGATGAAATTCGAAATAATCGAACCTAAAACAATTATCTGCTAAGATAAGAATCTTATGTGTTCCATTCACATGCATTTCTGTACATCTCTGCAATAAATTATTGTTAAAAAGCGTATTCTTCCATTTACTTCATGCCAATCGAGAAAAAATTAGCAGAGAGTCTTATTACTTGCTTCCTTGTATGTAGACGGGAAATAAGGGAATGCCGTAGACCAAGCGATAGACATCTTTTGAGGTCTGGTTGCTATGTGATTGAAATTCCTTTATTTCTATGGACAGGAGTTGACACATTTCTGTATGAGAAAATTATAAGTATTTTAAATTTGTCGCCTCTGTGGTGTAATGGCTTCATATACCCATGGTCGCGGGTTTGAACCCGGCGGAGGACGATGCATTTTTTGGGCGTAAAAATCTTTAGCACGGCTTCTTTCGGAAGGGATGTAAAGTTGTTGGTCCCATGCACGTAAAAGAACCTCAAGCCTGATAGAGAGGCCTCTGAGCAAAATTAAGCGCTTTTTCACGCCCAGTATAGAATGGGACGGTGAGAACCACAGTAGTTAAAGAGCATCCATAAATAGAATTATTTTTAATTGATTTTAAAGTTTAAATCAAAAACAAGGAATGTCTTAAAAACGGCCAACTCCACGAAAAAATGTATTGTGTCTTTTAACGACCTCTACATTTTTTGTGAAGTGAGTTTTTGTCTACCTCTTACGATTTACCAGTTATGCAAAATTTTTCAAAATTCATCCAGAATATACATGTCTTTAGAGACTATTCCCAGAAAATGGAAGATATAATTTTATTTCTCATACAAACATCTTTAATACATTACATTTTAATCAAAATCGTTAGAGTCATTTTTGAGAAAATCAAAATTTTCGATGAATTTTCCATGTAAAGGATAGTGGGAGTGGGAGATTTTCTTGAATAGAAAATAGATTCTGCAGAAGATACTGCACTTTTCAGACACACAGACCTTTTTCTGAAAATGGTTTTTACTTTCTCTATACGCGCTATGTACATAGTCTATAGAGAAGGAATTGCACTCCACCCAAAACTTCGATACCGAGATTTCACGGGAAATATATGTTTTAGGGTCCCCTTAATCTAAAAAAAGCATTTTCGGAAAAAGGTCCGTGTGTGTGTGTCCATGTGTCTGTGAACACGATAACTCAAAAAGGAAAAGTCGGTAAAATACCAAACTTCGAATTTAAGTTAAGTATCTTCCAGGGAAGCGATACGATGATTTTAAGAAAAATTCCCTCATTTCCAACTACCCTTTACATGGAACTTTTTTCGAAATTTTTGATTTTCTCAAAAATGGCTGTAACGATTTTTATTAAAATTTCGTATATTAAATATATTTACCTGACAAATAAAGTGTATATTTTGAATTTTCTGGGAATAGCTTCTGAAGTGTGCTTTATTCTGGATGAATTTTACGGAATTTTGAATAACTGCTAAACCGTAAGAGATGGATAAAAACGTACTACATGAAAAATGTAGAGCACGTTAAAATACACTATTTATGTTATATGTATTTTTTCGTGGAATATATCGTTTTTGAGACATTCCTTGTTTTTGGTTTCTGCTTTGAAAAACTTACACTTTTCTCATACAGGAATTTGTCAACTGCTGTCCATACAAAGGAACTTCAGTGATATAGAAACTAGATTTTGACTATCACTTTAACCTATGGCACTCTCTTATTCCGCTTCTACTTATAAAGAAGGCAGTAATTAGACTATTTCTGCTAATTTTTTCTGATTAGCATGAAGTAAATAGAAGTATAAGCTTTTTAAGAATAATTTGTTATGGAGATGTAGAGAAAGACATGTGAATGGTACACATAAGATTTTTTTGGATACAGGGGGCTCTAAAACGCAATTTTTCGATGAAATCTCGGTATCGAACTTTTGGATGGAATGCAATACTTTCTCTATAGATTATGTACATAGTAGGAGTAGAGAAAGTAAAAACCAGTAGAGAGTTATAATGATACCAGTGAACATGTTTACTGAATGTTTATAAGGCACGTATTACATACCTAGCCTGCGTATTATGAAATGACTTGAGCTGCCGCGTGTTGCCCCTCCCCCCTCTTAGAAACCTGTTATTCCTCGCCCGAAAGGAACGAAAAGTGAAATTACGCGTTAAATTCAATGGGACAAGAGTCCCGGCAGCATTAATTCACTTCATGAGGCATCCATCCTGTGGCTAATTGTGCACTCCTTGATGCTTGTCGATATTATTATGTTTTAATTTATTTTCAAACAGCCTATAAACAAACAAGAAGAAGAGGCAGATGGTCGGCCCGTTCCTAATGCTATTCAGGTTGTAGGCGATGATGATGTTACGGCAGGTGGCGTAGTGATCTTCCGCCTTGATTTCTGGCAAGTGAACGAGCCAAGTTTGATGGCTGTCCGCGGTACAACCTTGCTTGAAGTGTTGGAACAATATGGCATGGCACATCATTACTGCGAGATAGCGTCTATACGAAACAAGTTATTAGCTTTTCAGCAGGTGCAAACAAAATATCTAACTACATGTTCAGAATACTTAACTGAAAATCCTGATGTATTCCATTCAATTTCTCTACATCTCTGCAACAACTTATTGTTAAAAAGCTTATGCCTCTATTTACTTCATTCTAATCGAGAAAGATTAGCAGAAATAGTCTTATTACTTGCTTACTTGTAAGTACAAGCGAAATAAGGGAGTGATAGTCAAAAGTTGGATGCTGTGTGACTTGTTTGTAAGGACAGGAGTTGATGAATTCCTGTATGAGAAAAGTATAAGTTTTTAAAGCTGAAACCAAAAATCAAGAATATCTCAAAATGATCAACTCCACGAAAGAATGTATATAAAATAAATTATGTTACATACATAACTTGCTATTTTCTGTGGTAAGTTTTTGTCCATCTCTTACAGTTATGAAAACTTACGTAAAACTCATCTAGAATAAAGTAGTCTTTAGAAGCCATTCCCAGGAAATTAAAGATATATATTTTATTTATCAGGTGAGTATCTTTAACACACCATATTTAAATTAAAATCGTTAGAGTCATTTTTGAGAATATCAAAATTTTGGAAAGGTTCCATGTAAAGATTTGTTGGGGGTGGGGGGATTTTCTTGAAAATCTTCCTGTCGCATCCTTGGAAGATACCGTACGTAAAAACCAAGTTTGGTATTTAACGGTGTATTCGTTTTTGAGTTATGCTATTAACAGACACACATACACAGACCTTTTTCCAAAAATGCTTTTTTTGGATTCGGGGGACCCAAAACATGTATTTTCGGTGAAATCTCGGTATCGAATTTTTGGTTGCATTACAATGCCGTCTCTATACACTATGTACATAGTAAGTGTAGAGAAAGTAAAATCACTATAACAATATATTTGCAGCATAGTGTATAAAACCTCTGTGTACAAATAATACGTTTAGGTGTATTATATATATGATTTCCTTTAATTAATATTGAAACCCAGGTTTTAAGATAATAAGTTTTTTTCTTGTAATCTATTTATATTTTATTTCCTGTTTCTCGAAATTTCTTCCTTACAGGTTGGTAACACTCGGTATTAAAATGGTTTTAGATTTGAAGTGCAGCATTAATAATATCTTCTTCTTCTTCCAAACTTGACAGTTAGGCTTCTTGTAACCCCTTTATGGATATTGCTGTATCCATCTTTTCTTTGGCCGCTCCACATCACAGCTTCCCTTTGAAGAACAAACTAATATTTAGTGCAATAGAAGATCATGCTCATTAGAAATCAGTCTAATACAACTGAAAATGTATTTTGTTGTTTTTACTTTCTGTACACGTACTATGCACATAGTGTATAGAGAGGTTATTGCATTCCACCCAAAAATTCGATACCGAGATTTCACTGGAAATACATGTTTTTGGGTCCACCTGATCCCAAAAAAAAAGCATTTTTACTTTCTCTACACGCACTATGTGCATAGTGTATGGAGAAGGTATTGCACTCCACCCAAATATTCGACACCAAGATTTCACAGGAAATGAATGTTTTAGGGTCCCTTATATCCAAAAAAAAGCATTTTCACAAAAAGGTTTGTGTGTGTGTGCGTGCGGTGTGTGTGTGTGTTTGTCCGTGTGTCTGTGAACATGATAACTCAAAAACGAAAAGTCGGTAAAATACCAAAATACTTGGTATTTAAGTTTAGCATCTTCCAGGCATGTGACACGATGATTTTGAGAAAAATCCCCCCACCCAAAACTACCCTTTACATGGAACTTTTTTTTAAAAATCTTGATTTTCGCACAAATGGCTCTAATGATTTTGATTAAAATATCATACATTAAAGACATTTACCTGACAAACAAAATGTATATCTTGAATTTTCTGGAAATAGCTTCTGCAGACTACTTTGTTCTGGACGAATTTTACGGAATTTTTCATAACTGCTAAACCGTAAGACTTAAATAAAAACTTACTACACAAGAAATGTAGAGCACGTTAGAAGACACAATTTATATTATCTACATTTTTTTCGTGGAGTTGATTGCTTTTAAGATATTCATTGATTTTGGTTTCAGCTAGGAAAACATTTCTTTTCTCATATAGGAATTTGTCAACTCCTGTCCATATAAACAAAGGAACTTCAGTCACATAGCAACCAGGTTTTTTAACTATGATTTTAACCTATGGTACTCCCTTATTTCGCTTCTACTTACAAGGATAGAAGTAATAAGACTATTTCTGCTAATTTGTTCTCAAGTAGCAGGAAGTAAATAGAGGCATAAACTTTTAACAATAATTTGTTGCAGAGATGTATAGAATGTCATGTGAATGGTACACATCAGATTTTTACAAAAAGGTCCGTGAGGCTGTGCGTGTGTGTCTGTGGACAGGATATCTCAAGAACGAAAAGACCGTTAAATACCAAATTTGGTATTTATATTTGGTATCTTCCAAGGATGCAACACAAAGATTTTCAAGAAAATCTCCCCACTTCAAACTACCTTTTACATGGAATAATTTTCGAAAGGGTTGTTTTTCTTAAAAATGGCTTCAAAGATATTGATTAAGATACAACATATTAAAGCCATTTCTATCAGAAATAAAATGTATATCTTGAATTTTCTAGGAATAGCTTCTGATGGCCTCTGTATTCTGGATGAATTTTGCATAACTAGTAAACCGTAAGAGACTTACTACACAAAAAACGTAGATCTCGCTAAAATACACAATTCATGTAATGAACATTTTTATCTTGGAGTTTATCGTTTTAGAGATATTTCTTGTTATTATTTTCAATTGTAAAGTACTTATTCTTTTCTCAGACAGGAAGTATCCGTGTTTCTTTTGTTCTACTCCAAGCAAAGAAGCGATTTGCAAGACAATGTATAACGACAGTTTTCAAAGCATACGACTATCACTTTAGCATAGCACATTTCCTTTAGTTTCTATCTAATTATAAGGAACTAAGTAATAAGAACATTCTGCTAATATTTATCTTGATTAGCATGGTGCAGAAAGAAGAATAATCTTTTGCAAGAAGTTTGTAGAGAAGCTAAGGAAAGTCATGTGAGTGTAACACATCAGCTTTTTTTTCTTTATTGAAAATGTAGTTTTAATTATAGATGTTTTCACGTTGTATTCGTGTAAAACATTATTCATCGCTTTAATGTTGCTCTTTTGTTATTAACAAAGCATATATTAAATACATTTTGAAATTATGCTCGGAGAATTGGAGACCTTCAAAAACAATTTAACAAGGTTCCAGAAAAGTGTGTGATAATTATATTTGCCACAATAGTTTTCCGTACACAACTTTTCCATAACGAAACTGAAAGTGTTGGCGACCACTTCGCCACATCTAAAGATGACCAGCAAAGAAGAAGGTAATCAACATGACAGAGGAAGATATTGTTCTTGTAGTCTTCCGCAGACGGTGTCATTGTAGCCCAGGCTGTCTGGCTGACGCTGCTTCGGTGAAGATAAACATGAAGATAAATCGGACTGCCTAGGCAACAGAGATGTTCTACTTCAAG
Organism: Hymenopus coronatus; assembly: GCA_030762935.1. NCBI lineage: Eukaryota > Metazoa > Arthropoda > Insecta > Mantodea > Hymenopodidae > Hymenopus > Hymenopus coronatus. The sequence continues at coordinate 112,812,514 of CM060888.1, read as the reverse complement.
CCAACCAGTATATTATATACTTACTTTGAAGTCACTGATAGGTGATGTCAATGATGATTTTACAGATATTACTAGAATCAGCAGATCAGTAACCAAATTATGGTTTGAAAGTTGTGCGATGATCTTGACGTATTAAGGTAGCTATTTTGTAACTCAGAACCAATGCTTCAGAGGTGTCACATTTTTCTCTACTCCTATCCTTGGTTTTTACTTTTCCAGCAGTATGTACATAGTAGATATAGAAGGTATTGTAATTCACCCAAAATTCGAAGTCGAGATTTCTTCGGAAATATGTTTTGAAGTTCCCTGAGTCCGCAAAAATCATTTTTATAAGCATGTACGTCTGTCAGTGAGTATGTATGTGTGTGCGCGCGCAGAATAGCTTTTAATTCTATAAAATACCAAACTTGGTGTTTAAGTTTAGTATCCTCTTAGGATGCGTTACTAAGATTTTGAAGAAAATACGGCACCCCAAACTATCCTTTACATGGAACAATTTTTTAACGTTTTGTTTTTCTCAAAACTAGCTTTAACGATTTTGATTAAAATTCCTCATCACAAATTAAATGTATGTTTTGAATTCTCTGGGAATAGCTGCTGAAGACCTGTTTATTCTGGATGAATTTTGCTAAAATTTGCGTACCTGGTAAACCGTAAAAAATAAAAAATAAATACAAAGAAAAAAAAGTACATCTCGTTAAAATATATCGAATACATATGTGTTGACTGTTTCCGGGATATTCACTTAAGTTTTCTCAATCAGTATGTCCCTTTAATTGTCTTTTGTTTGCTCCTAACAAGGAAAGAGAGGGAATTTAAATTGTTTTACATAGCAACCGGATTTTAAAGGAATTTAGTATCCCTTTTACCTAGTATATTCCTCTATTTCCTTTCTGATTATAAAGAATAAACCGTTAAATCAATTCTGATAATATTTATCTTGATAGCATGATGTAGATAAAAGAATAATCATTTGTAAGAAAACTTTGTTTGCGGAACAGCTAAAGGTCATGCGAATACAATGCATAAGATATTTTTTAAATAAAACTTTGTAATGCAGTTTCTCTTCAGACAGTTTGATTCAAAAATAGTACTTTAACCAAAGTCGTCATGAAAGCCTTTAACGACCTCAAAAATATTGCTCGAAAAATGCTCCTCACGATTATCACTGGTATGTTCACAAATTCTCGCTCCCCTTCCCAAATTTAAGCAAAGATGGACTTTACCGAGATCTACATTTTTGTGCAATAAGATTCTGGGCTATTGCCATAAAATTCAAAACACACCTTTCATTTGTGAATAAACTATCTTAAACACAATAAAAAACAACTAAATTGTTGCATGTAAAAGGTAGTTTGAACTAGTTATTTTTTTGAAAATCTTCGTGTCACATTCTTGGAAGATGCTCAACTTAAAAATCAATTTAAGTTTTTTAGTAATTATGTGTACAAAAACACAAAGAAAACATTCGCACACACATACGAGCGAGCATAGACATTTTTCTGAAAAGTATTATCGTTTAATTCAGGTAGTGTCAAAACATGTAATTTCAGTGAAATCTTGGTATAGAATCCTTTCGATTGATACTTGCTCTACTTACTGTAGATAAGTAGTAAGCGAGTAAAATTTATTAAACACTACAGAGTTTAACATAAGGAGTTGAAAATAAGCAATAGTTTTTGTGAGTTGCAAGATCTCCAATTGTTGATAAGGAGAATTGATTTGAATGATAGAATTTGAAAATAGGGATTAAAAATAAATGTGATGAACCTTTACAGTTTTACAATCATTTTTACAAAATTTTTAAATCCATGTAGCATATCAAAACATTGCTTGATAGTAAAGCTAAGCGAAATCAGACAGAAATATGATGTGTGTGTGTCATATCCAGCCAGATTTCATTAACTAAATTTTATAAGACTTTAAGGGACATTGAGAAAGAAGTTTTGACTGCACTTAATTAAAAAGTCAATTTAATATTTTATTGCATATAGTGTTGGAATCAATAGAGAATCAGCATTTACCTGTCTCTCCTTACTTCGGACTCTACTTAAATATTGTACAGTACACCTGCTTCATAGCAAACTATTTTATAACACAGCATTTTTCTCAAAGCTAACCTTACACGTCCTCAACATTTTCCATGAGTTTCAGGTTTTATTTAAATACAACTAAATATTCCCAGAATATTTGGAAATATCTATTATTACAGGTGACAAAATTATCTTAACTCACATAGTAATTTTTCCAAAGTAAATATGAAAAAATATTTAACGTTAGAGATTAAAATATTTAACTTAAAAATTATAGTTCAGTAACCATAGTTATAGAAATATCACCACATATAGTTTGTATGTACGTGTGGTTTAAAGCTCTAATATAAAAAATTCCAATTTTGTGAAATTTTTGGAACATTTTGATTATACAATGTATTTGTTAGTACATAACAAAAGTTATGAAACAATTTATATTTGGAAATAATTTATTCAATTTTCATTAAATGTTGTTAATATTAACAGTAACAGCAGTTTTCACACATACATATATAATATATAAATATGTATAATATATATAAAATATCCCTTAAACCTTGCGTTTGAGTTAGAAGACATTAAAATCGGCCGTAAACGCAATATACGAGGGGAAAAAGATCTGTCGTATCCATATGCAACGAAATGGAATGGAATTTGTGTGGATATGAATATGAATATATAAAATCTCCTAAAGCAATCCAAGAGTTCTTATTTCTGTAATATTTTATAGCCTATGTCAGTTCGGAAGAAGAATGGTTTCAATAGAATAATTATTAAAAATCAGTTTACCGCAGTTTAGGTAATTCAATATTCTCGTTTTAAGATGTCGAATTGAATTATATTTTATAAAAGTTTTAAATTCAATTCAACATTTTAATATATAAATTAAATAATAATAATAAACTATTCCAAAACTGCATTAAATTTGAAAAAGTTTAGGTTATTGTTATGATTTAAAGTGTTTACATTTAATTGTTCGAATTAAATCAAGATAAATATTAACTGAAATGGTTCGATTACATATTTTCTTATTCGTTCAAAAGGAATAAGGAATTACATTAAACTAAAGTGATAATCAGTTATTTTAAAATCTGGCCGCAGTTTGATGATGTCTTTAATTCCCCTTCTGTTAGGTTGACCAGGATGTGGACTTTTCATTTGAGAAAAATATAAGTATTAGGAAATTTAAACCAAAACATGGAATATCTCGGAAATGGTTAACTCTATGAAAATTATTTGATATATATTGTTTTTTCACGACAGCTATACTTTTTGTGAGATACAATTTGGTTAAGCGCTTGCAATTTATCAGTTATGAACAAGTCATCCAGAATGAAGGATTTCATAAGTCATTTCTAGAAAATTCAACATATACCTACATTTTATTTGTCATGTAAAAATCATTAGCATATAGAATTTTAATCAAACTCTTTATTCTTAACTATAAAACTGTTTTGGTAGAATACAAACTAACTTCTCTGTCTTCTATGTATATTGTACGTGGTGAGAAAGTAAAATCTGTGTGACAGTTAAAACCAGTTTTATTATTTTTACTTTCTCTACACGTACTATGTGCACATGGGGCAAAGAATGTATTGTATTCCACCCAAAACATTGATGTCGAAATTTCACCGGAAATATATGTTTTCAGTTTCGCTGAATCCAAAAAAGCTGTTTTTAGAAAAAGGTCCGTGTGTGTCTGTGTTTGTGTCCATGGACAGCATAAAAGCGAAGGACCTTTAAACACCAAAATTAAGTAATCCAAGGATATGACAGGAACATTTTCAATACCCACCCCCACCCTCAAACCATCCTTTACATGGAAAGAGTTTTAAAAAAATTGTTTTTCTGAAATGGCTCTGAAGACTTTGATTAAAGAACCGTATTTTAAAGACATTTACATCAAAATAAAATGTATTTCTTATATTTTCTGATAATAGCATCTGAAAATCTCTTTATCCTGGATGAATTTTGCCGAATGTTGCTTAAATGGTGAAAGAGAAATAGAAAGAAACATAATACACAAAAAATGCAGGACTTGTGAAATCACACAATTTATGTCATTTTTGTTGTTGTTAGAGTTGACCATTTCCGAAATAGTTGTTATTTGTTTCAATAGTAAACTACATAACCTTTTTCAAACGGAAACTCGCTATTGTTTACATAATGACAGCTTTTAAAAGATGTGACTCTTGCTTTAGCCTAGTGTAGGAGCTTATTTTTCTTTTGCTTAGCAAGAAGCAAATAACACAGTCACTGCTAATACCTGTCTCGAGCATGATGTAGATAAACGAATAAGGTTTTGTAAGATTAGGTTGTTTGCAGGAATCTATATGAATTTAGACAGTGCATGTCGTGTCATAGGGTTAACATTTATTTAAAAGAGAGATACAAATTATAGTCAATATAATATAAATTATACTAAGAGGGGACAAATGTACATTGAAAATGGCCAAGTAACGAGTATTGTAAAAGAAGGCAAGGACAAACAGTTTTCATGAGCTGACAAGCGACCCAGGTAGGATAGTACCGTTAAGGAAAGGATGTTGAATAAAAGGGTGAGGTTACACTGCCCAAGGGTGGATCTAAAAAGGAAAACAGAAATAATTCCCTTGCTAGTCAAGCGACACTTTGCACTAGACATGGAATATCTTCGGAGATAAGATACTATTTTTGTTAATTTAATGAAACAGAATACGACGAAATCACTGCTCCAAAAGACGGTCAAAAGTAATAAGTAATGATAGGTGTGGTCGAGTTAAGAATAGAAAATTCAAGAGGAATGCGTGTGTATTCAACGGCAGAAAAGACCGAATAAAATGAATAAATGAGTTCAGTAACAATCTGGAATTCAAGAAAATCACTTGTGCCTTACCACACCTGAAAAAGATCACATGCTAAAAAAATACTGAGCTAGAGCACCCATATTACCACACCATTCCTAAATAACCAAAACCTGCATCTGGGTTACGAACCCGCTACCCCTATGTTACCGACGCAAAATGATACACATAAGATATTTTTCTAAAACTTCATGATATCAATATTCCAATTGCAACGCTTGTTGCCAGCTTTATTTATTGCACTGAGTTTATTTTCATTCTGCAGAAAAGTGACAGTGAGCTAAAGAAAGAGAGCCATTGACTAATTCCACCTTAGTGGCATTGTTGAAATGTGTGCACAAAACTTCAGTGGCACCGTTTGGTTTTGTCTTGCGTCTTTCTTGCATCGAGCCTAGAAGGCTGACTCGGTTCGGTGGAAGTGAATTTCGCCGTGTGATTTAGTTGCTAGGGTTGGGGAGGGCGGAGGGGGTGCCGATGTCTGGAACTGACGTCACCCCCCACCCCTAGATCGGGACTAGTACAAACACCACAAGCAAGGATTCTACTTTTTTCTGCTTTCCCTTCCCCAGCATTCACGCAACCCGCGATGACATTTCTGTTGTGATGTGTTCAATTATCTACACGTTTCATGCGCATACCTCTGTCGGAAAAACGCTCACATCACTGACAATTGCGTTTCCCATGTGGTGACTAGGACTATAAAACAATAGCAGATGTTATACTGTTGTGTTCCTCTCAAAAATCAATACCGAAATGCCTTCTAAAATACATGTTTTGAGAACTCCGAATCAATAAAGCCATTTTACAAAAATCAGATGTATTCCAGTCACATGTCTTTCTCTACCCTTTGCAACAGATTATTGTTAAAAAGGTTATGCTTCAATTTATTTCATTGCTAGTTGAGATAAAAAAATTAGCAGAACTAGTCTTATTAATTGCTTCCTTGTAAGTAGGAGGGAAATAAGGGAGTAGCATAGGTTAAGCTGGTTGTTATGTGACTGAAGTTCCTTTGTTCCTATGGACACGAGTTGACAAACTCCTGTGTGAGAAAAGTATACGCTTTCAAAAGCTGAAACCAATAACAAGGAATATCTCTTGGTTTTAACGAGCTCTACATTTTCTGTTGAGTTAGCTTTTGTCTATCTCTTAAGGTTTACCAGTTATGTAAAATTCCGTAAAATTCATCCAAAATAGTCTTCAGAGGCTATTCCCAGAAAATTCAAGTAATCAGTTAATTGTCAGATAAATATCTTTCACATAAGATATTTTAATCAAAATCATTACAGCCATTTTTGAAAAAATCAAAATTTTCGAAATTTTTTCCATGTAAAGGGTAGTTTGTGGGGGATATTCTTAAAAATCTTAGTGTCGCATCCTTGGAAGATACGAAGTTTAAATACCAAGTGTGGTATTTAAGAGTCCTTTCGTTTTTGAGCTATGCTGTCCACAGACACAGACAGATAGACACATACAAACACACAAAAAACAGTTTTTGAAAAGGCATTTTTGGATTCAGGGGGGCCGGTGAAATCTCGGTATCGAATTTTTGGGTGGAATACAGTACTTCCTCTATACACTATGTACATAGTATGTGTAGAGAAATTAAAAAGTAAACTGTAATTGTTCCATTTATATTACTTTCGCTAGCTGTTCCAGAAGCAAACTTTCCTTACAAAACATTATTCTTCTATCTAATCGAGATAGACGTTAGCAGAAATGTCTTTCAAGAAAAAAGGAAAATAAGGAACATATAAGATAAAGCGATAGTCAAATCTTTTAAAACCTATCACTATGTAAAAACAAATGAAAGTTGCGCTTTTGCATTCCCTGGAGCAAAACAAGAGCTGAAATGTGAAAAGTTTAAGTTGTTTAAAATTTTAATCAATAATAACGAATATCTTCGAAACGGTTAACTCTACAAAAAATGTCCAGTAATTTTCTCAAATTTAAGCCATGCAGAGAGAACCGAATTTCACTATTAGTCATCACGTAGCGACTAGCTCTTAAAAGGTTACACTATCGCGTTTTGCTATTGTATTCTTTTATTCCTTTTAAAACTATAAGAAAATGTATAGTAAAACATTCCTGCTAATTTTTATCTCACTGCATGAAGTAAACCGAATAACATGAATCTGTAAGAAACTGTTTGTTGCAGAATAAGCAAGGAAAGTCATTTAATTTTTCTCTTATCGTAGATCCCAGAACCTCTAGTTTATGTCTGCTTCATGTTTATTCAGAGACTGAAATGATAGTCAACACTTTCTAAATACATTATGACTTGTTTAGAAAAATCATTCATTCAAACGACTCCGAATGCATGTTAGGCACTATTTTACAAATTGCAACTGTTTAACTGGTATATGTACTTGACTTTACCTGTGTCTATTTCAAAACTACTTAGGTATTGCCATTAATTGCCTCTGTGTTGTTTTCCCGATGAAATGCACACGAAGAATACCAGTGGCGTGCCGTGTCGATTCAGATAGCCGAAGTAATGAATATTTTAGTTTTTAAGTAACAACAGAAAATCAAGAGCACGCCTGCTTTGATAAAAATCGCGACTGATAGTATAGTTCAAGGAAATAAATTTTAAGCACAAACTTGTGATAGTTTAAATTAAAGGAATAAATATTAAACATATAAATAACAACTGCTAATCATTTAAATTGAAAAAAATATATATTGAAATACTATAATTAAGTTACTTTAAATAAAATTCAATAGGAAATAGATACTTTCTGCAGTTTAATTAAGTTTAACACTTTTTTCACTTCAGTAAGACCAAGGAACTTGAAACTTTATCCTTCTCTCCTGCAAATCAAATTTAGTAATTTTCTGTTTCTTTTGAGCGGTTGCTTTTCTTAGTTCTCTTAAAAGTCGTACTTCAGTTAAAGTGATTTCTAAAGAGACAGCCTCTGTCTTCCCAAGTGTTGAAAATGTACTCACTAAAATTATATACAGAATGACATTAACATTTAAACCGCGGAAAACTTTGTTTTAGCATAGTGCTCAGTTGCTTGAATTCATTCGTGGTTTGTTTCTAAACTCTTGTGTTCACTACACTTGCTTTTTTTTCCAATCGAATAGCTACAAAGAAACTTTCGTTTGAAAGACTTTGAAATATGTTTTTAGAGAACGTGTCCATAGTATTTATATCATAAATTTAAAATGTTCAGTTTAGAATAGTCTTAAAATCCAAGCAGTTGGCAATGTTTACAAACACTTCCTCTTTCCTCTTTTTTGAAAACTCTGTTCTCAGTCATCACGTAATGGCTTGTTTTGGAATTTCTTTCGACTGTACAAGGCATCGATTGCGTGGTTTTGAAGAATTTAATACAAAACATCGTTCAAAATGCATATTTTATCGAATATGTTTAAGAGAAAAATAAATTTTCCAGACAAAAACAAATTCCTCCACTTGTGTTAAAATAGCTAGCTCAATTTATTGAGGGTGTTCTAACCAAGCACTAACACATCACATGTTTAGCAACCTTAAGTAATTTTGTGGTATTGAACAAAAAGAATATCCACTATTTGTTGCTTTATGTACTTGTTTTATTAATTGTCAAGAGATACTTAATTTTTAAGCGCAATTTCTGTTCAACTTTTCCTTAAAGCAACTATAACTCAAGACGATCTTAGATGGTTAACAAGTCCGTGTTGGTATTGACCATAAAATGTCTCCATCGCGTTTACCTAGACTGATACACCATGTTACTTGAATATTTCTCTTAATTCCTCTCTTCGCTGGATCAGTGAAGCTCGCATGCAGCTCCTTCACAATCATTCTCAGTAGAAGCTGTAAGGAAATTGCTTCGGCTTGACCACAATTGCTATGGATAATGTAACGTATTAGATCTTCTTGTTTGGATGAATCGTGACGATTTATTTAGATGCTATTGAATAACTGTATGACATTACTAATAAATCTGAGTAATTTCACGTGACGTTTGTGTGCTAGTACACTAACCTTCTGACATAAGTTCTGAGTTCATTTCTCACTCTTATTGCAGTTGTTACCGAAGCAAAACATCGGCTGTTCCCCCTGATTGCTCCTTACTCATGGAATAACTGGTCAAATAATAATCTAAGGTGAGTTTTCCCATATAATATTGATATACATTATTTTCACTTTCTCCAGTGCTTTCCTATTGTAAGTAGAAATATTGTATTCTATCCAAAAAATATTTTTTTTTAAATTTGTACGGAAGTAAATATTCTCATCCTACAAAATTTATTGTTAGAAAACTCACATATATTGTATTAGTTTCGTATCTTTCAAGAATGCGACACCAAGATTCAAGAAAGTATTTCTATCTCAAACTATTCTTTACGTGTAACATTATTCGTTTTCACGAAACAATTTGATTATACCAGCACGTGTTTAAGGATTTACATAACAATTGAAGTGTAGTATCACGTGAGTCCTCTTCATTCTGGATGAGATTTAAACTGTAAGAGGTATACAAACACGAATCGAAAAATTAGATCTCGTTAAAGCACACAATGAATGTAAAATTTTATTTTTGGGAGCAAGTCTTCAACAATTCCGAGATATTGCTTATTCTTGGTTTCCATATTCGATACTTACACTTTTCAACTGCATTCATGTAAACATATGATGTATTACTGTTATAACTTTCACTACCCTGTTAGTGGGTGTTAAACTATTCCTTCGCAATTTTATTTTTCCACTTACTTAATTTTAATTGTGATAAATCTATATAGAAATAGTTACAATACACATCGATAAAAAAGAAATGGCGACAGTCAAATGCTTGAGAACTGAGCGCCTTAATAATCTTTTTTTGATTTTCTAGGGATAAAAGGAGATAAGGTAGCAAGTAAGAGGAGGGCATCTGGAGGCATAGGTTTTTTTTGTAAAGAAGACGTTAAGTAAAGCAGTTAAGGAAACTTGGTCAAGGAGAAAAGAAATACTATGGATTGTTTTAGAGGAGAAACAAATAGTTGAAAATGTTATATGTATAGGTATAGTATACAATCCTCCTCTTCCTTCGCGCTTTCATAATTCGGACCTCCTTAAACACCTAGAGATAGAAATAAAAAATTTAAAGGGAGATATGTTAATTCTGAGGCTTTATTAATGGGAGATTTTATCATTAGTTTTGGCGAAAATGATGTTGGAGGGAATAGCTGGATGAGTAATGATACATTAGAGAAACCTGAGAAGATTAGATACAGCAAAGATAAGATAGCTGATAAAGGGTATATGAAATTTATAGAATTCTGTGAATTGAATGCCTTTGATATTTTGAATGGGAAATATAGAGAAGATGTGAATGGAGAATATACGTATGTTAGTAATAATGGTCAAAGTGTGATTGATTATGTATTATGGCCAATTAATATGGGGTATATTTTAAGTAATTTTATTGTAGTGTTCAAAAAAAGGGGAGGGGGAAATTGAGCAAGTATGAAAAATGGAAGAATGAGAATGAAAAAGAGTGCAGGGTAGTGAGAGAATGTATTTATCTAGGAGTTAAAATTGATGGTGGTGGCAACTGGGAAAAAAAAAAGAAATTTGCATTGGCAAAAGGAAAAGGAGCTTTATCAGCTATTAGAAGTTGCAAATACAAGCACCTAATATAAATATTAGACGGTTAGAAAAAGTGTACAATATGGTGGTCGAGGCAAAAAGTCTATATGGGATAGAAGTATTGGGATTAGAAGGAGGATGGGAAGTCATAGATGAGGTGCATAGGAAATTTTGCAAAGAAATACTTGGGTTACAAAATGCAACTGTTAGGCAGGTAGCACAAATAGAGCTGGGTAGAGTGGCAAGTAAGCGAAAGATTATGGAAAGGGCATTGAAATGTTGACATAGAATATTGAAATTGGAAGAAAGGAATTTGTTAAAGCAGTGTTTAGTATATCCAGAGAAAAGTTTAAAGAACAAGGGATGAGTAGACTGTCTCAGAAATGACCTGGAAAGTAGTGGTTATGGGGAAATGTGGAGAAGAGGAGAAAATTATGTGAATAACTTCTGGCAAGGAAAAGATTTGAGGATATAGATATACACGAAATATTTAGTGAAATAACTGAAAAGAGATCTTTAGTTTTCTATATACCAATGAAATCTCATGGGGAAGGGAAAAGTACATAAATGTGACAAATAAAAAGGAGCGAGAAGGTATTGCATGGCTGAAAGCAGAAGTATGGAGATTGAAAGGTTTAAGGAAAGGTATTCCACAAAACCAATGTCCTATATGTGTCGGAAATGAAGATATGGAACACATTTTATTTAAATGTAAAGGGACTGAAATTTGGAGAAAAGAGTATATTAATAAGAAATGGTTTAAAATAGATAGAAATGTAGTAGTAGTTGAAATGTTTCAAAAAGATAGTAAGAAGATTGGAAAATTCTTATACAAAGTGAAAAATAAATGGGTATGCACAGTAAATAGACAAAATGGTGTAATAAACTAGAATTAATAAACTATTGTAAAATATGAGTATGACCGGTAAAGAGCCAGGGCTGAACACCGGTCATATTCACCTGTATAACGCTTAGCATAAATAAATAAATAAATATCCTGTAATCTATGAAAACACGAGGAGCATGAATATCGAAAGTATTTTAAAATAAAGACAAAGTAAACAAACTGAACCACTTTAACAGATATCTCGAAATGATTTATGAAACAAAAACACACATTTAAAGAAATCTACACGTTTGTATAATACATTTTCCTCTTCTGTTTAAGATTTAAAAATTCTACAAGATTACAAAACGTTCCTTCTGAATGAAGAGACTATTCCCCGAAACTTTAACATATCTATACAATTTGTCGTGTAAGTAAATATATTTAATACGTGGTATTACATTCAAAATCGCCAGAAATCGCTTGAAGTGAAGGAATTTTCTTAAAATCTTCGTGTCGTATCTTTGGAAGACACTAACGTAACCAACATTTTTTTTTTTTTTTTTTGTAAGTTATGCTGTTCATAGCGATTAGCGTGTCTTTTTGATGGAATCGCAACATCAAAAACGTTTGGTAGATATAATACTTTCCCTTTTTAAGTACTATAAGTAAGTAGAGAGCAAGTAAAAATCCATTAATTTATAGTTTCCAAGTGAAATTGTAAATTTATTTTAAGGTTTATCGAGCCTGGCCTATCAAGGAGTAGATTGAAAAATAAGTTTTTTGAAGAATAATTTTAAATGTGTGAGCAAAGAGAAGTTTGTGAATGACACGACATTTTCATTAATGTTAACTAGTTTTTATTACCTACTTTCTCCACACATACTCAAAAAATCGATACCGAGATTTCACCGGAAATATGTTTTAGAATCCTCTGTATCAAAAAAGAAGCATTTTCAGAAAAAAGGTATCTTTTTTGTAGTGTTTAACGCCCGCTTTTACTAGGTGAGAGGCGAATGGTCTAACCTCTCAGACACTGCGCGGCCAAAAAAAAAAAAAAAGTCTCTGTGTGTGTGTGTGTGTGTGTGTGTGTGTGTGTGTGTGTGTGTGTCTGTGAACACATAACTCAAAAACGAAAAGTCTGTAAAATACAAACTTAGTATTTACGTTTAGTATCTTCCTGGGATGCGACACGAAGATTTTGAGAAAAAAATCCCTCCACCCAAACTACCATTTATATGGAACTTTTTTTCGAAAACTTTTATTTTTTCAAAAATCGCTCTCACAATTTTGATTAAAATATCGCATATTAAAGGTATTTACCTGACAAATAAAATGTATATTTTGAATATTCTGGGAATAGCCTCTGAAGACTTCTTTATTCTGGGTGAATTTTACGGAATTTTGCATAAGTGTTAAACCGTAATAGATGGACAAATACTTACCACATAAAAAATGTAGAGCACGTTAAAACACACAATTTATGTCATATGCATTTTTTCGTGTAGTACATTGTTTTTTACATATTCCTTTAAAAAAATACATTTCTCATACAGGAATTTGTCAACTCCTGTTCATACAAACAAAGGAACTTCAGTCACAGAGCAACCAGCTTTTGACTATCGTTTTTAACCTATGGTACTCCTTTATTTTGCTTTTACTTACAAGGAAACAAGTAATAAGACTATTTCTGCTAACTTTTTTCTCGATTAGCACGAAGTAAATAGAGATATAAGCTTTTTAACAATAATTTGTTGCAGAGATGAGAAAGTCAAATGAATGTAACATATCACATTTTTAAACCAATTTGGTGAAATATAACATCCTTAAAAGAGGGGTGGCTATGCGTTTGGCCCAAGAAGTACATTTCCCTCGGAAGTATGCATCATGAGGTTAGAAGAATTTCTCCAGGGATGCACCATTTAAATATGCTGGTTTGAGTTGATCCATTAGATACAACCCTTGGGAAACATACTTCCAGTGTTTCGTGGTGGAGTCTAACTGGCGCCCCGACCGTTCCGGCAGTCGGACCCAGAACAAGGACCTCGCTATATGATAGTAATGCATCAGGTGATCTTACAGGCGCCCCTGCATCTGCACTAACAGTTTTTTACCCCTTGTCTTGAATACGTCTACAACCTCATGGACTTTCTGGAAACGTTTTGGTATTCTTCCCCTCGGTAAGAGGACAACATATGGATCAGAACCGGAAATAAAATAAACCACTAACAACGGCTGAGGCCTAATGAACACTTTTCTACACTAAATTAATCACACATCCCCCAAAGTTCGAGTCCTAATTTTGTGTTAAGAATTAGCAAGCCATTCTACTTTCTGTACAACTAAGAACCTAAGGTACAACGGTGTTATAATGATGATGATGATAACAACAACAATTCTATGACACGACAGCTCACTAGAACCTTGGCCGGTCCATGACAGACGTCATTGTTGGGGTGCAGCATTGGAGGGTGAGACGAGGTCAGCGTCTCAATTCCTCCCTACCAGCACGCATTGTACCTGATAAATTTAATATCGAAAACTTATGTTATTATTGCTCTGAATTCAAAAAGAATATTTTTACTCTTTCAAGTACAATGTGCATAGTAGGCAGAGAATTTTATTCCACCCAAAAATTCTATACCGTGATGCCATCGGAAATATTTGAATAAAGGAATCATTTTAGTGAAAAGAATTGTGTGTATAACAATAGCTCAAGTCAATTTAATACCAAACTTGGAATTTAAGTTTAGCATCTTTCAAGGATGTGACATTATGATTTTCATGAAAACCTCCCAATGAAACATTTTTCGGAATTTTGGATTTTGTAAAAAGAACTAAAATTTTGTTTTAAATCCAGTATATTACAGATATTTGCATCACAAATAAAACGTGTAACTGGAATTATTTTGAAAATGAGCTCTGTGGTCATCTTCATTCTGTATGATTTGCATAACTGCATAAAGAGAGAGACAGAGACAAAAAATCTAATGGTACTTTCACTTGACCTTCTCTAAAGTTCTTAAACAACTTAAAATGCTTATTCCTCTACCTACTTCATGATAATCGAAATAAATATTACCAGATAGTAAAATCTTTAAAAGCTGGTCCCTATCGGATTGAAATTCGTTTCCTTTGCATGGCCAGGAGTTTAAAAATTCCCATACAAAAATAATAAGGTATTTTAAAACTGGAACCAATAACAAAGAATATCTTGGAAATAGTTAACTTTACAAAAAATGTAAATTACATAAGTTGCGTGTTTTAACGAGATCTATATTTTTGTATAGTACATTTTTTGTCTATCCCTTACGGTTTACCAGTTACACAAAAAGTCATTCAGAATGAAGAAATCTTCAGAGGCTATTTGCAGAAAACTCAAGGTATATGTTTCGTTCATCATGAAACTATCTTAAACAGATTGTATTTAATCAAAATAGATTTTGAGAAAATAAAAATTTACCAAAAATGGTAGTTTGAAAGTCATAGATTTTCTTTAAAATCTTCGTGAAGCATTCCTTAGAAGACACTGAACTTAAATACTAAATTTGTTATTTAAGGACTTTTCATTTTTCAGCTATGCTGCACACACATAGACGGACATTTATAAAAGTGTTTTATATGTATTCAGGGGGTCTCAAAGCATGTATTTCCGATGCAATATCGAATTTTGGTAAAATACAATAATTTCTCTGCGTTGTGATTAGTAAGAAAGTAAAAATACATATCTTTTAAAACAAACAATTTTGTCGACACATTTTTTTTTGGAATTAACAATTTTTTATAGATTTCTTATTTTAGTTTTAAAAATTCCAATACTTATAATTTTGGCTTATAAAAATAATAATTAAATACGAAGCGGTTATCGAAACATTTAATGTTTGTTACCTTTATATTATATTCCATTATTCACATTGTAAAACTTTCGTTATGCAATGTTGGTTATGGTGCAACATGCTTGTTGAGGTACCCCCACAGCCGGAGCATAGCGTCGCATGTATGCCATGTGACCCTTTGTGCTTCTAATATAACCACTGGGATGGAGGAGTGAGCAGAGGAGAGACTAACGAGCAACCATTTCCGGATGCAAGGGGTCTTAAACGCTTCCAGAATGCATGCGGTGCCGCCTGACCCCACCCACGAACTGCCAATCTCCGTCGTCCCCCTCTATTAGAGCCAACTTTGTAGGGGAGTTCTGGCTAGAAAGTTATGGCTGACGCAATGGAAGAAACCTCTATAAAGCGCACATCCGTTACTCAGCCGCCACCTGCCAAACATCATTGCCGGTCCTACAATCCTAAACAATGGTGGCTACAGAAAATAAGGGGCCAGATGATCGTAGTAAAAGAAGAATCGCCCCATATTTGCCTACCGACCAGGGGAATCCACGAAAGACTCATGTTCATAATGGTCATAATGGATCGAACCTCGAACCTACCGTATGCGTGTCACACACGTCTTGATATGGTGTACTTTCTTTATAAAAATAAATATTTACAACTTAAGTAATAACCTAACTTTTTTGCATTCCAAATACTATGGTTCGTGAAAATCTTGTTTCGCATTCCAACTCTCCGAAGACCAAAATGAATATTTTCCAAATTTATTGCTAGAGAATGTTTCCCCAAGTTTAATAATGAAAGTCTTAGCAAGCGAGGGAAAAGAACGTGTAGCAATTTGTGTAAAGTGAGGAAGAAGTAACCAATCCACAGATTGCCGTTCTGAGTGATGGGATCTCCCTTCTGTAGGGGGCGTCTCTCGCAGCACCACGATAACAAAAGATTGACGAATTGCGTGATGGTGGGAATACGGTTCTTCTCCTTTTTCCTGTTTTTCTTGTTGTTACAATGGTTCTCACATCTCCCACCAATGGCGCTGTAAGATAGATGAGATGGCATCGGTACGCCCGGCGACGCCAAGCGTCTTTCTTTTGTCAAGGGAAAGAGCGAAGCAAGCAGTAAGAAGGGAGTGTTGTGTTGGGAGGAGGGTCTGTGATAGCCTTAACATCTCATCTTCCGCGCCCACACACACACACACACACACACACACACAGACATCTCACAGATGGATTTCTTCACTCTCGTGCTACAATACTGAACCTAAAGCACAGGCTGTCCCATAACTAAAATTCTTAATGCATTTCTTTCTATTTATATTTTCAGAAACTCTATGTGAATCAAAATTGTCTACTATTGCGAATCAAGTGTGGTAAGTAAATATTTTCAGAAAGAGGAAAAAAGTCAAATTAATATATGTGTATTGCAACCAATATTATCTAGATAATAAATAATATAATTCCTTACTAAAATAATACTAACCACTGTTCAAAACTAATATCAGCTTCGACCGCGCTGAAGGCAATAAACAGCTGAAGGTGAGATGGCTGCTTGCATCGAAATACTTATATTGAAATGCTGCATTAAGTACATCACAGATAAATGTTAACGATCAAATGAGACTAAGATGGCGAGATTTAAACGTTAAAGTTCAACTATTCGTATATTGCATGTCTGCACAATAAATATACATATGAATAGTTGAAGGATTAAACACTATTTTAACACTTGCAGTAAAAATGAAAATAAAGGGTTGGGTAGGGGGGACGCGCTGACTCAGAAATCTCAACTGCTTACGTATGATAACTTGACCACAGCGTTGTTGTCAATTTTCTATTTTGTGAACAACTTTTATTTGAATTCCTCACTTCTCGTGTAGGTGTTCTGTTTATCCTATTGTTGCTAAAAAGTTACCCATATATATAGGTATGGTGAGTTAATATTTATATTGTGTTCCTCTTATGTATTACTCAAGATAATATGAACCCATATGATAGTGAGACATTTTCTGTGTCGCTATCTTGAAAATTCCTACGTAAACTTTAGATTAAGACAGAACAAATGTTCATTCACAAGATATCAAAGGTATCTTAATAACCTCCTGAAATTTCAATTGAATTTTATAAAATGGCACTTCTGAGGTGGTAGAATCCAATTTGAGTTTGATCCACATTTTTTCTTCAAGATACTATTTACTAGCGCTCAATAATTCCTTAAGAAAAGAGAGAAAAACACATAACTTTTGGTAAATTTTCTTTTATTTTTCAACATAATCTCGTTTTAGCTCGAAACAGCTTTCCCAGCGTTTTTTCAACTGTTTTAAGCCTTCCAGATGGAAGGATTTCGGAAGGTCCCCAAATAGAGGCATCTGCTTGGGAGATGATCTCTTCGTTAGACGTAAATCGTTTTCCACCGAGTCGCTGTTTCAAGTTTGGAAATAAAAAGTCATTCAGGGCCAAATCTGGTGAATACTGTGGATGTTGTAATTCGAACCTTAGCTATATAATTTTCACCATCAAAACTGCGCAGGTGTGCACCCTTGCGTTGTCTTGATGAAAGAGAATTCTTTTCTTTGCCAGATGAAGGGTTTTTTCTTGATTTCTTCGTTCAACTGGTGCAATAACAATGCATAATGCTTTCCATTTATCATTCTTCCTTTCATCAAGTAATCAATGTAGACGATTCCACGTGCATCCCAAAAAAAAAAAAAAAAAAAAAAACCGAGGACATCACGTTGTCTGCAGTTTTCACCACCTTTGCCTCCTTCGGATCTGGTTCTCCTTTAAAAAGCCATTCTTTCAACTGTACTTTATTCTCTGGAGTGTAATATTGAATCTATGTGGCATACACGTATTCAATTGCAAATTGTTGCAAACGCAGTAGCAGATGTGTTATGAACTTCATCAAATTCGGCTTTTATCTCTTTCTGTGTTAATCCTTTAATTTGAAATGTTTAATCACTGCACGGAACTCGTTTTTCCCCATCTATCTAAACATGCACAATATTGTTGTTATTTCATTGGGTGTCATTTCTTGGATTTTCTAAGAACTTATTGAAGACCCCTAGTAACTTCTGTTCTTGCAATCAAAAGACGAAGTTTTCATAACAGAAAGGAGGCGAATCTGTCCAAAATTATAGTTCTGTAAAGAATTTTCGTTTGGACTCAGATCAGGCCAGGCCATTTGTATTTTGTTATGAAATTGCATTGCACTCAGAAGTTGTGCAACATAGTGTGATCAAGTTGACACAGCCATTGCTAAAGACTGAACTGAACTTTGATAAGCAGGAACTAGTTATATTAGTAAACGCCTCCCATATCTTAGAGCAAGAAAACGCTCAAAGCCCTTGCAAGAAGAAAATTCTACTGTAATATTTTTATCTCCAAAATTTACTACGAATGCTATACAGACGCAACAGTAGTAGCAATTTGGCATTCAGAAAATCCAAATACTGCTATGGAATCTCCATTCATGTGCTGTGATTGCTTGATCCAGGCAATTTCTTCAGTATTTCATGATAAGGCAGGGTTACATATAACTGATATAATCAGTTATGTTTATCTTATATATAACAGTCATAATTTCAAGAGAAGTTTCTGATCCTTTGTGAAATGCTTGGTTGTGGAGGTGGTAATATATGATCGTAAATATATACAAATGAAACTTCCTCGGACGCTTTCTGGAGGTCGAATTGGAAGTTGAGCCTAATCGCTTTTGGATTATGAATGTATAATCACATATTCGCTCTGCCATGGCAACGTAAACAACTGGTCGGTACGTTATTAGGGCTAAAATCTTCTGCATTGGTTTATTATACATCCTCGGTACCCAATCAGGGTCAAGATCTCCACAAAAAGGCTCCTTCTAGTTTCTCTGGTAGTTTCCTTATCAGGATGCTCTACATAGGTTCCATGTAAAAGTTAACATCACTGTGTTTACAACCCCTGGTACTGGCAACTGTCTTGGTACGTTGTACTGTATGAACTGAATAACACAATATATACCTACTAACCCTAACTCTCATAACCATTTAGGACCTTAATAATAGTTAATTGTTTGCAAGGGGAAGGTAGAGGTTGTTGGGTGTTGACTTGACACTGGTCCTCACCAACCCAGGGCTAAGTGGAAGAGATATGAAAGACCTAATGAAGCTATAAACAAGACCGTTCCTACATAGTGAAGAACCACATCCTGCAAGAGGTGGCCCTGCTTTAACAGAATCTGGCGTATTTAGATATAACTGTCTATAAAAAAAAAACCCAAAACACTTTACCGCAAGTGTGAGTACTGGTAACGATGTAAGAGAAGGAATAATCTGAAAATAAATCAAGGAAGAGGACTCTTGTTAGTTGAGGAGAACACAACTTTCTAAGGGTCCCAACAGAAAAACTCTGGTCCTCCAGGTAGGGGGGGTGTATTGGATGTATTTATCCTACAGTGCATTTTAGCAAAACTTTGTTGAAAGCATTATTCAAATGCCAAATTTAAGTGACATTGTCTATTAACATTTAAAATTTCATTATTAAACTCTCTTAAGTTGATTCTTTTGAATTAGTTCCCCTTAATTCATATACACAAATGAAAAGTGTGAGATCAAGAAATAGAAATTGATCTTATGTGGTACTTTTAACTCGCAATATATCACGAAAGTTTAAGGTAGCTGAAATCGAAGGTGTTTCAGTTTGCATTGTGTGAAGCTCGTGCAATGTGACACTGTATGATTCTATGGAGGCTGTTGGATATTACATTCCAGTTTCTTCTCCACATATCGTGTCCGAGAGCCATAACATGGGATGACAACGTACTGTGCGGAGGGGGCGTGGTCCAGCCAGTGATGCCACACACACACTCTGTAATGGTGTGGGCAAAGAAATTGCACTGCCTTATATCGCCAGTTCCGTAACTCAGGCCTCCCTGCAGTTTTCAGCCTAAGTAGGTGTTTGAGCATCAATTTATTCTAGTGCTGGTGTCTAATTCACGGATTCAAGGGTGTTATTTAAGTTGCTGGTTTGGGGAGCAAGATTGCTGAAGCAGTTTACCGAATTTTCAAATGAATTTAAATGTACATTTAGCATAAATTTTATTTCTTATATGTTCTCATAACCTTCCTTTTGTTAGAGGAATAACAAACAGTAGCCTAATTATTTCTATAATTCAAGAGTTAATACCTATTCCAGCATTATAAGATTTAACATTTTGATTATAAATAACTAAACGTAAGAAACTAAACTTAAACCATCTCAAGTTGTGTTTAGGATGAATTATATTTAAATATACATTAAGTTATTATTTTAATTTAGTTAAATATTATGGCCTGAGGATGATCCTCTAGTCCCCTAAAAGACGCCTCTGCGTAAGTTCCTTCACATGCACCACCTGAGATACTTTTAATATTTTGGATCATTCAGAGAGGGCACAATAGTCGAGTGGTTAGATGACTCCCTCTCATCTAGTAGGGGCCTACAGGATTCCAGGGGATCACATGTGAGATGTGTGTGATTGACATATCCTCGTCTGGTTCTCTACTGATTCTCCGGTTTCCCTTGCCATTCATTCCACCAATTGCTACATAATTATCTTTCCTGTCTTTCTCAGTTTCACCAGACATCGGGCTGATTATCCATCTTGGCCACTCTCTCTGATCTAGAGCCTCTGCTGTCCAACAGGCGTCTGACCCCAGGCGCTGGCTGAATGCCCTGCATTCGAGGAGGGCAAAGGGTCATTCAGATTGCAGTCAAATGTTCTGAAATGCGCTGGCTTTTTTTCTTTCAAATCAGTTGGCTGTTAATTCCATATTGCGATTAAATTTATACTAAATTTCCGCATTAATCATAGTTTAAATTTGAATTACATAGTTTTTATATCAATTTAGAGAAAATGTGTCATCACAGAAAACAAATATGCTGTGGTTTTGCGTTAATCACTTCCACATCTACACAAATTTATTTTAAGAAGTAGGAACTCAAAAATCAACATACTTCCTTGCTGTACTCGAAGACATCCTACGAAATTAATCCTGTTTGCTTGTAAGCTGAAAACATCATTTAAAGTAGATTTTAGGCATCCAGATGTGTCATATTATCTAAGTTGTGGTCTACAAACCATATTAGAAATATTTTGGAAAACAATTCCTTTGGCGTGACAAGGAATTCATCTAGCTATTATCATTATTATCATGCTTTATCTATAAAGGATTTCTGCAAAAAATATTTTTTTATCTATCTGTTTATTGTGATATTTTAAAATCAGAAATGTTCACAATGTGCACTGCACTGCAGATGCTCAATGAATACAAGAGATCTAAATGATATTCAGCTTTACATGAGTTCGTAAGAAGTAAAATAACATTCATATAACGTTTCAATGCTTTCTGTACTACAAATTTGGAAAATAAAAATAATCACGTGTAAATATTTCAAACCTGAAAAGTGAGACGCATACTATATGTGCTTTCTTAGTTTTGAATGTTCTCAAAAATGACAACTAATACTCTTCATTTTGGATGGACAAAAACTAGCTGATTTATTTTCAAAGATGACTAAGTTTAACTTCCTCTATCTCAGCAAAATGGATGGTGAAGGGATTTCTACTAAATGGTTCAATTTAATTAACATGGACAAGATAGATAACTATTATATACGAATGCTTTATAAATGTTAAAAGATGGTGGCTATAGTAAGTAAATCATTGAGATGCATCGAATTTAAAAATAAAATATTATGTATTTGGTTTATTTTTAATGTAGACTGAAATGTGTTCATGGGAGTTGCGGAAAAAGAAAATCTTGATTGGTACATTATATAATCATATTAAATACAAAATTTGAAAATCACTAGAGGTGTTATTTTCTTTTAGATATGTAGTTATAAAGGTTGATATCTGAGAAAAGACTGTTCGTGATAATTTCTCAAACTGTTACTTCAATTATGTATATTAAACAACTTTAGTAGTGATATTCAAGTTTGGAAAACAGTTATTGTTTATGGCAGCAGATAGGAATTGAAATTCAAAATTTGATTTAAAATTAAGCTTTTGAAATCCAGACTATTTACGATGATTACACATGTAGGTATTGTGTATACAATACGGGACGCCACGTACACTATGACCTACAGAGGAAGAGATGAAGTGAAGCATGCTACAGGCCGCATATAGACAGACCACAGAGTTGCGCAGAAGTCATTAACACACCTTTCCCACTGCTGGAGCTGACCATAGACACTCTGGTGTCTATAGGAAGAACTCATTCAGTATTGACTTCATTGTTTTTTCACAAGTGTCGTGTGTAGGACAGGAGTTGGATTTGGTAGAGTCAGACTGAAATTACTATTGAGAGTCAGTTGAGAAAACAATGCTATGCCGGCATTTACCATGTTAGCTTAGTGGTAGAGCAATCGGCTAGAGACGGGGAGATCCATGGTTCAAATCCCGGCTATGATATTGAATTTTTCAGTCTGACTCTACCTATCCAACTGCTGTTCTACACACGGCTTGTGTGAAAAAACAATTAAATCAATATAATTAACGTAATAGTTTGGCTATATCTACTATGAATCCTAGAACTTAAAGTAAGTCGCCATTGCGGTATGTCATCTCAAAATAGTTTGAGATCACTTTATGGGAAACATGCGAGTCAGTTGAGAAATGCAATGCTATGCCGGCATGTTTCCATGGTAACTCAGTGGAAGAGCAGCCGACTAGAGACCGGAGGATCCGCGGTTCAAATCCCGGCTATGGCATTGGATTTTTCAGTCTGACTATCTATCTATTTAAGAACTCTTTCCGTTGAGCAAGTACCTGCCCGGCACCCCATATAGCACGAAGCCTTGAACATACCTGAGAGATTGGAATAAACAGGATAATGGAAAGAATAACATGGACATGTTCATGTTCCCTTACCGAACCAAAACATTTCCAAGAGTGGGCGGTCGACGGGAATCAAACGCGAGACTTCTAAATACGAGTCTCTCAGTTACAGCTTTTTGTTCTGTCACATGATTTTTAAAACGAAGAAAATTCACACTTTAAACGAACTGAAATTGAACAAAAAAGTTTCTTGCTAAGGAGTAGCGTAATAATTTAAGTACTTAAGTGATATATTTCCTGCTGTAACGCTTCAGCGGATGGCACAATCAGCATAAGATAAGAGTGTGCTATTACTGTTTTAGGTATTTAATTTTTTAATTTAATTTTTATTTTCTATACACATACTAAACACATAGTGTATAGAGAAGGTATTGTAATGCAACAAAAAATTCGATACCGAGATTACACCGGAAGTACATGTTTTGGGTCCCCCTGAATCCAAAAAAACATTTTTAGAAAAAGGTCCGTGTGTGCGTGTGTATGTCTGGGTGTGTGTGTCTGTGGACACCATAGCTCAAAAACGAAAACACCGTTAAATACCAAACTTGGTATCTAGGTTTGGTATCTTCCAAGAGAAGATTTTCAAGAAAATCCCCCACCACAAACTACTCTTTAGATACATGGAAAAAATTTGCACAATTTTGATTTTCTCAAAAATGGCTCTTATGATTTTGGTTAAAATACTGTACATTTAAGATATTTATATGGAAAATAAAATGTATATCTTGAATTTTCTGGGAGTAGCCTCCTAAGAACTCTTTATTCTGAGTGATTTTTGCTGAATTTTGCGTAACTGGTAAACCGTAAGAGATAGACAAAAAAATATTACACAAAAAATCTAGATCACGTTTAAACAGACAATTATATATATATTTACGTAGCGTTTATCGTTTTTGAGATATTCGCTTTTTTTGGTTTCAGCTTTAAAAAACTTCTACTTTTCTCATAGAGGACTTTGTTAACTCCTGTGCATACAAACAAAGGAACTTCAGACACATAGCAACCAGCTTTTGACTATCACTTTAACTTATGGTACTCCCTTATTTCGCTTCTACTTACAAGGAAACAAGTAATAAGACTATTCGTGCTATTGTTTTCTCGATTAGCTGGAAGAAAATAGAAGGAAGAGCTTTTTAGCAATAGTTTGTTTCATAGATGTAGAGATGGTCACTATTACTGTGTGGAAGAATACTGATAAGCAAACCGTAAGAAGCTTTCATTCATTAGTTCTCTTTCAATCACAGCAGTTAAAACGTAATGTAGCGTGACGGGAGAATGCAATACTTCTCCTGTATGACACAGTTCATTTACTCACGCATTTTCTGATAAACTCATGACAACATTCCTTAATAAAGACTTAGGCGTTACTTTTTCAGACTATATATTGCTCATGTCTGTAGGCACGCGCCCACTAAATATACCCAAGGAGCCTTAACATAAATTAATTAAATTGGCGTACAAAAATTTGAACTTCAATTTTATTACAGGTAATACGAATGTCTAAAAGCATATGAACAAATGTCAAAGTCACCGCTCTTGCTTTCAGTCCTTTAATTATTAAAACTTGAGATAGTATTATTTACCAACAATAAATACTTATAAACTGTTACAGAAATAAGAACTTTACATTCTACAAAAGTTGATTAATTATGCCAATAATTAATGTATTCTAAAGGAGTAAAAACAGCTTTATCCTTTTCCCAATTACTTTTAACCTCCTGATTTTAAAATCAACAATAGATGTTTCATTTTTCAAAATTACAATCTAATCTAAATTACATTTAAATAACATCACACTCTTTTATTACTTTCTCTATACTATATATATTGTATAGGGAAGGTATTCTGGTCCTCCCAAAAATTTGATACAGAGATTTCACCGAAAATACATGTTTTAAGACACCCTGAATCCAAAACAGCATTTTTAGAAAAAGGTCAGTGTGCGTCTCTGGACAGTAAAGCGTAAAACTTAGTAATCAAGCTAAGTATCTCTCCAGAATGCGATACAAAGGTTTTAAACAAAATCCCTCCAGGCTCAATTACCCTTTACATCGAAAATTTTTTATTTTCTCAAAAAAAGATCTAATTATTAGCCATTTTTCAGATAATAATCATTTTCGAAAAATGTCCGTGTAAAACGTAGAGGCATTTTCTATAAAACCTCTGTATCTTATCCTTGAAAATTGCTGAACTTAAAATATTCACTTTGGAATTGAATACAATTTTCGCCTCTGAGTTAAGTTGTTCACACGGACACACACACACGCAACAAACGAACTATTTTGTAATTTTTTTTTACTTCACGTTGTTATAAACTGTATCTACTGAATATTCACAAGACAACATCATTTTCACTAACATAGGAATAAACGGTGCAAAATATAATTTGTATTTCAGAAATAAATAAGCAAGTGAAGTTTGTATATTACAAGGGCAAATCCTCCTTATTTAATTTCAGCTTATTCTACAGCAAACAAATGAGCCATTCACTAGAATTCACACTGCTAATTTCTCATTATTTATTTACAAATTATTTTAAAATATTTTAAAAATTTTATAATTCATCTGCACCTCTATTTCTGTATCGCAAAGAGCAATTCCATTTACGAACTTTATTATTAAATACTTCAATATTTGTTAAAAGCTATGAATTTAACAAGGTATGAAATAAAGCATTGTATGTTACAAGAATTGAAAATGGTTTAACGATTCTTTTCAGGATTTTTGCCTCCAACTATTGATGTGTACATTAAAGTTGGATTTTAGTTTTTAAATCTTACTGTCTTTACTTCCCTTTATTTGTTAACATTTATTAGTATTTAATTCATGTTACATTTAAATATAACCCTTTTGGAGCAAGCAGCCATGTCACTTTCTATTGTACTGCAACTAATTTACGGCAGCAGTTAATGCGTTTGAACTTGGTACTGTTTCTTATATTTTATAATAATTAATTTTGGAAAGGAAAAGTCAGACGGATCCCCCGGTCTTCGTCCGTTTGCTCTTACCATTGAAGTACCACAACAATATGCCGACATGACATTAAATTCCCCAAATGTAAATTGGGGAATTTAATGTAAACCACAAGCAGATCCCAGTTGTGTGAAAAAAATCCAATTTATTATATTAGCAATTTTTGCGATTTTATTTTAATCACAATCGTGGAAAAAATAGTATGGAATAGTAAGTCGTATGTATATATACAGGATGTTTCAAAACGACACTAAACGAAAATGTGAACCCTGTTGGTCATACCGTACGCGATTCGTGAATATAAACTTCAGCTCTAAATTCGGCACATACAAAAACTGCCGTAAAAACACAGTCGTAAATAACCAAATGACACGTGCCTGGCCCACTCTAAGAGAGATACCGGTTGGTAGCGAAGATCCCAGTCGCGTGGTGTAGGCGTGGTTTGATAGACACGCCGGCGTGGCACAGGTCACCTTAATAATGGAAAACGTAGCATGTGGGTTTTGTTATGTATTTCGATAACACATTCTGAGGTTGTTTACGTGGCGTATGACACCGTTGTTCCTTCGCTGCCTAATTCCAAATGTGTGCGATTTTTAAACACACATAAAACTTTAAATAGACGAGTTTGAAAGTTGTGACATCAAGTTTCGGACAAGTCAAAGTGTAAGCTACTCGACTGCTATCTTCGTTTGGTGGTATTTTGAAACGGTCTGTGTATATATACAGGCCTTATATATAGCCACAAGTGCTTCCTCGTTCTGCAAATATGCAATTGCCGCATTTGTATATCCTCATTATACTATTACTTATTTTCACCTACTAGGGCGATACTGTTTATTTGCTTCGAAATCCAGGGCTCGTGTTTTATAAGTTCTTAAACATCTGCAGAATTGATGACTAGATTTCTCTAGATTTACAGTTGCTGTTAAATAATTTTTGAAACCATTTCCCTCAAAATGTGTCTCGCAAGAATTTTAGACGTCAGGTTTTCCACCGGATGGAGGCAAGACAATGTCAGCACCAGATGCTCTCGGAGAATTCTCTGAAATGTTGAAGGACGCCATTTTTGACAGGTGCAGGCGCCGCTGTATGTATCTGCCTTTTCAGCAAATAATTGGATTTCTCCCCCTTTTCTTCCACTTGTTGTGGGGAGATAGCACCTCGTTACCACGAAAAGTTCATTACTAGCGCTTTAATTACTGTCTTCAGTCTGTCATAATGTCTAGGTTTTAACTGATTCAGCTGCTCATTTCAAGAGTTTATGTACTTACCTTCCTCGTGTGCACAGCAACAGATTATTGTCACGGTTGGTGCTCCCCGGAACCAGCCAACTGCAGGTATATTCAGCCTTTTCAATGCTTTATCATTTTGCTATAAACTACTTGAGACATAAAATAAGATTGTTAATTTCTCTACTTTCTGAAATTCGTTAACTCTTACTACAGATTTAAATTAAAACCTCTACAATTTTGTTTGTAGACGATTCATTATTCCAAGCTTCTTGCAGCAAAATGCATTTCGGTAAGTCTAATTGCTCTCTCGTAATCTAGCGGAGTTTCGTCTTGTAGTACCCAAACTTCTAGCTTAATTAAAGTCAATGTGAAGAAAGCATTACTTCAAAAATAAGGTAAGAGACTTAAGACTGTATTTTGTGTTTCACTTTCAACATCATTTTAAGAGAAGGAATAGGTATAATAATTTGATCTAGTGTAATTATAGTAAAGAGACACATAGATTTCACTGAGCCGTTGGCTCAGGCCTGGGACTGGCCTGCATATATATGTGTGTGTGTGTTTGTTGCGGAGTCTGGTCCCTTTTTTCTTATTCTTCTGTTTTTCTTTTTCTCTCTCTAAATCCCGTTGTTTACCGTTTTTTTTTTTCTCTTCTGTTTGATGACAAATGCATGTACATGTACACATTCACAAACATCCATGCTCAAGTAGCGACTCAAATCCACGACCCCTTGCGCCACGAAGCACCAAAGCGAGGCACTTTAGCGAGCGCAGCAATGGGGTACGGCGCATTCAGGGGTACGTGGGTTGCTCGCGGCCAACCTCTCTGACCCATGGGTTTTTCGGTGGTTTTCCCGGGTCACTAGGCGAATGCTGGGAGGATTCTTCATTCCTACGAAATTCGTTTGCCTTAATTTCATCTTCATTTCATCCTTATCGGTCTCTTTTAGGGTTATAAGTTGATGAGGACTGCGGCAAAGGCGCTATTCCATGGAGGTGACTGCGCACTGAAAATACACCTTACGGCGGCGGGATGGCACTAGTGATTGTCTGCAGACTCAGGTGGTCTATCCACCACCGAGCCACGGATCCTGGAGCTCCCCGCGTTGGGATGAATAGCTTGTGAACTCTTAGGTACCCTCCATGACGGCATTCTCCCTGTACGGATGTCGGCCGCCCATTGAATTTACACTTGTATCTTCCTTTTTCCTTTCTCAGGCTAGGGTGCGCACACTCGCACAAACACTAATAATTAATTTACGATGTTCACAAGCATAATATGGACTTTTGAACTAAAACAACTATTTATGAAGGTCTTTGTGCTCATTGATGTAAATATGTATCTACCCACATTCACATGAACATGGAAGGTATTTAAGTTAAGGACTCGTAAAAGGCAGGTCCCTGGCTAAATCGGCCGCGCCATGGCAGAGTGATTAGACCACTCGCCTCTCACCTATATGGCCCGGCTTCGATCCCAAGCGACCGCATGTGAGATTTGTGGTGGACACAGCGGCGCAGAGGCGGGTTTTCTCCGGCTTCTCCGATTTCCCCTGCCATCGCATTACACCAGTGCTCCATTTTCATTCCATGTATACCAGTGTCATTGCCTGCGGTGCAACAAGTAGTAAAAGCGGGCGTTAAACGCTATGAAAAATAAAAAAAAAAGGCTAAATCCCGCTCTGAAATATAAATGGCGTGTTATTTATGGACGCTCTTTAACTGCTGTGGTTCTCAGCGTCCCATTCTATATTGGGCGTGAAAGACCGCTTAATATTGATCAGAGGCCTATCTATCAGGCTTGAGGTTCTTTTACGTGCCGTAAATCTACGACACGGGAAACCATGCTAAGGATTTTTACACCCGAAAAAATCCATCGTCCTCCGCCGGGTTTGAACCCGCGACTTGGGGTATATTAAGTTAGCATGGTAACCATTACACCACGAGGATGACTAAAACCGCTCTGTGGAGTCATCCTCAATTGAGCCATTTTCAGTCCGTAAAATGGCAACTACGGAAGTGGTACCCCAAGGTCTAGAACATTTCCTTCCCAGACACCATGCTTCAGTCTCATGTTCATCATTATCCAAGATGTTTTATTTCTGTACGTTTCAGTCTTGTAAACAGTCATAAAATACATATTATTTAAACAGAAATTACTAATAAAAATGTAATAATCACCTATATAAATCCCTACTTGAACAAAGACATAAGCTTATTCATTAAGTTTCTAGCGATTTATTGTTGGTAAACATTATTTCAAGGTTTAATAATTAAAGATTGAGCATTTAATAGAGAAAGTGTGGTAAATTTTGTCAAATTCTCAATGTACTAAGTTTTCTTATCACATTCTCAATCCTTAAAAGAAACAAGGGAAAGAGCAAATATTGTAACAGACGATGAACTTCAGAAACTGCTAAGGCAAATATATAACGCAATACACTTCAATTACTGGTGTTACTCAGTACATAATACAATTAATACGTTGATTCGAATCCCAACTGAATCATTGAGGCACAACACAAAATTGAACTGCCTCTGCACTCTCCACTATCAACTACACTTTTTAACTATCTTAATTGTCCACTTATTCACTGTGTTCTCTAGACGTCTTGGCTAACTGTCCGGCCAGTGTCGATCCCTTGTATACGTCCCGTAGCCCGGCCGATGATTCGAAGTTACAAGATACTTAAAATCATTGCTTTCATAATTGCTTTACTCAACTACAGGGAAGTCATACAATGGACTTAGTTAGTCGACTATTATGTTTGGCACGAGCTACTGTTCTGTGACGAGCCAGCCAGGTAGGGGCCCCCGAGCTCGACAGCAGCTCGCGACTGCTTACGACGTGGGCACAATATACTGTGTGGAAATATCCTCATTGTTTACTTAGAGAATTTCTGAAACCTCAAATGGGAACAACTATAATTATTATCTTTATGAATAAAAAGTAACAATTTATGTAAATAATCAACACTCTTTTACTGTGTTTAAAATCAAATCAACTTTGAGCCAACTGTCAGATCATAGCATAAAATGAATGAACAAGCCAACGTTTTACGGAATACTAACCAATGCTAACAAATGAGAAAATAGTAGCTTCAAAATTAAGATAAGCTAAAAAATTGTTACTCAACAAATACTGATTTTTTTATTACTAACCTAATTAACTTAGCACTTGACATTATTTGGGTGTGTGTTAGCCACTCCGGTGCTTTGATTTCTGATTGGTTCGTATGATCTCGTTGGGTTTGTGCCTGTTTGATGTTCTCAAGTAGCGGATGCCAGTTTTTGCTTAGTTTTTGAGTTTCTTCTTTCCTACTAAAGTTGTAAACTAGCATGATAATAAGACATAGATGAGAGAAGAGCTAACCCCCTCCACCACCCCCGCACATGCAGCTCCAGCTGGACCAATCGCGTGAGAGCAGCCTGAGTATAAATACTACCGCTATTTCAGCCAACGAGTCAGTTGCGATCAAACCTTCGCCGAGAAGACTTAGAGCACGCCACTGAAGATGTTCACCGTAGTCGTGAACGAAACGTCTGGACCTGAAAAACTCCAGCAGACCACGTCTTCTCAGCCCGAAAAATTCTTTTAGTTATAATTTGGACTCCGGCCTTGAAAGCTTACAACTACTGATCATAATTGTTTATTTGTGAGTCTATTTTTCGTACCTTTCCATCAAACACGCAACACTCACAGGTATAACGAAACTTTTTGACTTTATAGCCACTGTCTCCTGGGTAACCCTAAAGTAGAAGTCAAACTCGAACCTTTATTTTAGCACTTCGCATACATGAGACGAACATGCGTATGAACACAAGTTTCCAGGTCAACTGTAGTTGAGATTTGTGATAGTATAAATGTAAACATAAATACCGCACAAGAAGACAGACCTACCCAGAGAAAAATTATCTTATTTCTCGTTTCCTTGTAAGTAGAAGGAAAATAAGATAGTGCCATAGGCTAAAGAAATAGTCAAATATTTTAAAAGCTAGTTGTCATGTGTTTGAAGTTTATTTGTTTGTATGGCCAGGAGTTGAGAAATTCCTATATGAGAAAAGCAAAGTATTTTAAAAATGAAACTAATAACAGTGAATATCGGCCGCGCCGTGGCCGAGTGGTTAGATTACTTGCCTCTTATCTAGACGGCCGGGGTTCGATCCCAAGCGACCGCATGTGAGATTTGTGGGGGACAAAGCGGCGCTGGGGCGGGATTTCTCCGGGTACTCCGGTTTTCCCCGCCATCGCATTCCACCGGTGGTCCATCATCATTCATTTATCACCAGTGTCACCGCCTGCGGTGCCATAAGTAGTTAAAGCGGGCATTAAACACTACAAAAAAAACATTGAATATCTTAAAAAACGGTCAACTCTACTAAATATATATATATGCAAAATTCCGCAGAATTTCCCAGAAAATTGAAGATACGCGTTTTATTTGTCATGTAAACATCTTTAATGTACGATACTTTAATCCAAATCGTTAGAACCATTATTGAGAAAATCAAATTTTTCAAACAAGTTTCTTTGTAAAGGGTAGTTGGAGGTGGGGGGGGGGGTTCTTGAAAATCTTCCTGTCGCATCTTTGGAAGATACTAAACTTAAATACACTCACATAGACAGATACGGCACACGGACATTTTTCAAAAAAGGACTTCTTTTTAATTCAGGGATCTCAAGAAATGTATTTCCGGTGAAATCTCGGTTTGGAATTTTTGGGTGCAATACAATACCTTCTCCATACACCACGTAGATAGTACGTGTAGAGAAAGTAACTAGATGTTTTTAAAAGGATGCGTTTTAAATTAGGTCACTGATTTCTATTAAAATCACCTATTTTCCTGTATATTGCAGAATCAATGCTGACCAGTGACCCATATAAAATATGTGGCATAGGAATAGAATAGTGAGATTCAAATGGCACTCTCAGTCTATTCTAGGGATGGCAGGAAGGGAAACAGGCAAACCCTCTTATATTGGTTTTCGAGTCACCCATTGTCGAATAGCTTCCATTATGTTAATTTAATTGTTTTTTTCACATAAGTCGTGTGAATGACAGGGGTTGGATAGATAGAGCCAGATGGGGATTTGAACCACGGATCTCGTGGCCTGTAGTCGGTTGCATTGAATTTTTCGTTGTGACTCTACCTATGCAAGTTCCCATTCTGTTAGCACTGCGACGCCGAAAAGTCCTGCCACCCGCAAGGCACATAGGGGGTGCAAAGTGGGAAATGATACCCAGTGGCACAAAACGGCACCATTTATTAGACTTAAGAGTAAATAAAATACTGTATACCAGAATACTTTTTACTTTCTCTACGCATACTATATATATATATATTGTATAGAGAAGGTATTCTATATTGCACCCAAAAATTCAATACCGAGATTTCACCAGAAATACATGTTTTGGGTCCCCCTGAAACTAAAAAAAGCATTTTTGGAAAAAGGTCCGTGTGTACGTGTGTGTGTGTGTTTCTGGGTGTGTGTCTGTGGGCAATATAGCTCAAAAACGAAAAGACCGTTAACTTGGTATTTAAGTTTGGTATCTTCCAAGGATGAGACACCAAAATTTTCAAGGGAATCCCCCCCCTCCAACTACCCTTTACATGGAAAAAATTTCAAAAATGTTGATTTTCTCATAAATGGATCTAACGAGTTTGTTTAAAATCTCTTATATTTAAGATATTTACATAAAAATTAAAATGTATGTCTTCAATTTTCTGGTAATTTCCTCTGAAGACATCTTAATTCTGGATGAATTTTACGGAAGTTTGCATAACTGCTAAACCGTAAAAGATCGGCAAATACTTACCGCACAAAAAATGTAGAGCAAGTTAAAACACACAATTTATATTATATACATTTTTTCGTGGATGATTGTTTTTGATATATTCCTTGTTATTGGTTTCAGCTTTAAAAAACTTATTTGTCAACTCCTGTTCATACAGACAAAGTCATATAGTAACCAGCTTTTGACTATCACTTTAACCTGTGGTACTCCCTTATTTCGCTTCTACTTACAAGGAAGCAAGTAATAAGACTATTTCTGTTATTTTTTCTCCATTAGCATGAAGTAAATAGAACAATACGCTATTTAACAATAATTTGTTGCAGAGGTGCAGAGAAAATCATGTGAATGAAATACATAAGATTTTTTATAATTAAATTCTTTATTGTGGTATTACGAAGCAAAACGGATCTTGACAGATATTCAAGCCTCTTATATCTTTGGTATTTTAGATATCTTCATTAATAACGTGAACGTACTCAATCCTCCTGAGTATAGTCATTCTTTTTTACCCCAAACAGCAAGATAAGTATGCTTTTCTTATATCCTTATGGCGAATTCGAACATTCATCATAGTTTATGTAAACCATGGATAAAAATCTCATCTGTGACATAAGCCTTGCAATCTATGCCTACTAACTCGAAACGCCGACCTCACGCGCACATATGCATAACAAAAGTAGATGGTCATCCAGTGAGACTAGTACTAGTATTAATTAAAATGCTCATTGAGGTCAGTAGCTTCTTTCTTTTCATTTATATAAAATGAAATGTTTATATGTAGTAAGCATTTGAGATCTGGTATGAGTTTAGAAGTTTATGAGTCTGAACGCGAGGGCAGAATTTTATAATCTTGTCGTTTGTATTAATAAAGCACCTTTAATAATTGAGATGTGATAAAATGCCAAGAAATTATTGGATAAATTGTTTTTTCACACAAGCCGTGTGCTGGACAGGAGTTTAATCGGTAGAGTCAGCCTAAAAAATTCAATCCGATTACTCTGCCACTGAGCTACCATGGGAACATGGCCAGAGATCGGAAGATCCGTCGCTCAAATCCCGGCTATGGCATTGAATTTTTCAGTCTGACTCTATCTTGCTAAGAAATTAGTTTATACAATTTTTTGATAGTTTAACGCCCGCTTTTAGTACCAAGGCACCGCAGGCGATGACTCTGGTGATAGATGGAATGCAAATGAAGAACCGGTGGAATGCGATGGCGGCGGAAACCGGAGAATCCGGAGAAAACCCGCCCCTGCGCCGCTTTGTCCACCACAAATCTCACATGCGGTCGCTTGGGATCGAGTCCGGGTCGTCTAGGTGAGAGGCGAATGTTCTAACCACTCGGCCACGGCCCCGCCCTTATACAAATTAATAGCTTGGTTGTTTCATTGATGTTTTCCTTTTCTTTTCCAAATTTCTTATTCGTCTTCATCAACTTACCTCCTAGTGGAGAACTTGCACACCTCCAGGGCTCAAAAGCCAATACATAAAGTCAGGTGCTGGTTGAGCGAATGCAGGTTATTTCAGATAGAGTATCCAGGGATGGAGGATCGGCCAATGCCTGATATGGACGCGAGGAAGTAGATGATATGAATAATAGGGAAATGGATGATATAGAATTTGGTTGATTGTATGGAGGTGGGGACACCGGAGTACCCCGAGAAAACTCGCCTAGACACAACACAGTTAAGACCATGCAAAACATATCAAGTAGTAAATTATGTAATTGGTTTGTGGAAAAACTGCCAGAAGAATAGAAAAAATCTTATGGGTTCCATTCACATGCCTTTCTATAGCTGTTACACAAATAAACTATATTGTGAAAAATTATTCTTTTAGCTACATCATGCCAATCGAGATAAACATTAGTAGAATTGGTCTTATTTCTTTCTTTCTTGTAAGTAGAAGAAAAATAAGGGAGTACATAAGCTAAAGCTAAGGTCAGATCTTATAAAAACTGGTCGCTATGTGAAACAATTGAAATGCGGTTCTCTTTGCTAGGCCAGCAGAAAAACATAGGAGATAAAAGGAAAGATACCTAAATATTAACTGTCAATTGTTTGGACCATTATAGCGCGGCCGGTGTTCTGAAATTTGTCCCGCAGGAGTCCTTTAAATGCCAGCAAATGTACTGCATGAGAGTGTGGCTTTTAAACACACTTAAAAACCATCGGAATGGGCCGGGTTTGAACCTGTCACCTTAATTCAGAAGCCCAGCACCTAACCAATTGAGCTACCCAGACCGACGAAATGAAAATTAACTTCCTATTTGAAAAAACTTTAAGTAGTTTAAATTTGAAACCAATAACAAACCAAACGGTTAACTCCTCAAAAATATGTAAATGATATAAATTGTGAGTTCTAAGGGGATCTACGATTTGTGTAGTAACTTTTTGTTAATCGGTTATATTTTTCAGATAGACAAATCATCCAGAATGAAGAGATCTTCAGAGGATATTCCCAGAAAATTAAGATATTTTGTTTGTCATGAAAATTACTTAGTTAAATATGTGGTATTTTAATAAAAATCGTTAGCCATTTTTTAAGAAAATCAACATTTTCGAAAAATGTTCCATGTGAAGGGTAGTTGGTGGTGCAGGGATTTTCTCGAAAATATCTGAGTCGCAACGTTGGTAGATACTGAATTTAAATGTTAAATTTGGTACATAGTCGACTTTTCGTTTTGGTGCAATGCTGCCGCAAAACCTCCCCGCCACTCACAGACACACACGGACCTTTTTCTGGATTCAGGGGACCTTAAAATGTATTTTCTCTAAATTTTTGGGTGTAATACGAGAGTCATTACAGAAGTCTATGGAGCTATGGGTAAGGGTCATAGAAAGATGCGTAAATAGTGACCATTGTTTTATTCCTATTACATATGCAAAAACAATCTGATGTGTTCCATTCACATGACTTTCTCTACTCTCTGCAACAAAGTATTGTTAAAAAGTCTATAATTCTACTTACTTCATGCTAATCGAGAAAAAATTAGCAGAAATAGTCTTATTACTTGCTTCCTTGTAAGTAGAAGGGAAATAAAGGAGTACCATAGGATAAAGTGAAAGTCAAAAGCTGGTTGCTATATGACTGATGTTCCTTTGTTTGTATGGACAGGAGTTGACTAATTCCCGCATGAGAAAAGTATAAATATTTTAAAGCTGAAATCAATAACAAAGAATATCTAAAAAACGTTCAACTCCACGAAAAAAATATATATGACATAAATTGTAAGTTCTATCGTGATATACATTTTTGTGTAATAGCTTTTTGTCTATCTCTTCCGTTTACAAGTTATACAAAATTCCGTAAAATTCATTCAGAATAAAGTAGTCTTCAGAGGCTATTCCCAGAAAATTCAAGGCATACATTTTATCTGTTAGGAAAATATCTTTAATATACGATATTTTAATCAAAATCGTTAGAGGCATTTTTGAGAAAATGAACATTTTCGAAAAAAGCTCCATTTGAAATGTAGTTTGGGGTGGAGAATTTTTCTCAAAATTTACTTGTAGCATTCCTGAAAGATACTAAACTTAAATAACAGGTTTGGTATTTTACCAGCTTTTCGTTTTTGAGTTATCGTGTTCACGGACACACATATACAAACACGGACATTTTTCTGAAAAGGTTATTTTTTTTGGATATAGGGAAAATCTCGGTATCGGATTTTTAGGTGGAGTGCAATCCCTTTTCTATACACTATGTACATTGTACGTGTAGAGAAAGTAAAAATGTAATATTCTTACAAGCTAACGGCTTTCAAAATAATACCCCAAGGTTTCCACACATCTTTGCCAACAATAAGGAAGGCGCTGAATATCCTCAACTTTAGTGACATCCATCTTGGAACAGAATCTCTAGGATACTAACGTTTGCATGTGTCTACTAGCACCTACCAATGCACCCAGACGTCATCTGGTGGAGGCATCCCGTACTGTGAGCAAGATATTTTAAAATGTATATATTACAATAACAGCATATGCGGCTATTCTGAGTGTATAAAATAGTTGCCATGACTTTTGAAATGACCCTCGTACAATACCTTCTCTTGCTACTATGTACATACGGCTAAGAAAGTAAAAACTAATACACCGAAATGGATACACATGGATACATATATTTGATCAAAAAGTGTGAAAAATTAAAAAAATATTTTGTATGATAATAAAATAATATGCTCTCTAAACTTTAAGAAAACTTGTCATTTTTCCCACTAAGCGCATTTTAACTACCAATTAACTAGATCTATAAATGAGTAGGTGTGTGCTTATTGGTTGGCACTCCCAACCTTAAATCTTATTTTATTGCAAACCTTTTTCCAACACTTTTTCAATCTTAAAATGTTCCACACGAAGCAATTTTTCATTACTTTGTTTCAAACCTTTTATTCGGCCTCTCTAAAGCACATTAAACAAAACAGTGAGATGATTTTTTTCTAAATAATCCTTCCAATTTTTATACATAAATTTTCAGATTTTGGAAAAGTATGAGTTTTGGAAAGTATTTACAGTAATATATTTCCTACATTAATTAGGGCTCATATTTTAAAATATAAGTAACATATATATTTGTAAACTCATTTTATAGAAAACTGAATGTATGTGAATATTTTAAAAATGTATCACGTAGTTCATTTTTATTAGAACAATGAATTTATTTATTTATTTATCCTGGTTGGAGTTAATGGCATAAGGGCTTCTCTTCCACTCTACCAAACAATGCATTAAATTCAATAAGCAAGGATACAATGATAAGGAATAAACAACAAAAATACAATTCCATACAACTTAATAAAACATATATAAAAAGGTGCAACAAGTATACTGAAATGAAAAGAAAAAACACCGTAAACAAAATTATTTTAAGTGAATATTCATCTCGGCTGAAACACATATTAGTGATATTTACAATGAAAATAGCGATGTATTTATTATATTAATATAGCAACATATTAGGTTTGATTGCAAATGTATTCCCTACTGTTCTGTTTGAACGGTATAACGTTCGGGCAGTCCCCAACGTCTTCAGGTAGGGAATTACAAAGACGAGCTAAATCTATTGTAAATGATGATGAATTGAAGGTTGAATGATGAGCAGGTACAGCAAGAAGGAAAGAGAGTCGTGAACGAGTTTCTCGATTATGACTTTCAGAAAGATATTTGAAGCGAACGTTTAGATCGTTTGGAATGCGAGAATGAAGGAGTTGATTGAGAAATGATAAAGAATGCAATTTTCTTCTGTCCTTT
This sequence comes from Hymenopus coronatus, assembly GCA_030762935.1. Lineage (NCBI taxonomy): Eukaryota > Metazoa > Arthropoda > Insecta > Mantodea > Hymenopodidae > Hymenopus > Hymenopus coronatus. Next base: position 112,774,298 of record CM060888.1, on the reverse strand, counting down.
TAAACATAAAACAATTATTATTTAAATACCTATTTAGGCTATAATTTTGATACATGGGGAAATATCAATATTATTTTGCATATAACTGATATAAATTTCAATAAAATATATTACATACTGTGAATTTTCCAATACCTTAAGGTAGTACGAGGGGCATTTTTTTGTTCAATATCCGATTGGCTATACATAAAAGACAAGTTCATAGAATACAACTATTTTATTACTAAAAGTTTTGTACACTTATGGTTACTTTTCAACATAATCTTGAGGCATTTATCGTACCTGTGCACAAGCTTTCTAATACCCGTTTCAAAAAATGTTGTCACCAATGATTTCAAATGAGCATTGACATTGTTTCAAGATCTTCGTTAGTTTGAAAGTGCTACCCTCATAGCCACGTATTCAGTTCAGGGGAAAGGTGAAAATCGCTGGGTGTCAGGTCAGGACTGTACGGCGGATGATCGAAAATGTCCCATTGAAATTTTTCAAGGACCCGATGGGTTGTGCCAGCAGTGTGTGGACGAGCGTTGCCATGGATCAACACAATTCCTGAAGTCAGCATTCCTCTTCGTTTGTTTTGAATGGCGTAAAGCTCACAATAAACAGCTACATTGATAGTGGCTCCGGGCTGCATCATTGGCGGCAATATTTTTGAAGCGGGTATTGCAAAACTTGTGCATAGGTACGATAAATGTCTCAATATTTTCGGTGATTATGTTGAAAAGTAACCATAAGTGTGCAAAACTTTTAGTAATAAAATAATTGTTTTCTATGAACTTGTCTTTTATTTATAGCCTATTGGAAGTTGAAAAAAAAAAAAAAAAAAAGACCCTCGTATGTATGAAACTATTTACATCAAAAATGCATTCTACGACATGCAACAATGCATGATCATTCTAGCACATTGGATTATAAATCTTGCTTTTCATTTTAAAGATTTTGTGAAGAATGGTTGTTTTTATATCCCTATGGATGGTGCAGGATATTGCGGCACACCCCTTACAGCATGGCATGTCCACCCTTGGCCTCCCCTTTTCCTAAGCAGCACCGTCTTCTTCTTCTACAACACCCCTTGCTGTGCGCACATTTGTTATACTGTCGCTCGTTAAGAAGAGGGGGGGGCGCCTGGCGTCCTGACGACGTGCTGGAACGACGCCCACACGTACCGCCGCCGGGAGCTAAGTATGCTCCAACATGAAACTTCTTCTTGCCAAGCTTCATCTTGATTAACTTTCAGCATTGCACCTTGCTTCCCTCCCTCAGGATTTATATACAGGTTCTCTCATTAGCAAAGGATGAAATTACTGCCTCTTAAATAATGACCTGTCTCAGGCTATACATTTCACAGGTTACAGTACCTTTTACACTTAAACTGATAGCGTTAATCATTGTATCACATTTAATTGATGGCAACATATACTTAAGTAAACTAAAAGGTCTTATTTGCAGCATTATTGGAATGTAAAACTTGCTAAATTTGCTTATAAATCGTGAAAAATACCAAATTTTTATTTACTGAAATTTATCTAACTTTATATTTCTTTTATAATTGAAAGCATACTTATATTTTAAATATATCTATACATTTAAAAATAAATGAATTCTGCATATCACAGAAAAACGGTATATTCCTACCTGCTTAGAAGCAGAGTGGTAAACTTTAATCCACTTTTTAGGGACTGTTTGTCCTACATATTTGAACTTATTTTGAATCAGTTAGATTTTGTTTATTGAAGCTATTAGGTTTTTTTCTTTACAGATATATGTGAGTTGGCTTTTAAGTTTTTTTGAACACCTTGTTTTCTGAAACTATTGAATATAACTGGGATGATAACCTCTAAGTATGTTGTATATTCTCTTGTATTAATAACAGGGCTAGTTCATTTAAACACTTTTTTCTACATCCTGTAAAACTTTATGAAATATCTTAAAGTGTTTCTGGGATAATTGGTCATGAATTTAGCTTACTTAAAATTGACAGAATAGGAATTTTACAACTGTAAATTTTGGAGAATATACTATAAACTTGCTGCTTGGTAGAAATACAATAACAAATGTATTTGCAAAGTTTTGTAATTCTAATTTGTGTTTTTATTTATATATTGCTATTTCAAACGCTCTGATTAAGATTTTGAGTCAACTTTTTATTAGTTTTAAATGTATAACAACTTTATAATTTGGATTTTATTACCACAAAACTGTATTAGAAAATATTCAGAATGTCTTAAAATATTTGTGTCAATGCATTTTTACACTCGATTTTAAATGTTATGTGGTTATGCTATTTGAGCTAAACACTAGAGAAAGGGTGGAAAACAAAGAAATAAAAACTACATTGTGTGCAGCATTTTGAGAACATAAAAAAGTAGGAATAAGAACGGTGAGTAATCAAACTTAACGTTAGATGTCACTAGTAGTAAATAATCAGTTTGAAATGTCAGGTTATTGGGGCGTAAATGTTCCAAATAGTGAAATATAACTGCTTCACGTTTACTCAGATAAACTTTTGAATAGATGCCTTTATTGCATATTTCCTTGTAAATACACTAAAGGGAATACACTAGGCTAAAGTTTTTTGCTATGCGTTTGACAACAAAAAATTAATAACGAATCCCATTGAAAAAAAAAATTAAAATTGAAGACATTGATATGGAATAGCTCAGAAATGGTCAACTTCACAAAAAATATATTACACAAACTGTGATTTTAAACGACCCACATTTTTGTGTTCTCTTACTATTAACCAGTTATTTTATACCTCTGGAAAATCAAAGTTTCGGTCACTAACTTCTGAATTGCATACATTCTTCAGAATTAAAAACGGAAGATGCTGCCTGAACATGTACAAGGTACAGTAATGACAGAACAAATATAAATAACTACTTTTTCTCATTATTCAGCGTCACTTAACTGTGCTATAAAGTAGCGAATTTCCATTAGTTTCTTTAATATACTCAGGCTGTCTCAGAAGTACTCGACCTGACATATAGATAGCGCTTGTTGTTTCAAACAACAACAATAGTAAAAGCTACAACCTTAGAAATCTTAAGTTTGAAGCTTGACCATTTTATATTGTTTAGCATTTGTTTGGTAGCCATCATTAGTGAATGCTCTCAGCAAGTTTGTAAATATGGATAAAACTGGTAATCGTTATGTGATACAGTACTTTCATTTGAAAAGTCTTAGACCAACTAATATTAAAACTGAGCTAGATTCTGCTTTGAGAGAGTCTGCTCCTTCGTTACAACAGTGAAATATTGGGTGGCAGAGTTTAAGCGCGGCCGTAGGAGCTGCCAAGACGAACATCTCAATGGTCGACCAAATGAGGTTACCAGTCCAGAAATTGTAAAGAAAATTCACAAAATGCTATTAAATGACCGTCGACTGCAAGTGCGCGAGCTAGCACACATTGCAGGTATTTCAAAAACCTCTGTTCATCATATACTGACTGAAAATTTGGATATGAGAAAGTTGTGTGCAAAGTGATGCCGCCTTTGCTCACAATAGAACAAAAACAGCGTCGAGAAGATATTTCAGTCGAGTGTTTGGCAATGTTTCGCTGCAATAAAGCTGAGTTTTTGTGTCGATTCATAAGAATGGGCGAAACCTCGGTCCATCACTTCACCCTTGAGAACAATCAAATCAGTAGGTTGGAAGTGGAGAATCGGCTCCAAAGAAGGAAGACAGTTCCAACTACAGGCAGGATCATGGCATCAGTTTTCTGGGAAGACGAAGGACAATTTTCATTGATTATCTCAGAAAAGAAAGGTAATCAATGACGAATATTATGCAAATCTGTTACAGCGTTTGAGGAATGAAATTGAGCAAAAAAGGCCGCATTTGGCGAATAAGAAAGCTTTGTTTCATCAAGACAATGCACTAGTTCACACGTCCATTGTCATCATGGCCAAAATTAATGAGTTAAAGTTCGAATTGCTACCTCATGCAACCTATTTGCCAGATTTAGCCCCCTCTGATTTTCTATTTCCAAACTTGAAGAAATGGCTTGTGGTAGAAGATTTGTCAAAAATGAAGAGGTGGAGTCTGCAGTTGATGGCTATTTTGCAGACCTCGATAGTTTTCACTATAAACAGGGTATCGAAGCTATTGAACATTGCTGGGAAAAGTGTACCGAGCTGAAATGAAACAATTTAGAGAAATAAAGATGTTTGTGCTTTCTTTGTTAGGTCGGTTATTTCTGGGTCAGCCCTCGTATATATGGATAAATGCATTAACTGTTATTTATGGACGCTCTTTAACTGCTATTGTTCTAAGCGTCCTATCCTAAATTGGGCGTAAAAGGCCGCTTCATTTTACTCAGAGGCCCCTTTATCAGGATTATACGACACGGGACCAATGGCTTTACTTTTCTTCCGAAGGTGAATCCATCGTCCATGCTAAGGTAAATCTAGCGCCCTCCCTGGGTTTGTGCCCGCGATCTTGGGAACTGGAGAATAGCATCTTACACGGAGGAAAACTAATACGTAAATAAGTTAATCTGTGTCAATTACAAAATCATCTTCCTATACCGGTTATTACCAACTGTTTGAGAAATTTGCTCATAGTTACCTCCTATTGCTACTGTTTATTTCATTGATACTTCTCTATTGCAATGTGGACTGAACTTCTAGATCCTCAACTTGCAAGTTGGCATACAGATGGTTTTAGTTGTATAGTTAACTTTCTGTAGCTTCCAATTTGGTAATTTGTTGAGATGTCATCTTAGTTGCATAGTCATCTTCCAGCATCATCTATTTTATGTATATTGATTGGTTTTATAAAATATTTTGATAATGTTGATATTGGTATAACAAATAATTTTGAGGACTTGTATTTTGAGCACTTATATGCACTTTACAAAATTAATCGTCATAACAGAAAGTGAAAATTTGGATTTCAGTAGAAGAAAAATCTGGTGGTGACATTTTAAATCACTTTACTCATTCAACAAATTAATCTTAAAATATCTTACAATTAAAGGTAAAAATAGCCTAGGTAGATCCTTAAAAAGGGATCCTTTCATAGTATTTAAATTAATAAATAAATAAATATGCCTTAAGTAATATTTGTATATTAAACAATAATATAGCCACAACACTGAATACTCCACAAAAATTCAAGCAAGTTCTACTCTTTCTTAGAAACATAAAACTAGACTTCAAACTCTAATGTACAATTCACAATATTTTAAATCTTTGTAAAATTGACTTTTAACAGCAATGTACCTTTTCAAAATATTTAATTTAAATGTATGTAAAACTTGCTATTCTAATGTAATTTTAATTCCCAGACCTGTGTTAAATGGGTAAATAACTTATTGTAATAGCTTGATTTTCTAATGTAATTTTAATTCATAGACCTCTGTTTAATATGTAAATAATTCCATTGTAATATAATGAATTCAATTGTTATAACTATTTTATGGTCGCGACATGACCTGGGAGTTAAAGAGACCTAAAATAAATAAATTAAAAAAAATAATTTAACATATGTTTAAATAGAATCGGTATTCTTTTATCTAATTTATGTTATTGGAAATAGAGCCTTTGCAGTATTGATAATGACCGAGGTAAACACTTTTAGTGTTAAATATTTCAGCACAATGGGAATTGGGGCATAAAGTAGGCTTAAGCAATAGTCAAATAAGTTAAGAGCTGGCCTATTTGTATAAGACCCGTTTTCTTTGTATAATCAGAAGTGAAAAACGAATTAGTCCTACACATTGGAGAGAAGTGCAATTGTTGAAACTTGAAACGCCTAACAAGGAATATCTCCAAAATATTAACCCCAGAAGACTGCTTTAATGACAGCTAAACTTTTTGTAGCAAAATGTTGTCTATGTCTTTCGGATAACCAGTAATCCAAACTTCATTCAGAATAAAGAGGATTTCAGAGGCTGTTCCTAGAAAATTCAAGTTTACTTTTAGTTTAATTTTCATGAGAATAGTTTAACAAACAAACATTTAAACAAAATCGATGTTCATTTTAAGCACATCAAGTTTTTCTAAAACATTCTATGTAATGGGAGGTTTGGGATGTGAGAATTCCCTTGAAAATCTTCGTATCGCATCCTTGGAAGTTGCTGGTCTGAAAAATGACCACCTCATCCTTTTTTGATATGCTGGTCACAGACACACAGCCACACACACGGAACTTTTTCAAAAAGTATTTTTATGAGTGTAGGTATAAAAAACTGATGTGTTCCATTCACATGACTTTCTCTACATCTCTGCAATAAATTATTGTTAAGAAGCTTATGCTTCTATTTACTTCGTGCTAATCGAGAAAAAAAAAATAGCAGAAATAGTCTTATTACTTACTTCCATGTAAGTAGAAGGGGAATAAGGAAGTAGCATAGGCTAAAGTATTAGTCAATAGCTGGTTGCTATGTGGCTGAAGTTCCTTTGTTTGAAAGTTTGGACAGGAGTTGACAAATTCCCGTATGAAAAAAATATGTTTTTTAAAATTGAAACCAATAACAGAAATATCTTAAAAACGACCCACTCCACGAAAAAAATGTGTATCACATAAATTATGAGTTTTAAAGAGTTCTATATTTTCTGTTACGTAAGTTTTTCTCTATCTCTTACGGTTTGCCAGGAATACAAAATTCCGTATAATTAATCCAGAACAAAGTAGTAGGTTCACAGGCTATTCCCAGAAAAGTCAAGTAATGCATTTTATTTGTTAGGTAAATATCTATAATATACGATATTTTAATCAAAATCTTAAAATTAAAATTTTAGAAAATTTTTCCATGTAAAGGGTAGTTGGGGGTGGAGGCATTTTCTTGAAAATCTTTGTATCGCATGCTTGAAAGATACCAAACCTAAATACCAAGTTTGGTATTTAACGGTGTACAGACATACAGACACAGACACGCACACACAGGGACCTTTTTTTTTTTTTTTTTTTTTCTAAAAATGCTTTTTTTTGGATTCAGGGGGGCCCAAAACATGTACATATTTCCGGTGAAATCTGGGTATCGAATTTTTAGGTGGAATGCAATATTTTTTCTATGCACTATGTACATAATGCGTGTAGAGAAAGTGAAAACATTTTGTGAAATCTCGGTATTTAATATTTAGGTGGAATATAATAAGTCTTCTACTTACTAGACGTAGTAGAGCAAATTTTAAAATATAATAATAACTAGAACCAATAGGAAAGAAGTGGTAGTATAGTAGTTTGTAGTTTACTAAGCAGAAATGTTTCTCGATGTAGCGCCGTTAACATCTGCAGAGCGGACGCAAAATGTGCCCTTGAATTTAGCTTTTCGGGTGAAACAAAGACAACACGCCGGACAGAAGAGGAAGGCATACTGTGTTTGTGGAGGGGACCAGACTTATGGAAAACGGAAGGGGTTGCAGTATGTAACTCAGCTGTTTGTTTGAGGAGCGTCGTGCAAACCATTAACGCTCTAAACAACCACGACCGGCGCCACTGACGGAGAGGCGCCTAGCTCATCTTCCTGCTAGGGGCAAGAGAGATACAAGTCCAAAATGTAATCACTAATTGTTTGAACAATAGTGCAGTCTGTTTCCAAAGCTAATGAAATCTACAGCTTTCTAAAAATCTGATGTGTTACACTCCCATGACTTTCTCTGCTGCTCTGCAAAATTCTTACAAAAGATTATTTTTCTTTCCACACAATGCTAATCAAGATAAGCATTACCAGAATTTTCTTATTGCTTAATTTCTTTTAAGTATAAGGGAACTAAAGGAATGCGGTATGCTAAAGCTATATTCAAATGTTTTAAGCTATCGTTATGCAATTGTCAATGCAAATAGTTTTTTTACTTAGCCAGGAGTAGAACAAAAGAAAAACGGACACTTCCTGTTTGGGAAAAGTACAAGTACTTTACAATTGAAACCAACAACAAGGAATATCTCGGAAACGGTTACATCCACAACAAAAACGTAAAACGTAAACATAACGTGTATTTTAACGAGATTTTCTTTTTTGTGTAGTACGCTTTTGCCTATCTCGTTCGGTTTAGCCTAAATATCAAGTTTGGTATTTAACTTTCTGTTTTGAGCTATGCCGTCCACAGATACACACACACACTGACTCACACACGTGGATCTTTTTCTAAAAATGCTTTTTTCGGGCTCAGGGAATCCTAAAACCTATACTTACGGTGAAATCTCAACATCGAATTTTTGGGTGGAATGCAAAACGGCTTGTAGGTGGCATCATAGCAATTCGTGTATTAGTATTATGTAATTATTTTCACTGTACGTATTATTTGTATACTGTATAGAGAAAGTGTTGTATTGCACTCAAAAATTTGATACCGAGTTTTCACCGTAAATATATGTTTTGGGACGCCCTGAATCCAAAAAAGTGTTTATAAAAAGGGGTCCGTATGTGTGTGTCTGGGCAGCATAGCTCAAAAATGGAAGGTCCATTAAACACCAAACTTGATATTTAAGTTGAGTATCTTCCAAGGATGTGGCACGAAGATTTTCAAGAAAATTCACCCCGGCTCCAACTAAAATTTACTTAGAAAAAGTTTCAAAAATTGTTATTTTCTCAAAAAAAACTCAAATGGTTTTGATTAGCATTTCTTATGTTTAGGATATTTACATGTCGAATAAAATGTATATCCTGAAATTTTCTGGAAATATATTCTACAGACCTTACCACACAAAACGCTCAATTTTTATGAAGCTGCTAGGTAAGAATTCTAGCTTAAGCTAAAGGGAATGCTTAATTTTCAGGATTGAAATAAGACTTTTTTTTTTGAAAAACAAGCTGTACTTATAAATCACCTTCTAGTACCAGGAATGTACATAGGAATATATATTGCACCTATATACCTACAATTTTTAAAATAAATTTCAAATATCTACCAGTTTTCGTCGCTGAAAATCCCAAGATCCACCTTAAAATGTTAGTTCATATTTGACGGAAGGAGAGAGAGGGAGAGAGAGAGATAGTCATAAATTCTTGTTTAGGAAGCGTGACAGTGCAAAATGTATTTTAATAGAAGGGTTTTTGTGTTTTATTTTCTCAAAACTTTCATTATGATTTTGATTAATATCATCGGCTTAAAATACGGGCGTAAATCTTGAAATATAAATTTTAAATTTTCTAGTACGCAGTCAACAACACCTTCAACTTTTTATACTATAAAATCGGAAATGTTAAGAGAAATTAAAACCTACTGCTGGGAGATCGTAGTGTCCATTTATAGCCAAAACTGTTTCTGTAGCACTTGCCGTTTCCCAAAGATCATTATTGTATCATTAATCTTTTTCTGGTCGAAAGATACTAATTGTTAACTGTATGAAAACATTGTTTTAGTTGCTGGTAAAAGTAGGTTTGATTATTCAAAGCCCCGAGCATCAAGTGCGGTGGCGCCGCAGTAAGGAGTGCGACTCGCATTCGAAAGGTCCTGGGTTTGATTAGCATGGCCGGCCTTCCTGACACGTCAGTTTGTTTCGGGGGTTTCCCCAGGTCGTCAGTTGAATGACGGGAAGGTTCCTTACATTCCCTGAATTTCCTCTCCTTCATTTCCTATTCCCATCTCTTCCTTGTCATCTAATTCAAGGTTAAAGGACCCGGCGACGGCATTCACTGCATTGTGGTTGATGGGTGATGGCTTGCGTAAGTTCCCATGAAATAGTAGTTGCTTCTCTACCTCCTACGTATCTATGTAGTACTTAGTAGAAAAAGTAAAATAATGTGTGTGTGTGTGTGTCCGCGTGCATTTCTAATGTGCAAATATGTAAATTATGGGTACGTAACATTTTATAGAGCATATACGATCACCAGATCCATACGCCTGTGCGGCGCAATTATTGTGTGATTATGAACTTTAATAAATACTACTACTATTACTACTCCTATTATTATTATTATTATTATTATTATTATTATTACTACTACAACTACTGCTACTACTTCCACTACCACTACTACTCCTACGACTAAGACTACTACTAAGACTACGACTACGACCACGACCACCATCACCACCACCAGCACCACCACCACCAGCACCACCATCAGCACCACCATCAGCACCACCATCAGCACCACCACCAGCACCACCACACCACCACACCACCACCACCAGCACCACCATCAGCACCACCATCAGCACCACCACACCACCACCACCAGCACCACCATCAGCACCACCATCAGCACCACCACACCACCACCACCAGCACCACCATCAGCACCACCACCAGCACCACCACCAGCACCACCATCAGCACCACCACCAGCACCACCACCAGCACCACCACCAGCACCACCACCAGCACCACCATCAGCACCACCATCAGCACCACCACACCACCACCACCAGCACCACCATCAGCACCACCATCAGCACCACCACACCACCACCACCAGCACCACCATCAGCACCACCACCAGCACCACCACCAGCACCACCATCAGCACCACCACCAGCACCACCACCACCAGCACCACCATCACCACCACCACACCACCACCACCAGCACCACCATCAGCACCACCATCACCACGACCACTACCACCACTACCACCACTACCACCACTACCACCACTACCACCACTACCACCACTACCACCACCACCAGCACCACCACCACTACCACCACTACCACCACCACCAGCACCACCACCACCACCACACCACCACCACCAGCACCACCATCAGCACCACCATCACCACGACCACTACCACCACTACCACCACTACCACCACTACCACCACCACCAGCACCACCACCACCACCACACCACCACCACCAGCACCACCATCAGCACCACCATCACCACGACCACTACCACCACTACCACCACCACCAGCACCATCACCACCACCACACCACCACCACCAGCACCACCATCAGCACCACCATCACCACGACCACTACCACCACTACCACCACTACCACCACTACCACCACTACCACCACTACCACCACTACCACCACCACCAGCACCACCACCACCACACCACCACCACCAGCACCACCATCAGCACCACCATCACCACGACCACTACCACCACTACCACCACTACCACCACTACCACCACTACCACCACTACCACCACTACCACCACCACCAGCACCACCACCACCACCACACCACCACCACCAGCACCACCATCAGCACCACCATCACCACGACCACTACCACCACTACCACCACTACCACCACTACCACCACTACCACCACTACCACCACTACCACCACCACCAGCACCACCACCACCACCACACCACCACCACCAGCACCACCATCAGCACCACCATCACCACGACCACTACCACCACTACCACCACTACCACCACTACCACCACTACCACCACTACCACCACTACCACCACCACCAGCACCACCACCACCACCACACCACCACCACCAGCACCACCATCAGCACCACCATCACCACGACCACTACCACCACTACCACCACTACCACCACTACCACCACTACCACCACTACCACCACTACCACCACCACCAGCACCACCACCACCACCACACCACCACCACCAGCACCACCATCAGCACCACCATCACCACGACCACTACCACCACTACCACCACTACCACCACTACCACCACTACCACCACTACCACCACTACCACCACTACCACCACCACCAGCACCACCACCACCACCACACCACCACCACCAGCACCACCATCAGCACCACCATCACCACGACCACTACCACCACTACCAGCACCACCAGCACCACCACCACCATCAGCACCACCACCATCACCACGACCACTACCACCACTACCACCACTACCACCACCACCAGCACCACCACCACCACCACACCACCACCACCAGCACCACCATCAGCACCACCATCACCACGACCACTACCACCACTACCACCACTACCACCACTACCACCACTACCACCACTACCACCACTACCACCACCACCAGCACCACCACCACCACCACACCACCATCAGCACCACCATCACCACGACCACTACCACCACTACCACCACTACCACCACTACCACCACTACCACCACTACCACCACTACCACCACCACCAGCACCACCACCACCACCACCACACCACCACCACCAGCACCACCATCAGCACCACCATCACCACGACCACTACCACCACTACCACCACCACCAGCACCACCACCACCATCAGCACCACCACCATCACCACGACCACTACCACCACTACCACCACTACCACCACCACCAGCACCACCACCACCACCACACCACCACCACCAGCACCACCATCAGCACCACCATCACCACGACCACTACCACCACTACCACCACCACCAGCACCACCACCACCATCAGCACCACCACCATCACCACGACCACTACCACCACTACCACCACCACCAGCACCACCACCACCATCAGCACCACCAGCACCAGCACCACCACCACACCACCACCACCATCACCACCACCAGCACCACGACCACTACCACCACGACCACTACCACCATCACCACGACCACTACCACCATCACCACGACCACTACCACCACGACCACTACCACCATCACCACCACCATCACCACGACCACTACCACCACGACCACTACCACCATCACCACGACCACTACCACCATCACCACGACCACTACCACCACGACCACTACCACCATCACCACGACCACTACCACCATCACCACCACCACACCACCACCACCAGCACCACCATCAGCACCACCATCACCACGACCACTACCACCACTACCACCACCACCAGCACCACCACCACCATCAGCACCACCACCATCACCACGACCACTACCACCACGACCACTACCACCATCACCACCACCACACCACCACCACCAGCACCACCATCAGCACCACCATCACCACGACCACTACCACCACTACCACCACCACCAGCACCACCACCACCATCAGCACCACCACCATCACCACGACCACTACCACCACTACCACCACCACCAGCACCACCACCACCATCAGCACCACCAGCACCAGCACCACCACCACACCACCACCACCATCACCACCACCAGCACCACGACCACTACCACCACGACCACTACCACCATCACCACGACCACTACCACCATCACCACGACCACTACCACCACGACCACTACCACCATCACCACCACCATCACCACGACCACTACCACCACGACCACTACCACCATCACCACGACCACTACCACCATCACCACGACCACTACCACCACGACCACTACCACCATCACCACGACCACTACCACCATCACCACCACCACACCACCACCACCAGCACCACCATCAGCACCACCATCACCACGACCACTACCACCACTACCACCACCACCAGCACCACCACCACCATCAGCACCACCACCATCACCACGACCACTACCACCACGACCACTACCACCATCACCACCACCACACCACCACCACCAGCACCACCATCAGCACCACCATCACCACGACCACTACCACCACTACCACCACCACCAGCACCACCACCACCATCAGCACCACCACCATCACCACGACCACTACCACCACGACCACTACCACCATCACCACCAGCACCACCACCACACCACCACCACCATCAGCACCACCATCACCACGACCACTACCACCACTACCACCACCACCAGCACCACCACCACCATCAGCACCACCACCATCACCACGACCACTACCACCACGACCACTACCACCATCACCACCAGCACCACCACCACACCACCACCACCATCAGCACCACCATCACCACGACCACTACCACCACTACCACCACCACCAGCACCACCACCACCATCAGCACCACCACCATCACCACGACCACTACCACCACGACCACTACCACCATCACCACCAGCACCACCACCACACCACCACCACCATCAGCACCACCAGCACCAGCACCACCACCACACCACCACCACCATCACCACCACCAGCACCAGCACCACCACCACACCACCACCACCATCAGCACCACCATCACCACGACCACTACCACCACTACCACCACCACCAGCACCACCACCACCATCAGCACCACCACCATCACCACGACCACTACCACCACGACCACTACCACCATCACCACCAGCACCACCACCACACCACCACCACCATCAGCACCACCATCACCACGACCACTACCACCACTACCACCACCACCAGCACCACCACCACCATCAGCACCACCACCATCACCACGACCACTACCACCACGACCACTACCACCATCACCACCAGCACCACCACCACATCACCACCACCATCAGCACCACCAGCACCAGCACCACCACCACACCACCACCACCATCACCACCACCAGCACCAGCACCACCACCACACCACCACCACCATCAGCACCACCATCACCACGACCACTACCACCACTACCACCACCACCAGCACCACCACCACCATCAGCACCACCACCATCACCACGACCACTACCACCACGACCACTACCACCATCACCACCAGCACCACCACCACACCACCACCACCATCAGCACCACCAGCACCAGCACCACCACCACACCACCACCACCATCACCACCACCAGCACCAGCACCACCACCACACCACCACCACCATCAGCACCACCATCACCACGACCACTACCACCACTACCACCACCACCAGCACCACCACCATCACCACCACCACCAGCACCACGACCACTACCACCACGACCACTACCACCATCACCACCAGCACCACCACCACACCACCACCACACCACCACCACCATCAGCACCACCATCACCACGACCACTACCACCACCACCACCACCACCACCAGCACCACCACCACCATCAGCACCACCACCATCACCACGACCACTACCACCATCACCACCAGCACCACCACCACACCACCACCACCATCAGCACCACCAGCACCAGCACCACCACCACACCACCACCACCATCACCACCACCAGCACCAGCACCACCACCACACCACCACCACCATCAGCACCACCATCACCACGACCACTACCACCACTACCACCACCACCAGCACCACCACCACCATCAGCACCACCAGCACCAGCACCACCACCACACCACCACCACCATCACCACCACCAGCACCAGCACCACCACCACACCACCACCACCATCAGCACCACCATCACCACGACCACTACCACCACTACCACCACCACCAGCACCACCACCACCATCACCACCACCACCAGCACCACGACCACTACCACCACGACCACTACCACCATCACCACCAGCACCACCACCACACCACCACCACCATCAGGACCACCATCACCACGACCACTACCACCACCACCACCACCACCAGCACCACCACCACCATCAGCACCACCACCATCACCACGACCACTACCACCACGACCACTACCACCATCACCACCAGCACCACCATCACCACCACCACCATCAAAACGACCACCATCACCATGACCACTACCACCACGACCGCTACCACCATCACCACCACCACCAGCACCACCACCACCACCACGACCACCATCAAAACGACCACCGCCACCACCTCCACTACTACTACTAACACAGATGTTTTAAACATATATATATCCTTTGTAAATGAAAAGATTCTCTAAAATGAGTTAAGAAGTTTGCGCTGTTTTATAGATGAAGTTCAAAATGAATACTCATCTAAATAGACACAAAGATTCATTGCTTCATTTGATATCTTAATTTCTATCTCCAAGCCTCGTGCTCAGACCACACCGTACAAATACTACAATGGTCACCAAATAATTATAAAGAAAAAAGCCTTGATCCCATGTATAACTGTGAATCAGTTCATTAGACTCACAAATCTCGAACAAGAAGAGGGTGTGGATACAGAACAATGGACACCACTGGCTCAAACCAAAGTGTAATTACGTCACCAGTGTAGATGTAGTGTTATCGAGCAACATCTGTTTTCCATCACGTAACAATTCCTTGACATTTAAATACAATCAAAATTACAACTTGTCAAGACAAACTGACCAAGATTCAACCAGTATTTCATATTTCAATACGCCCAAAGGCGTGGCATAGTGGAAAAATCTGTTTGTTTTCCTGAGGTGCAAACCCTGTCCAAGTGCGTCTCTAAATAAAACTCATTTCTTTATTATGACAAAAGTTTTCATCTGCGATAAAATATGCATGCATTTCACCAAAATTCCTACGTATTTGAAATTCTCTTTAGAATGTGGTTGAATGTCTTGAGAATTTGATGCAATTATATTAATCAAATTTAAATTTTAGTATTAAAAATATAAAGTATTTTTTAAGTAATCACATCATCGAGTTTGGAAGTAAAGAGGGATAATATAACTCAAGTGGAATCTTATTAAACGTTTAAAACACAATGCTAATATTATTTTACTGTGGATTAATTAGACACAATGTGCAATATTGTATAACAATATAAATTATAAACATCATCCACAACAAGATTACTGCTTTAGGAGATTTGATCGTTCTACATTGTGGAGGGTCTGCTTCAACTTCGAAAATCTATTGGATTATGAGTCAATTGTATTTAGCATACGGTCACAAGTTCTTGCCATTTTCTCCTCATTTCGACAGTTTCTTCTATAAGATATTTTTACTTTCTCTACACGCACTATGCACGTATTGTAATGCACCCAAAAATTCGATACCGAGCTTTCACCGGAACTGTATGTCTTCATTTTCATTTGTCTTCTCATTTATATCCTTAAGCTGTATCGTGACCAAGTGCTTAGACTGTTCGCCTCTCACCAAAGCGGTCCGTGTTCGATCCTGGGGAACGCATGTGAGATTTGTGGACAAAGCGAATTTTAGGCGGATTTATTCGGTATTCTCCGCCATTCATTCCACCTCTTGCTCCATCATCACCTTTTCTTTTAGCAATTTCACCTGAATTTAATTTCATCTGCCTCATTCTCATATCTGGGCCTGACAGATTTTCCGATACAAGTTCTTCACTAGGATTCAATGTTCGTCTGCTCCTCAACAGGCCTGCAGGTCTAGGCATTTGTCTGTAAGTCATAGGGGATGTAAATCCTTCATACAAGGAAAGTAAGCTAACAAACTACATAAATATATTAAATATGTGGTATTTTAATTAAAATGATGGGAACAGTCTCTGAAAAAAATGTCGACACAATTTCCATGTGTCGATTTGTTTGATATGGGAGATTTTCTCTAAAATCTTCGTGCTTTGGAATACTTACTTATCAAGTTTAATATTTACTCAACATTCCATTTTAGAATTAAGCTGCTCACTCAGTCACAATCACCTACATAAACCAGTACGTAAAACCAATTTTTTGCGCCAAAGATAGTATACATATAAATATACGTGTGTACATAAGTATGTGTAAATATGTGTATATATTTCTGGTAGAATATCGACATTAAATTTTGGGGTGGAATGCAATGCTCCCTGCAATTACTGTATATAGTACAAGAATTAAAAAGTCGTATTTGAAATTCTTTTTTATCCTCCATATATAATGTACATTTATATATGTGTACATATATGTATATGTACATATGGTATAATGTGTATATGTTTCTGGTAAAACCGTAACATGGAATTTTTGGGTAGAGTGTAAGTATAAACATTAAAAATCTGATGTGTACCATTCACATAACTTTCCCTACATCTCTGCAACTAATTGTTGTTAAAAAGCTTATACTTCTATATACTTCATGCTAATCGAGAAAAAATTAGCAGAAATAGTCTTATTACTTTCTTCCTTGTATTTAGAAGCGAAATAAGGGAGTGCCATAGGTTAAAGTGATAGTCATAGGATGGCTATATGACTGAAGTTCCTTTGTGAGTATGGACAGGAGTTGACAAATTCCTGTATGAGAAAAATATAAGTTTTTTAAAAGCGGAAACCAAAAACAAGGATTACATCAAGAACGATCAACTCCATGAACAAAATGTATACCACATAAATTGTGTGTTTTTAACGTGCTCTACATTTTTTGTGTGGTAAGTTTTTGCCCGTCTCTTACGGTTTAGCATTTATGCAAAATTCCGTAAAATTCACTCAGAATAAAGTAGGTTCATTAAAGTTCGAAGGCTTTCACGGCCGGTGTTAGAATCACTTATAGAAAACAAAACCGGGCTTGTAGGCCGTGGTCCACTGGGCTTCTCCCTTCGTTCCCCAGACGTTTCGCCTGCGTCTGCGGCAGGCATCATCAGTGGCGTGTACATCTCCGTGGTCTCTCAGTAGCGACTACTGAGAGACCACGGAGATGTACACGCCACTGATGATGCCTGCCGCAGACGCAGGCGAAACGTCTGGGGAACGAAGGGAGAAGCCCAGTGGACCACGGCCTACAAGCCCGGTTTTGTTTTCTATAAGTGATTCAGAATAAAGTAGTCTTCAGAGGCTATTCCCAGAAAATTCAAGATATACATTTTATTTGTGAGGTAAATATATTTTCTATGCGATGTTTTAATCGAAAATGTTAGTCATTTTTGAAAAAATCAACATTTTCGAAAATTGTTCCATGTAAAGGTTAGTTGGGGGTGGGGGATTTTCTTGAAAATTTTCATGTCGCATCCTTAGAAGATATCAAACTTCAATACCAAGTTTGGTATATTACTGACTTTTCGTTTTTTGTTATCATGTTCAGAGACACACGGACATACGGACACACATACACACATGGACCTTTTTCTAAAAATGCATTTTTGTATACAGAGGACCCTAAAATATATATTTCCGGTGAAATCTCTGTATCGAATTTTTGGGTGGAGTGTAATACCTTCTCTATACACTATGTACATAGTACGTGTAGAGAAAGTAAAAATACAATATTTGGAGTCATAGTTTGGTGGAAAAAGTTCCTGGCATTAATTTAAAAATAATTCTCATGAGAGGATATGAAATTAAGGAAAATTATATTTAATAAGTGCTGATTTATGAGATTTGTGATCAATAAATGATAATCATTTCGTGAGAGGATTCTCAAGAGGCAAGGGGATTGAAATTCCTTTGTGCATACCTTTCTGCACGATTAAAGTGTCGGCATTTACCTGGGATCAGAGAAGCGGTCTGCGGTTCGCGCATTTTCACTTTTACGACAAAAGCTAATGAGTTGTGGGTATTGAAAAACCATCTGTCCTCTCTAATGGTATTCAGTAAAGCCCTGCCGTGTACGAAAATTAAATAATGCCTTCAGTGGGAAACGAGCTGGTTTATGACAATTTCGGTATTACTTTTAGCTATAAAATCTGAGGTAATAACCCCAAGAATAAGGGATAAAGGCTGATGTTTAGACACGCAACGATGTTGTTGCTGTTGCTATTATTTTTATTATTATTACAAGTTGTACATATGTTTGGAGTTATTTTGTGCAAAAGTTTATCACTGATCTGGTGCGCTTTGAGCACGTTAGAACATGGTATCTGTCACATATATTGTCACACGCATCAGATACACAGGTGTCATCTGTGACGTGGAATGACTTATTCCTACATGCTTTGTGACGATATCCATGTGCTGCCATCGATGTCGTGAAGTGTCATAGCTTTTGGTTTGTGCCAGTCCTATAATAATAATAATAATAATAATAATATCGTATACAAGTTGTACATATGTTTGGAGTTATTTTAACGAGGTTACTGTAAATATCCAAGAAAACAGGTATACAAACCAATGTGCATGAGCAGGTAAGTATAAATATTACTTAGATTTATGTAAGTCATGTAACTAAAAACGATAATAATATTAATAATAATTAATTATAATACCACGTAAAAGCACAAGAAAAAAGAAATCTGTTGTGTTCCATTCACATGACTTTCTCTACATCTCTGCAACAAATTATTGTTAAAAAGCCTAAGCTTCTATTTACTTCATGCTACTCGAGAAAAAAATATAGCAGAAATAGTGTTATTACTGGCTTCCTTGTAAGTAAAAACGAAATAAGGGAGTACCATAGGTTAAAGTGATAGTCAAAAGCTGGTTGCTATGTGACTGAAGTTCCTTTGTTTGTATGGACAGGAGTTGACAAATTCCTGTATGAGAAAAGTATAAGTTCCTTAAAGCTAAAATCAAAAACGAGGAATATATCAAGAACAATCAACCCCACGAAAAAAATATATATAACATAAATTGTGTGTTTTAAGGAGATCTACATTTTCTGTGATAAGTTTATGTGTACGGTTTAGCAGTTATACAAAATTCCGTTAACTTCATCAGAATTAAGCAGTCTTCAGAGGCTATTCCCAGAAAATTCAAGACATACATTTCATTTGTCAAGTAAATACCTTTAATGTACGATATTTTAATCAAAATTATGAGGTACATTTTTGAGAAAATTAATTGTTTTCGAAAAAAGTTCCATGTAAAGGGTAGTTTGGGGTGGGGGGATTTTTCTCAAAATCTTCGTTAAAACAACAATGAATTAAAATAGTAAACACAAAAATAAAAAGAAAAAGATATTCAAATACAGCAATTTAAATTTACAACACAGAGTACACCTTATTCAGATGCACCAATGTACCCTATTTTAATAGACAAATACACTTAAGAGAAATATACACATAATATACACACTATATATAAAACCACAATACAACAATGACATAAGTCTGACATAAAATATATGTTTGTAAAACATTGTAATCAATTTTGTTTAGCTATTTTATTCCCCCCTCTTCTCTATTGTCAACTTTCTCAAATCTCAGCTGTCATACCTTAAATATAAATTTACTTAATCCGCCCACGTCTTCCATGCCTGCCAGTAACGTCCAAAATGCTTCTAGCTCTACATTCGTGGTGGTAAAGGATCACGGAAAATATTTTCCCTCCATTCCTCTGTACACCTACATCTTGCCAATATATGGGTCCACGACTCTTCCACCTCGCAAATAGGACAGAGTCTCATATCGTTACCGTCAGCTCCATCATGCTCCTAGTCTAATCCACGCGAGCCCCTCTCTAATGATTTTTTGCTCCACACCACGCTCCGATTTTAGTCCAGACTGTACTTTTAATGAAACCTTCTCCGTGCATTTCGTAATTTTTGCTCTCTGTCAATGAAACAAAGATGGTTCTTAATTTTTCTCCAAATACTCCGTCTGTTTGCCTGCCCCGCCAGATAAAGGTATTCTATCCCAATGGTTTCCAACCCTTTCTTTAATTTAAAAGCTCACGTCGAATTACCTTCCATTTGCAACTGTACCAGGTGCAGATATATCCTTTGATACGTTAAGAGTTTCCGAACTCAACGGGGCTATATTTAAGTTAAACCCCGATAGACGAGTACTGGCGAGAGTGACTTTCGCTTTACACGTCTTGCTATCAGCGGAGACTGTCAGCGATTGGTGCTCATTGGGAGGAGTAAAACCAAAGTGACTCTCGTCCGTTCTGCACTGGTGCGTTTTAACTTGAAATAGCCCCATAAAGTTCTGCAAGGGATATTTGCACACGCTATCAGTTGGACCACCTGGTATAAAGATTTAACATAAAATTAGTACATAAAATTAACCATAAAAAGTGCCCATTGCTATTTCGTGTTAATCCAAATTTAATACAATGTTTGAAAATTATCACTAATCAGTGTTAGGCAGAAGTTGAGCAAACATAGGAGAGGAAATGAATTAAAACAATGACTTTTGTAAAATAACATGTTGAGTTAACTGAGGTTCAAGTTTCTTTAGAAATAACTTATGTAACGCTTTCATTGTTTTTTCACACAAGCCGTGTGTAGGACCGGAGTTGGGAGGTAGAGTCAGACTGAAAAATTCAATGCTATAGCCGGGATTTGAACTAGGGACCTCGCGGTCTCTTCCCGGATGCTCTACCACTGAGCTACTATGTCAACCTGCCGGCATAGCATTGAGTTCATTGTTTTTTCACAAAACCGTGTGTAGGACAGGACCATAATATACTATGGCTATACTATGAATCCTGGAACTTAAAGTACTTACAGCATTGTAAGTCGCCATTGGGGTTGTCATCTCAAAATAATTTGTGGTTTACCGGGAAACATGCGGTCAGTTGAGCAATTCAATAATACACCAGTATGTTGATATGGTAGCTCAGTGGTAAAGCAACCAGCTAGAGACCTGCAAATTCGTGGTTCAAATCCCCGCTATGGCATTTAATTTTTTAGTCTGACTCTACTTATCCAACAACTGTAATTTTTGAGTTCATTTTAATGTCATGTAAAATTGTTACAGTTTTCGGATTTACGTTGTAGGCTATGGTAATAAAACTGTTTAATCTAAATAAGCATCAATATTTTAGGTTTTTTTAATAAAAATAATTTTATTTTCAGAACTACGGATTGCATTGATATTTCATCTGATCATAAAATGATTGCATCGAGGTCCTCGAGTATCTCACGAGAGAAATAATCCATTCTTACAATCTGTGAAAAACAGTTTAAAATGAGGTTTCGATTACCATACACTAAGACAGAGCTGACGACACCAGTTATACAACAACCGAAACGAGACTGCCTCCGTGGTCGAGTGGTCAGCGACCTGACTTCTCACTAGAGGCCCCGGGTTCGATTCCCGGCTGGAGCGGGAATTTTTCATTAACCAGAATTATTTCCCCTACAGAGTCTGAACATGTGAGAATCAATTTGCGTGTGTTTATTAATATAACATTATTAACCAGTTTTTTCACAAGTTCAAAGCCCCCGATGTGAGCATTGAAGTAAAGGAAACAAACAAAAAATCTGCTGTGTTCCCTATATCTCTGCAACAAATTATTGTTGAAAGGCTTATGCTTCTATTTATTTCATGCTTCCTTGTAAGTAGAAGCGAAATAA
Organism: Hymenopus coronatus; assembly: GCA_030762935.1. Taxonomy (NCBI): domain Eukaryota; kingdom Metazoa; phylum Arthropoda; class Insecta; order Mantodea; family Hymenopodidae; genus Hymenopus; species Hymenopus coronatus. The sequence continues at coordinate 112,751,517 of CM060888.1, read as the reverse complement.
GAGAGTACCATAGATTAAAGTGATAGTCAACAGCTGGTTGCTATGTGACTGAAGTTCCTTTGTTTGTATGCACAGCAGTTGTGAAACTCCTGTATGAGAAAAGTATACGTTTTTCATAGCTGAAGCCGAAAACAAGGAATGTCTCAAAAACGAGCAGCTCCATGAAAAAAATGTATATTACATAAATTGTGTGTTTTAACGTACTCTACATTTTTTGTAGGGCAAGTTTTTGTTTATCTCTTACGGTTTAGCAGTTATGCAAAATTCTGTAAAATTCATTCACAATGAAGTAGTCTTCAGAGGCTATTCCCAGAAAATTCAAGATATACATTTTATTTGTCAGGTAAATATTCTTAATATATGATATTTTAATCAAAATCCTTAGAGCCATTTTTGGGAAAATCAAAGTTCCACGTAAAGGGTAGTTGGGGTGGGTGGATTTTCTTGAAAATCTTCGTGTCGCATCCTTGGAGGATACAGAACTTAAAATACCAAGTTTGGTATTTTACCCACTTTTCGTTTTTGAGTTATCGTATTTACAGTCACACGGACACAACACTGACACACACACACACACACACACATACACGGACCTCTTTGAAAATGCATTTTTTGGATACAGAGGGCCCTAAAGCATATGTTTCCGGTGAAATCTCAGTATCGACTTTTTGAGTGGAGTGCAATACCTTCTCTATACGCTATGTACATAGTACGCGTAGAGAAAGTAAAAACGAGATGATTCGTGCTTCGAACCGAATATGTATCATACTACTAAGAATTAATGCTAACGGAAGCTTCCAAATGGTTGTTGTCAACGTATTTTATATTGATAAAATAACTTATAGTAGAATTATTGATAAAGTTACCCGAGGATAGCAGGCTTGAAACCTCAATTTATTAAAATACCAACTAAAGATTATCAGGTTTGGAAAGCCATGCCTGAATTTTACACCATTCTAAGCCTTACAGGAATTATAAATGCTATAGACTATAAACACGTCCGCATTGTATTCCCTGGGGCAAGAGAGGCTTTCAGAAATCGACATGCAGGTTTTAATTAAATGTTATAATCTGTGATATACATTCTAAAATGAAACAATAAAACAAATTACTGTATTAAGCAAATGCAATATAAAATTATCTCGATTAATATTCACCGTATTATAACAGAAACAGGAATCGCTGGTGTTATTAATTTTTGTGGTAGGTTGAACACTTGAAAATTTTCTCGTCGTGTAAACGAATTTCCCTCCTATTTCCATTGTTGCTGAATACTTCACAATGAATACAGTCTTGGGTTAGTAAAAATAGTCTTGTGAGAGAAATCTGTAATTCGTCTAGGGTTACGCCCCTCTCTTGTGGTATTCTCTTCATCGATTCTTAAAAATATCCACAATGTGTGCAATTCTTGCATTGTTAAACATTTCGCACTGCTTTCTCACATTTTTGTGGTTTATTTTTGTGTCTCTTTAGTTGAGGTTAAGTTTCTACAGACTTCAACATCTGAAATCCGTAAAATCCAATAGCTCTTTATTTTATAAATGGCATGGACTTTGTATCAACAGTGTTCGTTTTGGTCAATCGCAGTATATACAATAATGACCAATTTTGTCCGGCACCACGCAGTATTGAGGGAAACTGTAGAGAACACCATTTGGTCTGTGCAGCGGAAATGAGCAAACGGTAGTTATTTGCCGGATTACTCTTCTAAGTTCAAAGAGAGAGTATGTAATTTACCCTGATTCACTAAGCACAATTCTTGCCACTCAGAATCTAAGTCCTACGCATCCCTAAATAAGTGACGTACTTCACCTATACTCTCTCATTCAGCGCTCTGAAAACAAGTAATCCTCACTTGGGTACCGTCACCTGCAAATATCGATGGAAATGAAAACGCCGATAAAGCTGCAAAGGAAGCCACCCGACATCCTATCAGTGACCACGGAACAACTTGTCCACATAAAGACGTCATTAGACACACCAAACAACTGTTTATAGAAAACTGGAGAACGACATGGTCAACATCCTACACCAAACTTCTTGATGCCCGTGTTAGATCTACCAATTTCTTCGAGCCCTTCCGAAAATGAGTACATCGTGAGCAAAGAGTAATTACCTGTCCCAGAATTGGACACTGCAAACTGACACATTCTTTCATCATTACCAAAGACTCAGAATCAAATGTGAGACCTGCAACATATCGCTTACTGTATAACACATTCTGCTGCAGTGTCCCAAATTACGCCAAACAGAGACTTCAGTGACTTATCAAGTGCTCTACATGACCATCAGAAAATGAAAAGACTATAATATTTATAAGACAATATAAACTTTTTGATATATTGTGAAGTATAAATGTAACCATTTTGTATTTTACGAATGTGCAAATAACTATTTTATGTACAATTTGAAAGGTCGAGACATGACCATGCTGTTAAAGCGAACCAAAATAAACTATATTGCAAAAAAAAACAAAAAAAAAAAAAAAACCCTCTTTCATACTACCTATTTCTAGATACATGAAACTAATTAAATAGATTGTCGTCCTCTGTTGTCTAGGGGTAACATGCTAGACTCTGGCTCAGTCTGACTCTACCTATCCAACTGTCCTATCACAGTTTCTGTGAGAAAACAATTAAATTATCAACAATTGATCATAATAGTTGGCTATACTATGAATCCTGGGACTTAAAGTACTTACACCATTATGAGTCACATTTGGGGTCGTTATCTCAAAATAATTTGAGATCATCTTGTGGTTTACCGGGAGACATGCGAGTCAGTTGAGAAATCCAATGCTATGCCGGCAGTTTACCATGCCGGCTCAGTGGTAGAGCAAACCTGTTAGAGACCGGGAGATCGGTAGTTCGAATACTGACAATGGCATTTCATTTTTCAGTCTGACTCTACCTATTCATGGTAGCCTCAGGATCCCAAAATTGCACGAGGGCGATGGATTTTTTCGGGAATAAAATCCTTAGCATGGCTCCCTTCATAAGGGAAGTAGAGATCGTTGGTTCCGTGTCATAGATATACGGCACGTAAAGCAACCTCAAGCCTGATAAAAAGGCCTTTGAGCAACATTAAGCTGTATTTCTCGCCCAGTATAGATAGAATGAGAAACTAATAACCATAGCAGTTGAAGAGGGTCCATAAATGAAACTCAATTTAAATTTAATAAAATCTGATGTATTCCATTCACATGGCTTTCTGTACATCTCTGCAACAAATTATTGTTGAAAAGTTTATGCCTCTATTTACTTCATGTTAATCGAGTAATAATTAACAGAAATAGTCTTATTACTGGCCTCCTTGAAAGTAGCAGCGAAATAAGAGAGTACCATAGGTTAAAGTGATAGTCAAAAGCTATGTGACTGAAGTTTCTTTGTTTCTATGGACAGGAGTTGACAAATACCTATATGAGAAATGTAAGCTTTTTAAAGCTGAAACCAAAAACAAGGACTATCTCAAAAACGATCAACTCCATGAAAATATATATTACATAAATTGTGTATTTTAATGAGTTCTACATTTTTTGTGGTAAGTTTTTCTCTATCTCTTATGGTTTAGCAGTTAGGCAAAATTCCATATAATTCATCCAGAATAAAGTGGTCTTCAGAGGCTATTCCCAGAAAATTCGAGATATACATTTTATTTGTCAGGTAAATATCTTTAATAAACCAAATTTTAATCAAAATCGTTACAACCATTTTGAAATAATCAAAATTTTCGAAAAAAGTTCCTTGTAATGGATAGTTGGAGGTGGGGGGATTTTCTTGAAAATCTTCGTGTCGTATATGTGGAAGATGCCAAACTTAAATATCAAGACTTTTCGTTTTTGAGCTATGCTGTCCACAGACACACACACGTACCTTTTTCCAAAAATGCTTTTTTTTTTATTCAGGGGGACCTAAAACATGTATGTTCAGTGAAATCTTGGTATTAAATTTTTGGGTGCATTACAATATCTTCTCTATACATTATGTACATAGTAAGTGTTGAGAAAGTAATAAAATTGATAAACGGTATCGGTATGTATGTATGTATGTATGTATGTATGTATGTATGTATGTATGTATGTATGTATGTATGTATGTATGTATGTATGTATGTATGTATGTATGTATGTATGTATGTATGTATGTATGTATGTATGTATGTATGTATGTATGTATGTATGTATGTATGTATGTATGTATGTATGTATGTATGTATGTATGTATGTATGTATGTATGTATGTATGTATGTATGTATGTATGTATGTATGTATGTATGTATGTATGTATGTATGTATGTATGTATGTATGTATGTATGTATGTATGTATGTATGTATGTATGTATGTATGTATGTATGTATGTATGTATGTATGTATGTATGTATGTATGTATGTATGTATGTATGTATGTATGTATGTATGTATGTATGTATGTATGTATGTATGTATGTATGTATGTATGTATGTATGTATGTATGTATGTATGTATGTATGTATGTATGTATGTATGTATGTATGTATGTATGTATGTATGTATGTATGTATGTATGTATGTATGTATGTATGTATGTATGTATGTATGTATGTATGTATGTATGTATGTATGTATGTATGTATGTATGTATGTATGTATGTATGTATGTATGTATGTATGTATGTATGTATGTATGTATGTATGTATGTATGTATGTATGTATGTATGTATGTATGTATGTATGTATGTATGTATGTATGTATGTATGTATGTATGTATGTATGTATGTATGTATGTATGTATGTATGTATGTATGTATGTATGTATGTATGTATGTATGTATGTATGTATGTATGTATGTATGTATGTATGTATGTATGTATGTATGTATGTATGTATGTATGTATGTATGTATGTATGTATGTATGTATGTATGTATGTATGTATGTATGTATGTATGTATGTATGTATGTATGTATGTATGTATGTATGTATGTATGTATCGTCTTATTGCGAATCACAGCACTGGGGTTTAGAAAGTAAGCAACTGAAGATGTTGGTTTATTTATTTTTATTTTATGCTGATTGGGGTTGTTTTTACCTCTTGTTACAAACGTCTTATCAGGCAGTGATGTGAAAAGTTTTTGGTTCTCTTCCTGTGTTGATGGAAACCAATTAAAGAAAAACAATGAATTACATCCTAATAGAAAACATCCGTACAAAGGTTACCTACCCTTTATCTTTCTCTTTCCTACTTCCGTTTCTTTCGAACAAAATTAAAAAGAGAGAAGAAGCATTTCTCTCGTCAGAACTTCATTATCGTTATTAGAGGAGAGGAAAGAAGACCATCGTACTGTATTCTTCATCTTGAACATCCTCCGTTCACCGCTGTCCTTTTTATGCATGCATATCTCGTCCGTACCAAGAGAAATCGCTCAAAAGCTGACGGTCCGTGCTGCTGCTTTGTTTTTTACTCCATTCAGACGCTAGGCGACGCCATTCCGGTGTCCCTGGAAGAGAAAGCAATTACGGGAATGCCAATGCAAAGAGCAGCAGGCATAATAAAAATATATAGTTGTAGGAATTGGTAGAGTTGGGGGGGGGGAGAGAAGCTGGGAACGACAATCGTATCTGTTTACAGAGCAAAAGGAAGCCGGTGGTATCATATTGGCTCTTCCAGAAAACAAGAGACCGCACGCACGAACGGAAAAATCTAACCTCGATATTAAATACAATACTAACACAACAAAAGGACCGCTTTCCTTCCCCCTCTTACTACCTGCAATTAAAAAAGAATATCTCGTTCCTATTGATGTTCTGCCGCTTCTCGAAATTCGAGATTCTCTAATTTAGAGGGCTGCTTTTTATTCATGACCGCTGCCGGGTTTCTTGTAAACCATTCTGCGAAAGATTTCATTCAGACATTTGTGAGCCTAAGTTTTTTGGTGGCCCTGTTTGTTTGCTTGCAATAGGGCAGGTGGTATACGTGTTGCGCTTCCTGTAGGCTATTAACACGTTCAATTGGCAAATTGCTAGTTCGGACGAAAGGAAGTGCAAACTTATTTTAGAAAAGCAACACGTAAAGGCTTGACATCGATAGCATTCCTTCATAAGCATGATTTCCTACTGCACATTCATGGGCCATCTTGTGTTGCTCTACCTGTCTATAGTGGCATGAAAGTTATGATAAAGAAAACATGTTTTTTTCTTACCACTTCATTCAACATAGTCGAATTTAAAATGTGTTTGTTTTATGGTGGCATTAATAACCATAATTTTGTGCCATTTTCAATGAAATTTAGATCTGTTGCAAATTTTTAAATTCCCGTATAAGTAACATTTCAAAAGATGTGCCATGGTGTGATTACAGATAGATGGATATACTGATGCTATTAGACGCCCCACATTAACAAGTGTTACTTAACATTATTGAATGTATGGCGGCCACCAACAATCCGCAGCGCAGCGGGAGCGGTCGGTTTCTCTTCAGTAGCAGTAGTTCCCAGTGCAACAATACCGTCTTGTAATGGAAGGACACTCGTTAAAACGAAGGGCTACTTATTTCAATCCTTAACGGGAAGCTGTGTACTTTTTCATGGGGTGAAACAGTGGTACCGTTTGCTTAATCTGTCCCCCAAAAAAAATTCATGTGGTAAAATAATTTAATCTTCAGCATCATTTTAATACACTGCATGCTAATGATTATTCAGCTTTAAAAATTAATTCAGTTCACGTTTACATTCGTTGAATTTAAAGTTCTCTTTGTTATATTATCACAGCGTAGCAAGTTTTACTTAATTATTTCATATTTCTGCAACTTTCTGCGACAGAATCAAAGATGTGCCATTTTCCTTGTTTCGTTCTTATAGCTAACGATATTACAACTGTGTGGTCATTTAGTTGTACAGGACTGATGACTATAATTGATTTGTATCGGGACGTTTGTCAATAATTTAATACCAAAAACAAGTGGAATATTACACCATGAATAACGCAGATTGTGGTGTACTCCTCTATTATCCTATTTTTTAGATTTTAATGGTAAGTAACTACAGTTTACTTGACGCCAGTGCCTAATGATTAATTTATAGGCGTACACTTCCTGGCACAGATTAGTGACCTTCAGCATCGTGCACATAGTACACATACGGCGTGCTTGGTAGTTGGTTGCCCCTGGCGTATAACAATAAATTTGCCCCCTTTAGTTTTCTAATGCTGTTCAGCTGTATGAGGAAATTTTATTTGTTTTTGTTTCTCCCTTCTAAATGTTATTTCCTTTGTTATGTAGCTAAATTAATCAGAAGTACCGTATTTCTCCATCAATATTTCAATGAAAAATTGTGGTGTGTGCGCTTATGCGCGTAAACAGCGCAACTTTTAAATGAAAAGTGAGCTGAATACCATGCATTATCTTTCAAGGGTGTGACATGAAGTTGCAGAGAAGTATACCAAAAGTATGAGTTTCTAAGAGGCCAGCATCTATGGCAGAAGTTGAAATAATATCTTCTCCAGAAAAAATAAGAAATATTTTCCATTACTTTTGACGACGTGCACATCATCCATTCTCATTGTTTATGAGAAAAATATCTGAAAAATACAGGATAAGTGACAATCTCCTTTTAGAGCCTCAACGGAAGAATCGGAAAGTAAAATTCCCATTTCGCCTTGAGATTTAAAAAAATACCTAGAAGGCAAAGCAAACACCTTAGTCCAACAAGGCATGTCATTCCCGGAGCAAGAGGATGATGACACATTGAATGCAGCATCTCGGAAGTTGATGGTTCTCTGAGGCGACTTCCAAGAAACCCTTAAAATGATTAAACACAACATCCGCTGAGGAGATATATTTCTTACTCTAAAAATGCAACCCTTTGTAGGATAATTGGAAAATTATTTAAAGGAAAAAATTAGGGTTCCTCCGGGAAAGCAGTCCATCAATGATTTCGCTGTCGAGACTCATAAGACATCGGAGAAGAATGACTCTCTGCCGATTCTGCTGGATATATGACATCTCTAAAGATTTGCTTTTTCTCTTTTTTGCCACTTGTGTTATTCGATAACGAATAGATTTAAGCAGTGTATTTGTCATATATGTACAGTAGTTAAAAGTCCCGCACCCACTGAACCACGTGCTGTTGAACAAGAAGGTCAGTGTATGGGAACTGAAAAGTTATCCTAGCAAATTTTGCTACTTCCAGTTTAAACGGAAGTGACTACCACTTTCTTGTTTTAATAAATATAATACACACACGTTGTTTTAAATATTCGGACAGCACTCTTTAGTAGTTTGTCAGCAAGTACCCACAACTTAATTTCAAAAAAAAATAAAGCAATAAAAATAAAAATGGTTGACCTTCTAAATTCTGTTTTCAAACTTGTAACCCTGCTTGACAATATGACAGCCGATCATAGAAACCATTTAAGAAATGACTCTCATCGCTTCCTTCGTTGCTGGGTTCTGTCTAGATATATCACTTTTGGACTTCAAATAACCCCGTATTTGAAGTCCAAATGCGAATATTTTGGGAACCTTGCTAGCCTTTCTATGTGACTGCTCCAAACAACCCATCGTTGTGGAAAAACATAGTCTAACAACAACTTTTCCAAAGTGAGTGGAGCTCAATGTTCTTGGAAACATTTCATTTTTGGTTCAATTAAGTTTCCGAGGATGCTGCAAATGGTTTCCCTCCATCCATTGTTGATTTACGTCTGACCAGTGTTGGTAGCTGTGCCTGTTGACAACTCTGTTCAGGCAGGACGTGGTTTCATCTGAGAATGCATATGTCTTGCAAAACTGAAATGTTCTTTAAGGATCGTTCTCTAAAAGTTCTTGCAAACATTAAAAGGATATTGCTTGCAATTTAATGGATTTTAATTACGAAACTTCCACTTATACTGGATTCCAAGATTTCAGATACTTTTGGAATTTCCTGCACATGCTGGAGAGCATCTAATGAAATATGTATTCTCATAAACTGCACTTTTCGGGCGATCTGATCCTGGCAAGTCCTTTACTCTTCCAGTCTCAGTAAATTTACTTACAATCCTTATAACCGTGATGTGTCGAATTGCAGCATTGTGCGAATACATATTACTAAGTAAATCCCCACTGTCGCGATAAAATAGTCGCTTGCCTCCATAGCCAAACATCATTAAAACTATATATTCATCAAATAGAACATTATTTGTCAGATCCAGTCAATAACTCAGTAAATGAATCAGGATCAATAATATTTTTTTTATTATTAGAGCCAGCTGAAATATCCAATGCCACAGCCGAGATTTGAACACTGCTCTCCCACTGTCCATTGAGCTACTTTGACAACATGCCAGAATGACATTCAATTTTCTAAATGATTCATTCTTACTCGGAATACCAACTGGCACGTCTCCCTTCAAAGAGCACCTTACTGGCGAATTACTTTCGTAAGTTTTTAGTATCCAGGTAAATTAATATAGTTACAACCAGCTATAAAGCTATATGTAAGTCACCACTAAGGTGTTCTCTGAATGTCATACTGGCATGTTGTCACAGTAGCTCTATGGTTAGGGCAAGCTCGGAGAGTGGGAGAAACGTGTTCAAATCCCGGCTGTGGCATTGAGTTTTCAGGTGGTTCTAATAAGAAGAGAAAAAAGAAACATTACCCTGAGTTTTCAGGTGGATCTAATAAGAAGAGCAAAAAGAAAAATTACCCAGATGTCATCTAAGGTATAGGAGCAGTATTAAACATTCATATAATCAACGGACATGTTTACATAGATAGGTATGAACAATGAGCATTCAAATAAACATGTTTTCAAGGATATAAAGTAACGACAGTTAAATCACAGAGAAAAAAATCTGATGTGTTCCATTCACATGTCTTTCTCTACCTATTCTGCAAACAAACTATCCTTATAAGATATTTTTCTTTCATCTACATCATACTAATCGAAATAAATATGAGCAAAAATTGTTTTAAATGAAAAGTGAGATGAATACCATGCATCATCTTTGAAGGGTGCGACATGAAGCTGCAGAGAAGATACCAAAAGTATGAATTTCTAAGTATGTAATTCCAGTATGGCAGAAGTTGAAGTAATATCTTCTCCAGAAAAAATAAGAAATATTTTGCCATTACTTTTGACGACGTGCAGCCCATCCGTCCCCAATTATTTATGAGAAAAATATCTGGAAATACAGGATGTGTGAGAATATCCTTTTAGATCTCAACGCAAGAATCGGAAATTTACACTTTGCCTTGAGATTAATAAAAAAATAGAAGCAAGCACCTTGGTCAAACAACGCATGCCATTGACAGAACAAGAGGATGATCACACATTGAATGCAGCATCTCGAAATTGACGGTTTTAAAACATCCTCAGAAAAGGTACATATCTTACTTTAAAAATGCAATCCTTTGTAGGATAGTTGCAAAATTATTTAAAGGGAAAATATGAGAGTTCCTTCGGTAGAGCAGTCCATCAACGATTACGCTGTCATCGGAGAGAAATGACTATTTGCCGATTCTGCTGGATATATGATGTTTCTAACGATTTTACATTTACTTAAAATATAATTTTTTGTACTTGGGTTTAATACAGAATTTTTCGATGAAATATTTATTTTAATTTACGGTAGAATATAATAATTTATCCACATTCTGTATACATGTAGTGAATATTTTACAATAAACCATACTTTGCTAAAAGTTATAACTAATTTCTTTAACATTAATTAGCCATGATCATAATAACATTTATGTTTCAATTCTCTTGTATATATTTCTGCCAAAATGGTTCAATTATTAGTATTCAAATACTCAAATAAAAGTATATAAAATATCTATAGTCTTCTCTTACTCAGATACTAAATAGAATTAAAGATAAAATTCATAAAATGGATTGCTCTAGTTGTCATTGAGGTATGTTTTTTTTATTAAACATTCATCTGCATGCCCGTTACAGTGACATCATTACTTGCATTCGTACACACTAGTTTTTATATTTGTTTGTCATTACATGATAGTGATAATTATTACAATAAATAATAATATATAATAATATATACTTAAATTTTGTTTTAGAAATAAACTCATTGCAGTCAAATGTCATTAAAATAATTTTCTATTACTACATTTGACTGTTTAAATTATTTTTAGGGTTACTCTGTGCTCAGAATTAGTGCATATTAATTATACAATTTATTTATATATCTATTTGGTTTAGATTTCCATGGATTTAATATTTTTATAAAGATTTCATAAATGCCGAAATATTAGTTGTTGATTACTGACAGGCCAGGAATCTACATTCTGAATAATTTCTTTGCTTAATATTGGCCTCTGATGCTCTATGTTTATGCAGTCGTATATTAGATAGTTAACCGTCCAACGATTCATTGAGCTATGCGTGAGCAATAAACAGGCAATTAGGTTGGAATTTACATCTTCAGCCGAAGATTTCAGCTCAGAGTGAGGACATGCAATCTAATATAAGATAATAAACGACATCTATACCGTATAATCCAAATGTAAGGCTTTACAAAAAACATGCAGACAATTGATTTCCTAAAGGAAACTTGAAGAAAATGAAAAAAAGGAATGATCTCTGAAGTAGAATAAAGGCGGCCAGAACCGAAAGCATTTCTTCTTACCCTCCAGTTTCAATTGATTGAACTGATGGTGGGGGCATCAGAAGAAGAGGAGGCAGTCAACAATGGTGGTGGTCTCGAGAAAGAAGTTCCCTCTTGTCCATGTCGTAAATATGCGAGCAGGAGTACGTCGTTGACAATAGTCGCGGGACCACCCTGGAGTCCAGAGTGTCGGGGTATCCGTCACAGCCTCCCACTGGACCATTACTCATCTTCGGTCTCCTTCGCCAGAACACCGGCGGTGTTGGTGGTGGCGACATAGCAATGGCAACAAGATATGCTTTGCAAAGTGATGAGATTTCATACATAATGAGCATGCTTTACGCAATGCTGGCTTTGCGTAGCGTGTAACGCCGGTAATCTACATTCACAACTACCGCTTATTGCGTTTACTTTCTCTAGCCCGTATGTACAATGTACAATGTCTCCTGAGACCGAAAAAAGCATTTTAGAAGAAGGTCCTCTGCGTGTATGTGTATGTGAGTGTATGTGTGTATGTATATGTGTGTATGTGTGTATGTGTGTATATGTGTATATGTATATGTGTGTATGTATGTATGTGTGTATGCATGTATGTGTGTATGTATGTGTGTATGCATGTGTATATGTATATGTGTATATGTATATGTGTGTATGTATGTATGTGTGTATGTATGTGTGTATGCATGTGTGTATGTGTGTGTGTATGCATGTATGTGTGTGTGGACAGCATAGCTCAAAAACGAAGAGGCCGGTAAACACCAACTTTGGTATGTAGGCTTAGTATCTTCCAAGGATTCGACACGAAGATTTTCAACAACAAAAAAATCCTCCACCACAAACTGTCCTTTAAATGGAAAAGTCTTCGAAAATTTTGATTTGCTCCAAAATGGCTCTAACGATTTGGATTAAAATACCATATATTATAGATATTTACATCACAAATAAAATCTATATTTTGAATTTTCTGGGGATAGCCTCTGAAGACCTATTTATTCTGGATGAATTTTGCCAAATTTTGCTTAACTGCAAACCCGTAAGAGATACACAAAAAGTTACTGCACAAAAAATATAGATCTCATCAAAACACATAATTTATTCACTTTACTTTTTTGTTGTGGAGGTAACCGTTTCTGAGAATTTTTTTGTTATTGTAAAGTACTTTTCTCAGACAGGAAGTGTCCGTTTTCTTTTATTCTACTCCTGGCCAAGCAAACAAGTGATTTGCAATGACGAATAACGAGAGCTTTTAAAATATTTGAAATGTAAATGGCGTGTTATTTATGGACGCTCTTTAACTGCTGCGGTTCTCAGGGTCCCATTCTATACTGGGCATGAAAGACCGCTTAATTTTGCTCAAAGACCTCTCTATCAGGCTTGAGGTTCTTTTACTTGCCATAAATCTACGGTACGGGACCAACGGCTTTACTTCCCTTCCGAAGGAAGTCACGCTAAGGATTTTTACACCCAAGAAAGTCCATTGTCCTCCGCTGGGGTTGAACCCGCGACCTTGGGTATATGAAGTCAGCATGGTAACCATTACACCATGGAGGGCGATTAAGATATTTGACTATGACTTTAGCCTAGTGTATTCCTTTATTATCTTCCTACTTGTAATAAGAACATTCTTCTAATGTTTATCTGGATTGGCATTGTGTAGAAAGAAGAATAGTATTTTGTAAGAAGTATGTTTGTAGAACAGTTAGAGAAAGTCATGTGAGTGTAACACATAAGATGTTTTTTATTAATTTCCCTACAGGTACCTACTTTCTACATAGTAGGTAGAGAAGGTTTTCACCAAAAAATTCGATTTCGAATTTTACTAAAAATACATGTTTTGAGGTCCATACGTACAAAAAGTTCTTAGAAACAGGTGTGTGTGTGAGTGTCGAAAAGTCGATTGAATAGAAAACGAAATAACTAAATTCAGCATATTTTAAGGTTGCAACATGTAAACTTTCAGGAAAATCCCCTTACGACAAACTATCATTTAATTGAACATCTATCGATATTGTCGATATTACCAAAAAAGATTATAACGATGCTGATTTAAATGTCGTATATTACAGATATTTATAAGGAAAATTAAATATATATCCTGAATTTTTTGGGAATAGCCCCTGAAGTTCCCTTCCTTTGGAATGACGTTTGCGTAACTGGTAACCGTAAGACAGGGGCAAAACTTATTATACACAAAATGATATTAAAACACACAATTTGTGACATATACAACCTTTTTTTTTACAGCTAGCCATTTCTGAGGTAAGTATTTCTTGTTATTGGTTCCGATATTATTAAACTTAACATTTTCTAGTTGTTTCAGATCTGTTTTGTTTTACTCCTGACCTAGGAAAAAAAAACAACTGCATTTTCGTTTAAAATATTTATTTATTTACCTTCTACTTACGAAGTACTAAGTATTAAAACCATTTCTGTAATTTTATCTTGATTAGCATGAAACACCAAATCTTTGTATTCACAGTCTGTTTGCAAAATATCCATAAAAAGTCGTGGGAATGGAACTCATAAATTCATTTTATTATGCAATGACCAAGGTGAGATTGTTGCTATTCTAAACAGTTTTTAAAAACTATCTATAAAAGTATTTTTTAATTTTACTTTAAAAATATGGGTTGCATTCACTTGATTTTTCTCTACTCGTTCTTTAGCAAGTATTCTCAAAAAGTGTCTCTAACTATATAACTAATTCCAGAGAAAACTTGCACAAAAGCTTTCTAGCATACTTCCTTATAGATGCACAGGTAAGGAAATACATTCTATTGGTCAAATCTGGTCGCTATGCTATAGCTTTGAAATTCGGTTTTCTGTGGCTGACCAGCAGAAGGAAAAACAAACAAATAAAAATAATTTATATTTCGTGAATTCGTTTATTAAAAAGCTTAACTATCTAAAAAACCTTTCATTCAATTACTTGAAATAGATAATCGAACAACTTTACCAATAAAGGTGTAAACACGAATTTTAGTTACATCGGAAGATGTAATTCGTTCCTATCTGACGAAAATATAGAATGGTATTTCAAAATTTAATCGGATAACAAGGAATATCTCCAAATGTTGAAATTTGCAAAAAAAAAAAAAAAAAAAAAAAAAAACGTATTTTGCTTAAATGCTTTGTTTTAATAAACAATCTACATCCCTCGTGTAGTAAGTTCTTGCAATCTCTTATAGTTTCCCAAGTGTTCAAAAGTCATCCAAAATGAAGAGACTTCATAAACTATTCTCAGAAAATTTAAAATATAAGCTTTAATTGTAATGAAAACATCTTAAATATATGGTATTGTACTAAATTCGTTGGGCCATTTATGAGAAAATTAACATTTTCGAACTTTTTCAAGTAAAGAGTGGTTTCGGGTGGGGACACTTTTATTAAAATCTTCAGGTATCTTGGAAGATACTGAACTTAATTAATCAAAATAGATATTTAACAGAGTGTTCGTTTTTGAATTATGCTTTCACAGACACCACCGCGCGGATTATTTATCAAAAATGATTTTTTTTTGTATATTGTGCTCCTCAAAATATGTATTTCCGGTAAAATCTAACTATCAAATATTTTGGTGGAGAGCAATTCTTCCTTACTATTCGTAAAAGAGAAGGAAAACTCCTTTCTTTCTCTGTGTGTGTATGTGTGTGTGTGTTTGGAAGATCATAACTCAAACACAAAGATAGGAATTTCTTCTAAAAATGCGACACGAAGATTTTCTCAGAAAGAATTCCAATATTTATATACAAAATGTAAATAATATTCCCATAACAAGTAAAGTCTATATTTTAATTTTTTGAATTCCTCTGCATTCTGAATGAATTGTGTTTAATTTAGTAAACCATAAGTTTTTTGTAGTGTTTAACGCCCGCTTTAACTACTTATGGCACCGCAGGCATGAATGAAGATGGAGCACCGGTGGAATGCGATGGTGGGGGAAACCGGAGAAGCCGGAGTAAACCCCCCCAGCGCCGTTTTGTCCACCACAAATCTCACATGCGGTCGCTTGGGATCGAACCCGGGCCGTGTAGGTGAGAGGCGAGTGGTTTAACCACTCGGCCACGGCGCGGCCATAAACCATAAGGGATGACTAAAACTTACTACGCTAAAAACGTAGATCTCGTTTAAATATATAGTGAACGGGAATGAAATTTTATGGCATTAGCTATTGTTGAATTTTCGATTAATGCATATGATTTATGAAGTGATAAATAGTTATTTTATAGTTTCCATACAAAGAGAGAAGACTCAACGCATAGCAACCTAAGTTTTAAAATCAGGTTATCGTTTTGATCCGTGATATTCCTATTATAAGACCTACGATGAAACATGTAGTAAAATTATTTCTGTAAGCAATTGTCTCGACATGAAGTAGAAAGAAGAAAAATTTTATGTATGGAAAGTCTGTGGAAGAGTGGTTAACGAAAGTCACGTGAATCACCTTTTTACTTTATCTAGCACATGTTCAATAGGCAGAGAAGGTAATTTTGTTCCACTCAAATATTCTTACCGAAATTCACCTGAATATGTTTCGAGATATTTTGGTATTTTTGGTATTTAAGTTCAGCATTTTACAAGGATGCGATATGAAGATTTTCAAGAAAATATCGCATCCCTAACTACTCTTTGCAGTTTTTGGAGAATTATGATTTTCTAAAATATGCCTAAACTAGTTTGATTAAAACATCATCTCTTTAAGATATTTTCATGAGAAATGAAAGTATACATAGAATTTTCTTGGATATTCATTGCAGATAACATTTCATAGCTGGTAAATATGTAGATTTCGTTAAAACGCAAACATTATGTCTTACACATTTTGTGTTTTTACTGCTGGCTATGCAAAGATAACCTAATTTCAATATAATCACATGGTAACCAGCTTTTAATACATTTAACTATTGCTTCCCTTTTTACTTACAAACAAATACATATATAATAACACCATTTATGCTAATTTTTATCACGATTTGCATGAAAAATATGAAACATTGGGTGTTTCAAAGAATGACTTGAAAAATAGAGAGAGAAAGGCGAGAGAGTGTGACACTTTTTTGTGTTATCCTAAATGTAGATTTTAAAAACACATGTACGAACAACGTCTCCATCAGAAGAAATTGAGGAGTTGAAACGCTGCAAGAAGTCGTCCTGTAGATGGAGCACTTTTACTTGGTGAATCAGAAAATGCAAGCTCCGAGGTTCTGTAACAGAGAAATAATAGTTTTATTAATGTAATTCATCTTCACAAATAAATCAGACGATTTATTTCGTAAGATTAAATATGTATTCGAACATTTGGCTAAAATCTTTGATGAAATCCAATCTTTAGTTTTTAAATTATTTTTCTGCAACCCTTCGGAATGTACCCAATATTTATCATTGAAATACGTGTTGTGAAATTTTGTTGCGTATGATTCAAAACTATGGGATTTAGAAGGTTTATAAATCAGCGGCAATTAAGAAATCATTTTACATCGAAATCTAACGGAAACTGATATGAATCTCAGCTATATTTAAAGGTACAGGGAAAGGGCAGTTGCATTGTTGTGAATTAAGAGAAAGAAAATACAGAAATGAGGAGCAGAAAGCCGGAAGCCCTCCAGTAACTGGAGCATATAAGAGCCAAAGTGTCTTTGCTGCCAAAGTAAGGGTTTGGGGGAGAGACCGCAAGGCAAGCAGATCCGGAAGGCGGTTTGCGCTAGGAAGATCATATGAACGCCATTCGCACACCGGCTAGCACTGCCTAAACTGCATGACCCATGAGTTTTCGTGGCATTTGAGACAACCCCCAGGACGAGGGTTCCATAAGGTACATCAAACGCTGAGAAAAAATCTTTTCCAAAGTGCAAATTCTACCGACTTGCTGCAACACACCAGTCGCCGTCGCCCTGCCATTCCGCCCTGAAACAGTTTAAGGTAATGATAGGAAATGCACAATTCGTGGCTGAAAAAAAAAATTGTCAGAATGGTCGGCCCTACAGGAATCAAAACCTGCATCTCCCGAATAGGAATGTCGCACACTACCCTGAAGCCATTTCACTCGGTTTAAAAGGGGGGAAAAATATAAAAATGTTCCATCCTGAGATGAAGTAATGAAAGAATCACAAACCATGTATGAGTGGTAAAAGTGAATTTTTAAGTGCTTGAAAGTATGAAAATTGATGCTAATTGAGATAAACATTAGCAGAAATGGTTTTATTACTTAGTTCCTTCTAAGTAGACGGGACTAAGAAAATTCACAAGGCTAATGTGATAGTTCAGTATTTTAAAAGCCATTCGCTAAGTGATGCAATTTAAATCGCCTTCTCTTTGCATGGTCGTGAAGAAAAGTGAATAACGGCATCCTATTTTAGGAAAGTCTTAAGTATTGGAAATGTTTTAAATCAGTAACAGTAGAGATCACATTAAAATGGTGACCTCTATCAAAACTAAATGTGTCTTTTAACAATATCTATGTGTTTAGTATAGGTAATTAGTTTCTGTCTATCTCTTGTGATTTAACAGTTTAGCAAACGTCTTTCATAATGCACAGGATTACAGAGACCATTTCTAAGAATTTCAGGATACACATTTTATTGGTCATGTAAATGTCTTTTATGGCCGGGACTTTAATCATCCATATGGGGAGTAATTGGGGATTTTCCTGAAAATCGCGTCAATGGAAGATACTAAACTTTAGTATTTAGCCAACTTTTCGTTTTTGAGTTATACTGCCCACAGAAGCGCATAGACACACTCACATACATACAATATAGGCATACATAACAGACATATGCGAACGTTTTTATAAAAAAAATATTTCTTTTTTTAGATACAGGAATTCTCAAATTATATCCCGGTGAAACCTTGGTATCAATTTTTGGGTGGAATACAATACCTTCTCTACCTACTATGCAAGAACTCAGTGCTCAGTAGAGAAAGTAAAAGGTTGTGTAATGTTATAATTTCTATAGCTTTGGCTTTCTTTGTTGATATATTAAAATATTTGTAATACTGCTTCTTTGAAATACGGCTATTAATACGGTCCTCCCAGATGGATATAATAATCTGGTCGTTTGCAAAAAGTAACATATGTAAAATGTAATTTTGGGTTTTAAAATTTGATTCTAAAGTTGTCTACCAATTATCTACATAGTCAAAAGTATATCCTAAAAGCACGCTACACTTTCTTTCTCCATCAGAATAAGTGTATTCTGAAATACCAGCTTACTTCCGAGTTGCGGTGAAGTTGCTGTTTGCCAAATGAATATAAAGAATACCCTTGCTGCGCAACACATAATGGCCTAATAAACTCGGGCACGTTGAAGTTTCCATGGTAACGTAATTGTGGCCCACAATCAAGACATAATTAAATGATTGGTCCTTTGCGGCAAGTCATTAGGACGTCTGATAGACCACGAGACGTGGGTGGAGTTTGGGTCACACCTTTCTTTGTGGCTGGCGCGCCCATCATCCCAACATAAAATGGAATGGGGCCCCAACCATTCAGATTGGAAAATAGACGGGTGAGCCCTGTAGTTACCAGTGCTTTATGTTGCCTATCTGCAAGTAAGACCACCAGTCAAAAAAATACAAAAAAACAAGTTATGGTTTTGGGTGTGCATTTTGAATATTTATAAGAACAAGAATGTGTACCCAAAATGCTCATTTTACGCATATCAGGTGCGCAAATAAAGAATCAGGTGATTTTTACTTGTTTTATTCTAATAGAGTTACAATTGAACATTGCTTCCTTCAAAGTAAGTGCCTTTGGAAAGCCACACAGCCCCGGAGATGAGTCTCCCACTTCTCATAGTATTGCTGAAACTCAGAAATTGGAATAGCCTTCTGCTTGTCGGTCACACCCTTTGAAATATTGTATCAGGGTCCTAAAATTATGTACTTTTATATATTTTTTCAATCTACGGAAGAGGTAAAGATAACAGGGATTCCAGGTCTGGCAAACAAGGAGGGTGAGGAGCCAGAAATGTCCTTACTGGCCAAAAAAAAAAAACTTTTTACTGAAATTGCTGTATGACCATTGTTATGATGCAACATCCAGTGTTTGTTTTGTTTGGTCTCATTGCGTGGCCCTTTTGCGAAGTGTTTGAAGAACCTCTCCGTACCGACGATCTGCAAGCCCAAAATCTCGGACTCTTACGACTTTTAATTAATTCTGTAAACCGTAGGTCTTCCACTATAATGTTGATTTTCATTGAGTCTCTTCCTCCTGAAAATGTCTTAAACCACTGAAACATCGGTATCCTTGACAAAACACTTCATGTCTGCTGAAGTTTTTTAAGTGTTCAGTAGCCAAATCTGATTGCACACCGCTGCTCTCAAAGCTGTCACTCATTGTCAGAACGCACAGACAAAATTGGCTTCATCAAAGCGAGCGCTACACACAACACAGCTGACTTAGTAGCACGAAACTTGTACTGTATCGAAAGTTCACAGCCTCCCATCCAAGTCCAGCCTCACAAGTGCTTCTAAATCGAATACTATGCTATCTTTCTCAATACTTTATTTGCACACCTTGTATATGAAATAGTTATTATTTGTTTATTATTATACAAATTTTGTGCACAAAAATATTCACTTAGACCCAAATCAACATACTTAATTGGATGTAAACCAATTCCTTTTGCTGACTTTCTTTTAGTTATCTATTGGGCCTGTACATAAACCCATGCTGTGCTCATTGAATTTATAACACTGTATTCTAAAGCCTTCATTTGTCATTGTGAACAGGAGCTTGTATGTAATTAACATATTGTTTTGTCGATTTTTAGGGATAATCATTTGGAAGCTAGAGAAAAAATAATATTTCTAGCGTATTTAACTTCTCGAGTTTAATCAGGGATCTAGTGCTGAGAAAGCGATGAGAAGTTGTGTTGTGTACGCCAGAGAAGTATTTCCTGAGAGGAAATACCTTTCATATCCCAGAAGGAAACCTCGACTTGTGGCATTGGTCAATCTCGTTTTGTAAGACCACTTTGTGATAAAAACCGCCTACTCAATTAGTTCAAGATGATCCGCTCCAAATAATGCGGGAGTTGGCACAAATTATGGAATGCGATCACACAGCCATTATGCGATTCATTGGATAAGATGCCCGATACGGCACTCTCGCATACGGCATACGACCAGAATCACCATATACATGATTGCAGGACTTAGTTGGGAACCTCTTCTTAATCCTCTATATTCATCGGGCTAAGCCCCTCTTTCATAGGAACGTGTTTAATGAAAGTTCTCTTAGCAACTTGCTAACAGATTTCTTGAACTCGAAACCACAACTATTCTGCAGGAGATGCATTGAATTTCTACCTGAACGCTGGCAGGCTGCCATTGACAAAGATGGTAAGTACATCACTAAATGAATGCATGAGTAATTATTGATTTATGGCATAGTATAGCCTTGTTACTGTTTAATATATTGTAGTGTGTGTTTTATACTAATCACATGATGCCATGGTAAATATGATACGGATTTACGAACCGACCCAATATTACCTAAACTGCAAAAATGGATTTTTGAACTCGAAGAGAAACCAGGTTAACTAAGACAACAGAATCCTAATTATGTTCCTACAGTGTTCTAAGCAAGTGAGGGGGAAGCTCTCTAATAAAATATTTAAATCTGTTTTCTCATTTTAATAATTTTAAACACTCAGGTAAATATTATTAGTGAATTAATTAAGATAAATGTCTGAAATATTTATTTATGATTAATATCACTGTAATAACAGAAGCTATGAATGGAATTTGTCTAATTTCAGTCTTTTTACCTATAAACTTCGATACTGACTATTTAAAAAATGAAAAAAAGTTCTTTAAAATGGTACCTATTAAAATAACTTTTGAAACGACACATGTTATTATACATGCAAGTTTAAAAACAACAAAGATTTAATTTTAAACACTCAGGTAAATATTATTAATGCATTAATGAAGATTAATGTCTAAAGTATTTATTTATGATCACTATCACTCTAATAACTGAAACCATGAATGGGATTTGTTTAATTTCAGTCTTTTTATCTATAAACTGCAATATTGAATATTTAAAAGAAGGAAAACATCTTTAAAAATGGTATTAAAATAACTTTAAAAGACTCATGTTATTATACATGCAAGTTTAAGAACAACACACATATAACAGTAATTTAATATAGTGCACTAGAACCTTAAAAATAATGTAGGCACCAGAGGGAAGGCTATCTCATCAGGACGAAATCCGAACCAGTATGTTTTAAACGGGGACTGCAACTCCCTTATTAGTGGGAGTCAATTGCATTATATAATTATTTACTAATATTGTATTCTGGAATAAATAATATTAAACATCTAATTTATTGCTTTTTAAAATGTTTCATATGGAAGGAATCTTGTTGGATCTGTTGGGGCTTGCCATATCTTTATTGCGTCATCCATAACTATATATTCCTAGGATAAGTTTTATCGTTTGACTACACGTCTAGTTAAAAACTCACGGAAAATATCTACGAACTGCATATTATAAACATCAACAGCTGTCAGAAACGCCAACACCTCAACTGTCTTAGTTCTAGATTTTTGCCTATACAAGGGTGGCTATGGTTTTACGCAAGCATGGAATAGAAATCTTATCTTACCTTCTGCAATTGAACCTTAAATTGATTTTTAATTTTTGGACGCTCTTTAGCTTCTCTGGTTCTGTGTGTCCCATTCTACCAGGGTCAGTCAATAAGTAATGCCTCCTATTTTTTTTTTTCACCTGATCTAAGTTATATGAAGACTTTAAGTTTTTCACAATTCCTCAAACCTTCTTCTCCACCCTTCTGCAATGGCAACTTCATACGCCTACCAGTGGCAGCACTGCTTCCTGTTGCAAAATGGCTGACATTGATGTTCATATTAGACAGCATTCTGTCATTAAATTCTTGAATGTGGAAGGTGAAACGCCCATTCGCATTTCGCATTCATGTAATGTAGAATACTGATTTCTTAGGCATAAGAAACATTTCAATATAATAAAGAAAATAAAACTAATAAGCAAATGAATATAAAAGAACGGGGGGAAAGAGATTGCAGTAACAAATAAATAAATGATTAAAGATATTAAAAGGAAATACATTAGAATAAGCAATAAATGTTAAACAATTGTAAAGAGTATTTATTCTGTATACGAAAGGAAGTTACTGCTGAAAGGAAAAACCAGAGATTTAGGAATATTAGCTGCAAGGTTTGTTTGGTAATGTGGGTCAGAAAAGTCATTAGCAGAACGTATATACAATAGAATGGTGGAAATTTTGTGTTCCGAGTGTTACAAAGAAGAAACATTAAACATTAATGACCAAGGGTACTTTGGACCTGAAGGGAGCAAACTGTAGTCTAATGTTTTTGCTGTCGTGCCAAACTTATTTGGTGCAAGGAGACCGATTTGGAAAAACCAATGACTGAAAATACTGACCAATAGAAATTAAGAAATGTTTAACTTCGGATCAATTCATGTCCGATCATAGAAAATAGGAGGAACCATAAGAAATTTGTCTAGGCCCGAAGAGAGGTTACGGTCACGAGTGGGAGACGGGAAGAAGTTACTTATAAACTATCAGTGGTGCTGAGCAGACATGTTGCATATATTAACTTCAGTGCTGCGATATGTGTCTTTATTTTAGGAAAGTGAGTGGTGGACAAGGAGTCATTCCTCCGAGTTCACATGGGAATTAGAGCAGGGAATAGTTGGGAAAATAATCTGGATGAATTTGTAAAAGTTTCATTGTAAGGAACTTATTCAGTGTGGGGGAATAACATTATAAATGAGAAAACGGAAGTCAGAGGGGACAAATAATTTATTGTGTGTGGAATGGATAAACTGGGGTAATCCGAAAAAATACAGTGTTATTTTTTTCTTCACACACGCCCTGAGAAAATCCCTAAAAGAGATCCTACTTTTAAACCCTTCTTATCCTTCCAAATCCTAAAATAATAAACCATAAAATTCCCGCCACACATGAAAGGCTCACAAAGGTATGCTACATTGGGTGTCAGCATGTTTAGAAGATGGGTTCGTCATCGCAATGAAGCTGAAGGGTCAACATGTTGGCTGATGAACAGCGGGGCGGTAGACCGGTGACTGCAGTGACTCTACGCAACATTGAGCGAGTGGATGAGATCATTCAAGCTGACCAGCGGATAACAACGGATGAATTGTGTTGCATTACGTCTCTCAGTAAAGAGAGTGTAATGACAATTATTTAAGAACTGGGATCTCAAAAGTGTGTTCCCGGTGTTACTCCGAATGTTAAACGAGCAGAATAAGGAGACACGAAAAACAATAGCCTCAGAACATTTGCAGTGTTTCAATTGGAGGGATAAGTAAGCTCATTGCAGGATTCACTTTCCAGATGCAGAGGCCGTCAAAAAATATGTTCGTCAATGACTTCGGAAGCAAGACTGTGCCTTTTACCACACAGGAATACATACCCTTGTTAAAAGGTGGCCTAAACTGTGGAAAAAGATGGGGATTACATTAAAAAGTGACAATTTAATCCTCAATGTTGTGGTTCTTTCCTGCTATGTAATCAATGTTTACTTTTCTTGAAAATTAAAAGAGAAAAAAAAGTAGAAGGCATTAGTTATTGACTGACCCTCGTATGTTGGTGGTGATAAACGGCTTTATCACGGGCCCCTTTATCACGTTTGAGGTTCTTCTAGTGCCACAAATTGACGACACAGGACTAACAAATTTACTTCCGTACCGAAATAAGCCCTGCTAAGGATTTTTGCGCCCGAAAAAATCCATCACCCTCTGCCGGGTTTGAACCCGGGACCTTAGGAGCTAGAGGCTAACACGTTACCCCTAGACCTCAGAGCAAGGCTTACCTTCTGCATTTTTACTTTCTCTATGTTATAAATGGAAATAATGTGATTTGAGATTTTATTTGGCGTCCACGCATGTATGACCGAGAGACGATTCGTGTTCGTGTCGGCCAAGTTTTAAAGCAAACTTACCGTACTTCAAAATGCTTTCAACTGCTAATGAGTTCATCATTATTAATTTCTTGACTACCTATGTACAATGTACCTGTATTAGGAAGCGAAGGTATTGTGTTTCACCCAAAACTTTGATACCTAACCCCTAAATAAAAAACAAACAAACATTTTGAGAAAAATATCTCTGTATGTCTATGCGTGCGTATGCGTGTGTTATATCTCTGTGGGTTTGTCTGTGGGCAGCATAACTCGAAAACGAAAAATCGGTTAAATACTAAACTTGGTATTTAAGTTCAGTATCTTCCAATATGTGTTTCGAAAATCCCCCGCCCTCTATTACCCTTTACATGGAATATTTTTGTAATATTTTTATTTTCTCAAAAATGACTCTAATGATTATTATTAAAATGTGTACGTGATATTTTCTTGGCAAAAAAAAATATATACATATTTTGAATTTTTCTGTGAATAGCGTCTGAAGATCTCTTCTTTTTGGATGAATTTTGTATAGCTAGCAAGCCGTTAGAGACAGACAAAACTTACTACACCAGTAATATATAGATAGATCTCGTTAAAACACACAATTTATCTCACATGCATTTGTTGTAGGGTTAACCGTTTCCGATATAATCCATGCTATTGGTTCATTGTTAAACTATTTAAACATTGGATTAATTGTTTTTTCACACAAGCCGTGTATAGGACAGGAGTTGGATAGGTATAGTCTGACTAAAAAATTCAGTGCCATAGCCGGAATTTGAGCCACAGATCTCCCGGTCTCTAGCCGGTTGCTCTGCCACTGAACTACCATGTCAACATGCCGGTATAGCATTAAATTTCTCGACTAACTCGCACGTCTCCCGGTAAACCACAAGGTAATCTCAAATTATTTTGAGATAACAACCCCAATGACTACTTACCTTGTGGTTTACCGGGAAACAGTTGAGAAGTTCAATGCTATGTCGGCATGTTGCTCTGGTAGCTCAGAGGAATTGGCTAGAGATCGGGAGATCTATGGTTCAAATCCCGGCTATGGCATTGAATTTTTCAGTCTGACTCTACCTATCCTACTTAAACATTTCCCAATCGGCAAGTCACTTTAGGTTTCATGTTTCTATTGGTATACTTCTGGCGATGTAAAAATAACCGAGTTGTTTCACATAGCGACCAGTTTTTAAAAGATTTGACTATCCTTTTAGCCTAGCGTATTTCCTTATTTCCCTTCTACTTACAAGGAAGCAAGAAATAAGACAATTTCTGCTAATCAGAACTTGAAAGCCATCACAACCAACTCGGTTTAAAAGGTATAACTAGGTCTTCTCTTTTCTTCAACATTTAGTGCAGTATCCTATTTATTTTAACTGCCTTTTTCTGTTCGTATTAAGTTCTTGTTTACATCGTGGTTTTTTTTTTCCTTTTGCTCGTGGGGTATCTGGTTTGAAGTTCTACGAAAGTTTCGAGAGCTTCATCTATTCTATTAACCTTATCGTTCCATTCTTTTTTCCTAGACAACCTTCATCTCAAAATAACTTGAAACGAATATAAATATAAGCCTTTATAAGAATAGTTCATAGCAACATGGGTAGAGAAAGCCATGTGAATTTAACATATATTTTACACTCTCTACACGTAATATGCCACCCAAAATTGTTACTGAGTTTTCACCGGAGGTACATGTTTTCAGACCCTCCCGATCCAAAAAAGAGCATTTTTAGAAAAAGGTCAGTGTGTGTATCTGTTGTGGCTGGACAGCATACCTGAAAAACGAAAAGTCCGTTATATACCAAACTTGGTATTTATATGGACAGTATCGAAAAAATTTCGAAAATTTTGATCTTCTTAAAAATGGATCTAAAGATTTTGATTAAAATACCATATGTTAAACACATTTACGGGGAAATAAATTGTATAATTTGAATTTTCTGGAAATAGATTCAGAAGACCTCTTTATTCTGAATGAAGTCTGCTGAATTTTACATTACTAGTGAATGTAAGATATAGACAAAAATTTAGTACACAAAAGATGAATTTCGATAAAACGCATTTATGTCATATACTTTTTTTTTCTAGTGCTGATCGTTTCTGTGATACTACTTGTTATTGGTTTCAGCTTTAAAATTCAAATAAAGGAATTTTAATCATATAGCAAACAGCTTTTAAAAGATTTGAATATCGCTTTAGCCTGTATACTCCTTTATTTATAAGAGAGCAAGCAATAAAACCAGTTCTGCTAATTTTATATCGATTAGCATGAAGTGGATAATAAGCTTTTCAACAATAATTTGTTCAGAGATGTAGAGAAATTCATGTGAATGAAGTCATATATTTTTTTTCAATTACCTTATATAGTGACTTTTAGAGTAGATTGTGATATTTAATGACCTGACTTCGAATGTTAATTTTAATAATCATAGGAATTGTTTTTTCTGCAGTTTCTCTCTCTCTCTCTCTCTCTCTCTCTCTCTGAGATAGCATCATTTTCTCAGACTACGCACCTTTTTTCGCTTCTTTCATTGCGGAGAAACGACGCTGTTAAATTTTCATTTCAAGTAATGGATGGGGCATTGTTCGTGCTATCGGAATCGTCGACATTCCTGCAAGAATGACACGAGGCACGAGCCTGACCGCACTAAATCTTGCCAAATAAAATAGTTGTAGTGGCTAACTGTCTTTTGTCTGTCTTTAAAAGACAGAAGAATTAATAGCCACTGTTAATTCTCTAAAAGACCTCCAGTTTAGTCGCATATGACGCTCGAAAAATCTGATGTGTTCAACTCACATGACTTTCTCTACGTCGCTGTAACAAATTATTGTTGAAAAGCATGTTCTTTCATCCACTTTATGATAATCGAGATAAGCATTAGCTGAAATTGCCTTGATTACTTGCTTCCATGTAAGTGGAAGGAAAATAAGGGAATTCACTAGGCTAAAACGATAGTCTAATCTTTTAAAAGCTAGTTGCCATGGGCAGGGCCAGGACATAACAACTTTCCGTATGAAACAAATAACAAGGAATATCGCAGAAATGGTCAATTCCACGAAAAAACCGCGTATACCAAATTGTGTGTTTTAATGAGATCTACATTTTTTGTGTAGAAAGGTTTTGTCTCTCTTACGGTTTACCAGATAAACAAAATTCAGCAAAATTCATTCAGAATAAAGAGGTGTTCAGATGCTATTCCCAGAAAATTCAAGATATGCATCTTATTTTCCTTAGAAATATATTTAATATACGGCATTCTAACCAAAATCGTTAGAGCTATTTTTGAGAAAATCAAAATTTTCTAAATTTGTTCCATGTATAGGATAGTTTGGGGTGGGGGAATCTTTATCAAAATCTTCGTGTCGCAACCATGAAAGATACTAAAACTTAAATATAAAGTTTGGTATTTTACGGACTTTATGTTTTTGAGGCATCTTGTTCACAGACACACGGACCCACGTACATACGTACCTTTTTCTGAAAAAGTTTTTTTGATACAGGGGACCCTAAAACGTATATATTTCCAGTAAAATCTCGGTATCGAATTTTCGAATATTTTCCAAAACTAGTCAACATCCGAAATAAAAATAAATAAGTAGAACTCTAAATCTTAAAATTAGACGTAAAGTTGGAATCAGAAATTTCATTGGCAATGAAAGGCTGACTAACTGATATAATTTTTGTACGTTAAACAGGAAATAAACTCATAGTAGTTGTGGTCATAGGGCGGAGGTGAGATTGTTGTATATATCGAAAACCTTTATATGTGACGCATAAAAGTTTATTTAGCTCATTATTCCATTGTTTATGCAACATTTTGGGCAATTTCATTACTCTAGGAATTTGGACAACTTCGACCTTATAAATCAGTAACTGGATAATAATGGGAGGTTGGACGGATACTCGTCTCTCACCAAGAGGAGCGTATGTGGGATTTGTGGTGGAAAAAGCGGCGCTGGGGCAGGTTTTCTCCGGGTTATACGGTGTACTCCGCCATCGCATTCCACCGGTGCTCCATGTACCATCAGCCTGCGTGATCTCGGTAGTAAAATCGGAGGTTAAACACTATGAAAACCAATAAAAAAATCTGATGTGCTAAATTCATGACATTCTCCACATCTCTACAACAGATTATTGTTAAAAAGCTTATGCTGCTATTTGCTACATGTTAATCGAGAAAAATTACCAGAAATAGTCTTATTACTTGCATCCTTGTAAATAGAAGTGAAATAAGGGAATGCCATAGGCTAAAGTGATAGTCAAAAGCTGGTTGCTATGTGACTGAAGTTCCTTTTTTGTATGAGAAAAGTATTAGGTTTTTAAAGCTGCAACCAACAACAGACGATCGAATCTACGAAAAAAATGCATATAACATGAATTGTGTGTTTTAAAAAGCTCTATATTTTCTGTTCAGTTAGTTTTTGTCTATCCCTTACGGTTTAATAGTAATGCAACATTTCGTAAAAATCATCAAGAATAAAGTAGTCTTCAGAGGCTATTCCCAGAAAATTCAAGATACACATATTATTTGTCAGATAAATATCTTTAATATAAGATGTTTTAATTAAAATCGTTAGAGCCATTTTTTATAAAATCAAAATTTTCGAAAAAAGCTCCATGTAAAGGATTGTTGCGGGTGGGGTATTTTCTTGAAAATCCTTGGAAGATAACAAAGCTAAATACCAAGTTTGATTTTTAAAGGACTTTTCATTTTTGAGCTATACTGTCCAAAGTCACACACCTTTTTGTAAGTGTTTTGTTCTTTTTTTTGGATTCAGAGGGTCCTAAAACATGTATTTTCGGTGAAATCTTGGTATCAAATTTTTGGGTGGAATACAATACTTCCTCTATACACTATGTATATAGTACGTGTTGAGAAAGTAAAAAGAGGTTTACCCGAAATACACAAGTATTTATCGTTCTGCTTCAATATGGTGTTCTTGCAAGTCGTGTGTCTTTTGTCCTTGCTGCTTGTTATTACAAAAACACGTACGGTCTGTGGACCCGTGTGACTTGAAATTCTATGTATGATATTGCTATGTTAATAAATACACTTATTCATTCATTCATTCTTTAGGTAAGTGTGATAATGGAACATTTCTGCAACTACATTCTGCAGTTTGACATATTAAAATTTCCCTTTGCTTGAACTATTCTTGATTGTATTTCAATTAGAGCCTTACATTGCAAAGGAATAACAAATTCTGATGTGTTCCATTCCGCTGGCCATCTCTACTCACTCCAAAAACTATTCTTACAAAACATTATTTCTGATACATCTAGTTAGCTACAGAATGGAGCTAATTAAACTTATGATTAAAGAGACCAAGACTATTGGATGTCTAAGGAATGTGAATAAGTATCAATAAATGAGAGCACTTCAAATTAAGTTCTCTTTAATATAATGAATAAAAACAACGACAACAGTCTTAGACAGCGGGTCTGAAACCATTTGACATATTTATAATTATTATAAGCCTTACCTTAAAGTACGGTATTTTACCGTGATAGCATAAATTCTTTATCACCATTTACAAAAATTAATACTGCTTTTAACAGCTATCATATAAATATTTAAGCAGCAATTGGTTATCTGAAACCTAACAATTGAGTCATTCTAATATTGAATAAAGATATAAAGCTGGCATTTGAATTTTAAGTACACAAATAGAACAACGTAATTACATTATTATAGTTTGAATACTTAGAATTTAAACTTTA
Organism: Hymenopus coronatus; assembly: GCA_030762935.1. NCBI lineage: Eukaryota > Metazoa > Arthropoda > Insecta > Mantodea > Hymenopodidae > Hymenopus > Hymenopus coronatus. The sequence continues at coordinate 112,721,264 of CM060888.1, read as the reverse complement.
AATATGAATACAAGTGTACAAATAAAAAACTGTATTTCTATAAATTCAGTTCTATATATTCATATCACCCACGTTCCACAAACATTTGCCTCAAGCCAAGCCTAAGTGTACGTGTACTAGTTAAAACAGAAAAGCTGATGCCTGTATCCACTGTCTCCTACATTTAAATACCTTTCTTTCTTTCTTTAGTAGTTATGATATGAGGCCACTTAATTTACGGAGATCTTTGCGGTCTCTCTGTCTTATCGTCCCACGTCCATGTTCACGTATCGTCTTTAATGCTCGTGTGGATGTCATTGATACTTTGCAAGCGCACGCTCTAACCTGCTTCTTCTAAGCCACTGTCCATGTAATAATTATGGCTTCAGCTAAAGAAGCAGTCTGACGCCAATCATGGAATGGATCACATACATCACCTTTAGTTTTCTCTATTCCATGAAAACATAGACATAAAATCTGATGTGTACCATTTAATGACTTTCTCTACATCTCTGCAACAAATTATTGTTAAAAAGCATATGCTTCTTTTTACTTTATGCTAATCCAGACCAATTAGCAGAAATAGTCTTATTACTTGCTTCCTTGTATGCAGAAGCAAAATAAGGGAGTACCATACGTTAAAACGATAGTCAAAAGCTGGTTGCTGTGGGACTGAAGTTCCTTTGTTTGTGTGGACAGCAATTGACAAATTCCTGTATGCGAAAAATATGTTTTTCATAGCTGAAACTGAAGACAAGGAATATCTCAACTTCACGAAAAAAAAAAAAAAAATATACTATAAATTGTGTGTTTTAATCTGCTCTACATTTTTTGTGTGGTAAGTGTCTTACGGTTTTGCAGTTATTCAAAATTCCGTAAAATTCCGTAAAATTCATCCAGAATAAAGTACTCTTCAGGGGCTATTCCCAGAAAATTCAAGTTATACATTTTATTTGCCAGGTAAATAGCTTTAATATATGATATTTTACTAAAAATCGTTAGAGCCATTTTTGAGAAATTTTCGAAAAAAAGTTCCATGTAAAGGGTAGTTGGGGGTGGAGTTTTTTTTTCTCAAAATCTTCGTGTCGTATCCCAGGAAGATATTAAAGTTAAATACCAAGTTTGGTATTTTACCGACTTTTCGTTTTTGAGTTATCATGTTCACAGACCCACGGACACCCAGACATACGCACACGCAACTTTTTTTTAAAATACTGTTTTTTGGATACAGGGGGCCCTAAAACATATATTTCCGATGAAATCTCTGTAACAATTTTTTTGGTGGCGTGCAATGCCGTCTCTATACACTATGAACATAGTATGTGTAGAAAAAGTAAAAATTCATATTCATTCTGTACAAAACACAACACAAACTCGCGTATTCTAGTGGCGTAACTTTACAACGCCACACAAATGAACAGTCAATAGCAACACATACGCCCTGCAAACATGATTAAGTGTGAAGTGATGTCTTCCATCTTTTGTTTCTGTTAAAGGTCTTGATTAAAATAATAGCTATCTCAATTATCAAATTCAGATATGGATGTCACCACAGGCAACAAAGTTTTGCCATAATATAGCATGCCTAAATAAGTTTCTGAATAAAGGTTTAAATTAGGTATTTGGAGACATATATTTCATTAGTGAATTCATTTACAAAAAACTGTTTTGGAAGTGATAGTGTATCTTTAAAAACTCTAACGAGTTTTATAACGCTACTTGTAATTATTATTTTCCTGTAAAATTGTTTTAAATGAATGCCACACTTTATATTGAACAATGAAGAATGATGTAGATTCGTTGAAAGAGATGGAAATTACCTTAGATAAATTAATATATTTATGGTTTATATTTAAAGTTAGAAATGTTACAGAACTGTAATTATTACTTTTTTTACCCATGCTATGTAAAAAGATATAGAGTAGATAGTGCATTCCACCCAAAAATTGTATATCGAAATTTCACCGTAAATACACTTTTTAGGGTCCCCGGTATCCAAAAACCATTTTTAGTAAAAGGTCCATGTGTGGCCGTGAACATGATAACTCAAAAACGTAAAGTTGGTAAAATACTAAACTTGGTATTTAAATGTGTTTCTTCTAGAGAATGCCACTCGAAGATATGAGAAAAATCCAAGTACCCTTTACATGGAAAAAAATTCGAAATTTCTTATTTTCTAAAAATAGCTCTATGATTTTGAATAAATATATTTACATGTCATGAAATATGCATAACATGAGTTTTCTGAGAATATCCCCTAAAGACTTCTTTATTCTGGACGAATTTGAATAACCGGTAAACCGTAGGAGATAGACAAAAACTTACTCCACAAAAAATGTATATCTCGTTAATATACACAGTTTTTCATATTTTTACTTTTTCTATACGGACTATATACATGGTGTATAGAGAAGGTATTGTAATGCACCCAAAAACTCGATACCGAAATTTCACCGGAAACTCATGTTTTGAGACACCCTGAATACAAAAAAAAGCATTTTTAGAAAATGTCTGTGTGTGTGTGCCTGTGGGCAGCATACCTCAAAAAGGAAAAGACCGTTAAATACCAAACTTGGTATTTAAGTTCAGTATTTTCCAAGGCTGCGACACGAAGGTTTTCAAGAGAATCCCCTAAGTTTTCTCATACAGGCATTTGTCAACTCGTGTCCATACAAACAAAGGAACTTCAGTCACATACCAACCAGCTTTTGCCTATCACTTTAACCTATGGTACTCCCTTATTTCGCTTCTACTTACAAGGAAACAAGTAATAAGACTATTTCTGCTAATTTTTTCTCGATTAGCATGAAGTAAATAGAAGCATAAGCTTTTTAACAATAATTTGCTGCAGAGATGTAGAGAAAGTCATGTGAATGGAACACATCAGATTTTTTCATAGAGTTGACTATCATTTTATTGGTTTAAGTTTCAAAATACTTAAAACTTATTTGATATGGAATTTGTGAACTCCTGGCCATGTAAGGAAATGGGTTGCTACCACATGGTAACAGCTTTTTAACAGATTTGACTATCACTTTAACCTAGTGTACTCCCTTATTTCTCTTCTACTTGTGAGGAAGCAAGTAATAAACCAATTTTTGCTAATATTTGTCTCGATTATCATGAAGTAGATAGAGGAATAAGCTTTTTAACAATAATTTGTTGAGAGATGTAAAGAAAGTCATGTTAATGGAACACATCATAATATTTTTCATTCCTTCCATAAGCAGTGATCTAATAAAGTGTACTATAATTACTGCATATTAAGAAAAATATTTACCACGATCCTTTACCACCGCGAATGTAGAGCTAGAAGCATGTTGGAAGCTACTGGCAGGCACGGAAGACGTGGACGGGTAAGGTAAATTTATACTTAAGGCAAAATTGCTGATATTTAAGAAGGCTGAAATTGCAGAAGAGGGGGGATAAGAATAGCTACAGTGACTACAATGTTTTGCATACTTTTATTTTATGTCATACTTATAATTATACTTTGTCATGTGTTACAATATTGTGTAGGTATATGTTAGGTGTATATATCTGAATAAAATGTACCCTGTGTTGTAATTTAAATTGCTGTATTTGAATATCCTTGTCTTTTTATTTTCGTGTTTAGTCTGTTAATTCTTTGTTGTTGTTATTGTTGTAATATTGCTTACTATTTTGTGTATTGTGAAAGTACCTACGGTCCGTGGACTCGTGCAATTGATGAAGCTTAATGCATAACACTGTTATGTCAATAAATACACTTATTCATTCGTTCATACTGCATATTAAGCAGTAAGAAATGTATTCGAATTTATTTAAGCGATCATAGATATTCAAACGCTTATTGTCTTTATAAGCAATTGAACAGTTAGCACGACATCAAACATTCTAAAAATACAAGAGAATTGCGTGTTATTGCTTGCTTGAGTGTTGTCTAGCAGTTGAAAGCCGGATAGTGATATCACATAAGCAAGAAACGGAAATATAATTCTTGAGTACCATAAAAGGAAAGAATAAGAGAGACGTTACACAACATCAAATTACCACGTAAGCGTTAGTAAATAAGCAATACAGATGGCCTAGTTACACTATAAGCACATGTTACACTTGAAAAGAGATATCAATGCATAGAAATGTCTGCATAAGCGGAGTACAGATACCAAGTATTGCATTTTCTTTCAGATCTTGGAAACTTCACTTCCGCTGGATAAACCTTAGAGTGACTGAAAACATTTAATTTATAAAATCTGATGTGTTCCCTTCACAAGACTTTCTCTATAGCTCTGCAACAAATTATTGTTAAAAAGCTTATGCTTCTATTTACTTCTTGTTAATTGAGAAAAAATTAGCAGAAATAGTCTTATTACTTGCTTCCTTCTAAGCAGAAGCGAAATAAGGGAGTACTATAGGTTAAAGTGATAGTCAAAAGCTGGTTGCTATGTCACTGAAGTTCCTTTTTTTGTATGGACAGGAGTTGACAAATTCTGTATGAGAAAAGTATAAGCATTTTAAAGCTGAAACTAATAACAAGGAATATCTAAAAAAATCTGATGTGTACCATTCACATGACTTTCTCTATATCCCAAAACCACTTATTCTTAAAAAGCTTATACTGCTATTTACTTAGTTGTATTACTTGCTTCCTTGTAAGTAGAAGCGAAATAAGGGACTACCATAGGTTAAAGTGATAGTCAAAAGCTGGTTGCTATGTCAATGAAGTTTCTTTGTTTATATGGATAGGAGTTGACAAGTTCCTGAATGAGAAAAGTACTACAAGTTTTTCATAGTAGAAACCAAAAATAAGGAATGTCTCAAAAACGACGAACTCCACGAAAAAAAATGTTTATAACATAAATTGTGTGTTTTAACGTGCTCTACATTTTTTGTGTAGTAACGTTTTGTCCATCTCTTCCGGTTTAGTAGTTATTCAAAATTCAGTAAAATTCATCCAGAATAAACTACTCTTCGGAGGCTCTTCCCAGAAAATTCAAGATATACATTTTATTTGTCAGGTAAATATCTTTAGCATACAACATTTTAATCAAAATCGTTAGAGCCATTTTTGAGAAAATCAAAATTTTGGAAAAAAGTTCCATGTAAAGGGTAGTTGGAGGTGGGGGGATTTTTCTCAAAATCTTCGTGTCGCATCCCTGGAAGATACTAAACTTAAATACCAAGTTTGGTACTTTACCGACTTTTTTTGAGTTATCGTGTTCACAGACACACGGACACACACACACACACTTCCACACACACACTCACACGGACCTTTTTATGAAAATGCTTTTTTTGGATATTGGTGATCCTAAAACATATATTTCCGGTGAAATCTCGGTATCGAATTTTTTGGTGGAGTGCAATACCTTCTCTATACACTATGTAAAGCATTTTCAGAAAAGGTTCCGTGTGTGACCGTGTGTCCTTGCGTCCTTGTGTCCGTGTATCTCTGAACACGATAACTCAAAAACGAGAGATCATAAAATACCAAACTTGGTATTTAAATTTGGCATCTTCAGGGATAGGACACGAAGCTTTTGAGACAAATCCCACCACCCCAAACTACCCTTTACATGGAACTTTTTTCTAAAATTTTGATTTTCTTAAAAATGGTGTTAATGGTTTAGATTAAAATATCGTATATTAAAAATATTTACCTAACAAATAAAATGTATATCTTGAATTTTCTGGGGATAGCCTCTGAAGACTACTTTATTCTGGATGAATTTTACGCAGTTTTGAATAAAAACTAAACCGTAAGAGATGAACAAAAACTTACCACACAAAAAATGTTGAGCACGTTAAAACACACAGTTTTGTTATATAAATGTTTTTCGTGGAGTTCATGGTTTTTGAGATATTCCTTGTGTTTGCTTTCAGCTTTAAAAAGGCTTATACATTTCTCATGCAGGAATTTGTCAACTCCTGTCCATACAAACAAAGGAACTGCAGTCACATAGCAACCAGCTTTTGACTAGCACTTTAATCTATGGTACTCCCATATTTCGCTTGTACTTACAAGGAAGCAAGTAATAAGACCATAAGTGCTAATTTTTTCTTGATTAGCATGAAGTAAATAGAAGCATAAGCTTTTTAACAATAATTTGTTGCAGAGATGTAGAGAAGGACATGTGAATGAAACACATCAGTTTTTTTAAGAAACAGATACATTTTAAAGACAAAGAAATAAATAATTAGTTTAAAGTATGAGAGCTTATGCAACAGAGTTTAAGAAGATAATAACTGACCCAAACTGCCCATCAGTCTATTTAGACACATTTTTCTCAGGAAATTGAACCCTTTAGTGTCAGCCCGAATAGCAAAATGCTGTCTGAAAAATACAAGCAATTTTAGAGGTGAATGCATGGTCTTAAATTATTAGTAATAAAATGAGCACCAAATGACACAGAGAGGTGAATCTTTTTTGTCGTTTTTAGTAAACCCTTTTGTGTATTGTATAATATGTATTATATGTATGGAAAGTCTGTTCTGTATTTTTAAAAAATTGAAAATTAAAGAAATTTTGAAAATAAAATTAAAAATCCCAAAATAATCTATATCCTCACTAGGCAGAACGTTCAGGCTAATTAAATGAAAGTATGGATGTTTTATTACTAAAACAGCATACTGTTTTGGTCTAGTATTTTATTTTTAAAATACAAACAATGAATTCACCTAACCTCAAACTGAAAAAATCACCAAAAAACGCACACATAAGCATGGTATTACTATTATAGAAAACGGTACATAGCAATAGGATACAAATGTAACGTAGATTACTGTACAGTTTAGCACTTGTGTTATTGCGTAGCTGAATGGTTAATTCACTTTGTATTCGTCGACCGGTTACACCTCCGTAAATCCATTTTGGTAATTACACCGATTATTTGCATGCGTACGAGGTCTGTTGTCATCGGATGCATTTTCATCGCTGAAGCTAGAATATATATCTCCTCTCTTGAATCGATCTCAGACACTTTCAACAAGGTCTGAAAATTCAAAATCACTCTCTTTCTTCTAATACATCGCGAACTGGAGCCCTTGTTTGTCTTCGGTTCGTAACCTTCGGCTAGACGACGCCATGTTTCAACCTGGATAAACAAACACTTCTAGAGAAATTAAATTTGGAGCTAATTTAGCGCTTTGGTGTGAAGATAAGATCCGTAAACGCTCCAGAAAACCATTCTCTAAGGCTATGACGTAGAAAATACATAGACTTTCCCACTAGAATGAGTTAAAACGTATGAAAACGGCAATACGATTAGATCGTGATTGCCATTAAAAGGATGAAGATATAATTTTGAAGTTTTTCCATGATAAAGATACTATATTTTAATGTAAATCAACGAATATTTATGAAGAAATATACATTAAAAAAATTTAATGTTTTCAATTCACATGTTTTTCTCTACATCTCTGTTATAAAATATTCTATAGAAGCCTATTCTTCTATAAAGTTCAAGCTAATCCAGATAAAATTAGCAAAAATAGTCTAATTACTTAGTTCCTTGTAGGTAGAAGGGAAATAAGGAAATTCACTAGGATAAAACGATAGTGAAATATTTTAAAAGTTGGTTGCTATGGGATTGAAATTCCTTTGTTTGTATATCTAGGAGTTGACAAATTCAGTATAAGAAAAGTATAGTATTGTAAATCTGAAACCCAATAACCAGGAATATCTTGGATACGGCCAGCTCTACAACAAAAAGTTTATGGCATAAATTATGTGTTTTAACGAGATCTAACGTTTTGTGTAGTAAGTTTTTGTCTATCTTTTACGTTTTACCAGTTATGCAAAATTCATCGATTTTGATTAAAATATTGTATAAAGATATTTACACGACAAATAAATCGTATATTTTGATTTTTCTGGCAATGCATCTTAAAATCTGTTTATTTTGGATGAATTTTGTATAACTGGTAAAACGTAAAAGATAGACAAAAACTTAGTACACAAAATATTAGATCTCGATAAAACACATAATAATTTATGTGATAAAATTTTTTTGTAGAACAGGCCGTGAAACTGGATATTATGTGAGCTCTTTCCAACTTAATGGACTGGTCGTCAGTGACAATCTGAGCATTCCTGTGTCCTCTACTTATGCCACTGTTTCACCACGCTGACAGAATGTTTGCAATCATACAAAAGCTGACTTCTTGCTGTAACCTACAAGACGTGACAGCTGATTGGTCGACGTTTGATTGATAGTTGACAGGCCGCCATGTTAGTGACAATCGGCTACCGAAGATGTCACCAGATTTTCAGAACACAGAAAGGTGATACCGGGACCTTGATTCTTGGAAAACTCTTAAGGGTTATGTTTTTATTGCCATTGTTGAAATGTTTCTGGTAGGATGTCGTGGTTCCAAACGAGTGCGTGTGTGTGATATGAATCGTGGACAGAATACAAGCTTTTAAACGTCAGCTGAACATTCACCACTATATTAGCACATTGATAGTAGAAATGATTATTTCAAGTATGCGAATAAACACGCTCACACTTCAAGTGGAAGTAGTGGAACTTGAAGGGCATTGAAAGGAATAATTCTTATTGGAGGTCATAAAGATCCAATATCAATAACAGGGGCAAGACTTCTATGATAAAATGTTCAAAAGAATGATACAAAGAAAAATACTTTTAATGTGTTCCATTCACATGACTTTCTCTACATCTCTGCAACAAATTATTGTTAAAAAGATTATGCTTCTATTTACTTCATGCTAATCAAGCTAATTAACAGAAGCAGTATTATTACTTGCTTGTTTGTTAAGTAGAACCGAAATAAGGGAGTACCTTAGATTAAAGTAATAGTCAAAAGTTGATTGCTATGTGACTGAAGTTCTTTGTATGAACAAAAGTTGATAAATTCCTGTATGAGAAAAGTAGTAAGTATTTTATAGCTGAAACCAATAACACGGAGTATTTAAAAAACGATGAACTTCACGAAAAAATGTATATAACAAATTATTTGTTTTAACGAGGTCTTTCTGACCAGTGAGTTTTTAGTATCCCTTACGGTTTACCAGTTATGCAACATTCCCCAAAATTCACCCAGAATAAAGATTCTTTAGAGGCCTTTCCCAGAAAATTCAAGGTATACATTTTATTTGTCATGTAAATATCTTTAGTATACGATATTTTAATCAAGATCATTACAGTCATTTTTGAGAAAATCAAAATTTTCGAAAAAAGTTCCACGTAAAGGGTAGTTTGGGGTGGTGGGATTTTCTTGAAAATCTTCATGTTGCATCCGTGGAATACCAAGTTTGGTTTTTAACGGACTTTTCGTTTTTGAGCTATGCTGCCCACAGATACACACGGACCTTTTTCTAATTTTTTATGCAGGGGGTCTCAAAACATGTATTTCAGGAAACATCTTGGTATCGAATTTTCGGGTGCATTACAATACCTTCTCTATACACTATGCACATAGTACGTGTAGAGAAAGTAGTACTTCTGACTCAATAAAGAGATTTATTCCTCATCGAAGTCCTGTTAGACAATAGCTATTGTCACTGTTGTTTGCAAGACTAGATTTTGAAGTTCACTGGAATGGAGCAATTTGGATTACCTCTTGATAATCTCCTACCAGCAAAAACGAGTTTTACCTACATAGAACATGATACGTAGATAGAGAAGATGTTGATTGCACTCCACCAAAAATTCGATATTACCGAGATTTCACCATAAACACACGTGTTCCAAACACTGCATTTTGAGAAAAATATCTGATGTGTTGCATTAACAAGACATTTTCTACATCTTTAGTAACAAATTATTGTTTACAAGCGTATAATCATGATAATCGAACACACATTAACAGAAACGGTTTTATTGCTTAGTTCCTTATAAGTATAAGGGAAATAAAGAATTAGGCTGAACCAACAATCAAATGTTTTAAAATGTAGTTTCCATGGGTTGAAATCCGTTTCTCAAAAATGGTCAACTCCACGAAGAAAATGTATATGGCATAAATTGTGTGTTTGAACGGGATTATATGTTTTGTGTAATAGGTTTTTGTCTATCTCTTACGTTTTGGCAGTTAAATAAAATTCGGCAAAATTCATCCAGAATAAAGAAATTTTTAGACGCTATTCCCAGAAAATTCAAGATATACATTTTGTTTGGGATGTAGATATCTTTACTATACGAGATTTTAATAAAAACCGTTTGAGTAATTTTTTATAAAATCAATAATTTCGAAAAGTTTTCCATGTAAAGGTTAGTTTGTGGTGGGAGGATTTTTTTGAATATCTTCGTATCGCATTCTTGGAAGATACCAAATGCAAATAACAAGTTTGATATTTAACGATCTTTAAGTTTGTGAGCTATGCTGTCCACACACACACACACACACACACACACACACATACACACACAAACATACATGCGGACCTTTTTGTGAAAATGATTTTTTTGGATTCAGGGGGTCCTAAAACATGTACATATTTCTGGTGAAATCTCGGTATCGAATTTTTGGGTGGAATGCATAGTGTATAGAGGAAGAACAAATATGTGTCCGTGTGTCACTGTATCTGTGAAACGATAACTCTAAAACGAAAAGTCGGTAAAATACCAAACTTAGTACGTATTTGAGTTTTGTATCTTCCAAGGATGCCACACGAAGATTTCAAGGAAAATCCCCCCTACCCAAAATGACCCTCGATATGGAAAATGTTTTTAAAATTTTGATTTTCTCAAAAATAGCTCTAACTATTTTGATTAAAATAGCGTATATAAAAGATATTAACATACAAAAAAGTTATATTTTGGATTTTATGTGAGCTCTTCATTCTGGATGTATTTTTCTGATTTTTTACATAAATAGTAAACCGTAACAGATGAAAAAAACTTACTACACAAAAATGTAGATCTAAAATACATCATTTATGTCGTATGCATACTTTTCGTGGAATTGACCATTTTGGAAATATACCTTGTTATTGATTTCAGCTTTAAAATACTTAAAACCTTTCTCATAGGGGCATTTGTCAGATCTTGGTCATGGAAAGAAATGAATTTCAATCACAACCAGTTTTTAAAAGAGTTGACTATCACTTTAGCCTACTGTAATCCTTTATTTCTCTTTTACTTACAAAGAAGTAAGTGATTAGCATGAAGTAAGTAGATACAATCATAAGCTCTCCAACAATAATCTCTTAGAGAGATGTAGAGTAAGTCATGTGAATAGATCACATCAGATTTTTTCAAAAAAGCACGTATCACAGATACTTGTTAGGTTACATTCATATATATATATATATATATATATATATATATATTTTTAGACACTCAATTACACATTTTCAATTGTGGATGCTCTTAATTAAAAGGAGAATATGATGTCATTAAACACTATAAAATTATAGCACTCCAGTGTTACCAATTTATATTTTTTGACAAATGTCAAGATTTAGATTTGTGATGTAATGACAGATACTTTAAATGCAGTCATTATCGAATCAGAAAAACTAGCAGAAATTTTACAAACGGGGGAGAGGGTATCCCTAGAATTGCTGTAAAAAAGGAAACAGTACGGGATAGCATATAATAAATTTCTTCAATGGTGTAAGGTAAAAGATGTACAAACTAATTAGAGAGAAAATGTGCTACAGCATATTTTGGAAATAAATCCAAAACTTGGTTATCTTGAACATTGTGGGCAAATACTCTACAATAAAACTGTGTCTCAATGACAAGGACAACAAAGATATTATCAATTTTACATGCTAATAATAAGTCTTGAAACGAATGACTCAAAGTTAGAATTAGAATTTTTCTCATAGATTTCTTTATGCATAATGTTTTTTGTGACTCAACATGTCGTTAACAATGATGCAAAAAGAAACAAGTAGCGTCACAAACATGAAATAGCTGAGCAAAAGGAAATTTAAAATGTAAACATTGACAACTGTCTAAAATGAACGAGCATGTTTAAAGCAATTTCTCTCTTTTTCTTAGATTTTTTCTTTCTTTGACTGTTTATCCTCCTCGTGTGTAGGACTTATATCCTCCTCCTAGGCTAAATGCAGCGTCTGGGGTCAAACAACTGTAATGAAGGTGAAGGAATGCCAGAGGAATGAATTATATGGTTCAAGTTGTCCTTAGAATATATCTTAAGAAAAGACGGCACACATTAAGCTCCATCTCGAGTGCCTTGAGAAAATCAGAAATATTCCATTGATGGAAATGGTTTGGAATCAATCTGCAGGGATGCACGATAAAGTAAAACAGTCACACAGCATGTTCAAATGGAAATTATCAACTGCTGAAGCAATAATGTTGAAGGCACTTGAACAGGCTACATCTACTACTAAGAGATTTGAAGAACCCATTCATGTAATAGACCAGCCGTTGTGCAAAGGATTGGAAATGTTGGAAGAGAAACTACCCTTTGTCAAAGAATCACCTCAGCATATTTATGAGACTACCCAGAACTTTGTAAACACTGCTCCTCTGTCACCAATGGATACAATAACTTCACTAAAGGATTATGGAATTGAAAAAGTAAAATCAATTAAGAAACTCAGTCTGGACAAAGTAAATGAACCTCTTGCAACAGGGTATGGCATAATGAGCATCAGTAGCCTTGAAACAGCTGCGCAGATGGCAGAGCACTACTTGGATTACTACTTTCCAGCTACAGAAAATGAAGCTGAACAAGAGAGGAATGAAGCTAATCAGAAAAAATGAGAATAAAAAGATGCACACAATTCACACAGTTGGTCACCTCTCAAACAAATTTGCTTGAAAAGTATGTAGGATTCTTTCCAAACAAGTGCAGAACCTTAACAAGAATAATGTGCAACAGCATATCTCCACTATGGCTACCATCAAGCACCTGACTAATTACCTCCACAGTTTACTTGTCTTCGACAAGTATTCCAAAAATACTAAGTATTAAAATAAAGCTGAAGTGTTAAATAGTATGTAGGATTGCTCCATGCATGCAGAGGGTAAACACGTGACACCCGGGATTATTTTTATTTCTTGTACAGTGCAAAGTGTGAAAGCTACAAAAGCTATTCAACACGCAAGCCATCGACTCCTAGGTTTATGCCTGCCCATGAAGAACCTTTCTTATTTATAGAAAGTAGGGGAACACATGTGTAGTTTGCACTCAGAAAATTCAATTAACAGTATCATTGTACAGCCCACGCAAATGAATACAACAGTTACCACAAAGAAGAAAGTTTCTTTCGAATTGCTTATCAATTATTTTATAAATGTGAATGTTTTTGCATTACAAATTAATTATCATGCAGTTGGCGATACAATTAGACCACAATGACATTAACCAAGTTAAGAAGCTTGTCTTTTATGATGTTAACACTATATTACTCGTCACTATTTGTTGCATTTATTTATGTTACGATCAACAGTTAACACAAAACTATGAAAATATGTATATGTTAATTTCCGAAGAAATAAAATATACTAATGCAAGTTACATAATAGAGCAGTCATTCTACTCATCATGAATCTCCAATATATGATGGATGAATTAATTATTACAAATGCAAAATGTTGCACATTGCCACAGCAATGAAGAAGTTATTTGCTCTTGGTTTCTGCGCAGTGTAGAGTAGGTGATTCGCAGAAGTATCGAGCAAATTTGCTCTCTCTCCCTGTCTCTTTACTCAAAGTACAACCAGTAGTGTCAGTCCTAGAGTGTCGCAGACTATACTTTGTGACACAAAAAGAGGCAGGCGAGAATAGGAAACAACTCGGCTATGTAAGTTAATTGAAAATATCTGATGTGTTCCAATCACATGACTTTCTCTACACCTCTGTAACAAATAATTGTTAAATATGCAGTGCCAAGAGTTTACAAGTTTCCCTGTGAGAAAAGTAAGTATTTCAAATCTGAAGTAAATAACACGGAATATTTCAGAAATGTCAATTCCACGGATGTATATGACATAAATTATGTTTTTTAACGAGATCTACATTTTTTGTATGGTAAGTTTTTGTCCATCTTTTACGGTTTGCCAGTTATGCAAAATTCGGCAAAGAGGCTATTCTCAGAAAATTCAAGATATACATTTTATTTGCCATATAAATATCTCTAATATACGGTATTTTAATCAAAATCGTTAGAGCCATTTTTGAGAAAATCAAAATTTTCGAATTTTTTCCATGTAAAGGGTAGTTTGGGATGGGGAGATTTTTCTCAAAGTTTTCGTGTCGCAACCCTGGAAGATACTAAACTTAAATATCAAGTTTGGTATCTTACCTACTTTTCGTTTTTGAGTTATTGTGTTCACAGACACATGGACACACACACAGACATACATACACACACGGAGCTTTTTCCAAAAATGTTTTTTTTTTGGATACACGGGACTCTAAAATGTGTATTTTCGGTGAAATCTCGGTATCAAATTTTTTGGGTAGAATGCAATCCTTCTCTATACACTATGTATATAATACGTGTAGAGAAAGCAAAAACCATGTAGATAGTAGAATGGAAGATTACATCTCAAAATAGTTACCTACTAAATTCTAAATGTATACATAAGAGAAACAATGTCAGACCGACGAAAGAATGGAAACAGCAAACATTTAATTCATGAGACCAGAACGGCCTATTGAGGCGTAACCCTGAAGATGATGTCTTTTACAAGCTCAATTGCCTTCAGGCCGCGCCGTGGCCGAGTGGTTAGACCACTTGCCTCTCATCTAGACGGCCGGGGTTCGATCCCAAGCGACCGCATGTGAGATTTGTGGTGGACAAAGCGGCGCTGCGGGTACTCCGGTTTCCCCCGCCATCGCATTCCACCGGTGCTCCATCATTCATGTATCATCAGTGTCACCGCCTGCGGTGCCATAACTAGTTAAAGCGGGCGTTAAACACTACAAAAACAATCAATTGCGCTCAATTGAATTACTTACTGGAAAATAGTGACATTCGTTTTACAACTGAAGAGAATCGATTTCCTTATGTATATTGTACGACATAGAGATATTCAATGAATATCCACACATTACCAGATTTAAGATAGTAACAGTAATGAAAATTGACATCTATTCTGTGAAAGATGATTTCTGTTAGTTCACATTTATTTTGCTCTATGCTTTCAACATAACGCTCCTCTTTGCGCCATCTACTTTATACACGAGTGCCAAACCGTACTAGCTGGATTGTCAATTTCTAATATACGTTCTTTGCTTTGGAATCTATGTTTTTTTCTATCTACACTTACTGTGTGTATAGAACATAGAGAAGGTATTGCATTCCACCTAAAAATCGATACCGAGATTTCACTTGAAATACCTGCTTTGAGACCCCTTGAATCAAAAGAAAAACATTTTTAGAAAAAGGTTCGTGTGTGTATGTGTGTATGTTTCAGTTTAGCATCTTCCAAGTGCGACACTAAGATTTTCAAGAATATCTCCCCCTCCCCAAACTATCCTTTACATGGAGAAGTTTTCAAAGTTTTGATTTTCTCAAAAAAGGCTCATACAATTTTGATTATAATACACTACATTAAAGATATTTACATGACAAATAAATTGGATTTTGTACAACTAGTAAGCCGTAAGAGATAGACAAAAACTTATAACACAAAAATGTAGATTTTTTTAAAAACACATTATTTATATTCTATAGATTTCTGAGATATCCCTTGTAGTTGGTTTCAGCTTTAAAATTCTTTCTCATACGGAAATTTGTCAGATCCTTGCTACACAAGGAAACGAATTTCAATCAAATAGCAACCAGCTTTTAAACGATTTGGCTATCGCTTTAGCCTAGTGTGTTCCCTTATATCCCTCCTACTTACAATGAAACAAGAATAAGATAATTTCGGCTAATGTTTATCTCAATTAGTAAGAGGTAAATAGTAAAATAATTAAGCTTTATAACACTAACTTGTTACAGAGATGTAGAGAAAGACTTGTAAATATAACGCTCTGTAATCCATTTAAAAGGTTTTAAATAATAATAAAAATAAAGTTTTAAAGCCCTGATTTTAATAAATATGAGCTTTTGCTGTTCTTGTATGCAAACTTATGTATTATGAACATTCATTTTGTAAAAACAATCTGACGTGTTCCATTCACATGACTTTCTCTACGTCGCTGTAACAAATTATAGTTAAAAAGTAAATTCTTCTATCTGCTTAATGATAAACGAGATAAAAATTAGTAGAAATTGTCTTAATTACTTGCTTCCCTTTATGTACAAGAAAAATAATGGAATATATTAGGCTAAAACAATAGTCAAATCTTGTAAAAGCTGGTTGCCATATGGTTGAAATCTGTTTCTATACAGGGCCAGAAGTTTACAACTTTCAGTGTGAGAAAAGTTTAAATTATCCCAGAAATTGTCAATTCTACGAAAAAAAAAGAAAAAAAAAGCGAATATGATATAAATTCTGTGTTTTAACGTGGTCTATATGTAGTGAGTTTTGCCTATCTCTTATGGTTTACCACTTGTGCAAAATTCAGCAAAATTCCATCAGAATAAAGAGGTCTTTACAAGCTATTCTCACAAAATTCAAGATATGGGTATATTTTATTTGCCATATAAATATCATTAATGTACGGTGTTTTAAACAAAGCTTTAGAGCCGTTTTTGAGAAAAACTAAATTTTCGAATTTTTTTCCAAGTGATGGGTAGTTTGGGGTGGGAAATTTTTCTCAAAATCTTCATGTCACATCCTTGGAAAATACTAAACTTAAATACCAAATTTGGTATTTTACGGACTTTTTGTTTTTGAGTTATTGTGTTCACGGACATACGGACACACACGGACCTTTTACTTAAAATGCTTTTTTTGGATATAGGGGATCCTAAAACGATATTTACGCTGAAATCTCGGTATCGAATATTTGAGTGGAGTGCAATGGTGCCTTATCTATACAATGTGTACATAAAACGTGTAGAGAAACTAAAAATATAGGTTTAAAGCCGATATCGTTCTCTTTGAAGAATTACGTTGTATTGTTTAATAAAGTATGGGTTTTAATGAATATCAGCTTTTGCTGTTCCTTAGTGCAAAGTTTTGTATTATGAACATTTATTTTGTAAAAATATGTGCAGTCTATCGTCTAGGATTATTACTTTCTCTATACGTACTACATAGTGTAAAGAGAAGGTATTGTATTGAACCCAAACATTTGTACTGGGATTTCACAGGAAATACATGTTTTGAGACTCTCTAAATCCAAAAAAATAGGAAAATGTGTGTGTGTGTGTGTGTGTGTGTGTGTGTGTGTATGTCTTCGGGCAGTATAGCAAACAAACAAAAAGATCGTTAAATATCAAAATTGACATTTAAGTTAGATATTTTTCAAGGATACAACATGAAGATTTTCAAGAAAATCCCCCACCCCTAAGTATCGTTTACATGGAAAAAATGTCTAAAATTTTGATTTTCTCAAAAATGGCTCTGGCGATTTTGATTAAAATACCACATATTAAACACATTTCCTTCACAAATAAAATGTATGTCTTAAATTTTCTGGGAATAACCTCTGAAGAATTGTTTATTCTGGATGAATTTTGCGGAATTTTGTATAACTGGTAAACCGTAAGTGATAGACAAAAACATGTATAGCTCGTTAAAACACACAATTCATGATGTTTACATTTTTTTATATTTTTCTCATACGGGAATTTATCAACTCCTGTCCGTAGAAACAAAGGCACTTCAATCATATAGAAACCAGCTTTTAAAAGATTAACTATTGATTTAGCCTATGTTACTCCCTTATTTCCCTTCTACTTACAGTGAAGCAAGTAATAAGACAATTGCTGCTATTTTTTCTCGACTAGCATTAAGTAAATAGAAGAATAAGCTTTTTAACAATAATTTATTGCAGATATGTAGAGAAAGTCATGTGAATGGAACACATCAGATTTTTTTTTCTAAGAGTGCAACTTAAGTATATTTATTTTTACTGATGTCTTTGGATAGTGCCGCCATATTAATTTACCGAGTAAACAAAAGCTATTTACACGCATATTTACGCTCCAAGGGTGAACAGCATATTGTTAAAGCTTCTCTGTGATTGGTTGTTGGCAAGCCCCTTTGAAATGCCGCAGGAACCACATCTACCTCTCAATTGTCAAGTTACCGGTTCGCCTTTATCCTCTGTATTGAGAGGAAAGCGTCAAACGGTTAGTACCTTTTGTTCTCCACAGGGATCGAGCTCGGTGCTGTGGGGTTCCCGCCTCCCTGAAGAGAGGGGATACAGCGGTATTTTAATCGCCATCACTTCCGAGCTGATCTCATAAACATACAGATAATAGCTGGGGTCACAGGTTTTAGACAGTCGTTTGTTCAGTTGTGCTTCATTCAAGTGTCTATCCGCTAGAGTTCTTGAAGCTGTGTGCAGGTTTACATTTCAGAGGTAATAATGCATCTGTGCAAGAAAAGAAACTCTAAGCTTGCAGTAGAATTGTCTAAAACTTGTTCCAAATGTTTTATTTAACTCTTTTTTAAAATTAATTTTCGGATAATTTATGTGGAAACGTGCTTAAACCACTTAAAACACTATTTTTAACTTTCTCTACACGTACTATGTACACAGTGTATTGCATTTCACGCAAAAATTCATTTCCGAGATTTCACAGCGTGTCTGTGAACACGATAACTCAAACACAAAAAGTCGGTAAAATACCAAACTTGGTAATTCAGTTTAGTATCTTCCAAGGATGCAACACAAAAGTTTTAAGAAACATCTCCTTACCCCAAACTATCCTTTACATGGAAAAATTATCAAACATTTTGGTTTTCTCAAAAATGACTCTAACGAATTTGATTAAAATACCACCTTTTTATCGTGGATGAGTTTTGCATAACTGATAAATCATAAGCAATAGACAAGAGCATACTACACAAAAAATGTAGACCTCGTTAAAACATATGATTTATGTCATATACATCTTACCGTGGAGTTGACCATTTTGGACACATTTCTTGTTATTGGTTTCAGTTTTAAGATACTATTTTTACATACGTAAATTTGTCAAATCCTGGCACAGCAAAGAACATGATTTCAACCACTTGGCAACCATTTTCAAAAGATATGACTGTCGTTTTAGCCTTGTTTATTCCCTTATTTCCCCTCTACTTACAAGGAAACACGCGATAAAAGCATTTCTGCCTATGTTTATCTCAATTACCATGAAGTAAATGGAAGAACAAGATTTTTAGGAATAGTTTGTTACCGAGATGTAGAGAAAGTTATGTGAATGGAACACATCAATTTTTTTATTCAACATAAACATATGTTATTGCAATTATGTTCAAGTTTTATTTCGCTTTTAAAATAGAGTGAACCTAACCTAACCACTGCCAGCATTTTAAAGGGACACAGCAGTGCTTTTTAGCGAATTTGGCAACAAAATGTAGATGTTTGGATTGTTTATGCAAAAATGCAGCATACTTTACAATACATATTTGCAATTTTGATTCTTCTATTGCGAATGTAACACATATGTTGACGCTATTTTTATAGCACTGCGCTGGTTAAACGACTATATGTCAAAATTTAAAGCCAATTTCTCAGGTTAAACTTTTGGTTATTTTTCCATATTAGAAATCTAACGTCTCCCACAAAGGTGCAGCAAGAGTTCTGAAAAGTCTTCCCAGGATGCCACACATATCTGAAATACCATATTAGTCGTAAATTAAGTTTAAAAATTACTTATAATTTCATGCGGTGACCTTCTGGATATAAAATGATGTTTTTTTTTAACTATCCACTAAACAGAAATGTAAACCAGACAATTTCTTAAAAAGGTATTAAAATGTAATTTTTAAAACTGATGTATATAAGTCAATATCTGTATAACAAGATAGATTTTTATTTAGCTAATTAAATCGAATACATTAATTAATATATCCATATGAAAAGAGAGATTTGCATTAAACTTGCAATTATTACATTTTGTTGGCTGTAGCGCCTGCACAGAAATACAACTATAGCTGTAATAGTTTAGGAAATAAATTATATCACTATTATTTCCCCTTGATTTATATATTACTTATTTTAAACTTAGTGAAATGAACGAACACCATTTTGTTGAAATCAGCATCGCTTGTGTGATATTTTCTGGAGTTTATTATGCAATCCTTGAATTTTTACTTCTTCTTTATCAGCCTACCTAACAAACACGTTGCATGTATTCTAAACATAGATAACAGGAATTTTGGGTGAACTCACATTTTTAAGTTTCCGGAATAAAATATAAACATTTTAGGAAAATACCGGTTGCCGTCTTTCTGAGAACAGCAGATCTCTTAAAAGAAATGAATAAATACTATATTATTGAAATGGATACGTTTCAAGTGGTCACTAAACAACTACTAACATGCAAAATGTTCTTTATATATTTTGTTTGTTTCAAGAATGGGTCCAGTGAACTATACTATATTATTACAAGTGCGACATAATGGTATAATGAACTGCATGTCTTAAAGTTGTTATAATTTGTATAATGTATGTTTGTTACGCAAATTAAAAAAATGGATAACAAAAATATTTGTACGATCGCCTATTGCAGAAAAAGTTCAAACATTACCAAAGTACAAATATATTTAAAATAGAAAATATTATTCCAGCAGCCGTTTCCGAAATATTCGATGTTTAATTCAATTTCATCATACTTAAATCAGTTAATCATTCTTTTGTCACATATGAACTGTTTAAGGAGTTTTTAATTTCGCGGAAATGCTGTTTAAAGTATTATAGTTATATCAAACTGCCCTGAAAAAAGAAGAAAAAAGTGTGTTTTCTTAGTATTACCAAATAGCGCCCACAATTTAAAAGTTTTCGTGGTTAATAGAATTTTAAGGTTCTGTATGAATAAATATACAAATTAGTGGTGAAAAATTCCTATGATTGTTTGCCATCAAACTATTCTAGAAAAAGGTAATTAACTCCTTCTAGTGTGAGACACAGTTTTAACATTTTAACCACCACAGATGCATTACCTGAATGAAACTAATGGATTAGTCAAAGTAATTGGGAGCCAAAATCTCCAAAATTATTTGGGAAATCTGCGCACCAAAAATAATTTATCTAGCAGAGATACTTTAATGAAAAGTGATATGAGGCACATATGATTCGACATAGAAGAAAGTGTACAAATTGGGATTATAAGGATCTCCTGAGAAAGTCTACGCTTTTATACAACAAATTCTGAAAGCTGGCTTGCTCAAGCACAAATGCAAAACGTTAAAGAATGCTTTAGCATCTCTACAACTGTTTTTCGAGATTTTTCAAGACTGAAAAGTTATCTCGTATTTTAATATATGTATCAACAAACAAAAGTTTTTTTTTTTTAATATTTTTACTTCTAAATACCATACAAAGTATGGCAAATTAAGATGTTCATGATTTATTCTTTTGTTGAACTCCAAAAATATTTATTTTTCTTTCTATGCCTGTCTATTAAACTTACATAGTTATTAATAAGTGTAGTCAGAAAACTTGTTAGTTTTATAAAAGTCTTCTAGTACTTGAGATATGCTACTGACTCAGCATATTCTAAGGGTTAGTTTTTAAAATGTTTATGCATTTACCTAACAGGTATGAGAATATTTTTTTTTATAATATTTATGGACGCTCTTTAACTGCTGTGGTTCTCAGCGTCCCATTCTATACTGGACGTGAAAGATCGCTCAATTTTGCTCAGAGGTCTCTTTTATCAGGCTTTAATCAATGGCACGGAACAACGGCTTTACTTCGTTTCCGAAGGAAGCCATGCTAAGAATTTTTATGTCCGAAAAAATCTATCGTCCTCCGCCGGGTTTGAACCTGCGATCTTGTATATATGAAGTAAGCATGGTTACCATTATACCATGGAGGACGACGGTACTAGACCTGTTAAATAATTAAGCCTTCTACTGAATTTATTTTATAAATTATTTGTTAATTTAGAAACGTTTACCTCTATTAGGAAAGAAAATCTATTTCATTTAATATAACAATCCGAGAAGAATATAAGGTTCTTAAAATTTTTTGATTTATTAACAATCACTGCATTCTTAGGGCTTCACGAAAAATTGCTAATGCACAGAAACTTAAAATAAATACGGCCAGTAATTATCTTAAAATTGGTTTACAACTATTTTTAAAGCATTGCTGAAAAATTTAAAAATTAAACAGTGACACCTTTTTAAATGGAGAAAAGAATTGAGAATATTTGATGAGAATAAAATTAATTGATAAAAATTCTAAATGTTCTATTGTTAAGTCAATCTCGCAAATAAATAAATGAAATATAAAGAAGAGTGTAATATTATTCAACAAAGATTCTCACTATCCATCATTCAGAAAGTTTAAGGAAACTATGAGCCAACCTTAGCGTGTAATTAAGGATATTTACAATAATTTTATTTCATTTTATAGGTAGGAGTAGACGAGATATGTAAATGTATTTAACATCTATTGGGTAAGTGGAAACCCTATCTCACTAATGTTAAATTAGCCATGTTGAAGATCCGTTTTCTCAAAACAACTGACACAGAATTTTAAAATGTTCACATGAAATTTATTCATTCATTCTGAGAATTCTTATTTAGTTGTATATTTAAATACTGACTGGACAAACATTATGCTGTTTTTTAAATCTCTAAAAGTTTTATTCAACATTTTTAAAATTTTATTTTTAATCAAATTAATTATTCTACGAGCCTCAACTTAAGAAATTCCACATCATTATGGACATTTTTGTAAAAAGTGTTAACTTTTATATACAGATACAAACGGGTAATTTATGTTGAAAAATCTTGTTTTGAATAATTCACATTTAATGCAATTATAACTGTAAAATCAAATATTTTTATAAATTAATTCAGAATAGAAAATATTTTGATATGTTAATGAACAAATGGCCTATTAAGAGGAATTAAGCATATTATTATGAAATAAAAATAGTTTCCAATGTATTTTGGGGATAACGACTCCCCTTAAAATAAAATTGAGCTCATTTATTCGATTACTCAGTAATTATCAAGGATTTCCTTGTAAATACAGAATAAATATAATTATTAGAAAAACATCGTATATTAAATTATCTTATACCACCTTCAACTTCACCTCTGTTTGATTACCTCTATGATAGCCTTGTAGAGTGTTAGATATGTCGTGAATATCAAATTATCAATAAGATCCAGTCTCTTTCCTTTTATCTGAAATTATGAAATAAAATATTATGAATTTTCTCTGTAATAATAAAAGAGTTGAGGTTAATAAGTTTACACTCTCAGGGATCTAACAGCACCTACTTGTGAATTAGGGAAACCATTTTTGCATTAAGTTGACATAGATATTAGAAAACATATATATTTTATTTTCGCTACTGAAAATACATGTTTTAAGCCCCCCGAATTAAATCATATTTAGAAAAAGGGCGTGTGTGTTTGTGTGAACAGCAAAACCCCCAAAACGAAAAATTCTTTAAATAAAAAACTCGGAATTTAAAAGGCTGCAACACGAACATTTTCTTATAAATCCTCAGTTACACTTTATATGGGACATTTTTCGAAACTTTTCATTTTCTCAGAAATAGATGTAACGGTTTTTATTAAAATACCATATTTTTAATATATTTTCATCTTAAACGAAATATATATATATAGAAGTTTCTGAGAACAGAATGCCTCCATATTCTGGATGACTTTTGTATGAGGTAGACAGAAACTTATTACACAAAAAATATAGATCTCTATAAAGTTGTGTCATATACATTTTTACTTTCCTCATGGTAGATAAAGAGCTGTCGCTTATTTCCTTCTACTTGCCAGGAAACAAGTAATAAATCAATTTGTGGTAGTGTTTAGCTTGATTAGCATTATGTAGATAAAATAATAATTTTGTTCAAGAATAGTTTGTTACCAGGACAGAGATGGAACACATCAGATTATAGGCCTCTTTTAACATCTTAAGCCATATATTTGTCTTTGGAACAGTTGCACCTGGTAATGGTGTTCAACCCAGCATTTGTGTCTTCGGGTTACTTTCCTTAAGTTTCAGTTGGATAGAGAATATTCTTGGATAGAACCAACTGAACCCGTGCCTCTCACACCACAGGGCAGTGCACTAGGAATATATATTTTTTGGAGTGCTTGACACCCGCTTTTACTACATTTGGCACCGCAGGTGATGATACATAGAATGAAGATGGAGCACCGGTGGAACACCATGGGGGGGGGAACCAGAGAACCCGTAAAAAATCCGCTTTGTCCATCACAAATCCCACATGCGATCGCATGGGATCGAACCCCTGGTGAGAGGCAAGTGATCTAACTATTCGCCCCGGCGCAGCCCTAAGGAAGTTGTGTAGACGTTGGGCTTTCTTACTCTACCAAGCATGTACAATATACATAGTAGATAGAGAATGTATTGCATTCCACCTGAAAATTCCATACCGAGATCACCGAAAATATATATTTTGAGACACTCTGAATCCAAAAAAGTATTGTTAGGTAAAGGTCCTTGGTGTTCAATCAGAAAAATCGTTGTGTGTATATCTGTATGTGGGTGTGTGCCTGTGTGTGTGTGTGTGCGCGCGCGCCTCTGTGCATAGCATAAATCAAAAAAAGAAAAGACCAAACTTGGTATTTAAGTTAAACAACTTCATAGGATGCAGCAGAAAATGTTTAGGAAAAATCACGCCACCCCCAGCTACCCTTTTCATGAAACACTTTTCGAAACTTTAATTTTCTCAATGGCTATAACAATTTTGATTAAGTACTGTATGTTTAAGATATTTTTATGACAAATGAGATATGTGTCTTTAATTTTCTGGGAATTGCCTCTGAAGACCTCCACATTCTGGATGACTTTTGTATAACTGTTAAACCCTACACAAAAAAATGTAGATCTGGTTAAAACTCAAAATTGATGCCAGATACATTTTTCTAGTTTTAACCATTTCCGAGATCTTCCTTGCTATTGGTTTCACTTTTAAAATACTTATACTTTTCTCATACAGAATTCGTCCGTTTCGTTTATTTTTCTCTTCATCATGCTAAGAAGCTAATTTCTGTGACAATCAGATGGCGACAGCTTGTAAAACATTTGACTAACGCTTTAAGCATAGTGCAATTCTTTATTTCCCTTCTGTTTACAAAGAAGCAACTTATAATCCAATTTAGGTTAATTTTATCTCGAATAGCATGCTGTAAATAAATAATAATGACTCCTAAGAATAGTTTGTTTGCAGAACAGGTAAAGAAAGTCATGGGAATGGAACACATAAGATGCTTAATAGAAACATAACTACATTATAAAAATATTGATATTTTAAATCTTTTAAAATATGTACTGTACTGAATACCTTTATGGTTACGGTTAACAGTTTAAACCATAATAATGGTTTGGTTTGTTTATGATATCTACACTAATTTTTACTTTCTTTATACGTACTATGTACATAGTGTATAGAGAATATATTGCACTCCACCCAAAAATTTGACACCGAGATTTCACCGGAAATATAAGTTTTAGGGTCCCCTGTATCCTAAAAAAGCTAATTTTCAGAAAAAGGTCCCTGTGTGTGTCTGTGAACACGATAACTCAAAAACGGTAAGTCGGTAAAATACCAAACTTGGTATTTAAGTTTAATATCTTCCACGAAGATTTTGAGAAAAATTCCCCCAATCCAAGCTACCCTTTATATGGAACTCTTTTCGAAAATTTTGATTTTCTCAAAAATGGCTATAAGGATTTAGATTAAAATATCGTATATTAAAGATATTTACCTGACAAATAAAATGTATATCTGCAATTTTCTGGGAATAGCCTCTGAAGCTTACTTTATTCTGCATGAGATTTACGGTATTTTGCATAACTGCTAAACCGTAACAGATAGATAAAACCTACTGCACAAAAAATGTAGAGCACGCTAAAACACAGAATTTATGTTATATACACTTTTTCATGGAGTTGATCGTATTTTAGATATTCCTTGGTTTCAGCTTTAAAAAACTAACTTTTCTCATACAGGTATTTGTCAACTCCTGTCCATACAAACTAAGGAACTTCGGTCACATAGCAACTAGCTTTTGACTATCACTTTAACCTATGGTACTCCCTTATTTCGCTTCTACTTACAAGGAAGCAAGTAATACGACTAATTACTGCTAATGTTTTCTCGATTAGGATGAAGTAAATAGAAACTTAAGCCTTCTAACAATAATTTATTGCAGAGATATAGAGAAAATCATGTGAATGGAACACATCAGATTTTTTTACTTTCTCTACATGCACTATGTGCATAGAGCAAGAGAAGGTATTGCATTCCACCCTAAAGTGGATACCGAAATTTCACCGGAAATCCACGTTTTAGGGTCCCCTGAATGCAGAAAAGTATTTTTGGAAAAAGGTCCGTGTGTGTGGTATGTGTGTGTGTGTGTGTTTGCCCGTGTCTCCGTGTGTCTATGAACATGATAACCCAAAAACGAAAAGTCCGTAAAATACCAAACTTAGCATTTAAGTTCAGTATCTTTTAGGGATGCGACTTGAAGATTTTGAGAAAAATTCCTCTACCCCAAACTACCCTTTGCATGGAAAAAATTTCGAAAATTTTGATTTTATCAAAATTAGCTCTAGCAATTTTGATTAAAATCCCTTACATTTAAGATATTTGCATGAAAAATACGTATAAAATGAATATCTTCAATTTTCTGGTAATAGTCTTTGAAAACTTGTTTTTTCTGGATGAATTTTGCATAATTTTGCATAACTGCTAAACCGTAAGAGATAACAAAAAGTAACAAATAATGTAGACCTCGCTAAATCAGACACAATTTATGTTATGTCCATTTTTTTCGTGGAGTTGATCGTTATTGAGATATTCCTTGTAATTAGTTTCAGCTTTGATATATTTATATTACTTTTCTGAAACGGGAATTTGTCAACACCTGTCCACACAAAGGTACTTCAATCACATAGCAACCAGCTTTTAAAATATTTGACTAACGATTTAGCCTATGTTACTCCTCTATTTCCCTGCTACTTACAAGAAGCAAGTAAAATGTAAATGGCGTGTTATTTATGGACGCTCTTTAACTGCTGTGGTTCTCAGCGTCTCATTCCAAATTGGGCGTGAAAGACCGCTTAATTCTGCTCAGAGGCCTCTCTATCAGGATTGAGGTTCTTTTACGTGCCGTAAATCTACGTCACGGGACCAATGGCTTTACTTCCCTTGCAAAGGAAGCCATGCAAGGGATTTTTACCCCCGAAAAAATCCATTGTCCTTCGCGGGTTTGAACCCGCGACCTTGGGTATATGAAGTCAGAATGGTAACCATTACACCGCAGAGGGCAACTAAGAGGCAAGTAATTAGAACCTTTCTGTTAATTTGTTCTTGATTAGCATTAAGTAAATAGAAGAATAAGTTTTTTTGCAATAATTTATTCTAGAGCTGTAGAGAAAGGCATGCGAATAGAACACGTCAACATTTTTCAGTTTCAATAACCTTGATTTAATTATAGTTTTGATAACCAATTTATTTTATATGAATAAAATAACTAATCCTATGTATAATTTGTAGTTTATGCGACTTCTTCCTATATTATGTTATTCCTTTATTCTAGTGAATAACATTTTAACTAATTTTCCTATTTTTGCTCATATCCTTTGGCTTTTTTCTGTGAAGAAAACGTTTAAGACGTAACTATTTTTACTTTCTCTATACGCACTATGTACATAGTGTATAGAGAATGTATTGCACTACACCAAAAAATTCGATACCAAGATTTCACCGGAAATATATATTTTAGGGTCCCCTGTATAAGAAAAAAAAAGTATCTTCAGAAAAAGGTCCGTGTGTGTATCCGTGTGTCAGTGTGTCTGTTAACACGATAACTCAAAAACGAAAATTTGGTAAAATACCAAACTTGGTATTTAAGTTTAGTATCTTCCGGGGATGCGACACGAATTTTTTAAAAAAATCCCCCCATTCCAAACTACCCTTTACGGGGAATTTTTTAGAAATTTTTGATTTTCAAAAAATGGCTAGAACGATTTTGATTAAAATATCGTATATTAAAGCTATTTACCTGACAAATAAAATGTATATTTTGAATTTTCTAGGAATAGCCTCGGAAGACTACTTTATTCGGAGTAAATTTTGCAAAAGTGCTCTGTTAGAGAGAGACAAACTCTTACCACACAAAAAATGTAGAGCACACTAAAACACACAATTTATGTTGCATACATTTTTTCGTGGAGTTGATTGTTTTTGGGATATTCCTTGTTTTTGGTTTAAGCTATAAAAACTTATATTTTTCTCATGCAGGACTTTGTGAACTCGTGTCCATACAAAAAAAGGAACTTCAGTCACATTGCAACCAGCTTTTGACTATCACTTTAACCTATGGTACTCCCTTATTTCGCTTCTACTTACAAGAAAGCAAGAAATAAGACTATTTCTGCTAATTTTTTCTCGATTAGCAGGAAGTAAATAGAAGCATAAGCTTTTTAAAAATAATTTATTGCAGAGATATAGAGAAAGTCATGTGAATGGAACACATCAGATTTTTAGTAATTTCTCTACTCGCACTATATGCATTGTGTATAGAAAAGGTATTACATTCCACCCAAAAATTCGATACCGATTTTGCACCGGAAATATATGGTTTTGGGTCCCTTATATCCAAAAAAATTTCATGTGTACCATTCACATGACTTTCTCTATATCCCTGCAACAAAATATACTTAAAAAGCATATACTTCTATTTACTTTATGCTAATCAGAAAAAATTAGCAGAAATAGTCTTGTAAGTAGGAGCGAAATAAGGGACCACCATAACTTAAAGTGATAGTCAAAAGCTGGTTGCTATGTCAATGAAGTTCCTTTGTTTATATGGATCGGAGTTGAGAAGTTCCTGTATGAGGAAAATATAAGTTTTTCATAGCAGAAACCAAAAATAAGGAATGTCACAAAAACGACGAACTCCACGAAACAATGTATATAAAATAAGTTGTGTGTTTTAATGTGCTCTACATTTTTTGTGCAGTAAGTTTTTGTCCATCCCTTACGGTTTAGCAGTTATTCAAAATTCCGTAAAATTCATCCAGAGTAAACTACTCTTCAGAGGCTATTCCTAGAATATTCAAAATATACATTTTATTTGTCAGGTAAATGTGTTTAATATACGAAATTTTAATCAAAATCGTTAGAGCCATTTTTGAGAAAATCAACATTTTTGAAAAAAGTTCCATGTAAAGGGTAGTTGGGGGTGGGGGATTTTTCTCAAAAGCTTCGTGTCACATCCCTGGGAGATACTAAACTTAAATACCAAGTTTGGTATTTTACCGACTTTTCGTTTTTAAGTTATCGTGTTCATAGACACACGGACACACAGACACACATACCGACCTTTTTGTGAAAATGCTTTTTTTGGATATTGGGGGCCCTAAAACATATATTTCCGGTGAAATCTCGTTATCGAATGTTTGGGTGGACTACAATACTTCTCTGTGCACCATGTACATAGTGCGTATAGAGAAAGTAAAAAGGATTTGTACAAAAAGGTCCGTGGGTGTGTGATTGTCCGTGTGTCTGTGAACACGATAATTAAAAAATGAAGAGTCGGTAAAATCCAGGGATGCGACACGAAGATTTTGATAAAAATGCCCCCACCCTAAACTACCCTTTAGATGGAAAAAAGTTTGAAAATGTTGATTTTCTTAAAAATGACTAAAGATTTTGATTAAAATATCGTATATTAAATATATTTACCTGACAAATAAAGTGAATATCTTGAATTTTCTGGGAATAGCCTCCTAAGACTACTTTATTCTGAATAAATTTTACGGAAGTTTGCATAACTGCTAAACCGTAAGAGACGGACAAAAGCTTACTGCTCAAAAAATGTGCAGCACGTTAGAACACACAATTTATGTTATATGAATTTTTTGTGGAGTTCATATATATATACACACACACATATATATATATATATATATATATATATATATATTTTTACTTTCTCCATACGCACTATGTAGATAGTGTATAAAGAAAGTATTGCACTCCACTAAAAAATTCGATACCGAGATTTCACCGGAAATATATGTTATAGGGTCCCCAGGATCCAAAAAAAGCATTTTCACAAAAAGGTCCGTGTGTGTGTGTGTGTGTGTGTGTGTGTGTGTGTGTGTGTGTGTGTGTCCGTGTGTCTGTGAACACGATAACTCAAAAACGAAAAGTCGGTAAAATACCAAACTTGGTATTTAAGTTTAGTATCTTCCAGGTGTGCGACACGAAGATTTTGAGAAAAATCCCGCCACCCCCAACTACCCTTTACATGGAACTTTTTTCGGACATTTTGATTTTCTCAAAAATGGCTCTAACGCTTTTGATTAAAATTTCGAATATTAAACATATTTACCTGACAAATGAAATGTATATCTTGAATTTTCTGGGAATAGCCTCTGAAGAGTAGTTTATTCTGGATGAATTTTACTAAATTTTGAATAACTGCTAAACCGTAAAAGATGGACAAAAGCTTACTCCATAAAAAATGTAGAGCACATTAAAACACACAATTTATGTTATATACATTTTTTCGTGGAGTTCGTTGTTTTTGTGACATTCCTTATTTTTGTTTCTGCTATGAAAAACGGATACTCTTCTCATACAGGAACTTGTCAACTCCTATCCATATAAACAAAGGAACTTCATTGACATAGCAACCAGCTTTTGACTATCACTTTAACCTACGGTTGTCTCTTATTTCGCTTCTACTTACAAGGAAGCGAGTAATAAGATTATTTCTGCTAATTTTTTCTGATTAGCATAAAGTAAATAGAAGTATAAGCTTTTTAAGCATTATTTGTTGCAGGGATATGGAGAAAGTCATGTGAATGGTACATATCAGATTTTTAGTTTTAGCTTTGATAAACTATTACTTTTCTCATACAGAAATTTGTCAACTCCTGTTCATACAAACAAAGGAACTTTAGTCACATACCTTATTTCGCTTCTACTTACAAGGAAGCAAGTAAAATGCCTATTTCTGCTAATTGTTTCTCAATTAGCATGAAGTAAATAGAAAGATTAGCTTTTTAACAATAATTTGTTGCAGGGATGTACAGAAAGTCGTGTGAATGGAACACATCAGATGTTTTTTAATATACAACACACTTTAATACCTATGGCCAAATCGGGGTTCTTCTTAAGAAACAACCACTGGTGTTTGGCTCGTTGAACTGTTGGGTTTGTTAATGTTGGATTTTTCAGTTGTATATTATTAAACTCTTGCACATCCGCTCTTACATGCATACTTAAAACTCTGTGGAGGATGGAGTGATAGCTTTCTAATGGTTCAGTAATATTAATATCTGACTTCTTTCTAGCTAGTTCCCGTGTTCACCACTATGCGCACGTAATGAGGGATCAAATTATCGACCATAGATGGCATCTAGAACATAATCAAGAGTTGAGGACGTGAAACTGAGAGAATTTAGCCTAGGGACCTTTTCTTTAACGCTGTAAGCCCACAAGAGTATAACGAAAGTAAGCTTTTAATAGAAAAGTGAATGTTAGAATAGATTTAATATTCCATGCTACTGACATGAGCCACAAAAAAACAAAATTACAAGCAGCAGTTCTGAGTTTCTAGTATAAATTATTGGGTATAAACTTTCTTTAACATATTTCAGAAAACGCTTAATTTCACAACTATATATATTTGTTATAGTTAATAATTCTCATCCTTGCATATATATTGTAATTAAAAAAGGAAACAAAACTGAATTTCACAACATAACACAACAGTTACGCCACAAACTATAGACTTACATAAGGGTAATATAAATTAGTCCTCAAAAATGTTATTAGAAATATGTATGCACATATTTGATTGTATAACTTTGTATTTAATATAAATAGCTTATAAAATAGGAATGTAAATGCTTGTCTACTTTTGAATTTTTGCATTTGTTAGTAAAGAATGTATTGGTCGCATTATGGCCTCAAAGTTTAAGTGATTCTGAATAAATAAATACATAATTGATGTGTACTATTCATAGAAAAAATTAGTACAAAATAGTCTTATTACTTGCTTCCATGTTAGTAGAAGGTAAATAAGGGAATACCACAGGTTAAAGTGATAGTTAAAATCTGGTTGCTATGTGACTGAGGTTGCTTTGTTTATATGAACAGGAGTTTAAAAATTCCTGTATGAGAAAAGTTTTTAAACCTGAAACCAATAACAAGGAATACCTATCTCAAGACTCCACGAAAGAAAATGTATACAACATAAATTGTGTATTTTATCCAGATCTACATTCTTTGTGTAGTAAGGTTTTGTCTATCTCTTACGGTTTACCAGTTATGCAAAATTCAATAAAAATCATCCAGAATAAAGAGGTCTTTAGAGACTATTGCCAGAAAAATCAAGAAATACATTTTATTTGGCATATAAAAATCTTAAATATAAGAGATTTTATTCAAATCGTTAGTCATTTTTAAGAAAATTAAAAATGTTGTTTCTTTTCGAGTTAGCGACGTGAGCACATTTCCTCTGAAGATGTCCCTCACAGACAGGGACGAAACGTTAGGTAGAAATATTTTAAGTAAACATATTTTAACCTACAGACCACGGCAAAATAACCCGAAAATTTTAAATTTTAAAACTATGGACACCGGCCGTGAAAGCTTACGCATATATTTAATATTGAACTTTTTTCCATGTAAAGGGTAGTTTGGTGTGGGGGGATTTTCTTGAAAATCTTCTTGTCGCATCCTTGGATGATACCAAAATTAAACACCAGGTTCCTCTACAGGTGCTACGTATGCCGAAATACATGTTTTAGGTCCCCCAGAATCCCAAAAAAATAATTTTTACAAAAAGGTCCGTGTGTGAGTATCTGTGTGTCTGTGGACAGCATAGCTCAAAAACGAAAAGACGTTGAATACCAAACTTGGTGTTTAAATTTGATTTCTTCCAAGGAGGCCACACGTAGATTTTCAAGAAAATTCCCCCACCTCCAATTACCCTTTACATGGAACTTTTTTCCAAAATTTTGATTTGCTCAAAAATGGCTCTAACGATTTTAATTAAAATATGGTGTATTAAAGATATTTACCTGACAAAGAATATGAATATCTTGAATTTTCTGGGAATAGCCTCTGAAGACTACTTTATTTTGGGTCAATTTTACGGAATTTTGCATAACTGCTAAACCGGAAGAGATGGACACAAATTTACCACACAACAAATGTAGAGCAAATCAAAACACACAATTTACGTTACATAATATTTTTTGTGGAGTTGATAGTTTTTTGAGATATTCTTTGTTTTTGGTTTCAGCTTTAAAGTACATACTTTTCTCATACAGAAATTTGTCAACACCTGTCCATACAAACAAAGAAACTTCAGTCACATAGCAATCAGATTTTGACTATCACTTTAACCTATGGTACTCCCTTATTTTCCTTCTACTTACAAGGAAGCAAGTAATAAGACTATTTCTACTATTTTTGCTAGATTAGCTTGAAATAAATAGAAGCATAAGGTTTTTAAGAATAATTTTTTGTAGAGAAAGTCATGTGAGTGGAATACATCATATTTTCCTTTTTTGCCTATTTTGTATCTCTTTGTCTGTATGTATGTCCGTCTCTCACTCTCACTCTGTCTCTCTCTGTCTGTCTCTCTCTGTCACAGTTTTACACAAACTAAGATACGCTTATTTGTTTTAGGTATATTTTCACTTTCTCTACTTAGTACATAGTATGTATTTATTCTCTGAAAGCTTTAGCCCTAATTTATAAAAGTGTGCTGAGACTCTAGTTTACATCTTTATGATAAATATTCAGACTTCTTGTATATATAAAATATTATATAAATAAACATATACACAATAATTGCATCACGATGCTTTCAGAATATGACTAGTAAATTTATGAAACTTTTTTTTTAAATATGCGTTTTTGGTGGTGTAAAAGGCATTTAGCAGTACCATATATTGTACAATAGAAAAGTATATGGTTGACATTTTGACAAGAATTTAGCCCTGAGCATATGCTTCATCTTATGAATTATTTTAAAACGTTCAGAATATGATTTGAAATGTGCATGTTTAGTCATAAATTGCGTTTATTTCAAAGAAAGTTCAACGTGTTTAACTTTCCCAACTTCAATTATTGGAAAAAACGCTGTGCTTGTGACCTGACCATGTTAATATTCGACCCCAAATTATTCCATTCATTTAGCATTTTTTTTTACTTTCTCTATACGTGCTATGTACATAGTGTACAGAGAAGGTATTGTACTCCACCAAAAAATTCGATACCGAGATTTCACCGGAAATATATGTTTTAGGGTCCCCTGTATCCAAAAAAAGGATTTTCAGAAAAAGGTCTGTGTGTGTCCGTGCGTCTGTGAACACCATAACTCAAAAACGAAAAGTCGGTAAAATACTAAACTTGGTATTTAAGTTTAGTATCTTCCAGGGATGCGACACGAATATTTTGAGAAAAATCCCCCCACCCTAACTACCCTTTACATGGAACTTTTTTCGAAAATTTTGACTGTCTAAAAATGGCTATAACGATATTGATTAAATATCATATATTAAAGATATTTACCTGACAAATAAAATGTATATTTTGAATTTTCTGGGAATAGCCTCTGAAGACTACTTTATTCTGGGTCAGTTTTACAGAATTTTGCATAACTGCTAAACCGTAAGAGATGGACAAAAACTTACCACACAACAAATGTAGAGCACCTTAAAACACACAATTCATGTTACATACATTTTTTCGTGGAGTTGATTCTTTTTGAGATATTTCTTGTTTTTGGTTTCAGCTATAAAAACTTTTACTTTTCTCATACAGGACTTTGTGAACTCGTGTCCATACAAACAAAGGAACTTCAGTCGCAGAGCACCCAGCTTTTGACTATCACTTTAACCTATGGTACCCCCTTATTTCGCTTCTACTAACAAGGAAGCAAGTAATAAGATTATTTCTGCTGATTTTTGCTCCATTAAATGAAATAAATAAAATAATTTGTTGCAGTGATATAGAGAAAGTCATGTGAATGGAATATATCAGGTGTGGTCTGGAATCCATTGTTGACATACGATAAGTTCTTACATTCTAGTATGGTCGTCCCAATATAAACGGAATTGGATGAAGATTATATTTATCCGCAATGACGGAAAGTGCTGTATGAGAATCATAAAATATATGGATCATGTTTACTCCATAAGAAATTCTGTTTCAAAGATAGTGCACGCTGGTGAGTGTTTGAATTGATAATATGCTAATTCTGTGTTTTCATCATAAATTATAAAAGCGTAACGGACCATAACATTTTGAATTTCTTTGTAAATATGAAACTCGTGTTTCTTATGACAGTCTTGCTGCACTGAGCAGAATTCAAGTGCTGGATGTCTAGATATTAGAAAGGAGAAAATATTTCAACTTCGAAGGTGTTATTTACGTTAAAGAGTAGATGGTCCTTTTTGATATTAATTAATTTTGCTTGGTGTACTCTGTTTAAATCAAGAGGTTCAATTCCAGCCAGAAGTAATGCAGCATCAGTGGATACAATTCTATAGGTCTTTGGAATCTTCAAGAGAAAGTCACGTTGTATTTAATCTTACACACAGGTATTTTGGTGAAACTGCTGAAGGTGGGGGTTCAGGGCACCCAAAAGATTTATTTCTGGTGAAATTTCGACTTCTAATTTTTGGTTCGAAATAAAATACTTTACCTAGGTACTTTACTTTAGGTCCTAGTGAAAGCAATATGCAGACCGTTTCAAAACAACACCAAACGAAGATAGTAGTCGATTAGCTTACACTTTGACTTCTCCGAAACTTATATCACAACTTTCAAACTGTTCTACTTAAAGTTTTATGTGTGTTTAAAGTCGCACACATTTGGGATTAGGCAGCGAAAGAACAACGGTTGTCACACACCACGTAAACAGCCTCAGAACGTGCTATACGAAACACGTAACAAAACGCACATGCTACGTTTTCCATTATTAAGGTGACCTGTGCCGCACCGGCGTGTCTATCAAACCACGCCTACAGCACGCGACTGGGACCTTGGCTACCAACCGGCATCTCTTTTGGAATTCGTTTGATGTCGTTTTGAAACATCCTGTATAATAGACAGAGAAAGACTTGTGAATGCATTATATAATGTAGGCTCTGTTGATCCTTGATCCCACACATGTTTCCTTTAAACGCAGTGATGTGAATCTTAAGTGTTTTTCTCTACTTCAGTATGCATTTCTATGTAAGCTTCTTACACTAACTCCCACATCCCCTTGCAGCTAAGCTTCCTTTAATAAACCAGTTAACTCTGAGAGATCCTTCCCTTCACCCAGACCACAAATTTCTCACTATTGTGATAAAATCCCGTTTTAATTCCCCCACTCGCGAAACGCTAAATCTGTTGTTGTGGGGGCTGGGAACATCCTTTGAAGAACTCTTGTCGCTAAGATTGAATGGAGCTTCCCCTTGCGCAAGGAAGTAGAGAGGGGCAAAGAAGGAAAGGAAAGCAAATTCTCAGATGTCTTTTTAATTTCTGGAAACTTGAACGTATTCTCGCCTTGGCTTTTGATGTTGCTTAAACCATTGCCACCTTCCAATTAAGTAAGATGTGTTTCTTGTCACGCTGGAAGGGAACTGAGAAAAGAATTATCTAATCTCAAGTGCTAGATGTTTTTATCTCTGTTGTGTCAGCTTTAGGCTGTTATTATCAAGGGATTTTATGTGGAAGGAAATTTTCTTTTTTTCTTTTTGAAGTTACTTTCTTTTATGTTTAATAAAACCGCTATCTAGCAGATATCGTTTCGAAAACAAAAAAACAAGATAATAGTAGAGTCCGACAGAAAAATCTTATGTGTTTCATTCACATGACTTTCTGTACATCTCTGCAACAAATTATTGTTAGATAGCTTATTCTTCTATTTACTTAATGCTAATCGACAAAAAATTGGCAGAAATAGTCTCATTACATGCTTTCTTGTAAGTAGAAGCGAAATAATGGAGTACCATAGGTTAAAATGATAGTCAAAGGCTGGTCGCTATATGACTGAAGTTCCTTTGTTTGTATGGACAGGAGTTGACAAATTCCTGTATGAGAAAAGTATACGTTTTTCAAAGCTGAAACCAAAAGCAAGGAATATCTAAAATCCGATCAACTCCACGAAAAAAATGTATATTACATAAATTGTGTGTTTTAACGTGATCTACATTTTTTGTGTAGTACGTTTTTGCCCATCTCTTACGGTTTAGCAATTATGCAAAATTACCTAAAATTGAACCAGAATAAAGTAATCTTCAGAGGCTATTCCCAGAAAATTCAAGATATACATTCTGTTTGTCAGATAAATATCTTTAATATACTATTTTAATCATGATTGTTAGAGCCATTTTTAACAAAATCAAAATGTTCGAAAAAAAGTTCAATGTAAAAGGGGGGATTTTCTTGAAAATCTTCGTGTTGCATCCTTGGAAGATACCAAACTTAAATACCAAGTTTGATATTAAATGGCATTTTCGTTTTTGAGCTATGCTGTCCACAGACACACAGACACATACACGGACCTTTTTCCAAAAATGCTTTTTTTTTTTATTCAGGGGGACCCAAAACATACATTACCGGTGAAATCTCGGTATCGAATTTTTGGGTGCAATGCAATACCTCCTGTATACTATGTATATAGTACGTGTAGAGAAAGTAAAAATGCAATGCCATAGCCGGGATTTGAAGCACGTAGCCGGTTGCTCTGCAACTGACTCGCATGTTTCCCGGTAAACTACACAAGGTAATCCCAGATTATTTTGAGTTTCAGTAACCAACTAGGAGTCATATTCTCTGAAGATGCCCAACAGAGCTAAGGACGAAACATCTGATGGGACCGCTTCCAAGGATGTGACAAGAAGATTTTCAATTAAATCTCTCACCTCAAACTGCTCCTTACGTGAAATATTTTTAGGAAATGTTGAATTTCTCAAAAATTGCTATAACAATTCTGTTTAAAATGCCAGATGTTTTAGATATTTTCATGACAAATGAAATATTATCTTGAAATTTCTGGAAATAAACTGTGAAGTCCTCTTCGTATTGGATAACTTTTGCATTATTGGTGAACTGTAATAAATTAAGAGTAACTTGTCAAAATACATAATTTATATAGAAAACTTTTGTGTGGATAGGTAGAGTCAGACTGAAATATTAAATGCCATAGCCGGGATTTGAACCACGAATCTACCGGTCCGTAGCCGCTTGCTTTCAGTGTGACTCTACCTAGCCAACTCCTGTCCTACACACTGTTTCTCTGAGAAAACTATTAAAATTATCACAAGATAATGATAATCAATACTGGTGTTGCTAATTTTTTAGAACAAGTCTGATATATTGAGTACAACCGTTTTACTTTTTCTGCTACGAGACCTATATTAGGAATAATACATATATCCTATGTATTCCACCCAAAAATTCCATGTCTAGATTTCGCCGCAAATATATGTTTTGAGGTCTCCTGAATCCAAAAAAGAAAGTGTGTGGTGATTGTGAACAGCTCAACTCTAAAACGAAAAGTACTTATTAAGTTCAACATCTTCCAAGGATGTGACAGGAAGATGTTCAATCAAACCTCACCCCAAACTACCTCTTACATGGAACAGTTTTAGAAAATGTTGATTTTCTCAAAAATTGCTGTAACGATTTTGTGTAAAATACCGGATATTTTAGAAAATTTTATGACAAATGAAATATTACCTTGAATTTCCTGGAAATAACCTTTAAGTCCTCTTCATACTGGGTCACTTTTGTATCATTGATGGACTTTAATAGATTGACAGAAACTTGCTACACAGTAAACTTAGATCTCATCAAGACACATAATTTATATAGAATAGATTTTTTGTGGGATTACTCGTTTCTGATAATTACCTTGTTATTGGTTTCAGTTTTAAAGTACTTAAAAATCAATAAGACCAAGTTACATAGTTTCAATCAGTTATTTATTTAACACTTCAATATATTCTGATTTCAACATATTTAGAAATATTTGTCAATAAGCTTGCAGGAGATAATATAAAAGTTTCTCAGTAAAGTCAAGAACAGTCAGTATATGAAAAATACTGTTGACCATGTAAAGCCCTAAATCCAAAGCTGCAACTACCTGATATTAAAAGGATACTTAGCTCCCTTCATCACCTTCTAAAAACATATACTGAATATGTGAAAGAAGGTGAACAAAAATTGGGGAGAATTTTAAATTGGTGATCAAGTAGTCTCTCACAAAGACGACCGGGGTTCGATCCTAGGGAACCGAATGTGAGATTTGTGGTGGCCAAAGCATTGTCTGGGCTAGTTTTCCCGGTTTCCCCAGCCATTTACTTCAATCATCTTTACTTTCATCAATTTCTCCTTCACATCACTGGCTTCAGGTCGATCTTCCTGATTCAATGTTCGGCTGCTCCTCAACAGGCTTCTTCTTTTCGGTGTTCCAAATCTTTTTCTCTTCTTTAGTTAGCAATCCTTGAATTGGTTTGCAGCGATTTTCCACTGTGCTCTCTCTCTCTGACTTCTTACTTTCTCATCACGTATAGGTACATTGTGTATAGAGAAGGTATTGCATTCCACCTAAAAATTCGATACCGAGATGTCACCGGAAATATATGTTTTAGGGTCCCCTGTATCCAAAAACAGCATTTTCAGAAGTTCTGTTGTATGTGGGTGTGTATCCGTGTGTCCGTGTGCCTGTGAACACGATAACTCAAAAACTAAAAGTCGGTAAATACCAAACTTGGTATTTAAGTTTAGTATGTTCCAGGAATGCAACACGAAGATTTTGAGAAAAATCCCCCCACCCCAAACTACCCTTTGATTTTATTAAAAAGGGCTCTAAATATTTTGATTAAAATGTCGCACATTAAAGATATTTGCCTGACAAATAAAATATATATTTTAAATTTTCTGGGAATAACCTCTGAGGAATATTTTATTCTGGATGAATTTTACGGAATTTTGCATAACCGTAAGAAATGGACAAAAAATTACCACATAGAAAATGTACAGCGCGTTAAAACACACAATTTAAGTTATATTCATTTTTTTCGTGGAGTTGATCGTTTTTGAGACATTCCTTGTTTTTGGTTTCAGCTTTGAAAAACATACTTTTCTCATACAGAAATTTGTCAACTCCTGTCCATACAAACAAAGGAACTTCTGTCACATAGCAACCAGCTTTTGACTATCACTTTAACCTATGGTACCCCCTTATTTCGCTTCTACTAATAAGGAAGCAAGTAAGACTATTTCTGCTATTTTTTTCTCGATTGGATGAAGTAAATAGAATAATTTGTTGCAGAGATGTAGAGAAAGTCATGTGAATGGAACACATCAGATTTTTTTATTTCTTCATACATTCTGCAGTTCATGATCTTAATTTGTTCCATGCAGGGTAGTCTTGCTCTTCCTTTGTTGTTCTTGTCGTCAATTGTTCCTTTGATTATACATTTCATAATACTTTGATTTCTTTACAACTATGGATTTCTTTTACTTTTTCTTGTTCGGTTTCTGTGTTTTATTTTGTTCGTAATTTTATCAGCACAGATAACTTTTAGTATTTTCCTAAAGCACCGTTGTCAATATTTCTCTTCTTTTTTTGATATGAGTATTTGCCAAGTTTCACATCCACATCCATGAATTTTGCGGAACTTTTCATAACTGGTAAACTGATAGATATTGACAAAAACTTACTGTCCAAAAACTTACTGGAGCTCGTTAAAACACACAATTTATGTTATATACATTTTTTTCTTAGAGTTGACCGTTTTTGAGATACTCCTTGTTATTTGTTTCGGCTTTGAAATAATTATACTTATTAACTCCTGTCTATACAAACAAAGGTGCTTCAGTCACATAGCAACCAGCTTTTAAAATTTTTTCACAATCGATTTAGTCTATGGTGCTCCCTTATTTCCCTTCTACTGATAAGGAAGCAAGTAATAAGGTAATTTTTGTTAATTTTTCTTTACTGGCATTAAGTAAATAGAAGAATGAGCTTTTTGACAATTTATTGCAGAGATGTACGGAAAGTCATATGAATGGAACACATCAGATGTTGTTATTTAGTTCCTTATAAG
This sequence comes from Hymenopus coronatus, assembly GCA_030762935.1. NCBI lineage: Eukaryota > Metazoa > Arthropoda > Insecta > Mantodea > Hymenopodidae > Hymenopus > Hymenopus coronatus. The sequence continues at coordinate 112,680,195 of CM060888.1, read as the reverse complement.
CAGAAGGGCAATAATGGAATATATTTGGCTAAAGCAACAGTGAAATCCTTTAACAGCTGGTCATTATGTTATACAATTGAAATTAGGTAGCTTTGTAGATCAGGAGTAAATAAAGGAGATAGGAAATAAAAGAGGGCTTACATTTGAGAAAAGTTTTAACTATTTTAGAATTTAAAGCAATATCAAGGAATATGTCACAAATGATTATTTTACAAAAAAAGTAATGCCATAAATTGTGTTTTAACGAGATCTACACTGTTTATTTAGTAGGTTTTTTATCTATATTTTAGTAGTTATACATAAGTCATTCAGAATAAAGAGGGCTTTCGAGATTGTTCCCAGAAAGCTTCAATGGTATAAGAATATGTTAAATATACCATTTTGATCAAAATATCATTAGAGGCATTTTTGAAAAAATAACATTTTTCGAAAAATATTTCTTTGTAAACCTTCCTATCATGCTCTTGGAAAACACTGAACTTAAATACCAGGTTTAATATTCAACTGTCTTTTTCGTTTTTGGCTTAGCAAATTCTAAGATGTTTTATTGACAAATGCAATATATTTTCAACATTCTGTTAATATCCTCAGAGGTGATCTTCATTTGACGCCTGCTTTAACCTACCCTTATTTCTCTTGAACCAACAAGGAAAGAAGTACTAAGACTGTTTCCTTTAATGTTTATCTTGATTAACATGAAGTAATTGGAAGAATAACATTTCTATGAGAATAATTTGTTGTAGAATATGTAGAAAAAGTCTTGGGATTTTTCTGGTTACATTCCTGTTTATTTAAAGCCTCTTATATTCCTTTTCTTCTTCTTCAGGATTTTGTGGCTTGATATTTTATATAGGCAATTGTTAACAGTTACATGAGTGTTTTTACTTTCTCTACCATGTGCATAGTGTTTATAGAAGGTATCGTAATGCACCCAAAAATTGGATACCGTGATTTCGCCGAAAATACATCTTCATTACCTCCTTCATCCAAAAAAAAATGTTTAGAAAAATGTCCTTGTACGTATGTGTGTATGTGTGTATGTGTGCGTATGTCTGTGAACAACATAGCTCAAAAACGAAATGACCGTAAATACCAAACTTGATATTTAAAATTAGTATCTTCCAAGGATGCGACACGAAGATTTTCAATACTACCCTTTGCATGGAAAAAATGTTGAAAATTCTGATTTTCTAAAAAATAGTTCCAACGATTTTGATTAAAATGCTGTATATTAAAGGTATTTACATCCCAAATCAAATGTATATCTTGAATTTTCTGGGAATAGCCTCTGAGGACCTCTTTATTCTGGATGAATTTTGCCAAAGTTTTTTTAACTGCTAAACCGTAAAAGATAGACAAAAACTTGCGACGCAAAAAATATAGATCTCATCAAGACACACAATTTGTGTGTTTTACATTTTTGTTGTGCAGGAAACCCTTTCCAAAATAATCCTTGTTATTGGTTTCAATAGTAAAGTACTTATACTTTCCTCATACAGGATGTGTCCGTTTTTCTTTTGTTCTAATCCTGGCCAAGCAAAGAAGCGATTTGCAATGACAATCGCATACCGACAGCTTTTATAACATTTGACTATCACTTTAACATAGTGCATTACTTTAGTTCCCTTCTACTTATAAGGAAGTAAGTAATAAGAACATTCTGCTAATGTTTATCTCAATTAGCATTGTGTTGAAAGAAGAATAATCTTTTGTAAGAAGTTAGTAGAGCAGCTGGAGAAAGTCATGTCAGATCTTTTCTGTATATTTTCTCACTTAAGTGGTAATTTTTATATAGTTATTGCTTGTTGTCTCTGGTTTTTGGAAGTAATAAAGAGGTGGTGTGTTTATGAGCCAGCGAGCAGACACAACGGGGTGACTCTTGACGTCAGCCCCTCCCCATTCACACATGAACCACGTCACGCCCTGTCCTTAAGAGCGACAAAAGAAATCCATACGCAGTGCAAGTAACTTGTCACGATGGGATTGGTGGAAATCGGGCAGCCAATGAGGAAAGCGACACCTTGTGGTGCAGAGTGACGATGATGGAAGCACCGGGACGCCATCACCTTCCTGACGGCACTTGTCGACGTCTGCCTGCCGGCGCTGCCACCTTCCATCCACCGTTTTGTGTACATTCCCGACAAACCTCTCGCGACGCGAGGCGGCTAGAAACGTGGCGTTGGACCGAAAAGCAATTATTGTACCAATTATATCGCTCAATTTCCTTCCTTAATTACTTAAAATGTTCACTAATATCATAATTACTTTGCAAAATTACACATACTTTTATTTGTTTTAGATGCCTATGCAAATTCTTAAGGAGTGCAGAAGTTCCATTAAAATGTTCACATTAAAAATTTAATTGCACGCCGTAAACCACAAGGTATATAAATCAGATGTGTTACATTCACATTCCTTTCTCTGCCCTCAATCGTTTATTAGTGAATAGCATGTCCACTATACATTCAAGAGCTCCATGTTCGAGTTCGTTAGGGTAAGGTTTTTTCGGGTATTCCCTTATCCTGACGGCTGTAAGTTCATAAACTCTGTATGAGCAACCTGTCACGATTTAATTTATTTCCCGATATGAAAAAAAAAAGAAGAAAAAGTATCGTCTTATGAAGTTTACAATTCCTTTTACTCTTTTTAAGCCAGATAAATATTTGCAGAAATAGAAGGGGAACAACAACAATCAAATATTTAAGAAATACTGGCCTTCAAATTCCACATTTTCATACAATAAAGAAAATATAGTGAAAAGCGACAGGAATTTAAAAGTGTGATTAAGTATTCAACAATTCAGACCACATATCGCAAATGGATTATGTCAGAAAAAATTCATTTGAAGTAAATTGTGTGCTTTAAACAGATTATATACATGTTCTGTATAGTACGGTTTCATGTAATGCTTCACGTTAGCAGTTATACACTCAAGATCATACAAAATTCTTTTGGAATGAAGAGGTCTTATTCCCAAAAAGTTCAAGAACGACCTGAAATCCAGTTTATCTGCATAACGAACGTGGAATCCTGAATTATATGTCATTAAGGTCATGTAGTAAATGCAGAATCTTATGGTTTATTGTATCACAAGATACATATCTATGCTTATACTACAAAACCACTGTATATAAAGTTCTGCTTTTGCTTTGATATTGAGCCGTAATCAGTCTGTCCGACGTTCACCTGAGCATTCTCGATGACATATTTATCACTTTAACACAATAAACCCAATCAGTGACTGGAATAGGCAAACCCACTCTCAAGACAGTTTTCACTTCTTCATGTCGCTCTGGGACATCTCTTGAACCCTACTGAGTAACATATTTGATTTTATTACATACAGCACGAATAAACTCTTCTGCATTTGGAGTCTAGTTCTAGGTGTAACAGACATCCATGCCATCATTTTATTTGCACAGCTCCTTTTCCCTCAATGTAGATGTAGGCAAGCAATGTTGCATTGCTTAAACTGGCCTTCAGTTCCATCGGAACATTTTGATGATTTCTTCATAAGGCATATTCTCCAAAATTGAGAAAATACACTTATTAGGCAAATTTCAACGGAAGCTATACATGTACAAGGTAAACGGACACAAGAGCAAAACACTCCCTTTATATCTCTCCAATAAACTCTTCTATAACCCAACAAACAGCAATGAAAATGCAAAGCTGTGTGTTGTTCCAATAGGTAGCCTGAATGCCATTTTGTCTTGTACCTGTCTGTAACACTACTTCATTTATTTGTAAGCACATTTCTTGAGCACCTTTGAAGACTGTTGTTTGCTAGTTAAGAAAGTTTGCCTTCTCAACACATCGCAATATCCACACCGCCAGAAATCACCTTCAAGAGGCCTTAAACTTAATTATACCCTGGCTAGACAACTGGCGTATTTCGCTCAACCAGCAAAAATGTGAAGCAATGGACTTTACACTATCCAGACAAAACTATCCACCACCAGTAACGCTCCCAGCGAAACAGATACCCTGGAAAACTAATACAGAAACAGTGAAATATCTCGGTGTACTCCTGGATCGACGACTCACATGGAAACCACATATAAGCAACAAACTTAAACTAGCCCGAGCAAGACTGGCAAAACTCTACCCCCTCCTCAACAAAAGATCTTCACTCGAACTAAATAACTGCACACTACTTTACACGACTCTATTAAGACCACTGCTACTATACGCTTGTCCAGTTTGGGGAGGAACTAGTCCTTCTGAAATCAAACGTATCCAAACATTTCAAAACAAAATATTGCGAATCTCAACGAATGCACCATGGTTTGTCAGAAATAGTCAACTACATAGAGAAACTGGAATCAGCATCATTCAACAGTCAATTTCTTCACAAGCCCAACAGTTTTACAGCAAGCTAAAAGACGTCTCAGGAGCCATTCACTATTCTCTTGGCAGAAAAACTAGCTATCCAACTCGCATCAAGAGTCGCCTACCACTGGACCAGCTCTCACAGCAAGACTTTCTGTAAAATAAAAACAAAAAAATGTACCTACTTATGAGGGGCCCAATGGGGCTTACCTCATTTCAATGTTATTCAGTATCATGCATGTAAATAATGTCTAAAATCAATTATCAGTAGAGCGCACATGCGCTGATCGATCAATAAATCATTATAAAAAAAAAAAAAAAAAGTTTGCCAGCTTCTTGCTCAGTACTTTATAGTCGTCTATTTTCCTCTTGTTCTTCAATCTGAGCTCTTTCATTCTGCACTGTTCATTTATTCCAATGACAGAATTTGTATGGTCATCTGTAAGGTTTAGTTTACTCAGAAGTGGACGTTTTTCACAATTCGAGTACATGCACTGCTCGTCACTCTGGTCACAGATTACTAGAGATGTAGGTTGCCGTCAAACCTAAAATTCACAGGGTATACAGGGTATGGAATCGCCGGCGGTGCCACAAGTAGTTAAAGCGGGCGTTAAACACTAAAAAAAAAAAAAAAAAAAAAAAAACACGGTTTGGAAGATTTGAGGAATACTTCCACAGGCTTGAAATATTAAATGACTCAAAATACGTGTATGGGGGAAAACTCGCACATTACCGACCATATTCTTTAAGAGTGTGGAGATAGCATCCCAATAAGGGTAAATTTCGTATGCAAATTAAACATTCGGTGCACTTTGAACACCAAGCAGAAGTGGTCTTGTAAGAAAATACTTAAAACAGTTGACCAATTTGTAAATAAGATTAATTTCGATCACTTACAAATTATAACCTAAATAAATTCAAAGTAAGCGTGACAGTAAAATGTACATTTTGGGAAAAATTATAAATCATTTAGAAAATTTGGCAAATAAATATAACCTTGAGATTTTAAAAACTATAGCTTAAACCAGGTTCAAAGTAACAGTGAAATTGACAACTTCTATATTACTTCTCTCTTCCAGGCGAGATCCCAGGACACCGCATGTGGCATTTGTGGTGAACAAAGTGGCGCAGGGGCGGGTTATCCGGTTTCCCTGCCATTGCATTCCACCGGTGATCTATCTTCATTTCACCCATCGGTGAAAAACTAAAAACATTAGAGTGATAGAGAAATGTGCAATACAGCTGTTCAAAATGAACTTGCTAAGTGCAGTTAACTATGTATATAGGCATGTAATATTATACTTGGATTGGGGGATGCAGTAAGAAATCAGTCCAGCAAAAAACACTTGAGACATAAACTCAAGAAAGAACTTCAATTTCCTGTTCAAGGTGATCAAAAGAAACATATTCATGCATCACAATGTGTGGAGTCTTAGCTTGTAAATATACCTACATGAGGCAGTTCTGCACACCTAGAAAATTAATCACACGTCTTTGACATTTTGTATAAATAATGGATTTATAATCTAACTAATCTAACTTCATAAAATTATTTCTCCTACTGCACGTACTTCTCTTAATAATGCATTACTATAATTTGAAGATCATCCAGCTAATATTGCTGTAGAAATCATATGCCTCTTTATACCTCTTTATTTGCTCAGGACCTCATTGAATTACTTCTCAGCATTCTCCTTTAACGCAGATTCCTTTAAATGCAACTCTCACTGGAGCCTGATTTATTTATTAAAATGATAACAATAATAGCTCCCCCTATTTACGGGCTGCCAACAAGAACAGAGTAAACTAGACAAATTATAAATTACTTATTTAAAGGAAAAAGACGTATTAAAATTGAAACTCTTTTGTGAAGATAATGTAATATCGACAGTTTCATTAGTATGGCAATAGAAAAAGAAACGAACTAGTAAAGTTAATATAAAATGGACACACAATATAGTTTATAGCAAAGATATATAGATCATGAAAACGCTAAAAATTATTACTATACACATGATTTCGAAGAAGGGAATTAAATATCTTGTTGATGCTATAACAAATTTCTTTATCACTTTCTATACACCTACAACGTACATAGTGTATAGAGAAGGTATTATAATGCACCCAAAAATTCGATACCGAGATTTCACCGGAAATATATGATTTGTGCCCCCCTAAATCCAAAAAAAGAATTTATAGAAAAAGGTCCGTGTGTGCGTGTGTGTGTCTGTGGACAGCATAGCTCAAAAATGACGTTAAATACCAAACTTGGTATTTAAGTTTGGTATCTTCCAAGGATGCGACATGAAGATTTTCAAGAAAATCCCCCCACCCCATCTACCCTTTACATGGGACATTTTTTCGAAAATTTTGATTTTCTCAAAAATGGCTCTAACGATTTTGATTAAAATATTGTCTATTAAAGACATTTATCTGACAAATAAAATATATATCTTGCACTTTCTGGGAATAGCCTCTAAAGACTACTTTATTCAGAATGAATTTTACGGAATTTTGCTTAACTGCTAAAACGTAAGAGATGGACAAAAACTTACCACACAAATAATGTAGAGCACGTTAAAGCACCCAATTTATGTTATACACATTTTTTTCATGGAGTTGATCGTTTTTTGAGTTATTCCTTGTTTTTGGTTTTCACATTTAAAAAACTTATACTTTTCTCATACAGGAACTTGTCAACTCGTGTCCATACAAACAAAGGTACTTCAGTCACATAGCAACCAGCTTTTGAGTATCACTTTAATCTATGGTACTCTCATATTTCATTTCTACTTACAAGGAAGCAAGTAATAAGATTACTTCTGCTAAATGTTTCTCGATTATCATGAAGTAAATAGAAGCATAATTTGTTGCAGAGATGTAGAGAAAATCATGTGAATATAACACATCAGAATTGTTTTCCCTTCTTCAGTCCAACATTTTTCTAGGTATTGAAAAAATTCAAACGAATGGTGTCCCGAGCTCCAACAGACCGATTAATTCTACATTATTTAGATTACATTTTGCCTTGAAGTATGGGACTATGGGTGTGTAAATATCCCTTTTCTCTTTGTCGACGTCTTCTGGTTGTCCTTTAAGCTTTTCAAATCTAACGGTAGGGTCGATGATAAATCCTATTTTGTCTTCTCCTGCAAATTGATTGCAATCATGTCAAATCGTCTTGTGCTACCGTTAGTTTCCAGAACGTGGACTTCTTCGAAGATTTTGTAGTTGTTCGTTTGCAGTTAGTCGATGATCATTGAGCCAATTTTGTGATACTTCTCAATGAGGGCAAGATCCCAAGATATGTCCAAGTATTTCTATCTCTCTATGGTATCGCTGACTGTTGTCTTGCATCCACCCGATTTTTTGGACGTGTTTAACGCCCTCTTTTACTACTTGTGGCACCACAGGTGATGACACTGGTGATACATGGAATGAAGATGGAACACCGTTGGATTGCGATTGTGGGGGAAACCGGTAACCCGGAGAAAACCCGCCCCTACGCCGCTTTGTCCACCACAAATCTTACATGCGGTCGCTTGGAATCGAACCAGGCTCGTCTACCCGATATGGAAATCACTTAGCATCCTCGTATAAATTATAAATTCAGGATTCCAGCTGTAACGTATTCTGAAAGGCTGTGCTTTGATGCTGTTATCTCTCCTTTGCCAACAGTTAATCCTTCTCTTATTGGTATGTCGCCAATCAGTTATTGCAACCTGGGCGACGAGAAAAGTACTTCCGTTTATGTTTTCTGCACTTTCCAAAACTTTGCAATGTAGTAATAATGGCAATTCTTGCTTTACGTGGATCTTGTCCCTGAGTTTCTGCATCTGTTTCTAAATTTTGCTTCTGTCTCAGTCTTTCCACTTCTAAATTTGTTGGTTTAGGTTTTTTATCTCTCTTAGCACCACAAATTTTATTTACTTATGGATTGTAATTGAAATATAATTTGAAGGTGGATTTAGTTGTAATTTTATAAAGATTGTTATATTTTGCTTCATATTGTTCTGTATTTATGTTGTCTTTCTGCTGATGTTTTAGTCACTTCTCAAGTATTCCAGACACGCCAAGTTTATCTATCAAAATATGAGACCAGAGTAAGTAGTAAAAGTGTGAATGTCAGTATGTTATGACACTTTTACCAGAAATTGATTGACATTAGAAATAAATGCTCAGTCACTTTTTTGTGTTGCTAATGTATTATTAACGAATGATCTAGAACAAAGTTTACTCCATAATTAATTTTCCTATCTATGATACTTCATTCAATCTCAGACTGATACTGATATGCATTATATAAAAAGTCTGATGTGTTCCATTTACATGACTTTCTCTACATCTCTGTAACAAATTATTGTTAAAAAGCTCTAACTTCTATTTAATTCATGCTCATCGAGAAAAAATTAGCAGAAATAGTCTTATTACTTGATTTCTAGTATGTAGAAGTTAAATAAGGGAGTACCATAGACTAAAGTGATAGTCAAAACTGGTTGCTATGTGACTGAAGTTCCTTTGTTTGTATAGAAAGGAGTTGACAAATCCCTGTAGGAGAAAAGTATAAGTCCTTCATAGCTGATAACAAAAACAAGGGATATTTTAAAAATGATAAACTCCACGAAAAAAATGTATATAACATAAATTATGTGTTTTAATGTCCTCTACATTTTCTGAGTGGTAAGTTTTTATCCATCTCTTACGGTTTAGCAATTATGCAAAAATCCGTAAACTTCATCCAGAATAAAGTAGGTAATCTTCACAGGCTATTTCCAGAAAATTCAGGATATACATTTTATTTGTCAAGTACATATTTTAAATTTACAAGATTTTAATCAAAATCGTTAGAGCCATTTTTAATAAAATCAGAATTTTCGAAATTTTTTCCATATAAAGGGTAGTTTGGGGTGGGGGGATTTTCTTCAAAATCTTCGCGTTGCATCCTACTAAACTTAAATAGCAAGTTTGGTATTTAACGTACTTTTCGTTTTCGATACCGAGATTTCACTGGAAATACATGTTTTGAGATTCCTGAATCCAAAATCAGCATTTTTAGAAAAATGTCCGTGTCTGTCTGTCTGTCTGTCTGTGTGTATGTGTTTGTGTGTCTGTGGGCAGCATAGCGCAAAAACTAAAGGACCGTTAAAGCCAATCAAACGTATTTTGCATGTTTTTAAGAATAAATTAAAATTTATGGAATCTATGTGCATAGAGAGTTTTTGGGCTTGCCTTGGAAGGACGAATAACTATTTAGTTTATTTTGCTTAAATAAAGTCCAGATTATCTCCAGTCTCTACACACAATAAAGCTGCAAGAAACAAAAGTAGAGTCAAAACATTGGGACTTTAAAGGCGAACCGGCTCCGAAGAAGGCAAAAGTGATGAAATCTTCTAACAAGGAGATGGCCTTGGTGTTTTGGGATGCACGCGGAATCATCTATATTGCCTACTTGGGAAAGGAAGAACGATAAATGGATAGTATTATGTATCGTTATCGCACCGGTTGAATGGACAAATCAAGAAAATGCACCTGTGCAGTTCGATGGCGAAAATTATAGAATTAAGCTTCTAATTACTACAACATCCACTGTACTCACCAGATTTGGCCCCCAATGACTTTTGTTTGTTTCCAAACTTGAAAAAGTGGCACGGTGGTAAACGATTCACGTCTAACGAAGAGATCATCCTCAAAACAGATGCTTATTTTGGTGACCTTCAAAATTCTACTGTTTGGGAGGCCTAAAACAGTTGGAGAAACGTACTTAGAGAAGTGTACTTAGCGAAAAGCAAAGTATGTTAAAGAATAAAAAAAAATACCAAAAATAATTTTTATTTCTATATTTTTCTAAGGCCGCATTAAACGCCCCACGTACATTGGTGCCATTGTTCCCACCTGCCATCCGACGTGTTGCATTTATTGCAATAACGCGAGCACTGCTGCGGGGTTTAGTAGTCTCATAAATGTTATAATCCATCAGACCCATGAGCTTTCTATTGGGTTTAACATCCTTGATGCATGAAATCCACCATGGAGCTTAAAGTTACTCGACATTCGTCTTCTTAGGAAAGTGAGAAACGCCAGTAAAAAACTTTATTGGGTAAATCAATCTAACTAAGATTCGAAATCAAGACCTCTTGATCGCGAGGCAGACATGCACCCCCATGCTATAGAGGGCGGCCATAAACTCTTACTTTGTCTTGAATAAGATAAACGGTAAAGACTAATAAGACTATTTCTGCTAATTTTTCTCGATTAACATGAAGTAAATAGAAGCATAAGTTTTTTAACAATAATTTGTTGCAGAGATGTAGAGAAAGTCATGTGAATGGAACACATCAGATTTTTTAACATATATTGGCTTTCAGGGTAACCTACTTGGCCGTCAGGAGGAGAGAACGACTTAGATAGTGCACAAACAAAGAAGCACATTCTTTCCATTAGCGGGATTTGAACCCGTGACGTTTTCGCGGTAGAACGTATCACGAACAATGGTTCGCAACTGATCGAAGTGGATCTGGATTGCTGCAAGATTCTTTTGGCCTGTCCGGTGGTGATCTGGAATCTCCCCCGGCGCTGCTTCTCAGGTGGTATGGTCATAATCAATCCATCACTGTGTCGCAGTCAATAAGGATTGGAATATTGGAACGGAAGGGCACAATACCCCAATCCTCCATTTTTACTTTCTCTACACGTATTATGTACATAGTGTGTAGAGAGGGTATTGTAATGCGCCCAAAAACTCGATACCGAGATTTCACCGGAAATACGTGTTTTGAGTCCCCCTGAATCCAAAAAAACAACATTTGTTTTAGACACAGGTCCGTGTGTGTGTGCGCGTGTGTATGTGTGTGTGTGTCTGTGGACAGCATAGCTCAAAAACGAAAAGACTGTTGAATACCAAACTTGGTATTTAAGTTTGGTAGGTTCCAAGGATGCCACGAAGATTTTTAAAGATAATCCTCCCACTCTCAACTACCCTTTACATGGAAGATTTTTCGAAAACGTTTCTTTTTTTAAATGGCTCTAACGATTTTTATTAAAATATCGTACATTAAAGATATATACCTGACAACTAAAATGTATATCTTGAATTTTCGGGGATTAGCCTCTGAAGACCACTTTATTCTGTATGAATTTTGAGGAATTTTGCATAACTGCTACACCATAAGAGATAGACAAAAATCTTACCACACAAACAATGTAGAGCACATTAAAACGCACAATTTATGCTATATACATTTTTTTCGCAAGTAGATCGTTTTTGAGAGATTCCTTGTTCTGGGTTTCAGCCTTGAAAAGCTTATACTTTTCTCATACGGGAATTTGTCAACAAACTAAGGAATTTCAGTCACATAGCAACCAGCATTTGACTATCACTTTAAACTACGCTACTCCCTTATTTCACTTCTACTTGCAAGGAAACAAGTAATAAGCCTATTTCTGCTAATTTGTTCTCGATTGGATGAAGTAAATATTAAGCTTTTTAAAAATAATTTGTTGCAGAGATGTAGAGAAAGTCATGTGAATGCAACACATCAGATTCTTGTTACAGTTATGAGGAGTTTAAATTTGTTTCCGGAGCGATCTGACAATAGCTGAAGAAATCAGACTGATATACTTCAGGAATTAAAGCGTTAAAACTCTGTATTTCTCTTATGAGATACTAACGTTTCTGTGCCAAACAGTAAATTAGATGTCTCGCATTCGCATGCCTTTTCTAATTCTGACTACTTAAATGCTTTTCCTTTGTCAAGGCCCAGAAATGTCGCTACTCTCCTCGTAATTTCAGTTCCTCTCAGTTCATAATGTCCATTACTCGCTACATTTAATAAGGTTATATGTTACTTGGTTAGTTGAAAGTAATTGGGGCGCATTTTCTGTACTTGTCTGACCTCGGCTGCAAAAGTCTTGGTAATTAGCTTTGCTGCCGTGCTGCGCATTTCCGTGTCTTTCTCAGCTTGATGCGAATCTATTGTTTGTTCATTACACATAGTATTAATACAATCAGCACTCGACCGTGCACGCCCCTTAGATACCGCGGCGAATACACGAACTTAGCATTAGTGCCACGCCTCAATAAATTGCATCGCATTACTGTAGTAGCATGCTGGAGCCAACGGTCACTTAACCAGTCACGTGTAAACTAACAAAAAGTCGATGAAACAACGTTTTTATGAAGTCTCTCAATATAAATTAGTGTAACGCAGACACATAACAAAGGGAGATACAACATACAAAAACAACAATATTATCACCTTGAAATGTCAAACAATTTTTCTTTATTTTTTTTTTAAGTTTCTGATTTTTTTAAAATACAGTTCCTGAGGCTTGTCAGGACTCCGGCGTTGTATTCCTTTTTCCCCCAGTTTTGTTCATTTCGTTAGTTAAACTATTAATTTAACGTTTTCTTTCTACAAACACATAAACACCCATGCTCAAGGAGGGACTCGAACCCACGATCCCCTGCGCCACGAAGCATCAAAGTGACACGCTTTAGCGACCCCGGCCAACAAACGAATGGTGCTCAAGTAGTCTGAAATATGTAGATGCCTTTCGTTACTCTTATATGACATGATTAACTATTCTGCATGCTCATGTGAATCTTACGTTTTTCTGATGACATTTTTCGTAGTATCAAATTTGGATAGTAGGTACATTTCACACACACACACACACACACACACACAAACACACACACACTATATATATATATACATGCACATATTAATTATAATATGAGTGTTTAATTTCATAATGAGAAATAAAACTGCTGCGAAAGACAAGTTTAGAGCGAAAAATGAAAATGAAATGGAGTTTTATTTATGGACGCTCTTTAACTACTGTGGTTCTCAGCGTCCCACTAGCCCATTGCTCAGAGGCCTCTCTATCTGTCTTGAGGTTCTTTTACGTTCCGTAAATCTACGACACGAGACCAACGGCTTTACTTCCCTTCCCATGGAAGCCATGCTAAGGATTTCTATGAGCGAAAAAGATCTGTCGTCCTCCGCCGGGTTTGAACCTCTCTTCATCTCGGCAACAAATCATTATTAAAATGCTAATGCTTCTATTTACTTCATGCTAATCGTGAAAAAAATAGCAGAAATAGTCTTATGACTTGCTTCCTTGTAAGTAGAAGCAAAATAAGGGAGTACCATAGGTTAAAGTGATAGTAATAAGCTGGTTGCTATGTGACTGAAGTTCCTTTGTTTGTATGGACAAGAGTTGACAAATTCCTGTAGAGAAAAGTATAAGTTTTCAAAGCTGAAATCAATAACAATGAATATCTCAAAAACGATAAACTGTACGAAAAAAATGTATATTACATAAATTGTGTGTTTTAACTTGCTCTACATTTTTGTGTGGTAACTTTTAGTCCGTCTCTTACGGTTTAGCAGTTATGCAAAATTCCGTAAAATTCATCCAGAATAAAGTAGTCTTCAGAGGCTATTCCCAGAAAATTCAAGATATACATTTTATTTTTCAGGTAAATATCTTTAATATACCATATTTTAGTCAAAATCATTAAAGTCATTTTTGAGGAAATCAAAATTTTCGAAAAAAGTTCCATGTAAAGGGGGTTTGGGGTGAGAGAATTTTCTTTAAAATCTTCCTGTCGCATCCTTCGAAGATACTAAACCTAAATACCAAGTTTGGTTTATGACGGTGTTTTCGTTTTTGAGCTATGCTGACACAGACACACAACACACACATGCACACAAGACACACAGACACACACATACGGACACTTTCCTAAAACTGTTTCTTTTTTTTTGGATTCTGAGGGTCCCAAAACGTATATTTCCGGTGAAATCTCGGTATCGAATTTTTGGTTGCATTGCAATTCCCTCTCTATACACTATGTATACTTTTTATTTTTACAATAAAAATTAGATGTGCCCCATTCACATGACTTTCTCTACATCTCTGCAACAAATTATTGTTAAACAGCTTATACTTCTATTTATTTCATGTTAATCAAAAAAATTAGAAGAAATAGTCATATTACATGCTTCCTTGTAAGTAGAAGCGAAATAAGGGAGTACCATAAGTTAAAGTGATAGCCAAAAGCTGGTTACTATGTGACTGAAGTTCCTTTGTTTACATGGACAGGAGTTGACACGTTCCTGTATGAGAAAGTATTCATTTTTCAAAGCTGAAAATAAAAACAGGAATATCTAAAAAACGATCAACTCCACGAAAAATATGTCTATAACATAAATTGTGTGTTTTTAACGTGCTATACATTTTTTGTGTAGTAAATTTTTGTCCATCTGTTACAGTTTATCAGTTATGCAAAATTCCGTAAAATTCATCCAGAATAGAGTAGTCTTCAGAGGCTATTCCCAGAAAATTTAAGATATACATTTTATTTGTCAGACAATTTTAATCAAAATCGTTAGAGCCTCTTTTGAGAAAATAAAAAATTCCGCAAAAAGTTCATGTAAAGGGTATTTGGGGGTAGGGTTTTTTTTTTTTTTTTTTTTTTTTTTCGAAATCTTCATGTCCCAGCCTTGGATCAAACTTAAATACCTAGTTTAGTATTCAACTGTCTTTTCGTTTTTGAGCTATGGTGTCCACAGACACACACACAGACAGATGCACACATTTGTAAAAATGCTTTTTTGGACACAGGAGGTCCTAAAACATGTATTTCTGGTGAAATCTCGGTGTCGATTTTTTTGGGTGGAATACAATATTTCCTCTATACACTATGTACATAGTACGTGTAGAGAAAGTAACGATGTAATGTTTTATTTAAACTATATAAATAATTAATATTTAAATGTGAAAGCGTTAAAATTCCTTAAAAACTTTACTTTTAACTAAACTTTACTTTAAGTAATAAAGTAAAACTACATATTATGTTGTATATTGACTTGCGATTAACAAGAAATCCAAACAAGCTTTCATACAGTCATCAAGAAGGAAATTCGTTTAGTAAGAAGGAAATTCGAGGATCACAGTTCGGTAATCACAACCTCTGTAAGAAGTCAACAGTATACTTAGATACAAGTATGCCTTTTTCTTAAACCAGATTAATGTTATGGCCTATAGCTCTTTAAGAGTTCTGAGCATAATTTCCCTCGAAAGGAAAGGTCAACTGGACACACAAGGTATGTCTGAGAAGAACATCACTACAATATGTCTTAATACCGAAACCCGTAGGACGGAAATACTCTACACGGGTGTACATAAACGTTCCTCAATGTGGAAAATTCTTTATTTACTCCTAGTGCCCAGTTATGTTAGAAGTAGTCAGTTGGAACGCTGGGGGACGCATTGCTTACAGGACACCATAATTTATCGATTGGGGCTACACATCAATGAAGTGGAGGAGCCGGAGGAGGTCCCAGGCCGGCAGACAGAGACACGCTGAAGTCCCGAACATTACTATTCCCAAGAATCACGCACATCGATATTAATGCCTACGATGGCGACCATGGGTAAATATCTTTCCATCATCTGTCCGTCAATGTTGACATTGCAGGAATTGGAAGCACACCTGAAACATGTATGATATGCGGGAAAGAAGAATCATGATAATGCACACCACGCCGGCATTTGCCTTAGCGACCAGGGGAAAACCACGAAAACTCCCATAGTCAGAGTTGGCAACCCATGGGAATCCAACTCGGGATCTCCAACTGTGAGCGTCATACGTTACTGCGGAGCTATCTCGCTCGGTGCATTTACAATGAGACAGTACGCATTTTAGAATCTGAGAGCGTTTCAATATAAAATATTGTTTTGTTTTTTGTTGTTTTTTTCACACAAGCCGTGTGTAGAACACAAGTTGGATATGAAGTGTAGACTGAAAAATGCAATGCAATAGCTGGGATTTGAAACACGGATACCCGGATCACTAGCCCATTGCTCTAGCATTGCTACCTCGGCAACATAATAGTAGAACATTAAATCCCCCAAGTGCACGCATGTTTTCCGACAAACCACAAGGTCCCGAGAAACCACAATATTTCATGAGGTATAGGCATCTGGATAATCTGAAAATCGTCGTCGAGGTACTTCTGCTAAGCTTAAAAAGTGTTGACGGAAGAATTTTAATCAGTTAGGATTAAGAATAATCCTGTAAATAATGTTCTCAAATTATACACAAATCCAATTCAAGTAGACATATTTCACGAGGATATTTCTGATATTCCTTCCCCAGGGAGGGAAACTGCTAGATGTATAGCTAATACATTTAGGTCAACGGGATCGCAAAATGCTAAACTAAGAAGAAAAAATGTATACAGAACATTACATACATACAGCAATTAAATGTTTACTTTCTCTACATGTACTATGAATATAGTGTATAGAGAAGATTATTGTAATGCACCCAAACATTTGATACCGAGATTTCACCGGAAATATATGATTTTGAGATCCCCTGGATGCAAAAATAGCATTTATAGAAAAATGTCCGTGTGTGTGTGAGTCTGTCTGTTTGTCTA
This sequence comes from Hymenopus coronatus, assembly GCA_030762935.1. NCBI lineage: Eukaryota > Metazoa > Arthropoda > Insecta > Mantodea > Hymenopodidae > Hymenopus > Hymenopus coronatus. The sequence continues at coordinate 112,663,408 of CM060888.1, read as the reverse complement.
TGTGTATGTGTGTGTGAGTTTGGACAGCATAGTTCAAAAACGAAAAAAAAAAAAAAAAAACGGTTAAATACCAAACTTGGTATTTAAGTTTGGTATCTTCCAAGGATGCGACACAAACTACTCTTTACATAGAAAATGTTTTGAATTTTTTGTTTTTCTTAAAAATGCTCTAACGATTTTGATTAAAATACCACATATTAAAGCAATTTTTACCACAAATAAAATGTATATCTTGAATTTTCTGAATTTTCTAAAGACCTGTTTATTTTGGATGAATTTTGCTTAATTTGACATAACTAGTAAACCATAAGAGATAGACAAAAACTTCCTATACAAAAAATGTAGATCTTCTTAAAACACAAAAGTTATGTCATATACATTTTTTTTTCGTGGAGCTTACCTTTTTCGAGGTATTCCCTGTTATTAGTTTTAATTGTGAAGTACTTATACTTTTCTCAGATGGGAATGCCCATTTTTCTTTTGTTCTACTCCTGGTCAAGCAAAGAAGCGATTTGCAATGACAATCGCATAACGACAGATTTTAAAACATTTGACTATGACTTTAGCCTAGTACATTCCTTTAGTTCCACTCTACTTATAAGAAACTATAATAAAATTCTGCTAATGTTTATCTAGATTAGAGCGGTGCTGAAAGAAAAATTATCTGTTGTAAGAAGTGTATTTGTAGATTAGCTAGAGAAAGTCATGTGAATGTAACACATAAGGTTTTTAAAATTGAAACCTTACAGAGTGACGTATATATTTATTTTTTATCATAAGGAATGTTAAAACTACCCTCACTTATTGGAGTTCTGCAGCGGTCTACTTTCAAAAGCTAGCGACTATTTTAGTATGCTTTAATTTAATTCAAGAAAGCACTGAAGTGGAAAATGCGTGTCTATTTAATTCCTGTTTGCCTTTTTTTTTTTTTCAAGTAGTAATCAATGTCTACGTTAGAGACGGGGAATGAATACTCGACAAATTAATCTGCTACGCAACAGGTCAACTCTGCAGGAGCAGGACCTACTGACCTACTGTCCCCTCGTGTATCTGAGGACATGGGGTACGGTAGTAGGCCATCCAATTACCAGGGGCATGACGATCGCTGTTAAACAATATGAATTCATACAATGAATTTGTCAGAGTGATCGAAAATACTTTGTGTGTGATAGAATTGGGTCTTGAAAGTGTCGCAACTTGATCAAAAAAATCTTAATGCGTTCCATTCACACGACTTTCTCTACATCTCTGCCATAAATGATTGTTAATAAGCCTGTTTTTCTATTTACTTCATACTAATCGAGAAAAATTAGCAGAAATAGTCCCATTGCTTGCTTCATTGTAAGTAGTAGGGAAATAAGGGAGCACCATAGATTAAAGTGACACTCAAAAGCTGTTGCTATGTAACTGAAGTTCCTTTGTATGTATGGATATAAAATGATAAATTATCCATTAGAAAAGTATTTAAAGCTGAAACCAATAAGTAGGAAAATTAAAAAACAATCAACTCCACGAAAAAAATGCATATAACATAATTTGTATGTTTTAATGTGCTCTACATTTTTTGTGAAGTAAGTTTTTGTCTATTTCTTACGGTTTACCAGTTATGCAACATTTCTTAAAATTCATCCAGCATAAAGTGGTCTCCAGAGTGTATTCCCAGAAAATTGAAAATATACATGTTATTTGGCATGTAAATATCTTAAATATAAGAAATTATAATCAAAATCATTAGAGTCATTTTTAAGTTAATCAAATTTTTCTGAATTTTTTTCCATGAAGGGTAGTTGAAGGTGAGGGATATTCTTGAAAATGTTTGTGTCGCAGCTTGGAAAATACTGAACTTAAATAATAAGTTTGGTATTTAACGGACTTTTCATTTTTGCTCATAGACACTACACACACACACACGGACATTTTTCTAAAAATGTTTTTTCTTTTGGATTCAGGGGATTCTGAAACATGTATTTTCGGTGAAATCTCGGGAATGAATTTTTGGGTGCAGTCCAACACCTTCTCTATACACTATTAGTACGTCTAGAGAAAGTAAAAAGGAACAAAAGTGTCTCTTTTTACGCCATGAAATAGGTTTTTGTTTTCACTGTTAGTATTAGTGATATCAATAGGTAGTTATCATTGGATGTTATGCCATCAGGTATTGTCCTAATTTCTTTACTGGAGATAATATTCGATTACTTACTAAATCATCAAAATTAGTTGTTTAAAGCAACCAAAAGGTACCAATATTAAGAGCATGAAGGTCAGATGAAAAAATGCCTTGACTGCCTCCGTAGTCGAGTGGTCAGCGAGCTGACTTCTCCTCCGGAGGACATGAGTTCCATTATCGGCTGGGGCGGAGAATGTTTCTTTAACCAGAATTATTCCCCGTCCCCCACAGGATCTGAAAGTATGAATGTGAGGGTAAATGTTCATGTGTTTAGATATATAAAAATGAATAACCTAATTTCTAAACCTACAGTAATACGACTGGTTTTCAACTCAAAGTCCCCGATGTTTCGATTAAAGTAAAAGTGAGCTGTACAAATGAAACAATTAAAAAAATTGCCTTATGATGCATAGTTATTAATAATTTTAGAATGTGTACATTAATAAATTGAATGTGAAATTTACTTCAAAGCTTAAATGAGGTATATTTTTCTGATTTTAAGAAACACACTCACACATACTCTCTCTCCCTCTCTCTCACACACACAAACAAGGCAAACATTAAGACACTGTGTTATTTTATAAGAGCTGGTATAAAAACTGCAGTTACTACTAAATATATATTATTGTTGTTATAATTATGATTATTGATGGTATTGTTATGATCATTGAACACTAAGTAAGGTCTCTGAAAACCTTTGCATAGATGTGATTGAGAAGAGTTTTTGTTACTGAAGCCTGGGGCGTTTTTTCCATGATCGCAATAATGAATTCTATAACCAAAGTAGCATTACAAATAAAACTATCTTACCCTGAGGAGATATAGTTTAAAAGGGGATACTTACACTTCTAATAATATTGTTATGCTAGAAGCATCTCCATATATAATTAAACTTGACAACGTAATCAATGTAAACAGAATGATGTTGATATAAAATTTGTTCCTGCATCGGTACATGTATGCTCAGTAGAATAGCACTAAAGAGGTTCATTAACGAGAATTTCAGTAACAAAATGTGATAAAATAATTTCAACTTGGAAGAAAGTGTGTACACTGCGAGGGATCGAAACGCAGGTTCCCCGAGGCAATTTGTGTCCCTCGGGATAAATCCCTCTAGCTACAACCATGTACACTATGAAGAATCATACCTTCCCCTCCTGTATGTAGAACATACTACTCAACTGCTATTCTGAATTGTTATACGTATACTTGGTTTTCATGGATTTCGATTACAAAAATGTAATTGGTTAACTCATTAGTAATTGTGTTACATGTTTTAATTATTGTAATTTATGTATTTTGCAAATACGGCGAATATTTTTAAGCAGTTGCTATTGCTTTTACAAAAATTGTCTTATGTGTAAGTTAGTATGAACAATAATGTTATGATAAGTGATGTTCTGCATTTTTTCATTGCTCCATTTGTACCGCGTCTTTAACTGTTTTGTCCTGGGAGCGGCGTTTCCCTGGGGCACATATTGTCTATCGGCAACGGTGTTAGCTCGAGCATTGTCACGAATTTCTATTCATCTTTTAATCATTAGATTATTTACACTTTTACACTCACATTCAAACTGCCAGTCTCTAGGGAGGATAGGGACTACTCTGGGCCAGAGAAGACATCCTACCCTCCGGCTAAGAGCGAACTCAGGACCTGTCACATGGCATTAAGGTGTTCTATTGACTGAGCTACGGAGCCAGAGAGTTTTACATGCAAATCTGTTGCCTATTTTTACTAACCCTATACGCATAGTAAGTACAAAGGTGGTGTATTCCATCCAAACATTCAACACGAAAGATTCACAGAAAATACGCGTTTTAAGAGTTCCTGAATCTAAAAAAGCAAGTATTTTATAAAAAGATAAGTGTGTCTGATTGTGTTTCTACTTCTTTGTGAGTGCTTGAACAGTTATCTAAAAGAACAAGGTCAGTTAAATACCAAATTTGTTATTTATGTCAGGAACTTCCAAAAATGCAACATGAAGATTTTCAAGATGATCCCCCAGCTCAAACTATCCTTTACATGAAACATTCTTTTCCTAAAATCGTTAATATGCTCAAAATCGCTCTAAAGTTTTTTACTTTCTCTAGCCTCACATGTACACATGCAATGTACATAGCGATAGAGAAGGTATTGTAATGCACCCAAAAATTCAAAACCGAGATTTCACCGGAAATATATGTTTTGGGGTCCCCTGAGTCCGAAAAAAGCATTTTTAAAAAAAGGTCCGTGTGTGTGTGTCATCAGACAGTATAGCCCCAAAACGAAAATACCATTAAAAATCAAACTTGGTATTTAGGTTTAGTATCTTCCAAGGATGCGACACGAAGATTTTCAAAAAAAAAAATCCCCCCACCACAAACTACCCTTTACATGGAAAAAATTTCGAAAATTTTGATTTTCTTAAAAATGAGTATAACGATTTTGTTTAAAATCCCGTATATTAAAGCTATTTATATCCGAAATAAAATTTATATCTCGAATTTTTTGGGAATATCCTCTGAAGACCTGTTTATTCTGGATGAATGTTGCCGAATTTTGCTTAACTACTAAACCGTAAGAGATATAAAAAAAATTCACGACACAGAAAATGTTGATCTGATCAAAACACACAATTTATGTCCTTTACTTTTTTGTTGCGAAGGTAACCGTTTCCGAGATATTCCTTGTTATTGGTTTCAATTGTGAAGTACTTAAACTTTTCTCAGACAGGAAGTGTCCGCTTTTCTTTTGTTCTACTTCTAGCTAAGCAAAGAAGTGATTTGCAATGACAATCGCATAACGACAGCTTTTAAAACATTTGACAATCACTTTAACATAGCGCATTCCCCTTATTCCGTTCTATTTATAAGCAATTAAGTAATAAGAACATTCTGCTAATATTTATCTCAATTAGCATTGTGTACAAAGAAGAATAATCTTTTGTAGGAGGTTTGTAGAGCAGTTAGAGAAAGTCATGTGAGTGTAACACATCATATTTTTAAAAAATCTGATGTGTTACACTCACATGACTTTCTGTAGCTCTTCTACAAATTTCTTACATAAGGTTATTCTTCTTCCTGCACCTTGCTAATCGAGATAATCATTAGCAGAATGTTTTACTACTTAGTTCCTTACATGTAGAAAGAAAATAAGGGAATACACTAGGGTAAAACCGATAGTCAATTGTTTTAATCGTTATTCGATTGTCATTGTAAATCGCTTCCTTGCTTGGCCAGGAGTAGAACAAAAGAAAAACAGACACTTTCTGTCTGAGAAAAGTTTAAGTACTTACAACTGAAACCAAAAACAAGGCATATCTCGGAAACGGTTACCTCCACAACAAAAATGTAAAGGACATAAATTGTGTGTTTTGATCAGATCAACATTTTCTGTGTTGTAAGTTTTTGTCTCTTACCGTTTAGCAGTTAAGCAAAATGTAGCAAAATTCATCCAGAATAAAGTGCTCTTCAGGGCCTATTCCCAAAAAATTCGAGATATACATTTTATTTGGTATGTAAATATCTTTAACATACTGGGATTTTAATCAAAATCGTTAGAGCCAATTTTTAGAAAATCAAAATTTTCGAAATTTGTTCCATGTAAGGGGTAATTGGGGGTGGGGGGATGTTCTTGAAAATCTTCGTGTAGCTTCCTTGGAAGATACTTAATCTAAATACCAAGTTTAGTATTTAACGGTCTTTTCGTTTTTGAGCTATGCTGTCCACAGACACACACACATACACACGGACCTTTTTCTGAAAATTCTTTTTTTTGGATTCACGGTGTCCTAAAACATGTATTTCCGGTGAAATATCGGTATCAAATTTTGGGTGAAATGCAATTCTTCCTCTATAAGTAAAATGATCCCTGTGTGTGTGCATGTCTGTCTGTCTACGGACAGCATAGCCCCAAAACGAAAAGACCGTTAAATACCAAACTTGATATTTAGGTTTAGTATTTTCCAAGGATGCGACACGAAGATTTAAAAAAAAATATTCCCCCAGCACAAACTACCCTTTACATGGAGAAAATGTAAATTTTGATTTTCTTAAAAATGGCTCTAACGATTTTGATTAAAAACCCGTGTATTAAAACTGTTTATGTCGGAAATAAAATGTATAATTTTTTGGGAATAGCCTCTGAAGACCTCTTTATTCTGGATGAATATTGCTGCATTTTACTGAACTACTAAACCGTAAGAGATAGAAAAAAAAAAAAAAAAACTTACTGCACAAATAATGTACCTCATGACCAAGCACACAATTTTTGTCCTTTTCGTTTTTATTGTGGAGGTAACCGTTTTCAAGATAAACTTTTCTCACACAGGAAGTGTCTCTTTTTATTTTTGTTCTACTCCTGGCCAAGCAAAGAAGTGATTTGCAATGACAATCGCATAACGAAGCTTTCAAAACATTTGACAATCACTTTAGCATGGTGTATTCTCTAATTCTCTACTTATTAGGAACTAAGTAATAACATTCTGCTAACATTTATCTTGATTAGCATTGTGTACAAAGATGAATAATCTTTTGTAGGAGTTTTGTAGAGCAGCTAGAGAAAGCCATCAGATTTTTATTGATATACCACATGTTTGAAACATTGACAACATAAACAAAATGTATATTTGTAAGTTTTTAGGATTTGCCTATGAAGTCTCCTTCATTCTGTACGGTTATGCATTACTGCTAAACTGTAAGAGCTAGACAAAAATTTACGGCACAAAAACACATAATTTTAGTCATTTGCACTCAAAGTACATTTAAAGTACTTACAACATTGTAAGTCGCCATATCTCGACCTATCCATTTGCATCCAGTTTACTATTTCAGGGACAGTCGTTGTTATTGCTTTCAAATTTGCAATAATTAAACTATTTCTTGTTCGTTTTTTTTTTCTCCTGGTCAAGCAAATAAAACGTCATTTCAACATCATCACATAGTGACCGATTCTGAAGTTTTACATTCGTTTAAGCCTAATATAATCCCCTATTCACGTTATATCAACAAGAAATATCTGCCAGTATAAATCTCAATTAACGTGATGTAGATGGAAACATAAGAATTTTTAAGAATATTTTTGAAGAATTGATAGAGAATGTCAGCTGAATGTAATACATAATTTTCTTTTAGAAAAAATTCCCGGCACGAATCTGCCCAACCTATATGTCTGTGATTAACAAAGCTCAAACAAAAGAATACCTAATTTAACATTTAGGAACACATTCAGGGATTAATATGCAGCTTTCGTATCTAAAAATTACCATTTGCAATGAAAAAATTAGGTTGCTTACTGTTTAAAAACAAATTCTGAGAAAGCATTACCCCAACCTATAATTTAATACCGAAATTTCACTGGTAATACATTTTTGGAAGGCAACTGTATCAAACAAATTAATAAAATTAAGAGGTCATTTTTAAAAATGGTTTGGTTGTATGTCATAACTCAAAACGAAAAATCAGGTAACTACCTTACTTGCTATTTAACTTCAGTATCTTTCGAAAATGTGACTTAAAGATTTTCAACAAATTGCCCACCCCAAACTACTAAGCTATCCTTTATATAAAAACGTGTCCAAAATATTAATGTTCTCAAAAATGGAACTAACGATTTTGATTAAAGTATATGTTAAAGTTTTATTACATATAAAATTAATATCTTAATTTTTCTGGAATTCTCATGATTCTGGATGTCTTTGGTATAACTGGTAAACCATAACAAATGGACATAATCTTATTGATAAAAAATGTAAATCTCGTTAAAATGCACATTTAAGCCCTACCTATACATTATTTCTAGAGTAACCATTTCCGACATATTCCTTATTATTGATTTTAAAATGTTCAATACTTAGACTTTTCTCAATTTTTTCCCTGGTCTTGGAAAGACAAATCAAGCTTCCATTACATCACATAGCGAACAGCATTTAAAATATTTGTCTATCAGTTTAGCCTATGATATTCACCTTTCACTTCTGCTTAGTTGGAACTAAATAAAAAAACAATGTTTATCTCAATTAGCTTGAAGTAGAGAAAGAATAAGCTTTTGTAAGAATAATTTTTGCAAAATATATAGAGAAAGAGAATACAATAGATCAGACATCACAGATTGGTTTGTTCACTTTGAATTTCGATTACTAGGTATAGATATTCGTTTGCTTGAATTCTAGCTTTGCGTTTGCTATACCGTCTGCATGGATTTAGGTTGAATGTTAAGTTTGCTTTTTGAGCAACTGCAGACATTTGATGCATGCCTATGATGTGTCTTGGAAGTCTTGAAGGTGATTTAGCTCGTCTTCGTGCAGGTCTCTTCTTGAATGGATGATATATCTATATCGTGCCAATAATAGCACCTTGAAGAGTAGTTGATCTAAAGTCTAGATGAAGCTTCCAGCCCAACAATGTTCCAGAATCGAGCACTGTCCATGGTTTAATATTCCATGTTGTGTGTTTACATTATTCGAAGTGTCTATTAGCGTATGATCTGGCAGAAAATATTTGGATAAATTGGATAGGTGTCGCAAGAGTGGCCCCCCAGATCCCCAGACTTTAATGCCGCAGAGTATTTTTTCTAGGATTACAAGAGAAATCATATGCACCAGGAATTACCTTCTTACAGAAATCACGTCATTAATAGAATTCGCGTAGCTAGTGTAACTATAATATCTCCAATTTTACGTGGGTTGGCGAAGGGCTAAAAATGAGGGTCGCATTAAGGTGCGGATCAGAACAGATCTTATTTTAAAAATCATCTGTGAGCTTCCTCATGATCACGACAGAAACCGCTGTAGCGATCGCGAATAGGCCACCCAGCTCTGCTCAGTATCTAATTGATCCTTTCTATACTTTGTAGACTACCGAAGTATTGTTGGCCTCAAGTAGAATAATAAATGATTTGTTAGCTATAAGTATACCCATATATTCATTTTCGTATTGTTTGGCGTTGGGCACAGTTGCTGGGGGTAAGCGTCATTTGACCACATGCTACGTCCATTATTGCACTCTGCCCCTATGTTTTGTGTAGACGAGGCAGAAGATGCAGTGACCTGAGGTAGGACCTGATTCACTGGAATTGCCGTGCTAGAATTGTTTTTCTCTTTAACATGCTGATATGAACTTGATAAATTCAAACAATATCATTATATAGCTATAAGAAAAATATTAAAAACATTCAGAGCAGGTATGAACAAACCTTGTGATATTTGACAGGCAACCCCCAAGCCGATTGGCATCACATAGTTTGGAAGAAACGATAGATGAAGAAACAGACATTGAGTGCAGTGGTGGCTGTTGATTATTAGATAAAAAAATACTGATTTTATATATTATATATAGAGGGTGGGAGGTGAATAAGTGGAAATAATTTGGTATTTAGTAGATACCAATGCATATAACACACAATTGTTTGTCATTTTGTCCGCATACAAACAGCATTGTCGTAAATGAAGCACAAATTTGAGGGTGTAATGAGTTCCGCACGGCCTGAGCTCTGTGTATGCTGTTTTCCGTACATCACTCCACCTATAGCCCAGCAGGACAAAAGTGTAGGGCAGAAGAGTGTCGACTTTATTGGCTTTTACGTAAACAACCAAACGTCTGAGAGAGGAGTCATATCCATCCTAGATATATCGCAAATATTTCCACTTAAACATAATTTTAGAAAATAGCGAAAAAAACTCATCACATCACCTCAAACGCTGATACAAATATTTATATTTTTGACTCCCACCTGTGTACGCACACACACAAACAAACACACACAGAGGGGATAAACTATATAAGACAATAATGTAGAACCAAACACAAACAAAAGTTTAGTTGTAAGATAGTTTAATATCTATTTAAATACACAACATAATGCTTACAGATGACTCACATTTTTGAAGACGTTTCATTTTGCACTGATATCAATTTTAGCTGCAAATCCAACCTTATTCTTGCAGTTTCAACAAGCATTGAATTACAGAAGAATCGATATCATTTCCAGCAAATCGTTATGTCTTTAGATTTCTAGGACGGGAATATATATATATTAAATGAGAAGAGATGGAATATAATACAAATGCCCTCGTGTAAATGTATCAATGGGCTTTAAGCGTGGTTAAAATGGACAGCCCCATGTCAGTAAGTTTACTGGCATGTAAATCTCCTGCGGGGTAAATTTAGACACAGACACGACGCTGATATGATTCTGGTAATTGAACAGAGTGGCTAATAAACAAAGTATTATTTAGCATGGAAGGTCAAATCTGTATAAACAAAAATAAAATCTGTCATGACAGTTTCCAATTGAAACTCTGTCATGGTCTGACACTGCTTGCCGATAAGTATGCCTTACAAGAGTATATGAACATTCTAGTGGATAAAAAGTAGCCCATTTCGCTAAACTTGAATACTGCTTTTCTCTCCTTAAAATTTACACTTTGATTCCTCTCAGCCAGTTTCAGTTATCTATCTGTTTGGACTACAAAACAAACAGAAATATAAAAAGTAATAAATGATCGATGTTATAATAGTTGGAAATTGAAAACGTGATCAAAGTCGGTTATATAAAAGAGGATTCGATAGGATTGGTATACTAAGAAATTCTAACCAATTGCAAAATAATTGGGCATTCTAGAGGAAGGTAACGTACAAGTGTTGCTAGTGTTGATAAACAGCCCAATTGCTACCTATTTGATGTGTGTAAATATGGAGCTGTTGAGCCATATGGTATTTAACAGCTTTCATCAACGACGAGTAGACGATGGTATAAGTTATTGCAGTGTGTGTCTATATATATAGTGTGGCGGTTTTGGTTTGTGACTTTGGAGGGGGAGAAGAAACAGGATGGGATGCCGTCTAGCTTAGAAAATGGCATGATGATCTCAGGGTTTGTAGGGAGGAACATTAATGAAACTCTCTCACCTGTTCCTGAGTGCCCTTTATTGTCCCGCACTTGACATTTCGCAAGTTTAAATTCCAAGAATTTGTTTCAGGACTGAGCCTCGCCAGAAACCGTTCACAAATTAAATTAACTATTTCACCTTTCGCGTCACGCTAATCTCCCTCTTAATTCCCTTCCCACGCTAATCAACTTCTTCACATCGCAGACTTGTACATTATCGTTATGCCACGAGCAATAACGGTCGCGGGCTCACTACACGGTGTCTGACGTTCAAATGAAGATGTGAACACCGTCTTTTTCGGATCTCCCGCAGCTAGACCAGAATCTATTCGCCGCCCATTTTCTAGAATGTGTCTAGACTTTCGTTATTTTGATTACTTTCACCGATTTTATTGGCTGAGAATATGTTGCATTTTTACATTTTGTCATATTTTCAATGGGTCTCACAATTTTAGACGCCACGCTATGTTCCTACGACTATTAACATTTTAACACGGCTGATTACACATTCTCCGTTTGGTGGAGCGTGAATTTCGTCTGGGTATTTCTCCTCATTGTCTGCAGCTCTGAACTTCTAGGCTTTGAAATACCAGTTTCTTTTGTTCCCTAATGACTCGTTATGGCTTCCTCTTGCTGAACATATGATCTTTCCCTCTTAGCGATTCTATTTCTGATATTCGTATCCCTTTTAACATAGCTAGCTTTATTTAATTAGTTTTGATTCTGTTTTTATTCGTGATTGCATTCTTTATTACTTTATTTATGTCCTTAAATTCCCTCTGTTTATTGCATTACTTTTCTTTCTTCTTTATTTAATTCGTTATATTCCTTTCGTTTCTTTTCATTTTTTATTATTAAGTTACTCTTATTTATCTGTCGGGTTTTATCACTTCAATAGACATTTAGCCTATGAAGATGGATGAACCAACACAGCTAATCCTGTACACGAAGCATCATTATTATTATTATCATTATTATTATTAATATCATTATTCAGCATAATCATCAATTTCGTAATTTACTGTAGGATACTAATCCAGGAGCTTATATTTCTTAGTGCTACAGATGTTTACGAAACGGGCTGTGACTTACGACTTCTCTGCTAAGGCTGGAAATAAGACGGCTGGTTCGATCGATGTCCAGTAGGTGGAAGGGGGAAGACTTCTGCGCGAAATGACCAGCAGTTGTAGTGACAAGCATTCTGTACACGTCAGCAACAACCCCCACACAAGCCCCACCCTTCACGTCCTGCGAGGGAAGCAAAAGTCATCCCGTCTATTCGACCACGAAAAGTCCGGCTCTCCAGAAATAATGGACAAAATATCGAGATAACCAAGTTTTTTCAAGCACCATTGCAGATTAACAGATTTCTTCTACAGTGCCTTCCTTCCTTTAAGTTTTGAATTGCACTCTAAAGTACAAGGTTAAAAATAAGTCACCAAATAGATGTTGTTCGTGTGAAAATAAATTTTCAAATATTTAATGTGTCCCATTCACATGACTTGTTTACATCACCGTAACGAATTATTGTTAAAAACTTATTCTTTATATAAATTGCATGTTTCAATGACATCTACATATTTAATGTGGTAAGCTTTTGCCCATCTTTTATGCAAAATTTAGCAATTTTCATCGAGAATAAAGCTCTCTTCACAGAAACTTCGAATATCAAAATATATCACTGATGTAGAAAGTATCATAATTACGAGTGTCATAATAAGCCAGTTTGTGTACAGCAATTATTATATTTCAGCAAAAACAATAAACAGGATTAGGGTGACTCACTCAGCGTCCACACTGTTAAGTAAAAGGGGTAAAACGAAGTTCGCTCCCGCCAGTTGAGCAGTTATTCCCGTCCACAGCTCCAACCGTACTATTGGTAACTACTTACGTCACAGTTTTGGAAAAGTAAACTACTATACAAATTGTCAGAATGACGTAATATGTAACATTGCTGCGACCTGGTGGGAAAGAACAGAATCATTCATCCTCCACTACATTTTAGCAAGCCATCGTGGGGGAGTACCAGGTCAATTCAGCTCGCAACATCGCCTTAGGATGGCCTTCTCTTCGCTTGCTGCCTAGTCATCTAGGGTAGACAAAAGTGGGGTTTCCTTCGGCTTGAATAAAATTGGGGACATTATACTTCTGGTAAGTCAAAATGCTATAAATATGAAAACTCACTTTTGTTCAGGATAATCAGATGCTTAATTCATATCTAAATTTCCACTAGGATTTTCCTCATTGCCTGTAACTTATTTGTAACATTTATAATTTATGAGCCGGGTTCACAAACTACAATTCGTGTTTTTTTCCAGTTTCGTAAAAATCTTGTTTGCGTAAAGATTCCCCCTGGGGTTTTGTATAGAACATTGCCTAGGATTACTGCAGTAAACATTTCCACAACGACAGGGCTTAACTTGAAATAGCCCCGTTCAGTTCCGCAACTCTTTTAAAAGTACAAAAGAATATCTCCGCAAATTAAATATGGGGCAGTTGGGCCACCTGATAGGGTCCATAAGCAAGACGAAACATATTGTGTTGCATCATGGGGTGGAACGATAATTGGAACTATCTTATTTATTATTGCTTTCATCCTTAACCTTCCTAATTCAGCAATTTTTATTTTGCATAAATCTTAATTTTCGCAGGATATATGACATTATAACAATGACCTGAAGGACTGATCCCACACACGATTCATACTCTGTGGCATCTCTTTAAATAAATACCGTTATCAAAACTGTACGTCGTTCGTCTCATTGAACGTTATTTTTTCGCTATTTGCATTGCTCGTATGGAGGACTTGCAAGCCAGCTCCTATGTTCACTTGAGCAGCAGACGGGCTGGATCAGAGAGAGAAGCCAGGATGGGAGATCAGTCTAGAGAATGAGAAAGAAGCAGATATAAACTTACGGTGAAATGCATAAAAGAAAAGATGATCAGGGAGCAAGTGATAGAATATGTGGTATTGGAAACCGGAGAATCTAGGGAAAATCACACAAGCAGCACAAATCTTCCATGTGACCCTCTGTTCGAACAGGGCCGCCTTGGTGAGAGGCAAGCTCAACAGTGGCGTCTGCACATTATTAGATATTAAAATTATAATAATGTAACTTCACTCTTAGTTACGTTTATTACACATTTAAAACAAGCAGCCAGTTTCATATAACTTCTTAAACTGAAAAATAAAAATTAGATGTGTTCCATTCACATGACTTTCTCTACATCTCTGTAACAAATTATTGTTTAAAAACTTATGCTTCTATTTACTTCATGTTAATTGAGAAAAAAATAGTAGAAATAGTTTTATTACTTGCTTCCTTGTAAGTAGAAGCGAAATAAGGACGCACCATAGGTTAAAGTGAAAGCCAAAAGCTGGTTGCTATGTGACTGAAGTTCCTTTATTTGTATGGACAAGAGTTTACAAATTCCTGTATGAGAAAAGTATAAGTTTATCAAAGCTGAAACCAAAAACAACTATCTCAAAAACGGCCGACTCAACGAAAAATATGTATATAACATAATTTGTGTGTTTTAACGTGCTCTACATTTTTTTTTTCATCTCTTATGGTTTAACAGTTATGCAAAATTCCGACAAATGTATCCAGAATAAAATATTCTTCAGAGGCTATTCCCAGAAAATTCAAGATATACATTTTATTTGTTAGGTAAATAACTTAATATTTGATATTTTAATCAGAATGGTTAGAGCCATTTTTAAGAAAATCAACATTTTCGAAAAAGTTCCATGTAAACGGTAGTTGGGTGTGGGCAGATTTTCTTGAAAATCTTCGTGTCGCATCCTTGAAAGATACTAAACTTAAATACCAAATTTGATATTCAACGGTCTTTTCGTTTTTGAGCTATGTTGTCCACAGATACACAGACACACACATAAGTACACACACGGACCTTTTTCTGAAAATGCTTTTTTTTTTTTTTTTGGATTCAGGGAAACCGAAAACATGTATTTCCGGTGAAATCTCGGTATCGAATGTTTGGGTGCATTACAATGCCTTCTCTATACACTATGTACATTTTACGTGTAGAGAAAGTAATAAGTATTTGACTTTTGTTTTTATTTAATGCTTAACAATGTTTTGTATCTAACAGCTATAAAGGCAACATTCACATTTATTATCTTATTATCTTATTTTCTTTCTTTTCTTTTATTTTCTTATTATATTTATTCTTTGTTAAAAGGTATGCGTTGAACATATTAGTTTCCATGTGTATTGAAGATAAAGCGTTGCATATGCGAAAAAATTGTATTTGGAATTGTATACTACTTGTAAAATCGTTAATGTAGTAAATATAATCACGGCCGCCTTTGGGAACTTAGCGTGCATTTCTTTTGAGGACAGCGCTACGCCGTGTTTGTTCTATTTCATTTGATATCGCGAACATCAAACGCTTTTGGTTTTCAAAAAAAATAGGGTTTACCAATTTTAAATGTTAAATATAAAGTGTCATTAAATTTCTCAGTTTTAAGTTTCCCTATTAAGTTACTTCCCCTTGGGAATATGAAGTTACCATGCTAACTTCATATACCCAAAGTCGCGGATTCAACCCCGGCGGAGGACGATGGATTTTTTCTGGCGTAAAAATCCTTAGCTTGGCCTCCTGCGAAAGGGAAGTAAAGTCGTTTGTTTACCGTGACGTATATTTACGGCACGTAAAAGAACCTGAAACCTGATAGAGAGGCCTCTGAGCAAAATTAAGCGGTCTTTCAAGCCCAATTCAGAACGGAACGCTAGAAACAACAGTGTTTCAAGAGCGTCCATAAATAAGGCGCCATTTACATTTCTCTTCCTCCCTCTCACTCTTTAATTTAACGGTAGACATCCACACTTCTGCCATATGTATATCGTGCTGAGGAACGTCTCAATCAAAAAGCTTCTAAATATAGTAAAAAAATCGTATAGTTTCCATTCAGATTACTTTTTCTACCTATTTAACAAAAAAGTATTCCAACTAAACCTTATTTTTCTATCTACTTCATGCCAATTAAGATAAAAATTCATAGAAATGGCCTTATTACTTAACTACTTATAAGAAGTGAAATAAGCAAATGAATTAGGCTAAGTCGATTTTCAAATTCTTTTAAAGATAGACAAAAGTTTACTAAACAAAACGTGTAGTTGACTGCCTCCGTAGTCGAGTGGTCAGCGAGCTGACTTCTCACCCGGAGGTCCCGGGTTCGATTCCCGGCTGGGCCGGAGAAATTTTCTTTAACCGGAATTATTCCCTATCCCCCATAGACTCTGGAAGTATGAATGTGAGAGTGAATGTGCGTGTGTTTAGTAATATAAAGTTTAACCTAATGTTCTGAACCTACAGTTTCACAAGTGAAAACCCCCCGATATGACCATTGATGTTAAAGGGGGCTATACAAATGAAGCAATTAAAAAAACAAAAAAAACATGTATATATTCTCCGAGATATTCCCTATTATTGGTTTCAATTTTAAAACGATGAAACGTTTGTCGAACAGGAATTTGTCATTCGTTTTCCTTCTCTACTATTCATGGCCATACAAAGAGTATCCATTTTAATCAAATACCAATTTGCTTTTAAAAGATTTGGCTATTGTTTTAGCGATTGTATTCTACAATTTCCCCGTCTACTTATAAAGAGCTGAGAAGTAGAGCCATTTGTGTTAATGTTTGTCTTGACTGGAATTAAATTAATAGAAGAATAAGCTTTGGTAATAATATTTAAAAACGGTATTTTCCGGGCTGTTGTGCCGTGGTGGTAGGTTAAAATCTAAACTGGAATTTCACCGATTTCTGTGGTCGGCATCTTCAGTGGCAGTCACTGTAGGAGGAGAATGCCACAAATATTCTAACATTCTCTATTTGGTGGTTGACTTCTTAGTGCGGTGGTAACGTGCCTGCTTACCAGGCGGGAGGCCCCGGTTCGTTTCCCGGTTCTGATGTAGATATTTTCTTCCGCTGGGAGACTTGGTTCCGTGTACACTCAGCCTCGTGAGGTACCTCGGAGAGCGTGTTTCATTTTACTCCGGTTGCTTATCAGTCTGTATGCAAGTCACACTCATTGAGGGTAAACGAAGGTAAAACGGAAGTCACTCTCGGCAGTTCTCCACTGGTGAGTTTTAACTTGAAATAGCCCCGTTAAGTTATGCAACTCTCTAAACTCTCTTAGCTCTACACACGTCAAATGCACTGTAACAGAGTCAGTAATTACTCCCATCAGTTAAAAAATATAAACAAGAGAAATAAAACATTCGGTATTTAAATCAAAGCAGTTATTGCCATTTTTAAGAAAATTAACATTTTCGAATATTTTTCCATGTAAAGGGTAGTATGGGGTGGGGGGATATTTCTCAAAATCTTCGTGTCGTATCCCCGAAAGATACTAAACTAAAATACCAAGTTTGGTATTTTTACCGTCTATTCGTTTTTGAGTTATCCTATTCACAGACACACGGACACACACGGACCTTTCTCTGAAAATGCTTTTCTTGGATACAGGGGACCCTAAATGGTGTATTTGCAGTGAAATCTCGGTATAGAATTTTTGGATGGAATGCAATACCTTCTCTGTACACTATGTACCTAGTACGTGCAGAGAAAGTTAAAAACATAACAATCACATTATTATTACTTCTATTTAATACAGATAATTTAGACTACATATTCTTTAATTATTAATAATCAACAAAACATATTGATTAAAACATTAAAGTTAGATTTTTTACATAAGTGCTTATTAAAAATTAGTTATAATACTGCCCTTGGAAATCTATTTTGCGTACTTCAGACACTCAGTCAAAATTAGATAATTTCCTTCTTCATTACATCATTACTTTTACCAGACAGAGAGGAAAGACTTATGTAATATTCGTGAAAAATTGGAGGCACATAATTGAGCAATCTAAGTACATCTTTAGGAATTTAGAGGCAATAGGGGTCTTTGATTTTTAGACTTACGTTTTAAATACGTTTTTGTCACAAATAAAAGATAGCAGCATTAATCAAACCTTTTGGAGCCCGCCTGCGTAGTGTGCTGGTAGCGTATCTGCCTCACGTTCAAAAGGTCGTGAGTTCGAATCTCGCTTAGGGTGAGTTGCCCGGATAAGGTTTTTTTACTGGGTTTTCCCTTATCCTGAGAAGACGAATGTCTAGCAACCTTAAGTTAAATGGACCCGGATGCACAATCGGTAACCCATGAGAGATAGACAAAAACTTACTACACAAAAAGTATAGATATCGATAAAACAGGCAATTTATATCATATACTTGTTTTTATCTTGGCCGATTTTAAGATATTCCTTGTTATTTATTTCAGTTTTAAAATACTTACTTTTCTGATAGTCAACTCCTGGCCACGGAAAGGATTTCAATCCCAGAGCAACCACTTTTTAAAACATGTGATTGTCGGTTTATCCTAATGTATTCCCTCATTTCCTTTCTACTTATAAGGAACTAAGTAACTTTTTAGCATGAAATAGATTAACAAAGTTAGATATTAGCAATAATTTGTTACAGAGATGTAGAGAAAGTCATGTGAATGGAGCACATCAGATTACTTTTATAAGTTTTCCACTGCTTCACAGTACTGATACTCAAAAGTCTGAATTTACTCTACTAAGAACTTAAATTGCGGTGTCCAATGTATATTTGTCATTTCTGTGTTCTGAGTGAACACAAGAAATAAACAGGAATGCAGTAGAAGTTATCTATTTTATTAGCACATACAGCAAGTTATGCTGGATCAGATCCGACCATGTTTCATAACAAGCGAGTCTGAGACCTGTAACTTACGAAAAGGCGTGCTTCACTCTAAACTAGATCTAGGAAAAGGTCTGTTACATTACCTTACTTTATCTAGATATTCTGGAACAAACTATTGTATAAAAGCCTTTGTTTCTATCTACTTCATGCTAATTGAGATAAACATTAGCAGCAATGTGATGATAACATATTTTTTGTACATAAATGTTACAAAAGGAATAAAAATGAGGTAAGCAAAAACGATGGTCATATATTTTAATACCATTCGCTATATGATGTGATTGCATTCTCCTTGCTTTACCAAGGAGGGAAAAGGAAACATTAACAGGAATGTGATTATAGCATATTTTTATACACAGATGGTGCAAAGGGAATAACAAATGAAGTAAGGAAATATGATAGTGAAATGTTTAATAACCGATCGCTATATAGTGTCATTGTATTCTCCTTGCATTAACAAATCATACAAATAGTTCCAATATGAGAAAAGTGTCAGTATTAGAAAATTTAAACCAATAACAGGTCCTGTCTCTAGAATTTTTGTTCCACAAAGGAGTATATTCTGCATAAACTATATGCTTTAACGATATCTATATTTGCTCTATAGTAAAGATTTGTGATCGTCTTCTCTTAGGTTTCCCCGTTATTTAAAACTCACTCAGAAAATTTAAGATTTCAATTTCATTGGTGAAACATACTGATTTTATTCGAAATTGTAAGTCATTTCTGAGAAAATCCGAATGTCCAAGTAAAGTTCCATGTAAAGGCTAGTTTGGAGTGCAGATATATTTTTGGATAACTTCGTGTAGTATCCTGGAAGATTGTGAACTTAAATATATTTTTTTTTTAGTTTAACGTCCTTTAACCTGGTTGGTCATTTCGGACGATTAATGAAATTCTTAAAATGATGCTCAAATGATCTCGGTGTCCACAGAGCTCAAAGTTACTCGACATCCGTCTTCTCAGGATAACGAAAAAACCCGAGAAAAAGAAACCTCATCCGGGTAACTCACCCTTAGCAAGATTCGAACTCGCGACCTGTTGAATGTGAGGCAGACACGCTACCATCTCACTACCCAGGAAGGTTAATATTAAATTCGGTTTTTAGTCGACACAGCCACTCACACACTCACTCTCCCACGCACGCACAGATGATATACACTTAAACTTTATTTCTAAATTATTTCTTTTGGATTCAGGAGGCCCCAAAACATATATTTCTGGATAAATCTCGACATCGTATTTTTGGGTGGGGTCTTATACTTCCCATACTTACTATACGTAGAAAAAAAAACATAATTTTTACTGGGCAATAACTGCATAGCACTATTATAAATCCTTATTATTTTTAATTCTTGTAGACCGAGACAAACATTAACAGAAAATTGTTATAATAGTTTCGTAAGAGATACAAAAGAGATACAAGTGGCTGAAGTGATAGTCAAATGTTTAAAAGTGTGCCACTATATGATGGTTTGGATTTTCACTTTTTGAATGACTACGAGAAAGAAAGAAAACAGCGACTTAGCCCCGGAAAATATTATAAAGTCTTTGAAAATTTAAATCGATAAAAGATAATTATCTCGGAAATGACACTAAGGTTAATTAAAATAAAATGTGTGTATTAAGGATATTTAATTTTTTGTGTAGTAAGTTCTTGTCTCTCTCCTACGGTATTTACAGGTTGGGAGGTGAAGAAATGCAAATATTTGTATCAGCATTTGAAGGTGATGTGATGATCCAATATTTGCAGTTATACTCTTTTCCTCCCTTCTTTGTTTTCCTTAAGTTCATGAGGCTTTTAGGACTATTATTGTCTACCTCAGGATTCGGTTATTTACGTAACAGGTCTCTCGGTTGGCCCTCCTCTATAAAGTAAGTGGGATGTATGTAAACACAGCTCAGGACCCTTTAAAACACACTAGATCCTGAAATGTGTGCTTCATTTATGAAGATACTATTAGATAGTGGACATAATGAGATATACTTACATTTTATATGCGTTGTTCTCTACTAAATATAAAATTATTTGCAGTTATTCACCTCCTATCCTGTATATCTAATCAGTTATTCTAAATCGTTGATAAACATTAACCCTTATTAGAATAGTTTATAGAAAGCTTATAAAAATATTCAATAGTTGATTTTCTTACGAATTGCATAGACAAGAAGCTCTTCACAAAGAATGCATTATTGCTGACTAGCAATTTTAATCTAAAACTACGTAAACGCTTAGTAAAGTATTACATTTAGAGTATTTCTCTGCATGAATTGTAGACGTGAACTTTGAGGAAAACGGAAAAGAAATATATGA
This sequence comes from Hymenopus coronatus, assembly GCA_030762935.1. Lineage (NCBI taxonomy): Eukaryota > Metazoa > Arthropoda > Insecta > Mantodea > Hymenopodidae > Hymenopus > Hymenopus coronatus. The sequence goes on along the minus strand of CM060888.1, from coordinate 112,642,301 downwards.
GTGTTTTGAGACGAGAGGCTGGGGCAGATAAAGCTTATCATTAATGACATTTTATACTGTATAGGAAACTGTAAACCCTGAATAATTGAATTTGGAGAGCTGCACTACTGTTTTTCCATGTGTGATTTACCTCTAAGTTCCTTTGTTTTTGTGTTGATATCGCTAAATTATAATTGTTTACTATTTAATACAATTTCCTCTGCAAGTTATCTTGTATACTACCTGATCTTCTGCAAACAGGAGTGAATTTAAAATCATTTCGCCTGTATTATGCATACGATTTAAAATATCTTGCCGTTTGTATAGTTTTTCAATATAAATATTAAAAAGAGCGAATGAAAAACAGCACCAGTGACTCACACCTTTATTTATTTAATTTTAAAAGTAGTTCCTTTAAGAAATTTAAATATATTTATACATTTTTAATTTTTTTCAGGCATAAGTTTTTTAAGAGTTCTTATCTAAAAGAAAGCTTAAGAAGAAAGCTACTAACTTATTATTCAAGTGGTTGAAACCATTTTCATCACCCCAGGACGATTACATCAAGCAACCTTTTGATTTAATCGTCCTGGAGTATTTTATGGACAATTCTAAGGATGGAAATGTAGAAGGAACAATTAGACTCAGAAGAGGAACAACTAGACGATTTCAGGGAAAAGCAGAAACATTGGATGCTGAAGGAGGAAGCAGAGGACTGGAAGTTATACTGAACCAATTTCTCATCCAGATTTGAGGACCTGTCCAAAGGCAGAATGCCAAATCAGAGGTGTATTATACTGTGTATATATGTGTATACTATGTGTGTATAATAACTATGAGGTGATATTAAATTACTCTTACATTGTGTTTATTAGTGTAGAACTGGAAAATAATTGGGAGATATTGTCTTGCCTTGTGTGCGATAGAAGGTTAGTAGTAGCCATGAGGTCATTAATACAATGAGTGTTAATTATACTCGATAATGTTGTTTGTTATATTTACACTAAATTTAATACAATTATAAAATTAATAGCTGTGATTATAATTAATAGAACAAATCTAAGGTTTTGTTTGAATTCTGTTAAAGACATTTCTAAAATTTATAAATACAGAAAAAAATATGTGGATGTACTACATTGATGCAGTTTTAAAATAATCACTTGCTTTAAGCTTTCAGGAAAAGTTCTCTTTCTGTGGAAAAAGATAAAATCGTTAATTTATTAAAACTAATATTATACACTGCGATAAATTGTAAACTTAATACTTCTTTTGAATATATAAATCCTATGAAACGATATTCTTAAGATTTATTTAGTACTATATGGTTTTAAGTTTGTTATATATAGATATACCTGTTTCAATATGCCAACCTGTTAATTTTAAATTCGTTTTATTTATTGCTAAACGAATGGAGTTAGCAACATTTTGGGAAGAATTTACAGTATTTATTTTTTAGTGTTTTTATTTTATTTTTATTACAGCAAAAGGATTAAAATAAGCTACAAATCTTTCATAACTTTATAAACTACTAATAATCTCAAAGAAGTGATTTGTCAAAAGGTTTTCTGGTTCTAAAGCATTGTAGTTATATACTATTTTCCAAACAAGGGATCTGGTTTAATGAAACATATTCTATTTGCCTTCCATTTTTTCTGTGGCGTTACCCACAACAACATTCGGTTACGCCCTGGAAAACTCCAAATTTCCTGGAAAAGAAACTATCCGTTTACTATGTATTTATTCGCCAAATTACTACAGCTCGTTATGTAATTTAGCTAAAAGCCGAATTCGTTGAGGTATTTGGATTCTGAATATCACATAAGCGGCATCTGCCTGCTTAAGGAACGTTTGTAATTTGTTTTGCGAGGCTAAGTTTTACTAAGCAGACAGTCAATGATGTTATTTATTTTATTCGTATTTATATTTTTATATATTTTAAATAATCTCTTAAAGTAGTGTGGTGTAAATTAAATACGAGTAAAGTATTCCTTGATGTTAAACGAAGATGTTTAAATATCATGTTTTAGTGCTGCTTTAATTAAACTATCAAATCTACTATATATAAGAAAAAGAATGAGAAATCAATAAATGGTGAACAACAATAGAATTTGTATTCGTGTTAATTAGAATATTACTGTAGGCTTTGAAGCGCCCTTTGTACGAGTTTATACATTCCGTGAAATTTGTTTGATAGTCCTAGCAGAAACGTGTATCATAAACAGGTTATTAGGGTGTAAATGGTCAGCCAAAGAAAGAAATATTTGCAATTTAATGGGACAGAGATACAACCACCCATAGCCTGCAGTAAGGCTGCGGGGAGGGGACGCTCCCGTTTATGCAGCACATAGTCTGACAGCGCTGTGAAGCGGGTGGTTTACGCTCGGCTATAAAGACACCTTCATAACACAAACGTTCTATTTTAACACTGGCCTGCTTTCTATTTACGGTTACACTACACATTTGTTACCTTAAAAGGTACAATTGTAACATTGTGGCAAAGCAGACTGATTTGCAATGTTTTACAGTGAAAATAAAACACCTGTGTTTGAGGTTTTTCTTCAACGGAGTTCATATACGACGGGAAAAAGTTTGAAGTTGTAACGGTTGACTGTAGATGAGTCTTACGCTCACCGATCAGCTGATCAATATTTTGCCAAACTATAATAACCTTTCCTACGCACTGAAGATACAAGTATCTGCCCGCAGTTGCAGTTAGCTTTAAATTTTTCCAAGTGATGGGAGCCTCCAAGAAAATAAAACTGAAGGGATAATAAGTATGTATGTGTGTACACAGGGTGTTTCAAAACGACACCAAATGAAGATGTGGACCTTGTTGGTCATACCTTACGTGATACGTGAATATAATTTTCAGCTTTAAATTCGGTACAAACAAAAACAGCCATAAAATCACCATGGATTAGGCAGTCGTACATAACCAAATGGCAGTGTCTGGCCCACTCCAAGAGCGATGGCGGTTGGTAGCGAAGGTCCCAATCGCGTGGTGCAGGCGTGTTTTGATAGACCCGCCGGTGCGGCACAGGTCACCATATTAATGGCAAACGTAGCATGTGGGTTTTGTTATGTTTCGTATAACACGTTCTGAGGTTGTTTACGTGGCGTATGGCAACCGTTGTTCCATCACTGGCTAATCCCAAATGTGTGCGATTTCTAAACACACATAAAACTTTAAATAGAAGAGTTTGAAAGTTACGACATCAAGTTTCAGACAAGTTCAAGTGTAAGCAAATTCACTATTATCTTCGTTTGGTACCGTTTTGAAACAGCCAGGTATACAAATTTGATCTGTGGAGGAGAAAGCCGAATTCGGTATCTTTATATTGTTCTACTTTCACTAAAAATACTAGCTTGATCTGTAACGTCAGTGTAATAAGTTCATGTTTGTCCTTTAATGAGTATCCTAATGGAGTAAGCAGAATAAATCTCCTAAGAAAATCAAAATGCAAAGCATGATGCTTTTATTTGTAATTTAAAATAGATCTATAAAACACTTTTAGGTTTACTTAAAAGCTAGCCAACTAAATGAAACAATATGTAAATACTTACATGAATTTCTCTACTTATATCAATTCTGAGCATGTATTTGCGCAGCTATTGTTCCGCTCGGCTGCACTTAACGTGTTTATTAACGAAGGTTGGATGACAAGAAAGTGAAAATACATTATGTCCCAATGGCCATTTCAAAACTATGTGCAAGCATATCTAAATTAATCAAATAACTGGCACTTTTTAATTTAAATAGACCCGTTTAGTTCTGCTACTCTTTTAATGTTCCAATATATGAATATGTCAACTACAGGGCAGTAAGGTAACCTGGTATGTACACAATCATTTATTGACTTTATTGAAGCGGGTGACACTCGAAGATGATGTTATATATACAAACATCACTACGATCTTATAGCCAAACATGAAAACATCAGAGTGTGTCTGTCTTTATCTAACATTTAATAATAATAATAATAATAATAATAATAATAATAAAGAAAGATAGAAACTGCTAGGAAACCCAATCAAGGACCTGTATTATTCCACGCTTAAATATTACCGTCCTGGGACGGGATCGAACTTGTTTTAAGTCAGCTCTTAAGAAAATGCCCCACCCAGGCTGACGATGGGTATTTATGATACGTTCCATGCGTATAAGAGGAAAATGCGGATTCTAAAATGTCCTAACTTTAGCTCATGATTATTTAACGTTTAAAATATGAAAACACTTTAAAGGACCTTTAATATAAGCCCTAGATTGCACTTCAGTGATCACCAGTAAACTTTAAGATAATCCTACTAAAACCAAAGTAAACTATTTATGACAGGAACTCTTAATAATTTATCTTAATAAAATTAGTAGAGGGTAGTAATAACATTAGGAAACATTGTTTTAGTTCCGAATTTCATTTTATATACATTTGAAAATAATAAAGTAAACAAAAAAATATAGAAAAAGTCACTATCTCATTGATGAAGTATTACGCTTTATTAAACAGTGTCTTCATACCACAATGAAACTGAAATACAGTGAAAGTGTACGTAAATTTACTATTGCAGGTATTTTAATAAAATTCTTCGGTAATATTTTAACGGTTTCTTTGAAGTATAATATTTGGAGTATAATATTTAAAAATCTGATGTGTTCCATTCACATGACTTTCTCTACATCTCTGCAACAAATTATTGTTAAAAAGAAAATGCTTCTATTTACTTCAGGCTAAGTGGGAAAACATTAGTAGAAATAGACTTATTACTTGATTCCTTGTAAGTAGAAGCAAAAAAGGGAGTACCATTGGTTAAAGTGATATTCAAAAGCTGGTTGCTATGTGACTGAAGTTCCTTTGTCTGTATGGACAAGATTAGACAAATTCCTGTATGAGAAAATTATAAGTTTTTAGGGTTGAAACTAAAAAATAGGAATATCTAAAAAACGATAAATTCCACAGAAAAACGTATGTAACATAAATTGTGTGTTTTAATGTGCTCTACAGTTTTTGTTTGCTAAGTTTTCGTCTATCCCTAACGGTTTACCAGTTATACAAAAATCCGTAAAATTCATCCAGAATAAGTTAGTCTTCAGAGGCTATTCCCAGAAAATTCAAGGTATACATATTATTTGCCAGGTATATATCTGTAATATACGAATCGTTGGAGCCATTTTTTAGAAAATTAAAATTTTCAAAAAAGATTCCATATAAAGGGTAGTTGATTGTGGAGGGATTTTCTTGAAAATCGTCATGTCGTATCCTTGGAAGATACTGAACTTAAATACCAAGTTTGGTATTTAAAGGTCTTTTCGTTTTTGAGCTGTGCTGCCCACAGACACACACACGGAGATTTTTCTAAAAATGCCTTTTTTGGATTCAGGTGGTCTCAAAACATGTATTTCCGGTGAAATCCCGGTATCGAAATTTTGAGGGCAATACAATACCTTCTCTATACACTACGTACATAATACGTATACAGAAAGTAAAAAGGGGCCGGCACAGAATAAACTACACATTGTGGTACTCCTATAACGCTTTTACAATTTAAGTTCCATTGTAGTAATGCTGTTGAAAATCAAGGAGTTTTTGGATGATAATTTAAATTTGTCTAATAGGGGCTCATTTAGTATTTTATTTGACTTTTAAGTACCTATTCAATGTTGTGACACGAGGCTTCAAATGTAATTACTTCTACTATTTTCATAAATTATTATTATTGTGAAAACAATCAAGATGATAAAAACCAAGGAAGATATTTATTTACCTCATTGAATTGATCTCTTAGTCAAGCTAAGAAACTATAGTCTCACTCAAGAAATCAAGTTAGGATGAGTTACCCGGATAAAGTTTTTTCTGTGGGTTTTCCCTTATCCTCAAAGGATACGAAAGTCGAATAATTAACTGTAAGTTAGAGGTTCATTTCAGCATAACTTCACCCATCTCATTCATCGGAGCATCATAATAGGTGCTGCCAGGTTAAATGATGTTAAAACTAAAACAATAAGGTTGGAAAGTTTTCAAATTAAGTTATGGTAACGCATCTGTGAAATTTGATCAAAAAGTGTAAAAAATGAAAAAAATGTTTTTTTGCCTAATTAAATAATATAATGCTTGAAAGTCCTAATATTGTTGTAAATATTGATTTTTAAAATTAATGGTATTATAAAATTTCTTGAATTTGTGTCTGTTTCTTGCTTTATAATTTTTATCTCTTGAACTAATTGTGATACAATAAAGTCATAAGATAGTTCTGTCCCTGATGCTTAAATGCATATTTTGAAAAATAACAAAATTAAAATTTTCATCATTTTCATCGTGTGGAGCGATTTGAATTTGGCGCCAGATTTTTAATTTAAAAATTAATAACTCAAAAACTACTGATAAATAAATCAAACTTTATAGCATGTAACTACTGTACAACGTAAATGCATGTTCAAAATTTTAGTTGCAAATTGTTGGATTTAGGAATTTTACAGCTGCGTTATCTGAATAAGGCTCGCAACTTGGGACCCGGTGTGCTCTGCGGTCAATAGGGGCTACAGCTATAAGGAAAAAAAACTTAACACAAATTCAGTCATTGAGAGTACCTTTTTGTTAATACGAGGTATTTGTTGACATAAAATACTCGTCGTTTACATACACAAGATCCCAACTCCGAACCTTCTTAACTAATCTTTCTTAACTTGAGCAATATGTTTGAAAAAATCTGATGTGTTCCATTCACATGACTTTCTTTACATTGCTGTAACAAATTATTGTTAAAAATCATATTCTTCTATCCACTTTATGATAATAGAGATAAACATTGGCAGAAATTATCTTAATTAATTGCTTCCTTGTAAGTAGAAGGAAAAAAGGTAATACACTAGATTAAAACGATAGTTGTCTTTTAAAAGCTGGTTGTCATGTGGTTGTTATCCTTTTCTGTGCAGGGCCAGGATTTACAAATTTTCGTGTGAGAAAAGTTTAAGTATTTTTAATATGAAACAAATAACAAGGAATATCTCAGAAATGGCCAATTCCACGAAAAAAAACGCATATGCCAAATTGTGTGTTTTAACGTGATCTATATTTTTAGCTTTTATCTTCCTCTTAGGTTTATCAGTTACACAAAATTCATTCAGAATAAAGAGGTCTTTAGAGGCTATTCCCTGAAAATTTAAAATATACATTTTATTTGCCATAAAATATCTTTAATATACGGAATTTTAATCAAAATCGTTAGAGCCAGTTTTGAAAAAATCCAAATTTTCGAATTTTTTTCCATGTTTGGGTGGGGATATTTTTCTCAAAATCTTCGTGTCGCATCACTGGAAAATACTAAACTTAAATACCCAGTTTGGTGTTTTATCGACTTTTCGTTTTTAAGTTATCATGTTCACAGACCTACGGACACACATACACACACACACAGAGCCACATACATTGTTGCCACATTTTCCAGTGGTCATTCCTTAGCTGCTGAATTTCTATATAATGCACATGAAAAAGGTATGGCCCCAAGAAGAAAACATTCACCATCCCTGTACATATTGACAGCACATCTCATTTGATGTGACTTCAGAAAACTAGATGTGGAAGTTTTCGAAACCCCAAAAAAGGGAATTACGGAAATAAAATAATCCCTCATGCCTCACTCATTATAACACACGTTGTAAATTTTGGTTGGACTGTAATGCGGTTCCAGTATCAGCTACAAAACTTCTGCCGTAATGGATAGCCACCGGACTTTGGACTCTGACATACACACAACGCTCTTGAAGAGTTATCCAGTCCTTGGGATGAGTAATGATCATTTGGTAAACTATAGGTCAAGTACTCACAGGAGGATTCTCTGCACAACATAGTACAGCTCCCTCGGCCTCAGGTGATGACCCATCCTTGAACCTCCGCTCGTTTGCGTAATGCGCCAGTTAGCAGAGCCTGAAATCAATTATGGCAAATGTAGTGGTGAGGAATCATCCGCTGGGGCACACGTACAGAAACAGATGCTGTTCCTTACGGCATATTTATTTCGCAAATCATTTAAGTGTAACGTTCCTACTTATCATAGTTAAATTTTACTGTTATGCATGTGAGCAATAAAGAATTATCCTGGATAAAGGAGAAATAGGCAAAGAAACAGTAGATTGAGAGAACTGAGAATAAGAAGAGAGAAAGTAGGTAAACAGGTCTGTTGATCACAAGCAGTGATAAAGTGAGTTGCTTGTAAACGCGTTCATGAAGTAGAGGGTTTGAGAGTGTAAACAAATAGGGCGATAGCATTAAAGGCAAACATCGCTTGAACTGAAGCAAGAAGTTATTTGGCAAGTTTCCTTTGTGTTATTCAGTATTTTTGGACCAATAACAATATATTGTGAATCAGCGACTAAGATCCGAGCTTATCGGAAGGCTGACTTAGCGGTAAGCAGAACTAAGTAGCGATCTCGCCCAGCATAAACACTGACACACTATCGTCAGGCAATTAGAACCTTCAGGAAGTTTCCCCTTCTAGAGCGTTCTGGAGCTTTAACCAGCTGCTCTATAAGCGAGCGTTCTTGTTAGTGAGTGAGTGAGTTAGCGAATGCGTCTATGACGCCACGAAAAGAGCTGTGATGGTTGCTATGAGGTAAAATTAGTGTTGTTTTTGCAGGGGAGATTAAAAAATGCAAGCGTTGAACCGTCCGGAAGAAGAGACTGTGTAGTCCTATTTAATTACGCCGCTACATGACGAAGAAGGTGAAGGTGAAAAGATTAATTAGATCAAACTAGGGAACTGACAGTTAAAACTTAGGGAACTACAAAGTTGTAATATATTAAGGATTTATTCAAGTTTCATATGTCTAATTACTCAGTCCCTTCCGTAAGAACAACCAATTTAATGACCCCATGAACTGAAAGGAATCATTAAAACTCAAGAAATCTTAAAAAAAAAAAAAAAAAAAAAAAAAAAAAATCTGCTCACCTGGGTAGTTTGGTGGTAACGTGTCTGCCTCATATTCAACAGGTCGTGAGTTCGAATCTCGCTTAGGGTGAGTTACTCGGATAAGGTTTTTTTCGGGGAGAAGACGAATGTCGAATAACTTGGAGCTCCATGGACCCCAAGATCATTTCAGCATCATTTCACCAATTTCATTCATCATCCGATATGACAAACCAGGTTAAAGGACGTTAAGCCAAAAAAAAAAACCCAAAAATCTTATGTGTACCATTCACACGACTTTCTCAACCTCTCTGTAACAAATTATTATTAAAAACCTTATCCTTCTCTCTACTTTATGGTAATCGAGATAAACATCAGCAGAAATTGTCTCAATTATTTTCTTCATTATAAGTAGAAGGAAATCAAGGGAATGAACTAGGTAAAAACGATAGACAAATCTTTTAAAAGTTGGTTGCCATTTGGTTGAAATCGTTTCTATGCAGTTTACAGCTTTCGTGTGAAAAAAATTAAATATTTTAAATCTGAGATAAGAAATATCTCAGAAATGGTCAATTCAACGAAAAAAAAAACCGTATATGACATATATTGCATGTTATAACGTGATCTACATTTTTTGTGTAAAGGTTTTTGTCTCTCTCTTACGGTTTACCAGTTACGCAAAAGTTATTCAGAATAAAGAGGCATTAAGAGACTATTCCCAGAAAAGTCAAGATATACAGTTTATTTACTATATAAACATCTTTAATATACGGTATTTTAATCAAAATCGCGAGAGCCATTTTTGAGAAAATAAACAAATTCAAAATTTTTCCATATAAAGGATATTTTGGGGTGGAGGGGTTTTCTCAAAATCTACGTGTAGCATCCCTGGAAGATACTAAACTTAAATACATAGTTTGGTATTTTACCGACTTTTCGTTTTTGAGTTATCGTGTTCACAGGCACACGGGTACACGCGGATATGTTTCCAAAAATGTTTTTTTGAATACAGGGACCTTGAAACGTGTATTTCCGGTGAAACCACGGAATCGAATTTTTGAACGGAGTACAATACCTTCTCTATACACTATGTACATGGCAGTGTTTGTTCTTCTCTCGATTCCTTCGTGTTATTCCAGGTAAACATTAGCAGAAATGGTCTTATTACTCAGTTCCTTTAAGTAGAGGAGAAACAAGGGAATAAAATGCTAAAGCCGGTTGCTGTGTGCTGCAATAGAGGTGTCCTTTGCTTTACATGACCAGGATGAAAAATGTGAATAACGACTTCCTATATAAGAAATATCTAAGAATTGGAAAGTTTAAAGCCAATAACAATGTAAGTTTGGCTTACTAAACTTTTTATATGACATAAATTGTCTTTTCACTAGATCTACATTCGTTTAGTAGGTTTTTGTCTATCTCATAAGGTTTACACGTTATGCAGAAGTCATTCAAATGAAAAAAAAAGCAAAGCTTTTCCTTACAAATGTATCATCTATGTATCTTTAATATGCCGAATTGTAATCAAAATCGTTAAAGCTATTCTTTATAAAATCCAGCATTTTGAAAAATTCTCCATGTAAAGAGTAATTCGGATCCGAAGGAGATTTCCTGATCCATAAAAGTTATTAAACAAAAATATATGTACGGTCATTTTTGAGTCACAGTCGATCCCAAGCGACATGTGGGATTTGTGGTGTACAAAGCGGCGCAGGGGCGGGTTTTCTCCGAATTTTCCTCTTTTCCTCGCCATCGCATTTCACCTGTGCTCCTTCTAAATTTCCATGTTTCCTTCAGTGTCATTGCCTGCGGTGCTTTGCAGTAAACACTATCAAAATAGAAAGAAAAAAAGAACATCTGATTCACATGACTTTTTCTGCATCTCTGCAAAACATTATTCTTCAAAAGCTTATGCTTCTATTTACTATATGCTAATCAAGAACAATATTAGCAGAAATAGTCTTATTACATGCTTACTTGTCAGTAGAAGCGATATAAGGGAGTACCATAGGTTAAAGTGATAGTCAAAAGCTGGTTGCTATGTGACTGAAGTTCCTTTGTTTGTATGGACAGAAATTGACAAATTTCCGAATGAAAAAGTATATCTAAGTATTTTAAAGCTGAAATCAATTACAAGGAATATCTCAAAAACAATACACTCCATGAAAAAAATGTACATAGCATAATTTGTATGTTTTAACGAGCTCTACATTTTCTGTTAAGTTAGCTTTTGTTCAACTATTAGGTTTTCCAGTTATGCAAAATTCCGTAGAATTCATCCTGAATAAAGTAGTCTTCAGAGGCCAGAAAATATAAGATGCACATTTTATTTAACAGGTATTTATCTCTAATATATCTACAATATTTTAATAAAATCGTTAGAGCCATTTTTGAGAGCATCAAAATTTTCGAAAAAAGTTCCATGTAAAGGAAGTTTTGGTATTTAACGGTCTTTTAGTTTTTCAGCTATGCTGTCCACAGATACACACTGGGACCTTTTTGTAAAAATATGTGTTACACTCAGATAACTTTCACTAGCTGTTCTTCAAACTTCTTACATAAGATTAATCAATAACAGAATGTTTTTATTACTTAGTTCCTTATGAGTAGGAAAAAAATAAGGGAATACACTAGGTTAAACTGATAGCCAAATGTTTTAAAAGCTTCTGCTATTGTCATTGCGTATCGCTTCTTTGCTTGGCCAGCATTAAAACAAAACAAAAGCGGACACTTACTGTATGAGAAATATGAAGGTACTTCTCAACTGAAAGCCATTGAAACCAATAACAAAGAAAATCTTGGAAGTACATATATTGAGTGTTTTGACAAAATGTACATTTTTTGTGCATTAAATTTTTGTCCATCTCTTACGGTTTAGCAATTATCCAAAAGTTGGTAAAATTCATTCAGAATAAAGATGCTATTTCCAGAAAACTCAAGATATACATTTTAATATACGATATTTTAATCAAAATCATTTCAGCCATTTTTGAGAAAATCAAAATTTTCCAAAAAGGTTCCATCTAAAGGATGGTTACAGGGGAATTTTCTTGAAAATCAACGTGTCTCATCCTTGGAAGATACCAAATTTAAATACTAAGTTTGATATTTAACGGTCTTTTCGTTTAGAAGCTATGCTTTCCATAGTCACACACACGCACACACGAAACCTTTTTCTAAAAATGTTTTTTGGTGAATTCAGGGGGACACAAATCATTTATTTCCAGCGAAATCTCAGTATCGAATTTTTGGGTGCATTACAATACCTTCTCTACGCACTATATAGGCACATATAACTTGGAAGAGAAGTAAAAGTTATCTATTTGATATCAAAGTCTCACGCATAATTTAAAAGACACTATATGCGAAAGAAAACGCAGCAACAGAGAAACGAAATGCGCAGTAAAATCCAAGCAAATGTGTATCAAGTTGTGCACCTGCTTGCGCAGACGAATGCTCCACAAGTCTTCCTGAGGTCGTTAACAAGACCAGCTCCCGCAACACGTGTGATGGTTATTTGTCTGCTTCCACACGAAACGCTTGTAAAATTAAAAGCGTTCTTTAGTAATTTAATTTATAGCTTTGGCTTCTCTATTTATTTTGCATATCTTAATTCCATTTCCTGACCAGCATATTCATAATTTCCTGCTCTTGCTACCGTTAAATTGCACCGTAATAATAAAACCGGTTGTAATGTGCATTTAGATATTTAGATAAATTCGGGCATCAGTATTTGATACTGCAAACAAGCATCCAGTCATCCTGGAAGTATTTGTACTGTAAATAACATGCTTGAAACGCAAACCTTATTACTCTCTAAACGTACTGTGTACATAGTTATAGAGAAGGTATTGCACTACACCCAAAAATTAGATACCATGATTTCATTGAAAATACCAAAACAAAGACTTTTAACTTTTCTAGCACGTATGTACATACAATGTACATACTAGCTGTAGATGGTATTGTATTCCACTCAAAAATTTGATACCGAGATCTCATTGGAAATATATATGTTTTGAAATCCCCTGAATCCGAAGGATGCATTTGTAGAAAAAGCTCCGTGTTAGCGCGTGCATGGGTATATGTCAGTGGACAGCATAGCTCAAAAACAAATAGACCGCTAAAAACGAACATGGTATTTAGGTTTAATGTCTCCCAAGGATGTGACTCCAAGATTTAAGAAAATAATCCCTCCACCACAAACTACACTTAACATGAAACAATTTGTGAAAATTTTGTTTTTCTGAAAAAGTCTCTAACTATTTGGATTAAAATACCTTACAAAAATATATTTGTATTGGAAATAAAATATCAATTTTGAATTTTGTGGGAATAGCCTCTGAAGACCTGTTTATTCTGGATGAGTTTTGCAGAAATTTGAATAACCGTTCAACGTCGAAGATCTGCAGATCTCACTCATTAAAACACGTAATTTATGTCATATACGATTTTGTCGTCAGCTGACCGTTTTTGAGACATTCCTTGTTTTTTGGTTTCAGTTTTTAACTACCTAGCATTTAAGCGGCGCCTTGCAAAGCAAACCAAACCTCAATTGTTTCAAATGGTGACCACATTTTAAAAGACTTGGCTATCGTACAGCTTAATGTATTCCTTTATTCTCCTTCTACTTACAATGAATCAAGTAATAAGGCTATGTTTTGCTAATGTTTATCTCAATTAGCATGATGTAGATCAAAAATAAATATTTTGTAGAAATATTTTGTATTTGGAACAGGTTGAGAAAGTTATATGAATGGTTCACATCTGATTTATTTTTATAAAAATATGAGTGTGTGAGTGTGTGTGTGTGTGTGAGAGTGTGTGTGTGAGTGTGTGCACGCGCGCGCGCAAAAACGACTCTTAACGATTTTGATTAAAATATCACATATTAAAGATATTTACATGACAAATAAAACATATGTTACAGCTTTCTGAGAACAGTCTCTGAAAATCTCTTTATTCTGGAAGAATTATGCTGAATTTTACATAACTGGTAAACCGTAAGAGATAGACAATGGTAAATATCGTTAAAACAATATTTTATCTCATATACGTTTATGATATATTCCTTGTTATTGGTTTTAGCTTTGAAATACTTACACTTTTCTCATACGAAAATTTGTCGACATCTAATATTTTAAACAAAGGAGTGTAAATCACATGGCAACCAGCTTTCAAAAGACTTGACTATAGCTTTAATTTATGGTGCGCCCTTATTTCCCTCCTAGTTACAGGTAAGCAAGTAATTAGACCAGTTTTGCTAATTTTATCTCGATTAGCATGAAGTATATAAATAATAAGATTTTAATAATAAATTGTTACAGAGATGTAAAGAAACTAATGTCAATGGAATACATTATATTTTTTTTTATTTCGTAAAAAGAATAAAAGAGTTTAACTTTCAATAAATTAAGATCTCGCTTAAGAAACATCCCCCTTATACATTTTTGTTATATATTTTAGATTATTTTTTAGGATGCTATATTGTTTTATTTATTAATTTATAAAGGCTGTACCTTGTCGCTGGAAACATACATTCTTCTCTCTATAATGTTCTTATGCGCGTAAACCTTGGCGCCCATGATCTCCGCTTCATGTTCTATGATTTTTCTGCTGGTTTTCCCTTTCTTAACAGAAGCAGTATTCAAACAACACTTAGTTTTCGTCTTCTTTATTGTTGTCAGAAGAAGCATCTGAGGGTTTATTTAAAAAGCTTATGCTTCTATTTACTTCATGCTAGTTGAGAAAAAACTGGCATAAATATTATTATTACTTCCTACCTTGTAAGTAGAAGCAAAATAAGGGAGTACCATAGGTTAAAGTAATAGTCAAAAGCTGCTTGCTATGTGACTGAAGTTCCTTTGTTTGTATGGATAGGAGTTGACAAATTCCTGTATGAGAAAAGTATACGTTTTTCAAAGCTGAAACCAAAAACAACGAATACCTTAAAAACGATCACCTCCATTAAAAGTGTATATATCATAACTTGTGTGTTTTAATGAGCTCTACATTTTCTGTGTATTAGTCTATCTATCTCTTACGGTTTAGCAGATACGCAAAATTCCGAAAAATTCATTCTAAATAAAGATATTCAGAGGATATTCCCAGAAAATTCAAGATATACATTTTATTTGTCAGGTAAATATCTATAATATACGATATTTTAATCAAAATTGTTAGAGCCATTTTTTAGAAAATCATTTTTTTTAAAAAAGCTCCATGTAAAGGGTAGTTGGGGGAGTATTTTGTTGAGAATCTTCGTGTCGCGTCCTTGGAAGATACCAAACCTAAATACCAAATTTTGTTTTTACCGGACTTTTCGTTTTTGAGCTATGCTGTCCACAGGCACACACACACACGCGCACTCACACGGACCTTTTTGTAAAAAGCTGATGAGTTACACCCACAAGCCTTTCTTTAGCTACTCTATAAAACTCCTACAAAAGATTCTTCTTCTTTGTACACAATGCTAATCAAGATAAATGTTAGCAGAATGTTATTACTTAGTTCCTTATAAGTAGAAGGGAGTAAAGGAATGCACTATGCTAAATTGGTTGTCAAATGTTTTAAAAGCTATCGTAATGCGATTGTCATTACAAATCACTTCTTTGCTTGGCCAGGAGTAGAACAAAAGAAAAGCAGACACTTCCTGTGTGAGAAAAGTTTAAATACTACACAATTGGAACCAATAACAAGAAATATCTTGTAAACGGTTACCTCCACAACAAAAACTTACAAGATAAAACTTGTGTGTTTTATCATGAGGTACATTTTTTACGGTTTAGCAGTTAAGCAAAATTCAGCAAAATTCATCTAGAATAAAGAGGTCTTCAGAGGCTATTCCCAACAAATTCGAGTTATACATTTTATTTCGGACATAAATAGCTTTAATATACGGGATTTTAATCAAAATCGTTAGAGCCATTTTTAAGAAAATAAAATTTTCGAAATTTTTTCCATGTAAAGGGTAGTTTGTGGTGGGGGATTTTTTGAAAATCTTCGTGTCGTATCCTTGGAAGATACTAAACCTAAATACCACGTTTGGTATTAAACGGTTTTTTTTTTGTTTTGGGGCTATGCTGTCCACAGACACACACACAAACTCGGACCTTTTTTTAAAAATGTTTTTTTCGGACTCAAGGACATATATTTTTCGCTGAAATCTCGGTATCAAATTTTTGGGTGCATTACAATACCCTCTATCTCTATGTACATTGTACATATGGGGCTAGAGAAAGTAAAAATCCTTTTTTTGGATTCAGGGGGACCCAAAACATGTATTTCCGGTGAAATCTCGGTATCGAATTTTTGGGTGGAATACAATACCTTCTCTATACATTATGTACGTAGTACGTGTAGAGAAAGTAAAAATGTGTGTATGTGTGTGTGTGTGTGTGTGTGTGTGTGTGGACCACATAACTGAACAACAAAAGTATGTAAGTATCAAATTTCGCATTTAAGTTTAACGTCTTCCATGGATGCAACCCTAGGATTATCAGAAGAATCCCCCAGTCTAAAGTTTACATGGAACATTTTTTTAAATTTTAAATTTTCTAAAAAACGTCGTATATTAAATATGTTTACTTGGCAAATAATGTATATCCTGAAGTCCTCTTGTTTTTGAATTAATGGTAGTAGAACTGCTAACCGTAAGACATAGACAAAAGCTTACGACATAAAAAACGTAGCTCTTGTTAAACCAAACATATCAGAGATATTTCCTGCTATTTGTTTATATTTTAAAATTCGAAAAACTCTTCTCAAACGGGAAGTCCACATCAATTTAATCTCTCTTTTGTTTTACTCCTGATCATGGAAAGCGAACAAAATTCTATGGCAATCGCATATTGACAGGTTTTAAAACATTTGACTGTCACTTTAACCTTAGAAGCATGTTGTACCCTACTGGCAGGCACGGTAAACACAGATGGACTAGGTAAATTTATACTTAAGGCAAGGCAAATATATTGCGTATATATTAAGTGTATATATTTCTTTTAAGTATAATTATCTAGTATAAGAGGGTGCATTTATGAAGGTGTACTCTGTGCTGTAAATTTAAATTGCTATATTTGAATATCTTTGTATTTTTATTTTCGGGTTTACTCTTAATTCTTTATTGTCGTTTTAATATTGCTTTTGACTGTGTATTACCTGTGTCTTATTTTTTTGTCGTGTTTACTCTTTTACTTCTGTGTTGTCGTTTTAATATTCTTTGTAATGTGTATTACAAAGGCACGGACCCGATTGTTGAAATTCTATGTATGATATTGTTTTATAAATAAATACACTTATTCATTCATTCACTAATAAGAGTATTTTTACTTTCTCTATCCGAACTGTGTACATAGTGTGTAGAGAAGGTATTGTATTCCACCCAAAAATTCGATACCGAGATTTCACTGGAAATACATGTTTTGGGTTCCCTGAATCCAAAAAACATTTTCACAAAAAGGTCCATGCGTATGTGCGTCTGTGTGTGTATGTGTGTGTGTGCCCGTGTGTCTGTGGATAGCATAGCTCGAAAACAAAAGTCCGTTAAAAACAAAATTTACTATTTAGGTTTTGTATCTTCCAAGGTTGCGACACGATGATTTTCAAGAAAATCCCCCCACCCCGAACTACCCTTTATATGGCACTTTTTTCGAAAAATTTTATTTCATAAAAAATAGCTCTAACAATTTTGATTAAAATATCGTATATTTCAGATATTTATCTGACAAATAATATGTATATCTTGAATCTTCTGGGAATAGGCTCTGAAGACTCCTTTATTCTGGATGAATTTTACGGAATTTTGCATAACTGCTAAACCGTAAGAGATAGATAAAAGCTTACTACACAGAAACTGTAGAGTACATTAAAACTCACAAGTTTTGTTATATACAGTTTTTTGTGTAGGTGATCGTTTTTAAGGTATTCGTTGTTTTTGGTTGCAGCTTTCAAAAACTTACACTTTTCTCATACAGGAATTTGTCAACTCCTGTCCATACAAACAAAGGAACTTCAGTCACATAGAAACCAACTAACCTGTGGTTTCCCTTATTTGCTTCTACTGACAAGGAAGCAAGTAATAAAACTATTTCTGCTAATTTTTCTCGATTAGCATGAAGTAAAAAGAAGCATACGTTTTCTAACAATAATTTGTAGCAGAGACTTAGAGAAATTCATGTGAACATCAAATTTTTACCTTAGGAACTATAGTTATGTTCTGTCTATGAAATAATAAAAAGACATATACATTATTTGTGATTAGCACATTATATGATATCCGACTATATTCAGCTTTGTACCAGTGTACATGGAATCCCCACATCTGGTACCGAGCTCTCAATTCATCTCTCCATCCCGAGGGCACTGCTCCTGGGGCTTAGCTGCAATAATAATGTGTATTGGTTTGGTACTGAGTCTCCTGCGTCCATATCCTAATCCTAAAGTAGTCTCTAGTAAGCATTTGATGTGGTGTTTGATTGGAAGTTTGCTTCGTTAGCTCCTTACAAATCATGGTGCATTTTCTACCTTTCTGAGAAATCTGAACGATCTGGTTTCTGTGGATGTGTACCACGTTTAGCAGATATATACGTAAGAAGAAGTCGAACTAGAGATTTATCATAAGTAAAATAACGAGAGTTCCCACTTTTATCGATAATTTTATCTAGAGAAATGCTGTAGCTTGAGTAATATTCGTAAAATCCCAATTGTCATTCCGTATATTTGCACCGAAATCACTGCAACTTGATGTATATATCATAAATTTCTGATCTCTTTGTATTGCTACATTATATATATATATATATATATATATATATATATATATATATATATTTGTAGCTTAACGTCCTCTAACCTGGTTGGTCATATCGGACGATGAATGAAATTGATGAAATGTTGCTGAAATGATCTCGGGGTCCATGGAGCTCAACGTTACTCGACACTCGTCTCCTCAGGATAAGGGAAAACCCCGAAAAAACCCTTATCAGGGTAACTCACCCTAAGCAACATTCGAACTCACGACCTGTTGAATATGAGGCAGACACGCTACCACTACACTACCCAGGCGGGCATTATATTATTGTTTTGCAATAAAAAAGCACACACATCTCTTTGTATTGCTACATTCTATTGTTTTTGCATAAAATAAACAAAAGTGTTGAAGGAAGGAGGCTTAGCAAAGCCAATTGTTATATAGTCAATGATTTCATTATTTGAACGTACAGTTATGGAAAACAGTCCTGAAAATTATAGGAAGCAGGTGCTGTTTTTTGCTTAGAGTCAACAGATGTGAGAGAACTGGAAGATGTAGAGGTCGATGTAGAAGCCAGTTGCATAGTTTTCTGAGAATGATATAATGATGATCTTCGTTAATTTCCATATATGGTTTCAAGGAGGATGTGCTGGAATACCCCGTTATCTTAAACAACTGTTGCTCTTGGATTCCAACATGAGCCATGTGTGATACAGTTGTATTTCGATTTGAGTGTTTTTTTTTTTTTTTTTTTTTTTGGTGTCTAGTCCAGCTTTTTGTGCGGATATTTTGGTCCATATTGTAAACTCATTGTTACCAATGGGTTACAACGGACTTCTGGTAGAAAGGGTTTGCAGTTCGGAAGAAACGATCTGTTTTTAGTTGTGGTGGATCTTTGCTTAATAAAAATATGTATAAACGTACAGGACACTTGACAAGATTTGTGAGGTTAGGTATACGCCATTTATTGTCTGTTAGTTTACTATCTCTACCTGACAAATTTTAGAAAATATTGGATTATAAGCAATTCTCCCCGATGCAGAACTGTAATTTTTAGTTCTTCTTGAAAGTACTTTGTTAAGCATCTCACCCCTTCACCTCCTCTCCTCGCTAGTTCTATAAATTGTGTTATTACTTGCTTCCTTCTAAGCAGAAGGAAAATGGGGAATACGCTTGGCTGGTCCCTATGTGAAGGATTGAAGTTCAGCTCCCTTTGCATGACCAGAGTATAACAAATGAAATATGCAACGAAAGATGACTTCCATTTGAGAAAACTGAAAGTAATAATAAATAAATTATTGGAAACGGCTAACGCTACGAAAAAATTGTATCACATAAATTGTGTGTTTAACAAAATCTATAATTTTTGTGTAGAACGTTTTTGTCTATCTCTTACGATTAACCAGTTGCACAAAACTCATACAGAATGAAGAGGTCTTCAGAGGCTGTTTCCAAATTCAAGATATAAATTTCAATTGTAATGAAAATATGCTAAACATTTGGCAGTTTATTCTAAATCTTTAATAATTTTTGAGAAAACCAAAATTTTAAAAATATGTTGCATTTGAAGGGTAATTGACGATGGGGGTATTTTCTTGAAACTGTTCGTGTCGGATCAAACTTAATTGCCATGTTTGGTATTTAACGTATATTTAACGTACTTTACGTTTTGAGCTATGCTGCCTCCCCCTCCCACACACACCTACCATGCACACATACACTGACATTTATTCTCAGATCATATATTTCCGGTGAAATCTCGATATTGAATTTTTGGGTCGAATGCAATAAATTATCTATCTACTATGTATATTGTACTTAAATATTAGAGAAAGCAAAAACGTATTGACAAATTGTGTGTTTTAACGGTATCTATTTTTTTATCTAGTAAATGAATGACTCTACCTTAAGGTTTGGTTATACAATGTTCTTCCAGCATGAAAGGGCTTTCAGAGGCAATTTCCATAAAATTCAAGATGTACATTTCATTTTTCATGTAAATATCGATAACATATGACATTTTAATCCAAATCGTTAGTTATCTTTGAGAAAAAGAAAATTTCAAATTGTTTTCCATATGAAGAGTAGCTTGAAATGGGTGGGAATTTTTGAAAATGTTCGTGTAGCAACCTTGGAAGATTGTGAACTTAAATATCAAATTTGCATTTAACGGTGTTTCTGTTTTTGAGCTATGCTGTCCACACACACGCACCCCCCCCCACACACACACACGCGCGCGGACCTTTTTATAAGAATGCTCGTTTTATATTCAAGTGAACTTCAAAGCATATTTTTCCGGTGAAATCTTGGCATTGTTTTTCCTTTTCTACCTACTATGTGCCTAGTGCATGCAGAGAAATGTTTTATTCACATGACTTTCTCTACTTATTCTGCAACACACTATTCTTACAAAAGCATATTCTCCTCTCTACTTCTTGCTAATCGAGATAAACATTAGCATTAATATTTTAATTGCTTAGTTTTTTCTAAGGTGAAGGTAAATAAGAGAATACACTAGGATAAATGATAGTCAATTATTATAAACGGTGTTAGGAAATCTATGTTAACGAAGCGATAAATTTGGATTGATAAGATAATAAAACAATATGTTCATGAGAGGCCTTCCACTGCTATGTGATGCAATTGAAATTACGTTCTCTTTGCCTGACTAGGAAGAAAAAATCTGATGTGCTACATTCACAGAACTTTCTCTGTCTATACAATTCTTAAAAAATCTTATTGTTCTACTTCATGCTAAATAATCATGAACAGAAATGGTTTTATTACGATATTATTTCCTTGCAAAAGGAATTAGAAAATACAATAAATATGCCTTATTCAACTTAGTCAACACCGGTCGCTATGTGATGATATTGAAATTCCGCTCTCTTTGTTTTACCAGGACAGAAAGTATTCCTAAAGACTTTTAGAAAAGTATATGTATTGGAAAATTTAAACCTAAACAAATAATACTCAGAAATGGATAGCTCCACAAAAAAGCATACAAATATATATAATTGGTATAAGACAAATTTTGTCTTCTCTTATGGAATACCAGTAATGCAAAAGTCATTCAGAATAAACAGGACTCCAGTGGCTCTTTACAAAAATTCAATATATACATTTTATTTGTCATGGTAGGATCTTTAATATATGGTATTCACATCAAAATATTTAGTCATTTTTGAGAAAATCAAATAGAGATTTAGGGTGGGGCTGCTCTTGAAAATATAAATTTTTAAATTTACGCTATTCAGACCCGCATGACTCTTTTTCTATTCTTTTTTTGATTCAGGGTACACTAAAACGTGTATTTCCAGTGAAATCTCCGAAGGAAACTTTTGGGTGTACCTATTCATTATGTATTATGTACGAAATGGAGAAATTAAAGAAGTGAACATCGACTTTCCGTTTCCCTATTAAACATTTTAAAGACAATAACAAGAAATGTATTGGAATGTGTAAAGTCCACGAAAAAATGTATGTGATATAAATTAAGCGTTTCTACAGTAAGTTTTTGTCTACTTTTCTTAGTTACGTAGAAGCCATCTAGAATGATGAGGGCTTCAAAGAGTATTCACAGAAAATTGAAGATATACATTTTATATATGATACAATTTTGTTAAGCATATTATATGTTCATATTTATATTAAGTAACATTACAACTTAAAGCTTAAATATGCATGTTTTCTCAATATTGATTCGGTTATTCTGTACATGCTTTCGGGCTAGGGCCCATTTGCGTGCCCCGGAGGTACTGGCTTATGAGCTGCGCCCGAACGGTGTCGAACACGTTCAATCTGATACCGGGATGAACCCTGTCCATGACTAGAGCAGTCTTGTCCTTTGGGTTTCTGCCCTTTTTTCTCCTCCCTTGGCGTAACGTAAGTCGCAAAGGTCTTCTAGGACGTACGTAGCTCTGCTACTGTAACTGCATACGTGAGTTAATCCTGAATCCAGTTCGACGACAGCAATAATCTAATAGGCCACTGATGAAAGTTCTGATATATTACGTATCGTAGCTTTACAGCACACAAATTGTGGCAGATCAACTTCTAATCTCTGCTCCCGCTGTAATGAAGTGGAGACACTCCACCATAAACAGCACCATTATACGCTCCATTTGGGACTGGGATATGGCAGAATCTGTGGTTGGGCACAAGAAAAACGCTGTTAGATACCTTGACCTGGCTCATATTTGCCACATACTATTGAATTCTGCTGGTTGGAGACGCGGCACAGCTACCAGACTAGATCTTCATCCGGAAAGACCCCCTGTCGTTGAATCTTCGGCATTTACAGAGACTCTAGGTTCCGAACTGTGACAGAGTCAGCTATAAAAAACAACAACAACAACAAATACAAGGCGACACGCCCAACTTAGTTATTCTGAACTACATGTTACAATTATCATATTGATTAAAATAACTATTTTTATGTATTCTTATGTATAATATGAAATATTAATAAAAACAATGCTTATTTTAAAAAAAAGTTTAACCACGCACGCATATAGTTCTTCATCCTTTCCTCTAGAATTCCGTTATGTTTCATTGGTTTAGCTTCTCCTTGTGAACTAATCGTAGCAAAACTCTTTCCCAGAGATGACATGTGATGATCTTCATTTCACGACGATTTTAAAGCCGTTCGTTGCGTTCATTTCCTTAACTTGTTTCTCAGACCAGTCTCGGGGAAGAATCAAAGCATGTTTACGTGACTGATTGAGAAAACATTAAGTAACCTTGAGGGATGGACCACTTTTTATGTACGAAGCTGTACATGTTGAGCTCACACAAGCACTATACATTCAGTCTAAGTGAGAAACTTCACTGCGGAGTGATGTTTCCGTGGCTTACAAACACATCTTTCATTTATTTAATCCTTTCAGTGCAGTTTGTGATTTCAAAATTTGTGCCCATCTACGTTTCGCGAACCAGAAGTGATTCGAGTACTTCCATAAAACTCAAGAGACGGGACGATGTTCAGCTGTTCAGTTCGGGTTTCTACAAAATATAAGAAGTGAAGAAACTGAATATGCTGAACCTCCGGCCCGCATAGAAGTCTGACTAAAAAGCTGCAACAAGCGAGCTCGAATATCAGTTTGGCTAGTTTCTTAACTAAGACATTATTTTAGATTTCCTTATTCTGAGAAGGAAGCCGTAAATTCTAAGAAAGTTTAACTCTGATTGGTTTCTTTAGACTTCCAGATAAGTTTCATACATCGAATAATGACTTTTTACAGAATATATGTATCTTACACTTTTGTGTCTGTCAGAGAATAAAACACTCTCATTTTGAGCTTCGTGTTTTACAAGCGTAGCCATTATGTTCCAACAAACAGGTTTTTCTTTTTGAACAAACTCAAAATAATTAATTTTGCAGGAATTTAAATCCATGACCGCATATACTAAATATTTGTCTGAGAGAAACATTACACATTATTTACTGTCATACAATCTTCATAGAGGTAGAAAATTATTGCATTCCACTAAAAAATTCGATACCGATATTTCACCGGAAATATATGTTTTGAGAACCACTGAATAGAGAAAAAAACTTCAAAAAGATCCGTATGTGTCTTTTGTGTATCTGTGACAGTTTTATTCAGAAAACTAAAGGTTAAATACCAAAATTATTACTTAGGCCCAGTTTCCAAGGATAGGGACACGAAAATTATCTAAAAAATATCCTCAGCAGAAACTACCCTCTATATTAGGCTTCCCAACTCTTCTCTTCTGAATCGGAGTACTTTCTCAACTATAAATCTCGGAGCACAGAAAAAGGGGAAAGTGGTAGCGAATACGTCACTTGGCAAAGGTTATAGCATAACGTATGCAATTGCACACCAACACAGTTCATTCGTGACGATCGGTTGCCCTCAGTACTGAGTGTATTGCATACTGCGGGATCGTGTGTATATAACTGATTTAAGTCGCTGCTCTTTGCCGTGCACCAAGCTGGAACAGCCTCTCTACGTTGAACATTTTTCGAAATTTTCAATTTGCTTAACTGTGCCTCTAAAGATTAAAGTACCATATATTAAAACATATATTTTAAAGTACCATATATTAAAGTTATTTAGATTGGAAATAGTATGTATATCAGAAATTTCTGAAATTACTATACAGCTCTTTTCATCTTAGATAAAGCGCAAGACTACACAAAAATGTTAAAAAAAACAAAAAAAAAAACAAAAACACTCAGCTTATGTACAATGCAGTTTTTGTGGAGTAAAGTATTTCCAAGATATTTCTTTTTATTGGTTAACATTTTTCAATACTCATCTCAAATGGGAACTCGTCATTTATTTGTTTTGTTTCTGACTGTACAAAGAGCACAGAATTTCAGTGACTTCAGCATCATTTAACGATCACTTTTAAAAGATTTGACTGTCGCCTAATGTACTCCTTTATTTCACTTGGGAGTAAGCAATAATACTATTTTTGTTAATTTAATTGTTTTTTTCACACAATCCGTGTGTAGGTTAAGAGTTGGATATGTAGACTCAGACTGAAAAATTCAATATCATAGTCGTCATATGAACCACACATCTGCCGGTCTGTAGCCGTTTGCTTTACCACTGTGCTACCCTGGCAACATGCCGATATGATATTAAACGTCTCAACTGACTCGCATGTTGCCCGGTACCGCGTGTCTCCTGACATGACAATGCAACTCCTGTCTCACACAAGGCTTATGTGAAAAAACAATTAAGTTAACACTAATTGACCACAATGGTTGGCTATATTATGAAGCACCGGACTTAAAGTACTTTAAAATAATTTGAGATCGCCTTGTGGTTTACATGGAAACTAACGAATTAATTAAGAAGTTTAATGCCATTCCGGCATATTGCCATGGTCATTCAGTGGTAGAGCAACCGAATAAAGACCAGAAGATCCGTGTTTCAAATCCCGGCTGTAGCATTGAATTTTTCAGTCTGACTCTACCTCTGCAAGATTATTTCTGTTATTGTTTGTCTTGATTAGCAGGGAGTAGATTATAGTTTAAGCAGTTATTAAAATATTCTTTTGCGGAGTAGGTAGAAAAAGTTCAAATGAATGGGTCACATCAGATATTTTTTACTCAAAAATGCTCTAGAAGTCTATATGCCCGGCTCTGAAGGGTAGCATGTCTGCTTCTCATTCAGGGAGTCCACAGTTCAAATATCGATTATGATAAGTTACACTGTTAAGGTTTTACCAGGGTTTCCCCTAATTCTGAGAAGACACATGTCTAGTAACTTTAAGGTCTCTGACCTCGAGTTCATCCAAGTGTCATTTAAATGACTTCATTCATCATTTATATAACTTAAGGTTAAACGTAAAATTACAAAAATTATGCTGCCATATTTTTAATTAATTATTGTATGTAGGTCTTGAAAGCATTGCCAAATTCAGTGATTTCTGGGACTTAAAGTATTGAAATATTGTAGTAATAATAATAATAGTAATAATAATAATAATAATAATAATAATAATAATAATAATAATAAATAAAATGTCATTACAGCGTTTCCTTCCGAAATGTTTCTGAATACATTTACAGAGCTTCTCTGATTTCCTGAAAATCTTCGTATCGCATCGCTAGAAGATATTTAACTTAAGTATTTGACGAATGTTTCTATTTTGAACTTTGCTTCCCAAATGTTTGTATTATTCAGGGGTCTCAAAACATATATATTCCCGTGAATTCTCGGTATCGAATTTTCGGGTGGAATAAAATAATTTCTTTATACACTATGTACATAGTATGTGCAGAGAAAGTAAAACCATAGATTTAGTATAGACGTTCTGTAGCATTTAATAACAAATTACATTTTAAAATTTTTGGAAAATTTTGCTTGTGTTAAATGTGTAACATAAGGAACAAAAATCTCCCTCATATAATACACACACAACCTCACTTTCATTGCACAATAAGATTGCAAAAGGGCAGAAAAAATCTTTTCATGTGTTTATCGATTAATTTCCTTATGATTTGCATCTAGTGACTTAATAGAAAATTCAGTTTGTTTTTAATGTCGATAGCCAAACGGAGGTACATGATCAACAATACTCCTGGTCATGTAACACAAAATACCTTGGAATTATGTATGTTACCTAGACATACCGCTGGCGCTGGTGTTGCTGTAGCTAATTGAAATCTTTTACTCAGGTGCTTCTGAAGGGCATGAACGTGCCTTTTGCCAGGTGTTCATTACGCATAAATGAAATGTTTTAAAGATTAATTAGGGTTTAATAGTGAACATGGTGCATTCATGTGCTGCATATATCTGTACTAATAGCCGGAAAAAGATTCCCAGATCACTTCCCATGGTAAGAATAAATTGTAATATTTGTGATTTGTGTTCCAAGTTCATTCCGATTTATTTTCCTGGTTTCTTCGGTCACTAAGAGATAATAATAAACGAATCTCATAGGTACATAAAATAATTACTGATTAAGTGGCTAGCTGCTCGGAGACTGTCAAATTTGTGTCATGGAAATACCACAGAATGTACTCAATGTATTGAGCGAAAATCTGTTTCCATGAGAATAAAGCAAGATGATGTTAAACGCTATATAGTTCTTTCATTATTTAGTTTCCCTTTTCGTCTGACAAAGGAGATAATGTGAACGCTAATTTAATTTTACAACTATTTTGTATATATTCATAAACATTAGAAGGCATACTAAAATATTAAATTTAATATTATAATTTGTTGTAAATTAAAAGATTACCCAAAAACGCGATTAACTCAGTTTTCAAATCTATAATGTCAGACTGAAACACAACGCTGGATGCTAAAAAGGAAAGTTTGCAGAAGTCTTAGAATATAAAGAACATTAAATAGTAATTGATTAAGTTTAGATTTGTTTATATATTCTTTCAGGAAGCTCAGATCATACTATCCTGTAGTGCACATATTAATATACTTATCTATATATCTTAATAATATATCTTATCTAACACAAATATATCAGAAATGTTGATAGAAAATGTTCACTTAACGTCTTGAATATTGTTTATGAAGAGGAATACAGGTACCTAATTTCACATTTATTTAATATTTATACTGTGCACACCGTCTCTGAAAATCTAGTATTCCATAATCTGTTTTTTCTGCTGAAGCATTTTATTTATTTGCTTGTTGTTATTTACGCATCGCCTTAGGTAATTTCGTCGTATTAGCACTTTGGCCTACTATAAAACTGCTTAAATTGTTAAAATGTACATTAAAACTGTACTTTTCGATTAACTTAACACACAGTCAGTATCCCGTTCATATTTCCCGGTTCTTGAGGGTGGGGAATAATGATACTGAAATAAGAATTACTTCAACAACCTAGAATCTAACCCAGTATATTTTGCATTTTTATTTCCGCATTTTGACAATTTTACTGCACAGAGTCTCTTAACAAGTCTTCTTTATAATTCTTATTCACAACTTTTTGCATTATAAGATTAAAAAGCAGAAAGTATACATCGAATCACTGAGAAAAAACTGCGAAAAACAGAATTAAAGTTGAATTATGCTCTTTGTGATGCTTATATCCCGTTTTGTAAAACACTTCACATCAGCTATGCGATATTCATGTTCAGTGATAATATTTACTTCTGTTTTGTCCAATTGTGGGATGAAATGGAGTGATTTTATTCAACTCCCAAATGGATATTCAAGGTCTAATCCGTGTGCATAAATGCTGACGATTATAAAGAACGTATTGTTGCTATTACTTCCAACTGAGGTATCCTTATGACGTTACTATAGCTATTTTAAATTTCGCTGTTTTCCTTTTACAACCAATGTATTTTTACTTTCTCTACACGTACTGTGTACATAGTGTATAGAGAAGGTATTGCATTCCACCCAAAAGCTCAATACCGAGTTTTCACCGGAAATACACGTTTTGGGTCCCCCTAAATCTAAAAAGAGCATTTTTTGAAAAAGGTCTGTGTGTGCGTGTGTGTCTGTGTATGTATCTATGTGTCTGTGGAGAGCATAGCTCAAAAACGAAGAGATTGTTGAATACCAAATTTGGTATTTAAGTTTGGTATCTTCCAAGGAAGCGACACGATGATTTTAAAGAAAATCCACCTCGCCTTTACTACCCTTTACATGGAACATTTTTCGAAAATCTTGATTTTCTCAAATATTTTTATTAAAATATCGTATATTAAAGATATTTACCTGACATATAAAATGTATATTTTGAATTTTCTGGGAATAGCCTCTGAAGACTACTTTATTCTGGATGAATTTTTCGGAATTTGCATAACTGTTAAACCGTAAGAGATAGACAAAAACTTACCACACAACAAATGTAAAGCACATTAAAACACACACTTTATGTTACGTACATTTTTTCCTGGAGTTGGTTGTTTTTGGTTTCAGCCTTTAAAAACTCATACTTTTCTAATACAGGAATATATCATCTCCTGTCCATACAAACAAAGGAACTTCAGTCACATAGAACCAGAATTTGACTATCACTTTAACCTATGGTAGTCCCCTAATTCGCTTCTACTTACGAGAAAGCAAGTAATAAGACTATTTATGTTAATTTTTCTCGATTAGCATGAAGTAAATAGAAGAGTAAGTTTTTTAACAATAATTTGTTGCAGAAATGAAGAGAAAGTCACGTGTTTGGAACACATCAGATTTCTGTTTTATTGTTTCATTTATATAGCCCTCTTTAACATTTAAGGTCATATCTTGGGCTGTGTATTAGAAACAACTCGTCTGTAGATTTTTAAGTTGGGTTTAATTTTTTTTTATTTTCCTCAAACACACACATATTCACTTTCACATACGTACTTCCAGACTCTGTGGGGGATTCGGAATTATTCTGGTTAAGGAAAACTTCCCCGTCTCAGCCGGGAATCGAACTCAGTACCTACGGGAAGCAATGTATTACGCGCAACCTTGGACGTATTTTACCCTCCACTCGAGTTCTTCAATTCCCGACACCTGCAGTCGTTTGCGCAGCCAGATATGTAGGGGCTTGTATAACACATGCTCTTGTGAGAAATCTTTTTCACCGTCAGCATCATCCTGCAGATTTAGATGAGAAATTATACATTCTGACTCCAATGTGTAGGTGTTCGATTCATTTCTTTTGGTGGTTCATCAGGGTGTCCCTCGGGGTTATAATTCTCTTCTCTGAAAACTATTCCTTTTTTCTATCCTACAGGCTCATCATGCCAGTTGTTTACTTTCTCTACACGCACTATATACATAGTGTATAGAGAAGGTATTGCACTCCACCCAAAAATTTGATACCGAGATTTCACCAGAAATACATATTTAGGGTCCCCTGTATCCACAATAAGTATTTTCAGAAAAAGGTCTGTATGTCCGTGTGTCTGTGAACACAATGACTCAAAAACGAAAAGTCGGTAAAATACCAAATTTCGCATTTAATTATAGTATCTTCCAGAGATTAGACACGAATGTTTTGAGAGAAATTCCCCCATCGAAAAACTACCCTTTACATAGAAAATTTTAAAAATTTTGATTTTCTCAAAAATGGCTCTGACGATTTTGATTAAAATATCGTATATTAAAGAAGTAAATATGTCAAATAAAATATATATCTTGAATTTTCTGGGAATAGCCTCTAAATACCTCTTCATTCTGGATGAATTACATAAATACATAAATATCAATATAATGTGTTTTGTGTTGAAATAATGGCAATACACCTAGTTGCCTATTTAAATCTCTTCTAGATAAAATTAGAATCACTTATTAGATTTCCTAATTCAGTGGTCCTTAACTACCCCATCCACATTTGGAAAGTTAGGCATTGCAGGACGGCTCAGTTGCACAAAGGTGCAACGCTCATTACCTTTCTATTGTCATTAATTCCATGCATACGCCAGGATTCGATGTGGCGACCCTCGAGCAAGTCACCATAGCAACCGTGGCTTAACGACCATTCGGTGGTTCAGTCGACCGAACGGAGGGTAGTAAAAAGATCGCGAGGGGCGGCTCCTTCATTAGGAGCAACTGCTGGAAACTCGCCACAGCAATTTCTCATACCTTTTACTGGCGCAATTCTTATTCTTGCTTGCTCAATCTTCACTTCCATCCTACCACTTATAATTAACGTTTAGTATGGCTGTTGCACTAGGAATTCATAAAGATCTAAATTTTGAAACAATAATCTAATTGAAAATTATTTTTGTGTAAATTAGTTAGTAAACAGTAATTAGTAAATTAGTAAATTATAAATTAGTTTATCAGGTATATCTGCAGTTTATTTTATAAAATATATGCAAATTAAAAAAAAAACGTATTTATCATTTTCAAACATATTTCTTTTACCTTCTCTATCAAGTACTATGTATGTACACAGTAAAAAGAGAGGTTATTGTATTCCAACCAAAAATCCAATTCAGAGATTTCAGAAGAAATATATGTTTTAAGCATCCTGAAATTAACAAAAACTTTCTCTGTAAAGAGACCGCATATTTGAAAAAAATAGTAATTTGAAATCATATAATGTTAGTGTACTTATTATGGAATTAAAAATATAAACTAGAATTAGATACCCTATTATTTTTATTGTAAAAGTTTAAAGATCATATATTTGAATAAATTATAAATATTATTAAAGTTAACATAATTAAAAACAATTAAATAAGATTTTAAAATATAAACCGCTTAAATATCAAGCTTTGTATTTACATTAAGTATCTTTCAAGGATGAGACACAAAGATTTTTAGAAAACTACCCTTTACATGAAAAATGTTTCGAAAATGTTTATTTTTGGAAACCGGCTCTAACAACTTTGATTAAACTACAGTATATTAAAAATATTTACATGACATACAAAGCATATCTTTAATATTTCGGGAAATACCCTCTAAAGATCACATAACTTTTGCATAACTGATAAACTGTAAGAAATAAACAAGAACTTACTGCAAAACATTTCTCATTTCGTTAAAACACACAATTTAAGCCATATATATTTTTGTTCCATTAACCATTTCCAAGATATTTCTTGTTATTGATTTAAATTATACACAAGGACATGTTTTTGTGAAAATATTTTGCTACTGAGTTGGTAGAGAAAGACATGTGAATTACTGATAAACATTTTAGCGATTGTTTTCTCGTATGACCCATTCTTGCACATTTCTGAACAAGAATTGCAGAACATTTTCAACATATCTATATAAATCTCCGTGACGATAATTTTACAAAAAGGAAAAGAAAGAAACAGGAAAAAAGAACGACAGATAGAAAGAAAGGAAAAAAGATATAAGGCAGAGAAAGAAAGAAAAAGAGGAAGGGTAAATAGAAAGAAGGGAAAGAAATAAAGAAAGAAAGGAGAGAAAGAAAACAACGAGAGAATGAAAGAAAGAAAGGATGGAAAGAAAGCTGTGAAGGAAATTAGAAGGACAGGGGAAAACAAATTGGAAATACGGAAATTGGAAGTAAGGAAGGAAACTCTGTAACTGTACAGAACGTTTCTATCAATTTCCAAAAAGACATAAAAATTGCGTTTTGAAGAATAATATAACCATATAAATAATTCATTTTGAGGGATTTAAAACATAACTTTCACAAGATATTATCATATTGGTTCAATTGTGTGGATCTGTAAGGGCCTGAAAATATAATTAGCATATATGAATATGTATGTGTATATATATATATATATATATACTAAATTAAAATTGTATTCCAAGGTAACAAGAAATTCACCAGAAATACATATTTTGAGAACACTTAAAAAAACAACAGTTCTGTAAAACGATACGTGTGTGTTTGTGTATGTGGGGTGGGAGTTGTCTGTGGACAGCATAACTAAAAATCGAAAAGTCGGCTAAATACCAAAGTTGATATTTAACTTCCGCGTCTTCCATGGATACAACACAAACATGTTCAACACATTCTCCCACCCCAAACTAACCTTTACATGGAAAATGTTTAAAAAATTATATATTTTTTAAAATGGCTCTAATGGTTTGTGGTAAAATACTGAGTATTAAAGATATTTACATGGCTAATAAAAATGTATATTCAGAATTTTCTGGGAATAGCCCCTGAAAACCTCTTCATTTTAGATAGCTTTTGCATAAGTGGTAAATCTTAAGAGATAGAAAAAACCGTACTACAAAAATACATATATTGTTAAAAATACACTTAACATCATACACACTTTCATTGTGGAATCATTTCTCTGATATTCCGTGTTACTGTTTTCAATTTTAAAATACTTACCTTTCTCAAACGGGAATAGGCATGCCTTTTTCTTTGGTTTTACTCCTAGCCTTATAAACAGAACTAAATGTCAATCAGGTACCAAAATATTTGACTGGCCCCTTATTTGATGCCTTCGTATGAGAAACTGAACATGAAAGTAGATATAAGAATAAGCTACTTGAAGAATAGTTCGTTACAGAAAAGGTCGAGAAGGTGTTGTAAATGGAACACATTACACTTTCAAGTGAAATAACTCAAGTGCACAGATTAAATTATTCAATATTTAGATTTGTACATTACTAGTTAAAAAGTAGTTCTTGTAGTTTAAAAAATGCAAGTACTATAGGAATGAGAAAATTTGGGGTGTTTTTAAAATTCGAAACTAACCTATAGTTATGAGATGCTTGAAGTTTTTAGATGCTCATAACCCTTGTTGGAGTCTATAGCAGGAAATAAAGTTTTATACAAGTAGTCGATTTTTCCACGATAATAATGCAGCAATATCGAATGAGAACATTAATTTTATACTCATAGAAAAATAAGACGAAAACCCACCATCAGTATCCGCAAATGCTATTAGGGGGTGAACTTCAGAATTTTAAATGGAACTATATTGTAAATTTTAGATATCTATTTTATAAAATGAACACTTAATAACTTAAACGTTGAAAAAGAAACGTTGGAATAATGCACGGAATAGCAGTCGGAAACAATCTGATCCCTCTGTAACTTTGTGAAACGAAGGTAAAGTCATTTTACTGAGTTATATTAAACTTATAGGTGTAAAATAACCCAGGAGGGTATAAAATACTAGTTTGTGCTATAAATAAACATGTCAAATACTATGAATATCAAATGACAAGTTTTATTATTGTTGGATATGATAATTAAATGAAAACTCACGTATATAATTTGTTTAATTAGCTGAATCCAGATAGAAACATACGAGGGGCGTTCTGTAAGTTCTTAGAAAAAGATAGAAAAACAAATTATTTTTTGGTTAATTTTTTTGATTTTTCAACTCGATGTCTTTTCAACTCGTTACACTTTTCCCAGCATTTCTCGAACTGTTAAGCCATCCAAAATGTATGATTTCGAAGGTCATCAAAGTAGGCCTCTATGGGTGATGGCCTCTTCATTAGACGTGAATCGTTTTCCACCGAGACACTTTTTCAAATTTGGAAATAAACAAAAGTCACTAGGGGCCTCATCTGGTAGATGTAGTGATTCTAAGTTTAATTCTACAATTTTCGCCATCAAAACTGCGCAGGTGAGCACCTTAACATTGTCTTGATGAAACAGAATCCCTTTCTTTGCCAGATGAGGGCGTTTTTTTTTTGTTTTTTTTTTTCTTGATTTCTCCGTTCAACCGGTTCAATAACGATGCATAATACTCTCCATTTGTCGTTTTGCCTTTCTGCAAGTAATCAATTTAGATGATTTCACGTGCATCCCTAACAACCAAGGCCATCATCCTGTCGGAGGATTTCACCATCTCGGCCTTCTTAGGGGCCGTTCACTTTAAAAATCTAAATGTTTCGACTGTAGTTTTGTCTCTGGAGCGTAGTGGTGTATCCGTGTTTCATCCAAAGTTATGTATTGAGGCAGAAACTTCTTAGGATTGCGACGAAAAAGTGTCAAACCAGCTTCCGCATCGATCACACGATTACGTTTATTCTCCATTGAGAGCAAGTACATTCCTTGAATGTATTTTCAAGAAAATCCACACATATGTGTAGGGCAAATGCAAGGAGTTTAAAGCAATTAAAGATAATTAATGAAATTTGTTAAATGGCACCCATACAAATACAAATTTTAGACGGATTGTGTATTTTGTGATACTTGTGCGAATTGAGATACACAAGCTGTATTTTGTGATACAGAACCAAAACTCAAAGTTTACAAGAGGATAATATTTTCTGAGGCTATTTTTTATCTAATAGTACAATTACTAGACATAACTTACGATACTGGACACTAATCATTTCACATTGAATGATCCCAACACCATACGTAACATCCACAGAAAGTAAACTTCAGAGTAAGATAATTTTTAATTGAAGGAAACCTAAATGTTGATAACTATCCAATGCTGAACGATACAATTCTGATTTGTCAAGATTTGTTCCCAATGTGAATAAAATAGCATTTTGCTTCAAGAAGATGTACAGCCCTGGACACAAAAATGAGTCATCCCCAGATTCCATGTATTGATCAAAGATCTTCGTCTATTTTCGTAAAATCTGGTTCACAATACACACGATAAAACTACAATGGTGTGACTGATAGTGCAGTGACTAAGTTATGGGTAGTGAAAACAGATCACAGAAAAAGCTTAATGGTGGACTAGAGGTTAAGAAGGTCTTGTTTCCACCCATAAGTTCCTAGTTTCAAATCCCGCACTGGATGTTATTTTTTTTTTATTTAATTTTATGACTTACTATGTAGAACATAATGTTGCATTAACATAACTTTGACATTTTAAGTTAAGGGCCTATCCATGTGTAAATAAACTATAATCTATGTAAATTAAGTAAATAAACATAATTAATATTAGTATAAGAAACCTCAGTCTGTATAACTGTCCTTAATCTTCGGGGCATAGACAAAATTAAATGTCTGCAGTAATGTGGACGAGAAGCTATAAGATTCCAGGTTTGTTGAAATTGTGCCCAGATGCCATATTTTGTCCTTCACCCATTTAAAGGTATATTAGAATAAATTTGTACCTCAACCCACACATTCTCAACAGAGTTCAAATCTGGTGAACAGGAAAGGAAGTCTACCGTTCTGATATCCTGCCTCCCTGAACACCAATTTGAAGCCTTTCGAGATGTATAGTTAGGATGATATCCTGGACAAATTTAACAATTTCATCAGGATATCACATCCTGAGTATTAGCATGTACAGCACACC
The DNA here is from genome assembly GCA_030762935.1 of Hymenopus coronatus. Taxonomy (NCBI): domain Eukaryota; kingdom Metazoa; phylum Arthropoda; class Insecta; order Mantodea; family Hymenopodidae; genus Hymenopus; species Hymenopus coronatus. The sequence continues at coordinate 112,606,554 of CM060888.1, read as the reverse complement.
GTTCAGTGTATCGTAAAGCTGCCACAGCACATCTAGACGTATATCACGTTATTCTAGTTGGAAGAGGAAAAAATAACATGAAGTTATTACCTCCCAAAAAAACTAATTTGCCTCAAATTGGATTCCTAAAGTGTTTCAAAACATTGGTTTTCATAACAACACTTTTAGTATTTTTTCATACCGATTCCATTTCTGCTTTCTTTAGCCCGTACGTACAATGTACATAGAGGATGTATTCCACCCAAAAATTAGATGCCAGATTTCACCGGAGTCCAAAAATAGCATTTTTAGAAAAATATCCGCGCGTGTGTGGGTCTGTGGGCCGCATAGCCCAAAAACGAAAAGTCAGTCAATTACCAAACTTTATATTTAAGTTCAATACCCTGCAAGAATGCGACAGGAAAATTTGCAAGCAATTCCCCCCACCCTCAACTACTCTTTACATGGAACATTTTTCGAAAAGTTTAGTATTCTCAAAATGGCTCTAACGGTTTTGATTAAAATACCGTGTGTTAAACATATTCGGATATTTTGAATTTTCTGAGAATAGCCTCTGAAGAGGTCTTTATCCAGGTTGAAATGTCCGTAATATTGCATAACGGCGAAGCAGTAAGAGATAGACAAAAACTTTACGACACAAACATGTGGATCTGTTTAAAACACACAATTTATACGGTTTTCTTGTAGAGATGACCGTTTTCGAGAAATTCATTCTTATTGCTTTCAATTATAAACTAATTAATTTTTTCTCAAACGTGAGCATGCAAAGCGAACCGAACTTCTATTGTTTTACATAGTGGCCATCTTTTAAAAGATTTGACTATCGCTTTAGCCTAATGTATTCCCTTATTTCCCTTCTCTTATAAGGAAGCAAGTAATAAGACCAATTATTCTGCTAATGTTTATCTAGATTAGCATGACATGCATAGGAGAGTGATCTTTTGTTAGTGGAACAACTAGAGATAGTTATATGAATGTAACACATCATACAGTTTTTCATTGAGAGAGAATTGTTCGTGCCTGGTGAGTTTGTGCACCATTCTGGGCACCACGTACCTTCGTGTGCAACATATTGCAGTTCAATATAATAAATACCTAAAGATAATAACTAAGCTATCATATGATTAACTGCACCGAATGTCGAAATAAGCATGTCTATTATAATTAGCCGCAATTCAACATCAATAAGATGTGAAAAAAAACAAAAACGTTTTTTACGTGCAAGAAGCGAACCTACGACCCTCCCCAGGGAGTAAACTACGTTTTGCCACAACGCTACGTGAAGGAAGGTGGCAGGTTATGTAATACAAAGTGTAATGTTATGTGTCAATGTTTTTAGTTAATATTGATAGCTTATTGTTGAATGAGCTCAAGTTATGTATTTGATTATGATTATTGACCATATGGGTAGGCAATATTAAGATCTAGAACTTGTGACAACAATTTGTCAATACACAACTCCATCAGGGATGGTATACACAAGGCGCTGTGCCGTGTAGGACTTAGGCGAATTTGGCGTTCCAGACATTTTTGTTTTTTTTGTCCACACTTTGGAAGACATGTGAAAACATGTTTAAACACAACATTTCTGGAAGATAGATTGAAAGAAGAAGGCACCTCGAATGGTTCAAAATCGCCAGACATCAATCCTCTAGATTAATATTTGTGGGTTTGTAGTTATAATCGAGAATGTACTATACTAAACGCAATAGTTTATTAGAACTGAAATAAAGGATCAGTATCGATATGTAATCTGATCCGTCCTTTTACAAGGCATTAGACAGTTTCGTGACAGGCTGGGACATTGCTTAGTGGTAAATGAAGTTCCGTTTACAGTAACATAGATGTTCAAAATGCGATTGTAGACCGTGCGCAATGTTCTGCTACTCTCAGAAGTGTTCTTGGAATGCCTAAATATAATATTCTGTGTTTCATTTTTAACCCCTATAGGTTTTATAAATGGAGGATAGTATCTAATTCAGAATTTACTATTAACTTCTCTACATAGTAATTGGTTCGCAGGTAGATAAAGTACTGCACTTCACCCAAAAACTCAATACCGAGATTTCACCGGAAATACACGTTTTATGGTCCTCTATATAAATAAAAGCATTTTTAGAAAAACGTCCGCGTGTCTGTGAACACGACAACTAGAAAAACAAGAAGTCGTTAAAATACCTAACCTGTGTTTATTTTGGTATCCTCCAAAGATGCGACACAAAATTTTGAGGAAAATCCCCTAATTCCAAACAAAACTATACATGGAAACATTTTGGAATTTTTTGATTTTCTCAAAAATGGTTAAATGTTTTTATTAAGATACGACATTAAATACATTTACATGACACATAAAATGTGCATTTTGATTTTTCTGGGATTAGCTTCCGAAGAGCTGTTCATTCTGAATGACTTTTACTGAATTCTGCATAGCTGGTAAACCGTAACAGATAGATAAAAACTTACTGCTCAAAACATTTAGATCACATACAATTTATGTGATGTACATTTTTCCGTGGAGTTGACCGTGTGTGAGATATTTCTTGTTATTGATTTCAGTTTTAAAATACTTAAAATTTTCTCACACCGACTTTTTTTATATTTGAGGTCATATCGAGTCTATACATGTACATTACTTTGACAAACAATTGTTACAATGAACTATAAATTGTTGTAGAAATTAGTATCTTTTAAACATTGTATACTATTTTTTATACACTGTGTTGCATTAAGGGCTTCAGATAAATCATTGGTAATCCTATTATTGAGTCTCTGGGTTAAAAATCGTGGACATTCTGTTATTAGATGGTTAACCTTGACTAGAACTTGACACTGCTCACATATAGGTGCAGGATCATGGGCTAGAAGATGTTTATGAGTTAATGCTGTGTACCCAATGCGGAGTCTGGTGAGAAGGTCTTGCTCTTGACGTCGATTTCTCAAGAATATAGGTGTGCGTGGCTTGCTGGCAGAATTAGTGCACCATTCCTTTTTCCATCGTTGTAGGATGGTTCGTTTTACATAAATCTCGGTGGGGAGCCTTAACATCTTCTGTTTGAGGATCTTTAGTGACTTCTTTGGATGCCTTATCTGTTATGCGTTGCCGGTTATACCGACATGTGATGGAGTCCAGACTAGAGAAAGAAGTTTTTCAGTTGAAATAATTTTATGGTATATTTTCTGTCATTTTTGGAAAAGACAGCAGATGTCCTCTGAAGCTCTAAAAGTGAGCTTAGTGAGTGAGGAAATATTATAAAAGATTGGTCACTGCTTTCCAAAATATATTGAAGAACTGCAGCTCGGAAACAGTTAAATTCCAGTTTATTCTCAATGTTAGGTCGTCGTTTGAACTTACAGTATGCCTTGTTTTTAGCTTGAATTGCTTTCTTACAAGCTTCGCTCCACCAGGGAACCTTTCGCAGGTCAGAGGTGAGCTTGTTCTATGGAATGCTGGTTTCTGCTGACGTTAGAATTGCTGAGGTGGATAGAGAAAGAATGTTGTCAATGTCTAGTTGAGAGAAGTCATCAGCTTTGGGACGTTTGTCAACTGCATTTTGAAGTGTGTTTCTAAAGTGACTCCAGTTGGCTTGGTTAAAATTCCCAGTTGTTTGGCGTGGGTGGTGTTGATTCAGATGTGCTATGTCAAGAACAATTGGAAAATGATCGCTCCCGTATAGAGAAGAAGAAACTACCAATGGAACAATGGTGCAAAATTTGGTGATAATATGGTGAGGTCTATATAACTAAAACTGTTGTGAGTGGCGTCAATCTTGTTGGAGCTAGAGCATTTAAAATTACTAGGTCTTGAGATTGTACAGCAGATTCAATTAGTTTTCCTTGTTGGTCAGTTGATTTACTGCCTCGTATTGAGTTGTGGCTATTGAAATCACCCAAGATTACAAAGTGTTGAAGTAGCTGAGCAATTAAATATTATGTTAGAGTAAAAATATCGAATTTAATGATGTTTGGAAGATATAGGTTACAGAACAAAATATTTGTGTTAAGGAATATATTGACTGCAACTGCTTCTAGAAGGGTATTAAGTTGAATGCATCTATGTGGAATGTTGTCCTTTATGTATATAACAACGCCTCCACTTGTATACTGAGCGGTAGCTCGGTTCTTGTAATATTAGGAACACTGCCAAAGGTGTTTTCACGGAAGTTTCTCCTGCAAACACACTATTAAAGAGTTTTGTTTGTGCAGTAGTAATTGCAAATATTCTAATTATGGCCGAAAGCCATTTATGTTCCATTGTAAAATTGTTGTGTAATTTTCCATAGTACGGGAGCAAGTGTTTATTAAAGTTCGAAGGCTTTCACGGCCGGTGTTAGAATCACTTATAGAAAACAAAACCGGGCTTGTAGGCCGTGGTCCACTGGGCTTCTCCCTTCGTTCCCCAGACGTTTCGCCTGCGTCTGCGGCAGGCATCATCAGTGGCGTGTACATCTCCGTGGTCTCTCAGTAGCGACTACTGAGATGTACACGCCACTGATGATGCCTGCCGCAGACGCAGGCGAAACGTCTGGGGAACGAAGGGAGAAGCCCAGTGGACCACGGCCTACAAGCCCGGTTTTGTTTTCTACAAGTGTTTATTGTTTAGAATCTACAGGTGGTCAGTTGTTGATTCATGTGGTTTGTTTTGCTTGATAGTGCCTTTTAGTTTCTTGAGAAGGCGAGTTGATTTTTATAATCCCACTGCTGGCTAGAGAAGGGTATAATTTGTCTAGGGTGTCAATTAGTTCCGGCAAGTTTACTGAGTAAGTTTATGTTAAACCTAATAGGTCATTGTTTTCAATAGCATTTTCAAATTAACTGCATACTTGCCTGAACTTCAACACATATTCGTTAGGAGAGAGCAGAGATTTAACTAAGCAGAGAATCATACAGCGTGGATAATTTATCAGATTTGGAACGTTTATTTGTTTCTTATTGGTTCCGCCTCTGGGAGAAGGGGGAGTTTCAGTGTCCAGAGTTCTGTTCCGATTCTGAAACAGCAGTTGTTGAGTTGTCATCTGAAGAGAAGGGACTTTTAGTTGAGACTGAGCCGGTGGGTATATTGATATCTAATGATTTAAGTGTTTATTGATTTAACTCTGGAGCAGAATCGCATGGTCCGTCTGGTAGATCCGTCTGGACAGCTTTCTTTATCTCTCACAGGTCTAAGAGGAGGAAAATATTTCTTTGTTAGCTGTGTCTGTGGATCTGCGTTGTTTGGGCTAGAGGTCCTCCTGTTTTGTTTAGAAAACAAGCAGGGGTATCTGAAGATACATACCCCCAGTAATTTGTGTCTTCGTATTGGAGCTGTAAGCTCTCTGGTACTTTTTCGAAGTCCTCAGGTTTGATGTACATTTGTATGCGTGAGAATCCTGGAGTGTTAACTCCTGCTCTAACGTAAGTTATTCAAGAAGCAGGAATAATATCGACCCCAAGTTGATTTATGTGTTTCTAATACCACTTGGTAGGGTACAGCAGGACACACATTAGAAAGAATGACCCCCTTATTTGTGATGAGTGGTCGAAGAGCTAAGAGTACACCATTGATGTTTATCAGAGGGTGTGTTTTGTACAGTTGATCAACTATTGGAGAAATATATACAGAGCTGTTGTTAGATATCCTGGATATGAAGCGAATACTAGAAGGATCCGTTAGCTTGCCGACGGCATATAAATATTCCTGGATGGGAATATTATCATGTGAATCTATAATGTTATTCCTGATCTTTGGTTGGTACACTTTTGGCAATATTAGAATAACTGCGCTGCACCGCAGTATGTGTTGACACCGTTTGTTTATCATATGTAGGTTTATTCATTGAAACAGAATTGGAATTTGAATAAGGTACCTGAGAGGAATATCCGTAAGTAGATGTAGCAACAGATGTAAAGTTCATCGTTGGTGTAGCAATATTCATTGAAGAAAGATTCGGTGTTGTACTATTGTACCACATTTTGGGTTACGAATACGTAGCGTCAATTGGTCCGAGTTGATTAGCGTATAGGCGCTAAACGTGAACAAGAGCACAATTATATCTTGTATGTTTCCTTTGTAGTATTATTCTTTAAAAAGGAAAACACAGTGTTCTCGAAATATTGTAAGTTTCAACCAAAGGTGAAATGTTAAATAATTGTAACTAAAATGTGGCTAGTCACAAACCATGCCAACTCGATTATCTATACGGACATTTGTCAATAACTGGCCATACAAAAAAGTAGTTTTATTCAACCTCATAGCAACCAGTTTTTAAAATGTTTGACTATCACCTTAGCCTACTGTACTCCCTTATTTCCCTCTGTTTGTAAAAAGTCAAGTAATAAGACTATTTCTGCAGACGTTTATCTCCATTAGTATGAAGTACATAGAAGAACAATAATTTGTCATAGAGATATAGAGAAAGTCATGCGAATGGAACAGATAGATTGTTTGTATCATGATCATATTCATATTCAACCAACTAAATAATTTAAAGAAGGTGGGACTGCATATTATATGAAGAACGTAAAAGGCCCATGTTCTTGGTATTACATTAAAATAAAATATAAAAAACTTCATTAATTAATAATGGACGATTTGTTTCATTTAATAGTTGTAGGTTCTGTGTGAAAAAACATATTGCTTTACATACTTCCATAGAAAACTGTCTAAAGGTGAGAGGTCTGGTGGCTATGGAGGCTACAATTGAGGTCCATCTCCCCATTCCAGTTACCACAAAAAATCTCACTTAGTTTCTGAGAAACGTTCAGAGAACATTGTGCCGCGGCCTCGTAAATAAGTAAATAATTTTAAAATTGTTCCATTATATATTATTCACTTCACAAAAATATTCATACTGCAATGTCCTTTAGATAAGGGTGTTTTGCCATTTGTCAACTGATTTCTGTGTTACACGTGTATGCTAGGTATGTACACATGTTATGAACATTCATAAATATGTCTTTTATTAAAATACCGTATGTACAAATATATTCTTTACACATTAAATGTATATATTCAATACACAACATTGAATATATTGTGAAGTGAACCTTGTTTGTGAAGTTCTGTTTATTCCAAGTTACTTTTGTATAACTGGTCAACACAAGGCGCAGATCTCATTAAAGCACATTATTTATTTCAAGTGTCATTTTTGGAATTCTTATAATTAGTTTGAATTTTCAAATACTTATATTTTTTTAAATAGAAAGTGTTTATTCTTTACCACCATGTTGCATGACCTTCGTAGTCATGCAACAAGCATGGAATTTTAAACCATCACTCGCTCGTTAAAAATATGATTATGTCTCACAACGAAATGTATAAATGTCAATTGAAAGTCTATCTGAGTTAACAAGAACTATCAAGAATCACTTTAGTAAAACTAGTACATAGAAGAGAGTCTAGAAAGTCATGCGAATGTAAGATATCAGATACTTTTTCCTCAATGTGTAATCCACAAATAGAATTTACTACAACACTTCTTAAAGACAAATATTGGTAAAAAAAAAAGGGGGGGGAAGTAAAGGCACCCGAACTCTATAGGCAGCTTATACCGTGGCAAGATGTAGCGGTACGGAAGAATGGAGGGAAAGATATTTACCGCGATCGTTTGCTACAGCAAAAGTAGAGCTAGAAGCATGTTGGACGATACTGGCAGGCACGCAAGACGTGGACGGGCTAGGTACAATGCTGACAATAAGGAAGAGCGGGTGGCGGGATAAGAATAGCTAAACAAAATTCATTACAGCGTTTCACATACATATATTTTATGTCATACTTAGGTCATTGTTGTGTTGTGGTTTTATATATTGTGTGTATATATTTCTCTTAAGAGTATTTGTCTATTATAATAGGGTACATTAATGCATCTGAATAAGGTGTATTCTGTGTTGCAAAATTAAATTGTTGTATTAGAATATCTTTGCCTTTTTATTTTCGTGTTTAGTCTTTTAATTCTTTGTTGTTATTGTAGTTTTAATATTGTTTACTATTTTGTGTAGTGCAAAAACAACGTACGGTCTGTGGACGATGAAGCTGTTATGCCAATAAATACACTTATTCATTCATATAGACAGCATATGTTAGGCAGAAAATTGCTTGGGTAAAACGTGTGCCTATAAGCGATAGAGGTGCCTTTGTTTCATTTCTTCAAGTTTGAAACATTTCTCCTTTTGCGTAGTCACAGCAAATGATTCCGGAAATCAACTGGTTTACTTTACGATATGTTACTCTTTTGTTTTTGGCAGAAAGGAACTAAATGGGAGAACTGGCCATGTAATGACTAATTCTCTGTTTTCCATTTGCACACACGCGATGTGAAGGAAAATCCGATGAGCTTTAAGACGCTGAGAAGACTAATTGACGACATCAGTCTGCAGGTGGATGAGGCAGCTTTGTGCCACCCAGGTATAATTAAAGCCTCGAGCTGAGCAAAACCAATTACCTACCGAATTACCGCCGCACCGAATTTATGTTAACCCTGTGATAGCGCCCAAGAGGCAAAACTGTTCTCTCTCTCCCTCTCTCTCTCTCTCTCTCTCTCTCTCTCTCTCTCTCTCTCTCGGCGAGAAAAATCAATTGCAGCGCAGAGGCAGCCTAGAGAACTCCTTCTCCTTGGATGCTGTGACAAAGATAGCAACACCCATCTCGTTCAACACCAGTTACACATTTATTTACTTATGACGACAGCACAAAATCCTAACATATAAGTATCATATACTTGTACATAAAATACTAGAATAGTCTCTTAAAAATACGAAGTGTTACACTCACATGATTCTCTAGCTGTTTTACAAACTTCTTACATAAGATTATCATTCGGAGAATGTTCTTATTACTTAGTTCCTTATATACCAGGCTAAACCCACAGTTAAATGTTTTAAAAGCTGTCGTTATGCGATTGTAATTGCAAATCGCTTCTTTGCTTGGCCAGGAGTAGAACAAAAGAAAAACAGATACTGTGTGAGAAAAATATAAATTCCTCACAACTGAAACCAATAGCAAGGAATATCTCGGAAACGGTTACCTACACAACAAAAATGTAAAGGACATAAATTGAGTGTTTTGCAAGATCTACATGTTCTGTGTAGTAAGTTTTTGACTGCTCTTTCGGGTTAGCAGTTAAGCAAAATTCGGAAAATTTAATCCAGAATTAAGAGATCTTCAGAGGCTATTCCCAGAAAACTCAAGATATACGTTTTATTTGGTATGTAAATATCTTAAATGTACAGGGATTTTAATCAAAACCGTTACAGACATTTTCTAGAAAACGAAATTTTCGAAATGTAGTTGGGGTGGGGGAATTTTCTTGAAAATTCTCGTTTCGCATCCTTGGAAGATACCGAAACCTAAACGCCAAGTTTAGTATTTAAGGGTCTTTTCGTTTTTCAGCTATGCTGTCCAAATGCACACACACACAGACCGTCTCACACACACGGACCTGTTTCTAAATATACCTTTTGCATTCAGGGGGTCCTAAAACCTCCTCTTCCTGGGCCAGCAACGAAGCGATTTGCAATGATAATCGCATAATGACAGTTTTCAAAACACTTGTCTATCACTGTAACCTAATGCATTGCCTTATTCACAAAGTCGATAGAAGAATATGTTTTTTAACAATAATTAATTTCAGCGAAGTAGAGAAAGTCATGTGAATGGAGCACATCAGAGTTTTAATGATGTAAATATTTGGATGAAAACTGCAAGAGACAGAACTTATAAAAATGAGAAAATGTTTTGATGAGCAGCAAAGAAAAGATAAATAAAGAAAGAAAAAAGGAATGAGAGAATAATGAAACAGATTTAAGAAGTACCCATCATATAGCGTAACAGGAGAGGGGCTACTTCTGAAAAAGACATAGATACAAAAGAGGGAACATGAATATGAATTTTAGAATAATAAAGTATACAGGAGACCTCAGACAATGACTCAGTGACATGATGATAATGATGACAAGGAAGAAGAGAAAAAAATAGGAACAAAAGAGGGAGCGTGATGATAAAAGCATAGGGAGTTTTAAAGAACAGAAAACAGAGCATTAAAACTACGCAGGTGGCCAAACAAACAGAAATATTAACAATAAAGAGCAAAAAGGAAATGTTATGATAAAGAATCACAGCGAAATACATTTAAAAACATACATAGAACTTCAAGAAACCGAAGCTTACACAAAGAATGGAAGATAGAAACACAACACGAGAGGAAGAAAAGAGTAAGAATTGCTTATTTTTCCCCCTATCTTTCTCATAACAATAAAGGAAAGTAGTTTTTGTGTCAAACGAAAAAATGTTATTCTCTGAATTTCTTTGTAAAAGTACCTAAACTCCATGGCACGACAGCTCACGGGGAACCTTGTACTACCGCCCGGCCGCTGCGTCCCACATCTCGGTCCACTACAGACATAATGGATGGGGTTCAGTAATGGAGGGTGAGTCGTGGTCAGCGCCTAGAGTCCCACTGGCCAGTTAATGCGGTCCTCATGACCTGGAGCCGCTACTTCTCCATCAAGTAGCTCCTCAATTGGCCCCCCTGGGACCTTACGAGGCTGAGTGCACCCCGGGCCAGGTCTCCCAGCGGGGGAAATATTCCCACGCCAGTCCTGGGGATCGAACCCGGGTCTCCCGCTTGGTAAGCAGCTGCGCTACCACCGCGCTAAGGAGACGACCAATATTAAATCTTTAACAATATTAAATAAAATAAGTAAATATAGCGAGAGAATTAGAATTTAAGTTATAGGATGACAAAATGTCAAAATAAATATTGATAAAGAATTGTGTGTCCACTTCCTGCTGGATTAAAAAAGATGTATTAAGATTTCGATCAGTTAAAAGTATAAATCTAGTACTTTATTATTAATATTTATTCTTCCCAATAATATGAATCATATTTTAATAAATGGTATGTGGGTTATAATTAAATATACACAATATAAATGCACATAAAAATTAAACAGCTAGACTGCTTCCCTGGTCTAGTGGTCCGCGAGCTGACTTCTCATCCGGAGGTCATGGATTAGTTTCCCGGCTGGGACGGGGAATTTTTCTTTAATCGGAATTAATCCCTATTCTCCACAGAGTCTGGAAGTGTGAATGGCATGAGTTTAACGATATAAAATGGTTAACCTAATGTACTAATAACCTGTTCCACAAGTCAAAGCCCCCGATATGACCACTGAAGTTAAGGGGGGATATACAAATTAAACAATTAAAAAAATCAAAGACCATTAACTTATTGTAAATAACTACATGGCATATAAAGGTTATGAAAGCAGAGGAGCAGCATGCTTTTGTTAATGTTGTTATGTTACCTCGAGCCCAATAGGTCGTGACTTATTCTGTTCTCGCTTCTAAACAATAAGCTTTTACCTGGAAATATGAGTGAAAAAAATCTGATGTGTTCCATTTACATGACTTTCCCTACATCTGTGCAACAAATTATTGTCGAAAAGCTTATGCTTCTATTTACTTCATGCCAATCGAGAAAAAACTTGCAGAAATGGTATTATTACTCGCGTCCTTGTAAGTAGAAGTGAAAGAAGGAAGTACCATAGGTTAAAGTGATAGTCAAAAGCTGGTTACTATGTGAGTGAAGTTCCTTTGTTTGTATGGACAGCAGTTGACAAATTTCTGTCTGAGAAAAGTGTAAGTTTTTTGACGGTGAAACCAAAAACAAGGAATATCTGTAACACAATCAACTCCACACAAAAAATGTCTATAACCAATTGTGTGTTTTAATGTGCTCCACACGTTTTGTATGCTAAGTTTTTGTCCATCTCTTACGGTTTAACAGTTATGCAAAATTCCGTAAAATTCATCCAGAATAAAGTAGTTTTCAGAGGCTATTCCCAGAAAATTCAAGACATAGGTACATCTTATTTGTAAATATTTTTAATATACGATATTTTAATCAAAATCATTAGCGCCATTTTTAAGAAAATCAAAAATTTCGAAATTTTTTCCATGTAAAAGGTAGTTTAGGGTGGAGTGATTTTCTTGACGTCTCTCTTGGTGTCGCATCCTTGCAAGATACCAAACTTAAATACCAAGTTGGTTATTAACGGTCTATTTATTTTTTTGCTATGCTGCCCATAGACACAGACACACAGACACACATGGACATTTTTCTATAAATACTTTTTTTTTTAAATTCAGGGGGTGTCAAAACATATATTTCCCGTGAAATCTCGGTATCGAATTTTTGGGTGAATACAATGCCTTTTCTATACACTATGTACATAGTACGTATACAGAAAGTAAAAAGGAATGACAACTTCTCGTTTGGGAAAGGTATAAGCATTGAGTAATTTAAACAAAGAAGTCAACATGTAGGAAATAATTAACGCCACAAAAAAAAATTGTCATAAATTGTGTGTTTTAAGGAGAATTGTGTTTTGCGCTGTTTGTAAAATTTCTGGTCTTCTCTTCCCATGTGGCCTGCAGCTGTTGGTTGTTTAGATATTCTTGTTTTGTTCATACTGCCCAAATTTTACCTTCGATTTTTGCATTGCTCTTTTTTTGTCTTCCATAGAACTACTTCTAGATCACATCTTATTAAATCATTTTGGAGCTTGTCCATATGCGTACATTCTTTTACTGATTTTTAAAATATCATGATGGCTTGAATATGTGAAATGTCTTTTTATTAGTACCCAAAATTCAGACCCATAAGAAAGCAATTATCTTATAAAACCTGAGCTGGTTCTCTTCGAAATTTGTTTCTTTTAATATCTTATATCATTTTATGTAGTTTGTCGTCATATATATGTAGGCAATTAGATGAGTCTACCATACCTGATGCCGGATTTGCTAAGTATGCGTGTGGATGGATGGATGGATGGATGGATGGATGGATGGATGGATGGATGGATGGATGGATGGATGGATGGATGGATGGATGGATGGATGGATGGATGGATGGATGGATGGATGGATGGATGGATGGATGGATGGATGGATGGATGGATGGATGGATGGATGGATGGATGGATGGATGGATGGATGGATGGATGGATGGATGGATGGATGGATGGATGGATGGATGGATGGATGGATGGATGGATGGATGGATGGATGGATGGATGGATGGATGGATGGATGGATGGATGGATGGATGGATGGATGGATGGATGGATGGATGGATGGATGGATGGATGGATGGATGGATGGATGGATGGATGGATGGATGGATGGATGGATGGATGGATGGATGGATGGATGGATGGATGGATGGATGGATGGATGGATGGATGGATGGATGGATGGATGGATGGATGGATGGATGGATGGATGGATGGATGGATGGATGGATGGATGGATGGATGGATGGATGGATGGATGGATGGATGGATGGATGGATGGATGGATGGATGGATGGATGGATGGATGGATGGATGGATGGATGGATGGATGGATGGATGGATGGATGGATGGATGGATGGATGGATGGATGGATGGATGGATGGATGGATGGATGGATGGATGGATGGATGGATGGATGGATGGATGGATGGATGGATGGATGGATGGATGGATGGATGGATGGATGGATGGATGGATGGATGGATGGATGGATGGATGGATGGATGGATGGATGGATGGATGGATGGATGGATGGATGGATGGATGGATGGATGGATGGATGGATGGATGGATGGATGGATGGATGGATGGATGGATGGATGGATGGATGGATGGATGGATGGATGGATGGATGGATGGATGGATGGATGGATGGATGGATGGATGGATGGATGGATGGATGGATGGATGGATGGATGGATGGATGGATGGATGGATGGATGGATGGATGGATGGATGGATGGATGGATGGATGGATGGATGGATGGATGGATGGATGGATGGATGGATGGATGGATGGATGGATGGATGGATGGATGGATGGATGGATGGATGGATGGATGGATGGATGGATGGATGGATGGATGGATGGATGGATGGATGGATGGATGGATGGATGGATGGATGGATGGATGGATGGATGGATGGATGGATGGATGGATGGATGGATGGATGGATGGATGGATGGATGGATGGATGGATGGATGGATGGATGGATGGATGGATGGATGGATGGATGGATGGATGGATGGATGGATGGATGGATGGATGGATGGATGGATGGATGGATGGATGGATGGATGGATGGATGGATGGATGGATGGATGGATGGATGGATGGATGGATGGATGGATGGATGGATGGATGGATGGATGGATGGATGGATGGATGGATGGATGGATGGATGGATGGATGGATGGATGGATGGATGGATGGATGGATGGATGGATGGATGGATGGATGGATGGATGGATGGATGGATGGATGGATGGATGGATGGATGGATGGATGGATGGATGGATGGATGGATGGATGGATGGATGGATGGATGGATGGATGGATGGATGGATGGATGGATGGATGGATGGATGGATGGATGGATGGATGGATGGATGGATGGATGGATGGATGGATGGATGGATGGATGGATGGATGGATGGATGGATGGATGGATGGATGGATGGATGGATGGATGGATGGATGGATGGATGGATGGATGGATGGATGGATGGATGGATGGATGGATGGATGGATGGATGGATGGATGGATGGATGGATGGATGGATGGATGGATGGATGGATGGATGGATGGATGGATGGATGGATGGATGGATGGATGGATGGATGGATGGATGGATGGATGGATGGATGGATGGATGGATGGATGGATGGATGGATGGATGGATGGATGGATGGATGGATGGATGGATGGATGGATGGATGGATGGATGGATGGATGGATGGATGGATGGATGGATGGATGGATGGATGGATGGATGGATGGATGGATGGATGGATGGATGGATGGATGGATGGATGGATGGATGGATGGATGGATGGATGGATGGATGGATGGATGGATGGATGGATGGATGGATGGATGGATGGATGGATGGATGGATGGATGGATGGATGGATGGATGGATGGATGGATGGATGGATGGATGGATGGATGGATGGATGGATGGATGGATGGATGGATGGATGGATGGATGGATGGATGGATGGATGGATGGATGGATGGATGGATGGATGGATGGATGGATGGATGGATGGATGGATGGATGGATGGATGGATGGATGGATGGATGGATGGATGGATGGATGGATGGATGGATGGATGGATGGATGGATGGATGGATGGATGGATGGATGGATGGATGGATGGATGGATGGATGGATGGATGGATGGATGGATGGATGGATGGATGGATGGATGGATGGATGGATGGATGGATGGATGGATGGATGGATGGATGGATGGATGGATGGATGGATGGATGGATGGATGGATGGATGGATGGATGGATGGATGGATGGATGGATGGATGGATGGATGGATGGATGGATGGATGGATGGATGGATGGATGGATGGATGGATGGATGGATGGATGGATGGATGGATGGATGGATGGATGGATGGATGGATGGATGGATGGATGGATGGATGGATGGATGGATGGATGGATGGATGGATGGATGGATGGATGGATGGATGGATGGATGGATGGATGGATGGATGGATGGATGGATGGATGGATGGATGGATGGATGGATGGATGGATGGATGGATGGATGGATGGATGGATGGATGGATGGATGGATGGATGGATGGATGGATGGATGGATGGATGGATGGATGGATGGATGGATGGATGGATGGATGGATGGATGGATGGATGGATGGATGGATGGATGGATGGATGGATGGATGGATGGATGGATGGATGGATGGATGGATGGATGGATGGATGGATGGATGGATGGATGGATGGATGGATGGATGGATGGATGGATGGATGGATGGATGGATGGATGGATGGATGGATGGATGGATGGATGGATGGATGGATGGATGGATGGATGGATGGATGGATGGATGGATGGATGGATGGATGGATGGATGGATGGATGGATGGATGGATGGATGGATGGATGGATGGATGGATGGATGGATGGATGGATGGATGGATGGATGGATGGATGGATGGATGGATGGATGGATGGATGGATGGATGGATGGATGGATGGATGGATGGATGGATGGATGGATGGATGGATGGATGGATGGATGGATGGATGGATGGATGGATGGATGGATGGATGGATGGATGGATGGATGGATGGATGGATGGATGGATGGATGGATGGATGGATGGATGGATGGATGGATGGATGGATGGATGGATGGATGGATGGATGGATGGATGGATGGATGGATGGATGGATGGATGGATGGATGGATGGATGGATGGATGGATGGATGGATGGATGGATGGATGGATGGATGGATGGATGGATGGATGGATGGATGGATGGATGGATGGATGGATGGATG
Organism: Hymenopus coronatus; assembly: GCA_030762935.1. NCBI lineage: Eukaryota > Metazoa > Arthropoda > Insecta > Mantodea > Hymenopodidae > Hymenopus > Hymenopus coronatus. The sequence continues at coordinate 112,590,165 of CM060888.1, read as the reverse complement.
GATGGATGGATGGATGGATGGATGGATGGATGGATGGATGGATGGATGGATGGATGGATGGATGGATGGATGGATGGATGGATGGATGCATGGATGGATGGATGGATGGATGGATGGATGGATGGATACGTTTATTTGCCAGAACAAAGTACATTGTATAGCAACGTCAAATACAGGCAAGATCAAAAACAATTGACAGTATTATAAAATTCATCCAAACAATAAAACGGATATAAAATCAAAATGCACTTCACTGACCTCTTAAAAGATTCAATGAAGAGAGCTTAAGTGCTGTTACTGAGTTTGTTAAATAGATTTAATGATATTATTTCAAAGGAGTTTTGTATCTTGCTATATTTACATCTATTTATGTAAATATTGGAACTAGTTCTGGTGTGATGAAGATGGATTTCGGAACATAGATTGTATTTATGATTATTTTTCTTAGCAAATAAGTGGCAGTGGAACACAAACAATGAAGTCAAAGTTAAAACACCAGACTTAACAAATAAAGGTTTACAATGAGTTCTGGAGGCTACACCACACCTGGTAGAAGATGTAGATTCTCTGCCTCGGCTTTGCTGTTGTGAGTTCCTCGAGCACTTATTATAGTTGTGGTGATACGAAAAGTGCACTGGTAAGGCTACTGGATGATTAATAAATGAAGGAAGCAGTATCCTTTTCGCTCTAGTGATGATTCTCTAACGTTGAGCATTAAGTACTCTTTTCGAAGTCACCTCGACAAAACAGTTATTATATGCATTTAAATATAAGCACGTTGAAGCTCTGAGAAATATTCATAGCACATATTACAATTCAACCGAGTTCACTATTTTCCATTGTTACATTTCACACGGTGTTGTAATATATACACGTCACGCTCTTAGTGTTTTTAGGCGCGATTTCATTGTGACAAGTGAAAGACAAGAAGCATTGTATGGATTTTCACTTTGTTGCAGTTTAAACATGCATCTAAGGAAGACGTGTACCTTAATTCTTATTGGTTGACACTTGGCGCTAAAAGTTGCACCCTACTTCTTCAGATCACGTGATTCTATTTTATCTCTACCGTGTGAAAAATTATATAACGAAAAATACCCTCTATTCAGAACATTTTGGACTTCTTCCCAGTTCACACTTATACCTCTGATGCACGCAAGTAACATAAAGAAATCCTGCAAATTCTCAAGGTTTTCACGTACAATAATAATTTTGTAATAATCTACTGTTTAGTTTTCAGCTTTGCCTTAATATAGCTAACATTACAAGTTAAGATAAAAATAAGAAATAATACAGCATGCTGCATGTAAAATATGTAATTAAGCTAATTAAAGTATTCCAGATTGTCTAGAATAACTTGATAATCAGACAATTGCTTTTATTATACAGGGAAGTAAAAGAATTACCGTCTCAAGTTTTAATTTATTCTGTAGTTATATGTTATATCTGATTCAAGGTAGTTAAAATGTGCTGTATGTTATGTTTTCTACAATAGTTATTGTTAATATAAAATAAGATAGATGAAACTCATGTAATGCAAAACTTGAATTGTTTATGTAAATATTTTTAAAAATGCATTAATTTTACCTTCTCTACATAGTACCTAAAAGTTCGATGCCATGATTTCACCGGAAAATCACGTATTAAAAAAAAAATTTAAAAAAAAAGGTATGTGCGTCCGTGTGTATCTATCTGTTAACAGATAACTCAAAAACGAAAAGTCTGTAAAATGCCAAACTTGGTATTTAAGTCAAGTATCTTTCAAGGTTGTGATACGAAGATTTTTAGGAAAATTCCTCAACCGTAAGCTATCCTTTAGATGGAACTATTTTCAAAATTTTTGATTTTCTCAGAAATAGCTCTAACGATTCGGATCCCGTAAATTAAGAATATTTACATGACAAACATATATGTATATTTTGAATCTTCTGGGAATAGCCTCTGAAATTCTTCATTCGGGATGAATTTTGCTGATTTTTACATTACTGGTAAGCCGTAAGAGAGAGAGAGAAATAGAGAGAGAGAGAGAGAGAGAGAGAGAGAGAGAGATAGAGACAAAACCTACTACACAAAATTGTAGATTTCGTTAAAACGCACAATTTATGTCATTTTTCTTCGACGAGCAGACCATTTTTTAGATATCTCTTGTTATTGTTATCAGTTTTAAAATACTTAAAATTTTTCTCATACGGGAATTTGTCAACTCTGGTAATGCAAAGAAACGGATTTCAGCTTTTGACTCTTGCTTTAGTCTAAAGTCGGAGAGATCCATAGTGATCCCTGACAGTTGCCATACCTCGTGGCCGTTCCGTCACACTGTTGCCACTTGGTTCCGTAAAGCACCAATCCTCTCAGTCGCTTGGCAGGGGCTCTTCACGTAAATCATCTTGACCGTCAACTTCATCTTCATCGTTGCTTCTAAAGTCAAAGGCACTTCATCATTGCTTATATTTACAATTACACTAGGATTATTCGAGTCTAGCATCATTGCTTACGTAGCATGTATCTATTGGCAGAGAGGCAGATACACCTCCTATCAGCTGAGACTGCGCTGGCTGTCAGGGATCATTATGGATCTCCCAGAGTTTTGTGTATTTCCTTATTTCTATTTTACTTATAAGAAGCCGAATAATAAGACCATTTCTACCAATGTTTACCTCGATTAGCATAAAGTAGTTGGAAGAATAAGCGTTTTAACAATAGTTTGTTACAAGGATGTAGAGAAAGTCATGTGAATGGAACACATCAGCTTTTTATTAGGACTGTGATTTTAGACAGTAAAAATGATGTAACAAACGATGCAAGCTAGAATTTTGACACTTGATAAAAATACCACTTATTGTGTAAAATAACTAATACATTTTATAAATTTTACATATGGATCACTTTAAGTGTAAAATAGTTAATACTTACCGGTAATTATTACGAATAGCAAAACAATTTAATACACTTGAGATCATGCCGCAAATAAATATTACGTCTCGTAAACCCATGGGTTCTCTTATTACTTTCTCAGCATATACTGTGTATGGTGCATAGAGGAAGTATTGTATTCCACCCAAAAATTCGGTACCGAGATTTTACCGGAAATACATGTTTTAGGACCCCCTGAATCCAAAAAAAAAAATGCATTTTCAGAAAAATGTTCAAGTGTGTGTCTGACTATGGACAACATAATTCAAAAACGAAAAGACCGATAAACACCAAACTTTGTATTTAAGTTTCATGTCTTACGAGGGTGGGACACGAAGATTTTGAAGAGAATACTCCCACGCCCAACTACCCTTTACATGGAACTGTTTTCGAAAATTTTGATTTTCTGAAAAATGGCTATAACGATTTTGATGAAGATATCGCATATTAAAGATATTTACCTCATAAATAAAATGTATATCATGAATTTTCTGGGAATATCCTCTGAAGGCTACTTTATTCTGGATAAATTTTACGTAATTTTGCATAACTGCTAAACAGTAAGAGATGGACAGAACCTTACCACACAAAAAATATAGAGCACATTAAAACACACAATTTGTGTTATATACACTTTTTCGTTCAGTTGATCGTTTTTGAGATGTTCCTTGTCTTTGGTTTCAGCTTTAAGAAACTATTCTTTTCTCATACAGAATTTGTCACATAGCAACCAGCTTTTGACTATCACTCTAACTTATGGTACTCCCTTATTTCCCTTCTACTTACAAGGAAGCAAGTAAGATTATTTCTGCTAATTTTTTCTTGATTAGCAAGAAGTAAATAGAAGCATAGGCTTTTTAACAATAATTTTTTTTGCAGAGCTATAGAAAAGGTCATCTGAATGGACATATTTAGATTTTTTTTGAGAAATCCAATCTGCTTAAACAAACGGAGTGCGCGTGGATTTCCTCTCTAAATGCTCGTAGTTGGATCTTGGTGTGGGAAACCCCTTTCCACAACAAAGCGATTTTCTGAAAACTGAGGACACGTGGGGTTTCTCAAATTCGTGATTCACAAGTTCTTCACGTGCAGTTCCGGAACTGGCAGAATGAGAGTGAAAGTAACTGCGAAAGAGCAGAGGAAACAAAATACGTCATATCCCATTAGTGTCGAGAGGCAGCAATGTGCCGTGTGTAACCCAAGCAAGGTCATAAAATTTGCTCCCCCGTAGCAGAATTTCTCCATTACCGGAACTCCGCCCCCCTCACATGCAATTCACAACCCTAACCCACCAAGTGGTTGCTCCTTCGATTATTTGAAAGCTAATAATGCTCTCCGGGTATGACTAAAAATTTGTACGTGGTAAGGGGCATTTTCTGCAGAGTTTGCCACGGTCTCCCGTAAACGTTGTTGTTGTCTCTCGAGGGCGGTAACTCACACGGGGGCGGCAACTGCAATACTGAAAACTTCCGCCACCGCCATATTGACCGCCAACAACAAAACATCATACACATCCCTCTTCTCTCCTCACCCTCCACGTTCTTTCTTTATGGACCACCCATACCACGGGCCCCCTTTCCTTCCAATACATCATCTCTACCTTCACAGTGTCCAACAAAAAGGGCACAAGTGGTTGGTGCTTTAAAATTGTTCACTGCTGGCTCGTAAATACTTGATATTTAAACCCTTTTATATAACAGCACATAAGACTTTCGAAGGTTCCAATAGCTTAAGTGTATAAAAAATCTCATGAGATCCATTCACATGCCTTTCTCTAAATCTCTGCAACAAATTACTGTTAAAAAGCTAATGCTTTTATTTACTTAATGCTAATCGAGAAAAAAATAGCAGAAACAGTCTTATTACTTGCTTTCTTGTAAGTAAACCCGAAATAAGGGAGTACCATAAGTTAAAGTGATAGTCAAAAGCTCGTTGCTATGTGACTGAAGTTCCTTTGTTTGTACAGACAGGAGTTGACAAATTCCAGTATGACAAAAATATAGGTTTTTTAAGCTGAAGTCATAAACAAGGAATATCTCAAAAATGTTCAACTGTACGAAAAAAAAATATATAACATAAATTGTGTGTTTTAATGTGCTCTACATTTTTGTATGGTACATTTTTGTCTATCTCTTACAGTTTAGCAGTTATGCAAAATTCCGTAAAATTCATCAGAATAAAGTAGTCTTCAGAGGTTATTCCCAGAAAATGCAACATATACATATTATTAGTCGGGTAAATATTTTTAATATACGACATTTTAATCAAAATCGCTAGAGCCATTTTTGAGAAAATCAAAATTTTCGAAAAAATGTCCATATAAAGGGTAGTTGGAGTGGAGGGATTTTCTTGAAACTCTTCGTGTCGCATCCTTGCAAGATACCAAACTTAAATACCAAGTGTGATATTTGACGGTCTTTTCGTTTTTGAGCTATGCTGTCCAAACACACACACACACATACACACACACACACGGACCTTTTCCCAGAATTTTTTTTTTTTTTTTTTTTTTGGATTCAGGGGAACCCAAAAGGTGTATTTCCGGGGAAATCTCAGTATCGAATTTTTGGGTGCAATACAATATCTTCTCTGTAGAGAAAATAAAATCTGATATGTTCCATTTACGTGACTTTCTCTGTAACAAATTGTTATAAAGCTTATTCTCTAATCTACTTTACACTAATTGCTTCTTTGTAAGTAGAAGGAAAATAAGGGAGTACATTACGTTAAAACGACAGTCAAATCTTTTAAAGTTGGTTGCCATGTGGTTGAAATCCGTTTCTTTGCATTTCCAGGAGCTGAAAAATTCTCGTTTGAGAAAAGTTAAGTATTTTAAAACTGAAACAAATGACAAGAAATATCTCAAAAAGATCAAATCCACGAAAAAGATGTATGTGATAAAAATTGTCTGTTTGAATGAGGTCTGCATTTTTTGTGTCCTGAATTTTTGTCTAACTCTTACGGTTTACCAGTTATGTAAAATTCTGTGACATTCATTCTGAAAGAAGGGCTCTTCAGAGAATATTCCCAGAAAATTCAAAATATAGTTACGATTTATTTGTCATGTAAATATCCTTATTATACGGTATTTTAATCAAAATTGGTAGAGCCATCTTTAAGACCAAAAACTATTTCAACTTTGGTATTTAACGGACTTATGGTTTTTACTTTCTCTATACGCACTATATACATAGTGTATAGAGAAGGTATTGCACTCCACCAAAAAATTCGATACCGAGATTTCACCGGAAATATATGTTTTAGGGTCCCCTGTATCCAAAAAAGGTATTTTCAGAAAAGGGTCCGTGTGTGTCCGTGTGATAGTGTGTACGTGTGTCCGTGTGTCCGTGTGCCTTTGAACACGATAACTCAAAAATGAAAAGTCGGTAAAATACCAAACTTGGTATTTAAGTTTAGTATCTTCCGGGGATGCGACACGCAAATTTTGAGAAAAATCCCCCCACTCCAAACTACCCTTTACATGGAACGTCTTTCGAAAAGTTTTATTTTCTCAAAAATGACTCTAACGATTTTGGTTAAAATATCGTATATTATAGATATTTACCTGACAAATAAAATGTATATTTTTAATTTTCTGGGAAGACTACTTTATTTCTGAGTGAATTTTACGGAATTTTGCATAAGTGCTAAACCGTAAGAGAGAGATAAAAACTTACCACACAAGAAATGTAGAGCACATTAAAACACACAATTTATGTTGTATATTTTTTTTTCGTGGAGTTGATAGTTTCTGAGATATTCCTTGTTTTTGGTTTAAGCTATAAAAATTTATATTTTTCTCATATAGGACTTTGTGAACTCGTGTCCATGCAAATAAAGGAATAAACAGCTTTTGACTATCACTTTAACCTATGGTACTCCCTTATTTCGCTTCTACTTACATGGAAGCAAGAAATAAGACTATTTCTGCTAATTTTTTCTCGATCAGCAGAAAGTAAATGAAGCATAAGTTTTTTAAAAATAATGTGTTGCAGATATATAGAAAGTCATGTGAATGGAACACATCAGATTTTTTAGTTATGCTGCCCAAAGACACGCATACACACAGACATATACACACGTGGAGATTTTTCTAAAAAAAAATTATTTCTTTTTTTTGATTCAGCGGGTCTGAAGGCACACATTTCCGGTAAAATCTCGGTTTTTGGGTGGAACATAATCTTTCTCTATCTACTATGTACGTTTACATACATGCTAGAGAATGTAAGTGGACAGTATTCTCCCATTAATGACCCAAGAATGACAGATTATTTAAAATGCTTCCTTAGAAACTTCTCTTCGAAAAATTTTATGTGCAGAGTATTTGTCCAGAAGAAATTGAAATAAACTTGAAATCGAAGTCGAACCTTTGAGTTTATTTACTAAAAATGTTAACAGTTTAACAGTCAAGTATAAGTGTTTGTATTTAATACAGCAAGCTAAACAATGGATAGATAGGTAAATGAACTTACACGGGAGGTTGTTTTGAAGTGTAGAACTGGTGCAGTTAGGTAAGCTTTATATTACGAGAGATTAAGGGGAGTCGAAATGGAATTTTCGGAATTTTTTCCCCTTTTAATGTTTTAATTGCATATGCATATTTCGAGTCTCTCGTTCATTTTGGTATGACTTTCATATAGGTACGAGAATTGTAAATAGTTGAAAATATTGTTGAAAATAATCCTGCGTAGTAGCTTTTTAGAAATTTTGGTTCACTCACTTGGTAAAACATCAATAACTTTGTAAATATTAGTGTTAGAGAAGAGATTTTTTATTTTGATTGGAAACTTTTACTTTAGCTATTGAAAGCATTGACGGGACGCGGGACCTTCATGTGAGATTTTCGAAGTACTGCAAAGCTGTGTTTGGAAAGTTATATTACTTTTTTTTAACGTTATGTTTGAAAGCAATTTATGAAGAAGTAATCTTTTCCATATAAATCCGCCATTAGCTAATTGACACAAAGAGCTGACATTTTTTCCACATTTACACCTAAATATGTTTTATTTTATCGAAAAAAGTTGCCATGTGTTACCATAAGCTATTTTGTTAAATTAAAAATCAGCATTTTTCAATAAAATTATTATTTAAAAACCATAACTTTCCCTCTAATGAATAGAAGTACTCTACTTTTCATCAATAAACTGTAAAAACGACTTAGGAATGCACCTTGAAAACTTTAGCTCCTTATGTTAAATAGTTGCTGAATAATGGGTCAAACTTTAACATTGGCAAAATAGGGCATTTCGAATCCCATTTAAGGAAAAACAGTTTTAACCCTGCCGTTCTGTTCGAATTTACTATATGGATGTACTGTTCGGGTCAATATGACCCGAAATATTATAAATCACTATAATCAGATAAAATGGGCCATAAATCATAAATAAGACAGAATATTATACTTTTTATTATTATTGTTGCTTATTACAAACAACTTGAACCATTCTGAACCATGAATTGCTTGATATTGTATAGAACTATTGAAAAAAATATTAAATATAATATTATAATAATTATTGAATACAAATTTGACAGATTTTATTCCACAGAAAGAACAATCTGGACACAAATAAGTAACATTTACTTTACAAATGTGTTTATTACACTTTCCAAATAGCATGTTGTTTTGTTGTCATTTTTCGATGGACAAAACCTACAGCGTGCACGTTTTACAGTTTGTCTTTCCGGCGCAGAGTCTGATACCTTGACCACATTTTCAGGGCTTGAATTATCTTCACTATTTTCTACAATTCTTCTGTCCTTGGAAAATATTTTCTGGATGCCATATGTTCCTTTATTAGAGATTTCCCAAGTTCTTCTGGAAATAGTCATCATAGTCTAATTTGTTCATATTCCACTTAGGATCTATGGCAATCCATAAGATATATGCATTCAAAGCAGAGACATCAAGAATGTTATAGAAAACTATCATTGGCCAAAGATTTGTTTTCCTTTTGCAGGTGCATGCACTTACTGCTTGATCTAGTGTATCTACAGCTCCTTTACTAGCATTATAATCCAAAATCATTTGTGGCTTCTTGTCCCTGTTGCTTATTTGAAGTAGTGTACTCAAGAGTGGTACATTTTTCTTCTTCTTTGTAATGTAATTGACTACTGTAGTGTCATTTGTGAAGTAAAACGTAGAACTATGTACTTACCATCCGTTCATTTGTTGTGGAAGTTTTGACTTCTTTTTACGTAGTTCCCAATCGTCAATTTTCGTTTCAGAAGCATTGTCCCAAGTTGTATGAAGTAAAAAGATTGTCACAAGTTACATTTTGGCCACTCAGCTCATATGTAAGGTAATACACTACTCTCATACCTTGATTTTTTTCTGGTGCTGCTCCTTGTTCTTTTCCTGTGTATACTTGTGGTTTCAGAAGATACGATGTATTCTGTCCCAAAGAGACCATATCTTCATTCCAAATTTTGCGGGTTTAGAAGGGATGTATTGCTTGAAGGAACAGCGTCCTCTAAATCTCATTAATTGTTCATCAAATGTTTCATTTTCTGCAGGATTATATAATTTAGGAAGTACTTCTGCCCATTTTCCCCAAATGTTGCGAATAGGAGCAAATTTATCACTAAATAGTTATCTCTCTTCTCTAGTATACCTCTTATCAAACCTCAAAACACACGTTATGTTACAGAAAGTTTCAACTGATATTACTGCCCAAAATATGTTCCGTCCAGTTTCCTTATCCCATAGGCTTTTTCTTGACTCCCCATGAGATCGATATACCACAGCAAGAAACAGAAGTCCTAAATAGGATTGAAAAATATTTCAATCAATATCTTCCCACTGTTCACCATAAACTCTACGTCCCTCTATATTTGTCATTTCGTTTATTTCCTTTTCAAGTGCCTGTGAAATATAGCTTCAAAGGAACTTTTTATGTTAGTTGTTCTACTGGTTGCATACCTTGTAATTCCTAGTGTCCTCTTGATGACATTTGAAACAGAGTGACGGCTACATTGTAGAGGTGGTTGCAACTTCCATTCAATAGTTTTATTTTTAGAAATAAAAGTTTGTTCATCACTGCCTGTTCCAAGATGCTTTCAGATGCATTTCTTGTGTGATTTTCAAATTTGGAAATGGACTCACTATTGGAGGTATTAGCAAGAGCTTCTAACTCTGCTTTACTCAATATTCTTCTTGCCATGGTGTCTAAACTCAAACTGACAAGCAACCTTCGAAATAATGCAGAATATAACTGTGTAACAAGAACAAGTAAATTGTTGTAACAGCAATAATGCTTACAGTGGTGATATAATTACAATGCATTATAACACATGCAACAATGTATAACAATAGTCAGGTGTTACAGAAATGATGTATCGGGTCATAATGACCCGAACAGTACAAATGTAACAAATACTATTTAAAAATAAACTACTCGAATTTTGTAACAAAATTTTAACCAGAAAATGGTGACATATCGTTGGAAAAAGTCATTAAATTTCATAGCAGTGCCTGATTAAATGAAAAATATATAATGAGACAAGCTGTGATATCGGATCATATAGACCCGAACAGAACAGCAGGGTGAGGAAGTACAGAGACTATAATATGTACATATAAAATAAGTTATTTAGTTTTTTACGGAGAGACTTCTGTAACTTTGTTTAAAACGTCCCTTTGTATGTGTATGATACATTATTTGAAGGTGCTTAGCTCCCAAACACATTTGGTGTAGGTTTTAGGCTTGCGATTCCCGGAGGGAAGAGACGAGAGTAAGAGACAGTAGAATCAGGAGGAAGACAATGAGTGAATGCCAATAATCTAAGTCAGGTGTCACCAACTTGTTGCTTTTGAGTAAAACAAAAAGAGCAAGTATGCAGGATGCACCTGCGAATCTCATGCTCCTCGCGACTAATGGCGCGGAAAACAAAATCAGATAATTGCTCTAGTGCTATAGCAATATGCAACAGCTTGCGTTTCAAATATGTAATCCAGATTTCTCAAATTACTACATCTATTTTAAGTACATGAGTGGTAGAGTAATTACTCTCTTGCACTAGTCTTTATACCTCAGATATGAACATATACATATTACTTTCTCTACACATACTAAAACGATAATCAAATCTTTTAAAAGCGTGGATGAAATCCATTCTTAGCATTACTAAGAGTTGATAAATTCCCGTAGGTGAACATTTAGAGTATATTAAAGCTGAAACCAGTAATAAGGAATATTTCAAAAATGGTCAACTCTACGAAAAACAATGTATATGATATAATTGTGTGTTTCAACAAAATCTACAAGTTTGATGTAGTAAGTATTTTTCCATCTCTTAGGGTTTACTAGTTATGCAAACTTCAGCAAAATTCATCCAGAATAAAGATGTCTTCAGAGGCTATTCCTATAAAATTCAAGATATACATCTTATTTGTCGTATAAATATCTTTAATACATGGTATTTTAATCAAATCGTTAGAGCCATTTTTCAGAAAATAAAAATATTGGAAAATTTGTCCATGTACAGGGTAGCTTGTGATGTGGGGATTTTCCTCAAACTCTTCATGTCGCATCCCTGGAAGAAACTAGACTTATATACCAAGTTTGGTATTTTACCGAGTTTTGGTTTTTAAGTTATCGTGTTCACAGACACCCCCAATTTGGGTTGTAAACAGACTGAGAGGGCCCAACAGCCCTGCCAAACACCAGAGAGATATTTTCCCATGACATAATTGCAACTTCCCATCAAAATACATCGAGGAGACATCTCGCAGGCAACTTTCAGACAGTTAACTATGCAACAATATTGGCTGCAGCCGCCAAACCTCACAATTAGTTGATAAGAGTTCAGACAAATAATAGCCTCGTTGCAATGTTTGCGAGTAGCAGAAATTGCTAGAGACTGCATCGACAAGCAACTGAATGACTTATATGAGTGAAGGCATTCACATGTCCAAGATGACAATCAGCAGAGCAACATGACTTATATATCCACCGAATTATTTTACTACATTATTATATTACTGTTATTATTATAATTGTTATTACTATTATTATTCATTATTAATTATCATCGTTACATTTTAAATTAAAACTGTATTGACAAAAGCGTAGGCCTAATTAAACTTCTGGGACTAGAAATTGCATGCATTATCCATATTCAAATAAAATCAGAATAACTTATTACTTTCTCTATACCTACTAGGTATGTACATAGTGTATAGAGAAGCTATTGCATTCCACCCCAAAATTCGATACCGAGATTTCTCCGGAAATACATGTTTTGAGAACCTCTGAATCCAAAAAATAACATTTTTGGAAAAAGGTCCGTGTGTTTGTGTGTCTGTGGACACCATAGCTCAAAAACTAAGTCTCTTAAATACTAAACTTGGTATTTAAGTTCAGTATCTTCCAAGGATGCGACACGAGCATTTTCAAGAAAATCCTCCCACCGCCAATTACATGAAAAATTTTCGAAAATTTTGATTTTCTGAAAAATGACTAACGATTTTGATTAAAATGTCGTATATTAGAGATATTTACCTGACAAATAAAATGTATAATTTGAGTTTTCTGGAATACCTTCTGAAGACTACTTTATTCTGGATGAATTTTACGGAATTTTGCATAACTGGCAAATCGTAACAGATAGACAAAAACTTACTTAACAAAAAATGTACAGCTATTTAAAACACACAATTTATGTTATATACATTTTTTCGTGGAGTAAATCGTTTTTTAGATATTCCTTGTTACTGGTTTCAGCTTTAAAAACATACTTTCTCATACGGGAATTGTCAATTCCTGGCCATACAAACAAAGGAACTTCAATCACATAGCAACCAACTTTTGACTATCTCTTTAATCTATGGTGCTCCCTTATTTCCTTTCTACTTATAAGGAAGCAAGTAATAAGATTATTTCTGCCAATTTTTTCTCGTTTAGAATGAAGTATAAAGAAGCATAAGTTTTTTCACAATATTTTGTTGCAGAGATGTAGAGAAAGTCATGTGAATGGACCACACCAGATTTTTTTCGTATAATTTGGAGTAAAATTAAGCAAAACACATAAAAGTTAATCCAAATTCTTGCTCCAAATCCAGGCTGTGCATTGAATTTTGCAGACTGATTCTACCTTCCGAACCAAAATTTCTTATAACATTTAATTATCAATAAATCGTTTATTTTCAATCAGACGTTTTAGTTGTTGCTTTGGTATGTAAACATTAATTTATCGTTGCCATTATATTTATATATATATATATATATATATATATGTGTGTGTGTATTTTAATATAAGTACGCTTTATAATTGGATATTTTATAATATATTTAACATAGAGGGTGTTTCAAAAATACGAGCATAATTTCAGGTATGTATTTCCCACATGAAGACAATCAAAATAGTTCATTATAACATGTGTCCGGAAATGCTTCATTTCCGAGTTATGGCCTTTACAACATTGAAAGTCCCACCTGTAGACAATCAAAATAGTTCATGTCCGGAAATGCTTCATTTCCGAGTTATGGCCTTCACAACATTGGAATTCACTGGAACGTTTTTCTTTCCACAGGTCTTTGCCGTCAAAGGAGACATTAGGAGGGCGCTCTGATAGTTCATTCTGAGGAAGGTTACATTCAGTGTTCTTTAGGCGTTAAGACTGTGCGACATGTATTCAAATCAAGAGCTGGCAGAGATACACTTCATGTACGGTAAGGCGGACGGCAAAGCTGCGCTGGCTCGTCGTTTGTACCAGGAGAGGTACCCACAGCGACAATGTCCAGATCGGAAGACATTTGTACGTCTCCATTCCCGTCTGTGCGAGTATGGAACATTCACCTCTCCTGGTTTGGGAAGGGGACGACTAAGATCTACAGCTCCAGAAGTGCAGGAGGAGATTCTGGAGGCTGTGGACAGGACCCCTATCAGCACACGACGGTTAGCGTTGCAAGTCAATGTTCCTCATACGACTGTCTGGAGACTGTTGAACGAGTATCAATTGTATCCTTATCATTTGCAACGTGTACAGGCCCTGTCACCAGCAGATTACCCTGCACGAGTTAGGCTCTGTCAGTGGTTCTTGCAGCAGTGTGGTGTAAATCCGAACTTTAATCCGTCGTATTATTTACAGATGAAGCACAGTTCACAAGAGATGGCATAACAAATTTCCACAATCAGCATGTATGGTCGCATGAAAACCCACGTGCAACTGTTGTATCTCATCACCAGGTGCGGTTCTCCCTCAACATGTGAGCCGGTATCATTGGTGATCGATTAGTTGTACTTGTAAACAGACCCCATGTACTTGTAAACATATTTACGGGGCAGGCGTACACAAACTTCCTGGAAAACACCATACCTGACGTTTTCGAAGACACTCCACTGATCAATCATCAACACATTCACTTCTTGCATGATGGCGCTCCTGCACACTTCACTCTTACGGCCTCCTCGCTCACCTGATCTGAACCCTCTCGATTTCTACTTGTGAGGCCATTTAAAATCATTGGTTTATTCGTCTCCGGTGCCGTATTTGGAATCCCTTCGGAATCGAATTGTGGCAAGTTGTGAGGACATACGCAATACTCCTGGAGTTTGGGATCGTGTTCGGAGGTCAATGAGACATCGATGTGAGGTCTGTATTCAAGCAGGAGGTGGACATTTTGAACATCTTCTGTAATGACAACAACCTGCGGAAAGGAAAACGTTCCAGTGAATTTCAATGTTGTGAAGGCCATAACTCGGAAATGAAGCATTTCCGGACACATGTTATAATGAACTAACTTGATTGTCTACATGTGGGAAATACATATCTGAAATTATGTCCCGTATTTTTGAAACAGCCTGTATATCAGTTACTTTTAGCCTTTCAGCATGGAACTCTGGTTGCCGGATTTAGAAATCACCCTGGTTCGAAACCGTAACCTTCCGAACACCTCGTCACGACCTTCCGAACACGGCACCACCTCGCTCGGTCATGTTTTGAGAAAGTTTTATTACTATTCTACTTTCGATATTTTGATTGCTACCTTCTGTCATAGTGGTACTTTGAATATACTGGTTGAACAAAGACAAGTATAGTCCTTAGCAGCGAAGAGTGCAAAGCTACCTTTAAATAATGAAGTCCCCGATCAGCCATGGGGGGTCAGTCGATACCACAATAAGCGAACGCATCTAATTTTAGATGGGGCATATCTATCTTTAATCTAGCACTCGAATCGATAGCTCGATTACCATTTAATGCAAACAACGGTGTGTAATAGCCTCTATTTGCTGAGACCGCTTACAGGGTAGATGTCAACGATTGATATAATGTGAGAGGCGCTTGTTCCAAGACTCTTATCTCTAATATTAGCACTAATTGCTCTACTATATATTCCGTTCTCGTGGAGATTTACCGTTGTAATGTAGTATATTTTGATTTATCATGCTGGTCTGTGGAGGAGGAATCCAATGAGTTATGTCATAGATAGCACGAAATGTTCATTTAGAGTAAATACAGGTTGGTAGGAAACGACATAAAATGTATTTTAACGACCTTCTCCTTTCATAACTCTCTCTCATTCTTTCAGTCTGTGTTACTACAAACATAGATACTTAGGTTGCTTTTTATTATAGACTAAAGTGTACTTTAATTTCTTCCCCAAAGGGAGTTATAATGAAGCACGAAGAAAAAATTAGGGAAAACATTTCGTGGAGGTGACTACGCTCTGAAAATACGCTCTTGTTGGCGGGATGGCGCTAATGGTTGTCTGTGGACTCAGGTGGCGAGATTGTAGATTCTATTTCAGTTTTAGACTAAGGCTCTTTCCTAAGCATTTATTATTGGTAGGTGAAAATTGAACGAATGTTTCGAGATTTCGTCGAGGTTAGGCTACGTTAGGTTAGGTAAGATGTACGTAATGAACTGGATCGAAATAAGGTGTAAAAAGGACTTTCTGAAAATCGGTTCTGCTTTCCAATGCGAAATGCACAGTCTTCCGTTCGTTTTTTCTGCTTGTGCATAGCAGCCATGTTGGTCAATCGAATCTACATTGAACTAGAATCTACAATGTCGCACCCAGGTGATCTATCCGGAAATGAGCCATGGTTCCTGGCGCTCCCTACGTCGAGATGAAGAATTACTTGTGAAAACGTTGGGGACCCTCCACGACGGCTCTTTTCCTGTCCGAATGTCGGCTACTCTCTGAAATTACACTCATCTCCACCTTCCTCCAGGAGTCGATGTACAATAAACCGCAGTGTGGAATACCCCTACGTAACGTACACACACACACTCTCTCTCTCTCTGAGACAGGTATATCATGTGATGGTGCCGGGAATCGAATACCAGTTCCTTGCACCGTGAAGGTACGGAACGGGTTCATATTGTCAAATATCTACACGATATTACATGCATGCATGTCTACCCATTTTTCACTAAGTTAATTACTGTGGATAAGTCCTACAGAAGTTTTACCAAACTTTTGAACGACCTAAGTTAAAAATTCTTGCATAACTGTAAAGTTTATTACCTTTCTGTAAAGTATTAGGGTCTGTAATGACCTTTTTATTCCTGGAATTCTTTCTGCTTCGGTCTGTTATTTTAACGTCATGTTTCTATGTTCCTGGAATAAGAGTTATGTGGGTACTGTAAGAATTAAAGGCATCCATGAATCATGCTTATTTTAATGACTGTTTTTCTACTTTATGGGTCCACGAATTACGTAGAAACAGTGCTTCGTGCAATTTTTTTTCTCCAGTGCCCAATTCGCTAACTCTGCGACTGTAATTTGGATAGAGATACTAAGGACTGTATTTTAAAATTATCAGCATTCAAAGTCTAGCATTTTTGGCCTCTTTTGAGAGCAATTTATGATCACGTCATTTAGAGAAGCAGAACCAGGTACAGCGATTGTGAAATTGCAAGTTTTGGGGCTTTTGTTAATTCCCTCTTTTCTCTTTCTTGAAAGGTTAATCAGTTGCTTCAGGACGACTTTTAGCAGCCAGCTTATAATTTTCTCTAAATTGAAATAATTAGATAAATTAGTTTTACTTATGGAACAAGCAATTTTCTGCCTAAAATTAAAGGAACATTTTATTCTTCTCTTTTAGCATAATTAATGACGTTGAAAATAATAACAATGATTCCATTAGATGGATAAGGCAGTTATGTGTGTGGCTTGCATTCAGCAAGTCCCGGGTTCAAATCCCGTGGGCCGACCAATCTAGCTGAGGTTTATTTTCCTTCGTGGTTGCCGTCAGACGCCAAGATAAACACCGGATTGGATATTTAATACAACGACTCAAAGTTCCACCTTCAGCCTAAAACAATAGTAAAATAACTATTACGCTGCCATCTATCTATAGATAGTTAAAGCAGTAGTGCTGCCATCTGCTTGTCACGGAGTAAATTAGTATCGCTGTGAAGATGTTGCCTTGAAAGGCTGGCTGAACTCTGCCATCTGATTACGGATGATAGAGGCAGCTAAACTAGAGTGCATGCCAGTAGATAGTACGCGCCATCTGAATAAGGATGTAAAATAAGCTAGACTATGGTATACTATCTCCATCTGCTTGGCAGGAAGCGAATGTGTTAAGAAACGGGAATAGTGCTGAAATATTTACTCTCCACCACATACCGTGAATGGAATCTTACCAAGCGTCGCTATAGTTTCAAGAAGTTATAGTGACGTAAAATAAAATAGATTAAAAAATCTGAAGTGTTACACTCACATAGCTTTCTATATCTGCTCTACAATCTTCCCACAAAAGACTTTTCTTCTTTCTGCAGCATACTAATCCGGATAAACATTAGCAGAATGTTCTTATTACTTAGTTCCTTATAAATAAAAGGGAGCTAAGGCAATGCACGAGATGAAAGTGAAAGTCAAATGTTTTAAAAACTATCGTTATGCAATTATCATTGTAAATCGCTTCTTTGCTTGGCCAGTTGTAGAGCAAAAGAAAAACGGACGCTTCCTGTCTGAGAAAAGTTTAAGTACTTCACAATTGAAACCAATAACGAGGAATATCTCGGAAAACAAAACGGAAAGGACAAAAACGTAAAGGACATAAATTTTGTGTTTTGACATCTACATTTTTTAATAAGTTTTTTTTTTTTTTTTTTTTTTTTTTTTTTTTTTTCCATCTCTCACGGTTTAGCAATGAGGCAAAATTCGGCGAAATTCATCCAGAAAAAAGAGGTCTTCAGAGGCTATGCCCAGAAATTTAAAGTTATACATTTTATTTGGGATGTAAATGTCTTTAATATACCGGATTTTAAACAAAATCGTTAGAGCCATTATTTAGAAAATAAACATTTTGGAAAATGTTTCCATGTAAAGGATAGTTGAGGGTGGGGGGATTTTCTTGAATATCTTCGTGTCGCATCCTTGGAAGACACCAGACCTAAACACCAATTTAGGTCTTTTCGTTTTTGGGCTATGGTGTTCACAGACACACACACACACACACACACACACACACACACACACACACACACCGACGGAACTTTTTCTGAAAAAAAAAATGTATTCAGTGGGTCCTAAAATACGTATTTTCGGTGAAATCCCAGTATCGAATTTTTGGGTGAAATGCAATACTTACTTCCTCTATACACTATGTACATAGTACGTGTAGAGAAAGTAAAAATTAATAATTCCATCACTTTCTTTCTTGGGGGTGGGATAGATTAATAGCTAAGAGATTAAAATAATTTGCAGAGTTGCTCAAAGCCCTAAGCTAGTTTTGAAAAATAATTGAACTGCGGAGCAGGAAAGCGGATGATCTGTATTTAAAACCAGCTATGGCATTGAATCTTTTATTATAATTTTACCTCATGAATCGTGTCCTATATTAGGAAATTTAGGTGAAAAAACAATTGATTAGCCTAAGAAATGACTACCTTTGAAGGTCTGGGCTTTAAAGTAATTTCAGCATTGTTAAGGGGGTACGTCACCTAAAATGAATTTAGATTCCCTCGCTCTTTAGTAAGGGAAAAAATCTGATGTGTTCCATTTGCATGACTGTCTATGCCTATTTTGTAACAAACTATCCTTACAAATGCCTATTCTTCTATCTGCTTCATGTTAATTGATATAAACATTAGCAGAAATGGTCTTATTTCTTAGTTCCTTATAAGTATAAGAAAGAAAAGGAAACGATTGCTAAATCCTTTAAAAGCAGGTTGCTTTGTGTTTGAAATTCGGTTCTATTTAAATGGCCAAGAGTAAAACGAAAGAAAAAAATAATAAAATGTTATAACTGAAACCAATAACAAAGGGTATCTATCATGTATATGGACAGGTCTATAACAAAAATCTGATGTGTTCCAATCACATGACTTTCTCTACATCGCTGCAACAAATTATTCTATTTTCTTCATCTAATCGAGAAGAAATTAGTAGAAATATTCTTATTTCTTGCTTCCTTGTTAGTAGAAGCGAAAGAAGGGAGCACTATAGGTTAAAGTGATAGTCCAAAGCTGGTTGCTATGCGCCTTAAGTTCCTTTGTTTGTATGGACAGGAGCTCACAAATTCCTGTATGAGAAAAATATGTTTTCGAAAGTTGAAGCCAAAAACAAGGAATATTTGAAAAACGATCAACTTCACGAAAAAAATTATATAATATAAATTTTGTGTTTTAACGTGCTCTACATTTTGTGTGTTTTAAGTTTTCACCCATCTCTTACGGTTTAGCAGTTATGCAAAATTCCGTAAAATTCATTCAGAATAAAGTAGTCTTCAGAGGCTATTCCCAGAAAATTCAAGATATACATTTTATTTGTCAGGTAAATATCTTTAATATACGATATTTAAATCAAAATGTTAGAGCCATTTTTAAGAAAATCAAAATTTTCAAAATTTTTATCATGTAAAGGATAGTTTGGGGTGGAGGGATTTTTTTTTTAAATATTCTTGTCGCATCCTTGGACGATACCAAACTTAAATACCAAATTTGGTATTTAATGGTCTTTTCGTTTTTGAGCTATGCTGCCCAAAGACACACACACATACACACAGATAGACATACATACAGACAGACTGACAGATAGACAGACAGACACCGACATTTTTCTAGAAATGCTTTTTTTTTTTTTTTTTTTTTTGGATTCAGGGCGTCTCAGAACATATATTTTCGGTAAACTCTTGGATCGAGTTTTGGGTACAATTAAATACCTTCTCTATACACTAGATACATAGTACCTATAGCTAAAGTAAAAATGTATAGGATATAAATGAAATGTTTTGACGAGGGATAATATTCAGTTTAGTAGGTTTTGGTTATCTCTTACAGATTACTAGTTAAGCCAAATTCATCTAGAATAAAAGAATTATAGTTGCTATTCCCAGGAAATTTAAGACACTTGGTAATATCTTTAATATGCGGTATTTTAATCAAAAGTGTCAGAGCCATTTTTGAGAAAATCAAAACTTTCGAAACCTTAACCCTGTGAATGATAGTTTGTGATATAAGGTATTCTTGAAAATCTTCGTGTCGCAGTCTTCGGAGATGATGACCTTAATTATTAGGTTTGGTATTTAACAAACTATTCATTCTTGAGTTATCGTATTCACATACACTGTAATACAGACACACTAACACACACACACTCACACATGCACGCGCTCGACCTTTTTCTAAAAATGCCTTTTTGGATACAGGGACCCTAAGATGTGTATTTCCTTCGAAATCTCAGCATCGAATTTTTTAGTGGAATCCAGTTCTTCTCTACCTATGCACTAAGTAGAGCAAATAAAAATCTGATGTGTTCCATTCACATGACTTACCCTGTATTTCAACCACAAATTATTGTTAAAAATCTTATACTTCTTTTTAATTCGTACTAACTGAGAAAAAAATAGCAGAATTAGACTTTTAACTTGCTTTCCTGTAAGTAGAAGCGAAATAAGGGAGTACCATAGGTTAAAGTGATAGACAAAAGCTAGTTGCTATGTGACTGAAGTTCCTTTGTTTGTATGGACAGAAGTTGACAAATTCCTGAATGAAAAAGTATAAGTTTTCAAAGCTGAAACCAAAAACAAGAAATATTTTAAAAACGATCAACTCCACGAAAAAAAAGTGTATAACATAAATTGTGTGTTTTAACGTGCTCTACATCGTTTGTGTGGTAAGTTTTTGTTCATCTCTTGCGGTTTAGCAGATATACAAACTTCCGTAAATTTCATCAAGAATACAGTAAGCTTCAGAGGTTATTCCCAGAAAATTCAAGATATACATTTTATTTGTCAGGTAAATATCTTTCATATACGATATTTCAATCAAAATGTTACAGCCATTTTTCAGAAAATCTCAATTTTTGAAAAAAGTTATATGCAAACTATAGTTTGGGGTGGGGGGATTTTTCTCAAAATATTTGTGTCGCATCCCTGGAAGATACTAAACTTAAATATCAAGTTTGGTACTATATCGACTTTTCGTGTTTGAGTTATCGTGTTCACAGACATACGGACCTTTTTCTGAAAATCATATTTTACTTTCTCTACACGTACTATATACATAGTGTACAGAGAAGGTATTGTAATGCACCCAAAAATTCGATACTGAGATTTCACCGGAAATACATGTTGTGGGTCCCCCTGATTCCAAAAAAAAAGCATTCTTAGAAACAGGTCCGAGTGAGTGTGTGTGAGGATGTGTGTTTGTCTGTGTGTCTGTAGACAGCATAGCTCAAAAATGAAAAGACCGTTGAATACAAAACTTGGTATTTAAGTTTGGTATCTTCCAAGGATGCGTCACGAAGATTTTAAAGAAAATCCCCCCAACCCAGCTACCCTTTACATGGAATATTTTTCGAAAATTTTGATTTTTTTAAAAATAGTTCTAACGATTTTGATTAAAATATCGTATATTAAAGATATTTACCTGACAAATAAAATGTATATCTTGAATTTTCTGGGATAAGCCTCTGCAGACTACTTTATTGTATAACTGCTAAACTGTAAGAGTTAGACAAAAACTTACCACACAAAAATGTAAAGTACATTTAAGCTCACAATTTATATTATATCCTATTTTTCGTGCAGTTAATCGTTTTTGAGTTATTCTTTGTTTTTGGTTTCGGCCTTGAAAAACTTATACTTTTGTCATACGGCAATTTGTCAACTGCTGTCCATACAAGAAAAGGAACTTCAGTCACATAGCAACCAGCTTTTGACTGTCACTTTAATCTATGGTACCCCCTTATTTCGTTTCTACTTACAAGGAAGCCAGTAATAAGAATATTTCTTCTAACTTTTTCTGAATTAAGCTTTTTAACAATAATTTTTTGCAGAGATGTAGAGAAAGTCATATGAATGGAACGCATCAGGTTTTCTTTTGTATTCTGGGTACCCTAAAATGTATAGATATGTCCAGTGAAATCTTGGTATCGAATTTTTGGGTGGAGTGAAATACTTTCTCTATTGACTATGTACATAGTAAGTGTAAAGGAAGTAAAAATTCAAGTCAGTTGGCGAAGTTAATGTGCCAGCACATTGTCATGGCAGCTTATTGGCTAGAGCAGACGCACGGAGAGCGGATGATGCTTGGTTCAAATCCAGGCTCTGACTATGTATTTTTCGGTGCGATTCTATTTTTCCAATAAATGAATTATTAGAAAACCTGATAATATTCTCTGGCAAATGAATGCTTACTGTTAATAAAACGTATCCAGGAAATCCTTTTGGTTATTTGGTTATTACTTTCTCTAGCCCGATGTACAATGTACATAGCGGATAGAGAAGGTATTGTGTTGCATTAGAAAATTCGATATCAAAATTTCACCGGAAACATATATTTGGGGTCCCCTGAGTCCGAAGAAAGCATTTTTAGAAAAAGGCCCTGTGTGTGTGGACAGCAAAGCTCAAAAACGAAAAGACCATCAAATACCAAAATTGGTATTTAGGTTTGGTATCTTCCAAGACTGAGAAGATTTTCAAGAAAACCCCCACTATAAACTACTCTTTATATGGAAAAAAATTCGAAAATTTTGATTTCCTCAAAAATAGCTCTAACAATTTCGATTAAAATCACGTATGTTAAAGATAATTTCATCCCTAATAAAACGTATATCTTGAATTTTCTGGGAATATCCTCTGAAGACCTCTTTGTTCTGTATGAATTTTGCCGAATTTTGCTTAACTGCTAAACCGTAAGAGATAGACAAAAACTTACCATACAAAAAATATGGATCTCGTCAAAACACACAGTTTATGTTCTTTACGTTTTTGTTGTGGAGGTAACCGTTTCCAAGATATTCCTTGTTATTGTTTTCAGTTATAAAGTACTTATATTTTTCTCAGACAGGAAATGTCTGTTTTTCTTTTGTTCCAATCCTGGGCAAGGAAAGAAGGCATTCGTAATGCTAATGGCATAACGACAGCTTTTTCGAAGATTTGACTATCACTATAGTATAGCGCATTTCTTTAGTTCCCTTCTACTTAAAGGAACTAAGTAATAAGAGCATTCTGCTAATGTTTATCTCGGTTAGTATGGTGTAGAAAGAAGAATATGCTTTTGTAAGTTTGTTTGTAGAGCAGTTAGAGAAAACCATGTGAAAGTAACACATTAGACTCTTTTTTTACTTTCTCTGGCCCTATATGTACAATATGCACAGGGATAGACAAGTATTATATTCCACCCAAAAATTCGATGTCAAGATTTCACCGGAAATACTTGCTTTAGGACCCCCTGAATCCAAAAAAAAGCATTTTCAGAAACTGGTCCGTGTGTGTGTGTTTGTGTGTGTTTGTGTGTGTGTGTCTGTGTGCATCACAGCTCAAAAACGACTAGTACTTAAGTTTGGTATCTTCCAAGAAATCCCCCCATTCCTTACTACCCTTTACATGGAAACATGGAAGCATTGTTTTTCTTAAAAATGGCTCTAACGATTTACATTAAAATACCACATATTAAAGTAATTTCTATCATAATAAAATGTATATCTTGAATTTTCTGGGAATATCTTCTAAATACCTGTTTATTCTGGTTGAATTTTGTTTAATTTGGCATAACTGGTAAACCATAAGAGATAGAAAAAAACTTACTATACAAAAAATGTAGATCTTGTTAAAATACACAAGATATGTCATATAAATTATTTCGTGGAGCTAACCGTTTTCGAAGTATTCCTTGTTATTAGTTTTAATTGTGAAGTACTTATATTTTTCTGAGAGGGAGAAGTCCGTTTTTCTTTTGTTCTACTCCTGGCCAAGCAAAGAAGCGATTTGCAATGACAATCGCATAATGACAGCCTTTAAAACATTCGACTATCACTTTAGCCTAGTGCATTCCGTTAGTTCCATTCTACTTATAAGGAACTGAGTAATAAAACTCTGCTAATGTTTATCTCGTTTAGCATGGTGTAGAAAGAAGACAAATTTTTACTAAGAAGTTTATTTGTAGAGCAGTTAGAGAAAGTCATGTGAAAGTAACACATCAGATTTTTTTAAATTGTCATTGCACAATAATTTACTTGTTAATACAGTGAAAATGGTGCTATGGGAAAATAAGAAATCTATGCTGAAGGAAATGAAGGATGAGCATTATAATATATGAAAAATTGGTATGAAAATAAGTAATGGCAAAAATATTGAGATATGGAAGCAAGAACGGCTTCTCACCAATAGGCGAAGTCGCCAGATGTCTGGTTTCCTTTATTTCCAGGCTACCAATAGTAATTCCCTTAGAATACTTTCCATATCTACGAAGGGTGCAGAGAAAATACATATTGAACTCCCGGAAAAAAAATACCCTTTTGGAAAAACTTTTCTCTCAACTGCATTCTTTACGGAGAGTTTAAAAATAATACATACTTTGAGCTCCTGAAAATAAAAAACATAACCTTATGGAAAAATCTGTAATTTTCCATTCACATGCCTTTCTTTACACCTCTAAAATAAATTAATGTTAAAAAGTTTTTTCTATTTACCTTAATGCTAATCGAGAAAAAATTAGTATACATTGTCTTATTACTTGCTTCCTTGTAAGTAGAAGCGAAATAAGAGAGTATTATAGGTTAAAGTGATAGTCAAAAGCTGATTGATATGTGATTTAGTTACTTTTGTTTGTATGGACAGAAGTTGACAATTTCCCGTATGATAAAAATAGAAATATTTTAAAGCTAAAAGCAATTAGAAGGAAAATCTTAAAACGACCAGCTCCACAAAAAAGTATATGACTAAATTTTCTACTAGTAAGTTTTTGGTATTTCTTACGATTTACCAGTTATGTAATATTCCGTAAAATTCATCCAGAATAAAAATGTCTTCAGAGACTAATCCCAGAAAATTCAAGATATATATTGTTTTGTTAGGTAAATATCTTTAATATACGATATTATAATCAAAATCGTTAGAGCCATTTTTGAGAAAATAAAATTTTTCTAAAATTTTTACATGTAAAGGGTAGTAGGGTTGAGGGGATTTTCTTGAAAATGTTCGTGTCGCATCTTTGGAAGGTACTGAACTAAAATACCAAGTTTGGTATTTAATGAGTTTTTTGTTAAGAAAATAAAAATTATTTATTTATAAAAAATCATCCCTGACACACGAGGTGTATGTGCGCGTTTAGTGTTTGAGATGGAGTAAAAAAGAGAGGATTAGAATTATCGAAAATAGGGCCTCAAGTGACTGGGATGGAGTACTGCAGTGGGCCATTGTGGCTTTTTGCGACTTGTTACCCCTGGGAGGGAATGATGAGGTCAGAGACCCGATGGGTGGCCAAATCCGGATGAAGACGGCATAAGACGGTCCCTAACGTTTCTAATGCATCCGCCGCTCCCAGGTCCTACCCACAATCCCGAGACTCCGGGGGTTCCCTGAAACGGCGTCTACTCGAAAGTACACGAAGGCTGGTTCTTATACAGACAGTGTCTAGGAACGATTCCAAGGAAGAAGCCTTTACAAAACGCACAACCACCATTCGGTCACAACCTGCCTAACACCATCGCCTGTTCCTTTAACCCAGAAGCACGTGGCAAAGAAGTGATGGGAACAAAAAATGATAAACAAAGAAAGGGAACAGCATAACTGAAAAACGAAAAATTAGTTGAATACCTTTCTTTCAATTTTACCCTTCTCGTAGATACGAGTTACAAGCCAGCAGAGAAATCCAGGATGGGTGATCGGCCTAATGAAAGGGAATAAGGGATGATGTGAAATGAAGTAAAGTAGACGACAGAAAGAATAATGGAGAAATTGGTGGAATGAAAGACAAGGGAGTCCAGAGAACCCGGAGAAAACCCGCCGGAACGCCGTTTCGTCTACCACAAACCACACATGCGGTATTCTGGAATCTGTTTTCGTCTAGGTATGTCGTCTATTTTAGTTGTCGTTCACATAGACAATTCTTACTATATAAAAGACTCGTGGAAGACAGAAATAAATAAAGGAAGAAAGAGAGGAGAAAGGAAAAAAAAAGAGCCAGTCACTTGAAGAGAGAAGAGTAAATGCAAGTGACGCATAATTAAAGCGCACTTAAGTACACATCAAAGTACAAAAGCGTCTCGAATGGTGTGAGCTGAAAGCAACAGATAAATCATAAAAAGGATCCGGCAATTTTGTTACGCAAGAGGCATTTGCTTTGAAACGGTTAACTTCTCTCTGTTTTCTGAAAATTTTGAAGACGTTTCATTACACTGCAAGACTACTTCGACTTGATTTAAAGACGACTATATTTTCATTGAGCTAAGGGACTGTTCTGTCTGTGTCAGGGTAGCGTGTATGAGTTCCAACCTAGAGGACTTGAGTTCGAATCTCGATAAGCCTAGATAAGCCTTTTGCTTATTCCTATAACAGAAATCTCACACAAATGAACACCAGACTCTGTTGATCATCTTTTCCAACTATTTCACTATCTGAGTTTTAAAGTTGCGTTAATACTTATATTATCCCTTATTCATACGAGAGCTGTTCAATAAGAAAGACATACCTGAAGGATACAAGGTACTATGAAGGGCTCAAAAATGACAAATTTCGGTTTTGGCATACCTAAACTCTCTGAAGCTTTCTGATTCAAAAAGTATACACTTTTAATATGATGCGCCCATATTCTAGCATTCAAATGTCGTTTTAAACAATCTTTTAAATGCTCCCGGACAGAACGCCACAGCCCCTTTTCTGCATCTTCAATCTTTCTGCTTTCTAAGAACATAGAAACTTGAAGGAAATTTTCATGCTGAACGAGCTGCCCAACAGTCCACAAAGCAAGCCAGGAGCAATAGGAGGAATGCTGAGAAGCAGACAGAGTACACGAATAAATATTAATATGATTATGACCCTGGAATGTATTAAAGTAAGTCAGATTACCATTGCAAATTTTAAGTTCAATTTTCTCAATATTACATTTTCTGATACACATGTACTTTTTACTCAGGAACCATTGATGCTAGAATTTTAAATAGCACACATTAATGACTTCTGCCTGCCTGGTTCATAAGCCTAGCTTACAAATTATGGAAATTAGACATTTTAACCATGTGAAAATTGAGATATTTGAATCTTCTTTTTTTCACAAATGTGGTATTTTTTTAAAATAATTATCTTGAGCCATATACTTCTGATTCTGGCAGTTAGAGTAGATAAGTATAATCAGAACATGTGCAAAAATTTGAGGATTATGTTTTAAAATGTTTCTGAGTAAGAGGTATATGAAATCACCCGTATTTTTTCATGTACATTTCCCCCCCCCCCCCGCCGACATTATAGTTTTTTAAAAATAAAGTTTTGCAGATAAAAGCATAAAATTTTCATCAGGAGAAATGCAGACTGTTATGGTACATGCCACTACATTTTCATGAAAGTTCATTAAGTACTTCCTGATATGTGAGTGGTTAATTTTGACAAATTGTTAAAGCCTTATAACCACATTAGCTTGTACCCTTAACTCGTCCTCGCAATGTTGATGGTTCTCTCTCAAAATAGTCTCCTTTGGATAAGATGCACTTGTCTCAGCGTTTCTGCCAGTCTGCAAAGACTTGCTGGAAACTAGTTTCTGAAAGGAGTTTCAGAATCGCCTCTGCAGCCTTCATTACTACTTCTGCTGATAGAAAATATCGCCACGAAGCTGATATCCTGCTTCAGAATCCGGATACGTGGACATGAACATTTACTGCTAGCACTTATGGGATGTAGTGTTCATTATTCCAGAGAGTGTTCATAAGGTTATTGTCGATACTTTCACAATGAAGCAGCCTTGTTCTTGGGTCCACCTTCTTTTGGAATGATTGTCTTCCCTTTTTCAACGATTTAAACTATCCTTGAGCTATGTTGCAGGGAGTAACAAACTCTCCATGAGCTTCCTGTAACATTGTCTAAGCCTCAACTGAAGATTTTTTGAGATGAAAGCAGTATTTCAAAACCTGTATTATTCTTTGTGTGTCACCTCCATTTTTGCGGAGTTTTGTCTCAGTTTGCCTCACCCCTCATACAGGTGATATCCGGGAGTAGCAACAATGAAACAAGTATGGCTAGTAATGTTTGTTACACATTAAGCTAACATAGTATCATACGATTAAATTCTAGAGCAAGAGAGTAAGGCGCTCAAAAATGTATGATAATACTTTATGAACAGTCTTAGTGTAATTATTACCAGCCATTACACAGTCCCTCTCTGTGTTATTCTATCGAATTAATGTTAAGTTTATCTCCACTTATATGTTTTAATGGCACGGTGTTATGACTTTTAAAAACGATGACACCGCGAAAGACAAAATCAAGGTATTGAAAATCTGAACCAACGGATGGATATCTCTAAAGTGGATGATGCCAAAATAAAGTTTATTTTTAAGGTACACTGTATTCTTTTTAGGGAATTCACATGTTTTGTGTGGTAGGTACGTTCTTGTCCCCCTTTTAATCTATATCATTATACAAAATACCTATACTAAATTCGCTCCGAATGAAGAGACACTTAAAGGATTTTCATGGAAAATACTATATGTACATTGCATTTTTCACATAAATACAATAGGTGATTTTTAAAACCAAAGAGCCTTTATTTAAAAATCCAATACTATCTAAAAATCTTCCACGCAAAGAGTAACTTGGGATTGAAGAATTTTCTTTAAAAAATCTCCTCTCGTATCGTTAGATAATTCGACAGAGGTTGTTTCCGATCTCTGGTAATGGATTTTCTTTGAAATTTGACTTAGGAAATTCCATGTTTCCACCACTTAGCATGCTCAATTGGATGTCTCTTCATTATAGCTATAGCTCTGCACCTTAATATCCATTTTAGAACACTTATACGGAGTATAATGATACCAAACTTTTCGCACTCCTAATTACAAAAGCATTACAAGCGAATGTAAGGAGACTCGAGGCAGTGATATCATCCTTCCTCAAGAGAGTACCTCAAGTATCCAAATCTACCCAAATGAGGATAATATACCTACTGAGCAGACAGAATTAAGACAGAACCACGGTCTTGAAGCCACACCTGCAAATGAAGTCCACATCAGGAGAAGGGATGAAATAGCAGCAAACATAAACTCCGATTTCTTCCTAACTCCAGTCATAAACACCGAAGAATGGAAGAAACCTAACTTCGAGTTACGACATGCATACACAAGAACCGCAGCGTAAGTATTCCATCACAAGAATTTGTGGACGACGAGAACACCATCGGAATTATATACATGCACTCTATTTTGGACAGTATATACACTCATGTTCCAATCAAGGACTCACTCATTGACGGTCTATGTAAAAGATGATCATTTTTTATGATCATCATACCACTATGTTAACTCATATGTACACATTCTGTTCAATAAATCGTATTAATACAAGCTTTCTTTAAGTCCCTTATAGCAAGTGGACAAAAATCCATAGGCGATGTATCAGGCGACTTCACTGGAGTGTTGCTGAAAAGAATAGCACATATTCTTGATTCTTGCTCCATTATCTCTAGAAAATTGAGGCTTGAATCTATGTATGTCTAGAAGCTTTAGTCTGATGGACCTATACTTTATTTGTATCTTCCCCATACAGAGTCAGGATGATATTGCGGTAAATTGGGACCGGAACATTCTCCTGGTGGTACTGAGAGTAGATTTTTACCTGTTTAGCAACTCGGTGGATTGTCAATTTTCCATTTTAATTTAGTATCCGGTAATAATTATAAAAGCCTTAGAAAAGCTACCTTACATTTGGAATACCATTTTTGGTAATTTTTCTCTGCATTTAGTCGGTTAACTGCACGGAGTTTGTTTCAATCACTTACATACACATATACCTTATCCAATCTCACAACAAACTTCCATCTTTGCTGCCAGGTGTATTCATTCCGACTTCTACTGTTTGTCGACGTTCTGAAATGTAACGAGGCACAATTTGTGAACGTTTCCTTTCTGACAGTTTCAAGTTCAAATCCCTGTTGATAATGCTGTTAACAGTTTTTAATGATATTCCTAATTGGGATGCAATGACTGGTTGTGTGGCTTGATTACTGCCTGAGACCATCACTGGAATATTGCTAGTTGTCCGGCCTGTGTCTTTCCTTTTGAAATTAACCCCATACCATTTTTTCCCTCATAACTTCTTTCTTTCTTGAAAGCATACAAATTTTGCTTCTTGCACATTATAATAACGGCGAAATGGCTCTAGTTTGCAACGGAAAAGGGACAATCTAGCCTTCCCAAAATGTTCGATTGCTTCGAAATTGTTATTCGGCACATGCTAATTCTAGGCAGGCAAAGTGCCTTTAAAAATGTTTCCATGTAAAGGGTAGTTTAGAGTGCGGAATTTTCCTCAAAATCTTCGTGTCGCATCCATGGAAGATACTAAACTTAATTACCAAGTTCGGTACTTTCCTGACCTTTCGTTTTTGAGATATCGTGTTCACAGACACACGGACATGCGGACACACACACACACATACACACAGGGACCTTTTTCTGAAAATGCTTTTTTGGATACAGGGGAATCTAAAACATATATTTCCTGTGAAATCTCGGTATCGAATTTTTGGATGGAGTGCAATACCTTCTCTATACAATATGTACACAGTACGTGCAGAGAAAGTAAAAATAAAAGAGAACCAAATCTTACTGTTTGCCAAATATGCGACTTTATTGTTTTTATCCTATCCCAGATATGATATGTTTTTAGCGTTTAAATTTTGAAGAACCTTTGAAGGACATTTTATGCTCCAGATTCACTGTCTCCTACTTCTTATCCTCGCTTTTGTTTACATATATTAATTTTTATACAATATCCTTAACTAGATTATGAATTTAAAATTTTGAAACTATTTTATATTTTTCTTTCCTAATAATTCATCTTATCTACTAATGTCTTCTATATTCCGAGATTTCATTAAGTTTAATTATTTTTCTCGATAATTTTAGCCACATAGCTTGTACTCGCACCATTGGGCCTACCATAATTTCGTCTCTTTACAATTTAAACTAAAACGTAGTTCATTTTCTATCCCCTCATATAATCCAGTACAAGGATATTCGTGTTTTGTAAATAATGCGCTTTATCATGAATTGAATTCTCCGGACAGTAAATATTTTGGAGTTAAATCTAGATATATATAGAGCGGGTTTGTGAGTGTAACAGTTCATATGATAGCGTGGATAGTCATCCATGCTTCTGAATACAGCTCCAGGCCAGTAGTGCAACACTTAATTACTGTAATCCTGCCGCTCTGTACTCTAACCTCTCGGGGTTATACACTAATACTTCAGTACATACCTACCTTATGGATCCTTGGTGTTGATGCATTTTTGCCAGTTGATTTGCCTGCTCCCTTGAGCTAATTTAAGTAATCGTTCCATTCCAATTGAACGTGCTTTTAAAAGGGCCTTCATATCGATTACAATTGGAAACGATAATAACCTAAAAAAAGCTGATGTGTTCCATTCACATGACTTTCTCTACATCTCTCTAATAAATTATTTTTAAAAAGTTTATGCTTCTATTTACTTCATGCTAATCAAGAAAAAATTAGCAGAAATAGTCTTATTACTTGCTTCCTTGTAAGTAGAAGCGAAATAAGGGAGAACCATAGGTTAAAGTGATAGTCAAAAGTTGGTTGCTATGTGACTGAAGTTCTTTTGTTTGCATGCACACGAGTTCACAAGTCCTGTATGAGAAAAGTTTGTTTTTTATAGCTGATACCAAAAACAAGGAATATCGCAAAAACAATCAACTCCAAGAAAAAAATGTATATAGCATAAATTGTGTGTTTTAAAGTGCTCTACATTTTTGTGTGGTAAGTTTTTGTCATCTCTTACGATTTAGCAGTTATGGAAAATTCCGTAAATTTGACCCAGTATAAAGTAGTCTTCAGAGGCTATTCCCAGAAAATTCAAAATATACTTTTCATTTGTCAGCTAAATATCTTTAATATACGATGTTTTAATCAAAATCGTTAGAGCCATTTTATAGAAAATCTAAATTTTCGAAAAAAGTTCCATGTAAAGGGTAGTTAGGGGTGGGGGGATTTTTCTCAAAATCTTCGTGTCGCATCCCTGGAAGATACTAAACTTAAATACCATGTTTCGTATTTTACCGACTTCTCGTTTTTGAGTTATCGCGTTCACATGCACACGGACAGACGGACACACACAGACACGGACCTTTTTCTGAAAATACTTTTTTTTGGATACAGGGGACCCTAAAACATATATTTCCGGTGAAATCTCGGTATCGAATTTTTTGGTGGAGTGCAATACCTTCTCTATACACTATGTATATAAGTAATATAACGACAGCTCCAACTCTTATCGATAAATTCGTGAGCAACTTGTTGCAAGCGAATTTATCTAGAAAAGTTGTAGCTCGAGTTGCACTTAATAAGATTATTTCGTGAATAAAATTACCATGATAAGCCTATATGGATATGAAGAATAATATTCCTAAAATCCCATTAGTCTTGACGTATATTTGCACTGCAACTTGATATCCATATCATAAATTTCAGATCTCTTTGTATTGCTACACTATCATTTTGGCGTAAAGTAAACACATTTTGGAACTTTCGCCATTATGTACAGGAATATCACTGCACACTGATACTATTATTATGAGTCGAACATTACTTCAGAGAGAAAACAAATTCAGATGGATGCGACACATTTATAAAAACAATTGCACTTGGATGTGAAAAAAAAAAAAAAAAAAAAAAAAAGACGATTAAAATGCAGAGATAATGAGTTCCGATTGGTTGGAATTTTACGCGCCAATGTACTGGATTGGACACTTTCTACGATCACGTGTCATGAACGAAATAGTCCCGTGCAATTCGTATTTGGAAATAGTGGGCAAATTAAGCTAAACATAACAATTTTGCCACCGAGCAAGGTGACCCGCGGTAACGTGTGTGACTCGCATTCTAGAAGTCCCGTGTTCGAACACTGGTGGTGTTCGAGGGTCAGGCAAATGCTGGGCCTCTTTTACCATAACTTTCTTGTCCCTTATTTCCTGTACCTATGATCTTTTGCATTGTCCTCTATTTCAAGGTTCATGGAAAGGACAGGACGGTATCGGATGCATTCGAACGGGAAACGTTATTGCACCCTCATATATTTAAGGCCGCGTCCCGCGGATTTGGCCGACCTTCGGGTCTCTCCTTTAATCTGCCTATTTATTTAACATGGTAGAGAATGTAACAAGTCTGCCTAGTAGTAGTTTACAGAAGGTATCCCGTCTGACCATTTGTGTTACAGTAAAATCTGAAAGATCCAAATAAAAGTAGTGAGAGGTATAATCTTAAATGCATGTACAGAAATGTGATTACATTCACATGACTTTTACTACGTATTCAGCAACAAAGTTTTTTGTTTTGCCTTTAACTTGGTTTGGTCATATCGGACGATGAAAGAAATTGGTGAAATGATGCTCAAATGATATCGGGGTCCATGGAGTTTAAAGTTACTCGACATTCGTATTTTCAGGATAAGGGAAAACCCCGAAAAAAACCTTATCCGGGTAACTCACCCTAAGCGAGATTCGAACTCGCGACCTTTTGAATGCGAAGCAGACACACTACCATCACACTACCCAGGCGGGCCAACAAAGTATTCTTACAAAGAATTATGCTCATTTATACTTCCTGCTAATCCAGATAAACATTAGCAGAAACAATCTTATTACTTACTTTCTTATAAGTAGAAGGGGAATAAGGGAATACACTAGGCTAAAGCGTAGTCAAATCTTTTAAAAACTGGCGCTCTGCAATGACTTTGAAGTTTGGTTCTCTTATATTCGCCAGGAGTAAAATAAACGTAAAATTGACGGCTTCCTATTTGAGAAAAATACAAGTATTTTAAAATTGAAACCTATAACTAAAACATAAATTGAATGTTTTCGAGACACACATTTTTTGTAGTTTGATTTTGTCTATCCCTGGTGATATCCAGAATGAAGAGTGCTGGATACTGTATCCTGAAAATTCATTATGAACATTCTTTTTGCTATGTTAATGTATTTGATATATGATATTTTAATCAAACTCATTAAAGCCATTTTTAGAATATCATATTATTTAAAAAAACGTTCATGAAAAGTTAGATATGTGGAGAGATGTTCTCGAAAAAACCTTCCTGTGGCAACTTTGGAAGAGATGAACTTAAAATTTAGTTTGGTGTTTAAATAACCTTTGAGTTCAAAATATTTTATTTTTGGATTTATCAAACACACAAACAAAAAAGAAAAGAAACAATGAAGTTTTTCTAAAACCCTATTATATTTTTTTTTGAATTTGGGGAATATTAAAATGTATATTTCCAGTAAAATATTGACATTAGTGGGTAGCGAAATTTATGTGAATGTATCGCAGAATTTTTTTCCTTACGTCACAAATGCCAAAGAGCTCAGGCATTCTGTGATATAGCAAGATTTGAAATATCTACCTAAAAGTATGGGAAGATCTCATCTTAAATCATTTACAAATATACCCTAAACTGCTAAGTTCTACTAATGGCTTTATCAATTTCACGTCTTTAAATTATCCTACTTTGTTAGAAAGTTCTTCCTGTGATTATCTTTCGAATAATTTATACTTTGCTCCCATTCCTTCGAGGAGTTAATCCTCAGTCAATTTTACTTGTGAGAACCTGGCCATTTCTACCTTCTCAGTTTCTCGCCATAACCAACAATTTCTCCAAAGCGATTAAACGAAGCGAAATGGGTAAAAGATTCAAAGTGCGTGCAAGGACTACGTCTTCCTTGTCCTAGATAAAGTCAGAAGACAAGTTTATGAGCTTGGAGACACGAAATCCACGGATGGACGGCACTAATTTCCATTGGGAAGAAAAGGGGAAGATACGGTCTTATTAACAAATGAAGACGACAGTCGCCGTGGGAAAACATCGCGTGTTTCCGAATGTCAGTTCGATACTTGCGCCGCTTTTGCACGCACTGACACTCCACCAATTACTTTAATGACGTCGGCACGAAACAAAAACTGAGCCTCTGTTTTTACGAAAAGCCTCTACATCCCATAAGAATCTTTTGCTACACCTTTAGAAATTTATAACACTTACTGCGCTGAAACTGTGAGCGCTAATCTAAAGATAAAAACAATTAAAAATGTATATGATATGCACATTCACTCGTTATTCTTTACCCTCTTATTTTCATTAGTTACTATACAAACTATGCTTATAAAGCTTATTTTTCTATTCACTCCATTTTAAACCAACTAAACTTTCGCAGAAATAACAATATTTAATTAACCCGTTGTCTCGCGGTCAAAATTTGGTCCAAAATTGTTTATATAACGTGAACGTTGTGTACAATTTCTCCCTACTATTCCCACATGAACAGCTGATAGAAAATGGTGGAGGTTGCTGATCCACAATTATTTACGTTCGCTGTCGCAAGCTTAGTTTATGTATCCATTGCAAGAGCATAATATAATAGAAAGAAAAAATCAATAAAAAGGCGTTGATGGACTAGACTATGGCTGGAACTAGGAATGCAGATCAAGGAAGAGGTGAACTACATTAGCTGCAAAACGAACTCGTTTCTGACCCTGTAAATTATTTTAACTTCCTTAGAATGGACGAACATTTTTTGGAAAGTTGCTGTCCTTAGTTGAGGCAAAAATCACTCACCAAGACACAAATATGAAGCAGTCCATACCAGAAAATCAAAGGTAGCGTTTTTATATTTTGTTGAGAAAAGAAGGTTAGGTATAAATGGATCCGATAAAATACACTTGCAGGGGCTATAAATTCCCGAGTCTTTTCATAAATCTCTGCCACACAAAAAAATGTGTATTACAACCATTGCTCAGCTACTATAATCCTATTATTTAGGACAAATTCTACCAGTTACAGCCAAGTTTCACACAAACAATCACGTTGGCGGGATGGAAGACGCAGCGCTAGCTGCCATCTTATTACCATACCAACAGGTCGGTCATTGGTTGATTTCATACGTTTGGACCAAAAATTGGTAGATTTCATACGTTGGGGCCAAAAATTAGAAACCGCTGTATCCTGTTGTAGCAAATTGGATCCAACTTGTAGTTTGAAGGGTATTGGACCAAAATATTTGACCGTGGGATATGGATACAAAGGGAACAACGATAGTCAACTGAAAATCAACATAGCCTATAGTAGGAAGGATATGGATTTAGAGGACTCGGCACCGAACCATATGTTGGTTACTGACCTATACCCAACGAGGTGGCGCCCTCGGGAGGGAGGAGTTAGGTGAGCGAATACACTAGCCGGCCGCAATCAGAAGCGACGATAAAGCAATGACAGAAAGAATCCCCCGATACCCGGACAGGTAGACCGGGGACCCCCCCCCCGACCCCCCACACAGAGTGCAACGCCTTCACCAGTATCTGACATAAATTGATTGTTTTACGTGATGCACATTCTTTGTAATAAGATTTTTTTTTTTATCCCTGGTGGTTTACCGGTTACTCAAAAGACATTCAGGATGACGAGGGCTTTATCCCGAAAATTCAATATACAGGCCGTTTCAAAACGACACCAAACGAAGATAACAGTCGATTAGCTTACACTTTGACTTGTCCGAACTTGATGTCGCAACTTTCAAAATGTTCTATTTAAAGTTGTATATGTGTTTAAAACTCGCACACGTTTGGGATTAGGCAGCGAAGGAACAACAGTTGTCATACACTACACCCACATGCTACGCTTTCCATTACTAAGGTGACACTGCCGCTTCGGCGTGTCTATCAAACCACATCTACACCATGCGATTGGGACCTTCGCTACCAACTGGCTTCTCTCTTGGAGTGGGCCAGGCACGTGCCATCTAGTTATGTACGATTGCCTAATCCATGGTGATTTTATGACAGTTTTTGTATGTGCCGAATTTAGAGCTGAAAATTATATTCACGTATCCCGTACGGTATGACCAACAAGGTCCACATCTTCATTTGGTGTCGGTTTGAAACACCCTGTATACATAATTTTGCCATGTAAATATATTTAATATATGACATTTTAATGAAACTCGTTGGAGCCATTTTTAGAAAACCAGAATCTTTGAGAAACGTTCATGTATTACATTATCCCCATCCTGAAACCAGCCGAAATCGGGGGAGGAGATACATAATGCCATGCACCGTGCACCATCGCGGACACTTTCAAATCTGAAAGAAACCATGGAAATTACATGGAAGGACAGAAAATTCTGGAAATGAAAGGAATACCCAGAATTTGCTTGGCAATCCGAATAAACTCTGGATCAAAGGGAATCGTACCCACGACCTTCCGAATACGAAACTACTTGCGCCATCTTGCTCTGTATACTTTATAAAAAATGTAGTATTGAACAATTCGAACCATGTCTTGTCACGATAAAAGCTATTTGGAATTAATTAAGTTCCTTTAAAAAAATCTATAATTTCTGTGTATTAAGTTTTCATATATCCTTAATATTTACGAGGTATACAAGATTTATATTCCTTCCGAATAAAGTGGACTTAAAAACTATTTCCGGAAAATTCAAGCTGTACCATCTTATTTATCATGCAAAATATAGTTTTAATATATGGTATTTTCAACAAAATTGTTATTGACATTTTTGAGCCAATAAGGAATTTTGAAATTCTTCCATGTAAAGGCTAGTTGAGGTTTTGAGGATTGCTTTGAAATATTTTTGTCGCATCTTTGAAAGATACTGAACTTAAATAAAAAGTTTAGTATTAATAATATTTTTGGTTTTTGAGTTATTCTGGTACAGACAGACACACACACACAAACACAAACACACACACACATACCAAGACCTTTTTTTCTGGAAATGATGTGTCCCACTCACCTTGATTTCTCTACTACTCTACTTCTGTAATTATTGTTAAAAAAGCTTATTCTTCTATAATGCTAATCGAGACAAACATTACACAATGTAATAATAAGAATGGCATCTCCTTATTTAAATTTATTAGGAAATATTTTAAATGCTATTGATACATGATAGTGATTTTTTGTTTGTTTTTTGCATGGCAGAAATTGACAAATGTCCGATGAGAAAAGTTAAAATTGAAACAAATTAACAAGGAACCCTCGGAAATGATCAACTTCAGGCAAAAGATATATGTGACATAAATTGAGTGTTTTAACGAGATCTACATTTTTTGTAGTCAATTCTTGTCCAACTCTCACGATTTATCAGTTATTCAAAATGTATCCAGAGTGAAGAAGTCCTTAGAAGCCAGATATAAATTTTATTTGTCATGTATAGTAAAGGGTAGTTGGGGGTGCGGAGATTTTCTTCAAAATGTTCGTGTCGCTTCCTTGGAAGATACTGAACTTAAATATGAAGTTTGGTATTTAACGGACTTTTCGTTTTTGAGCTATGCGGGATGTATCAGGTGGTTTCATTCGGGAAGTTACGTATTCGACCCCCATGGTGTTTTACTCACCCATAGTTTTTTGGGACTTCTTGCAACTCCAGGCGAATGCTGGGTAAATTTTTTTCATGCCTAGAATTTTGCTGTACACCATTTCTTGTTCCATCGTTTCCTAATCATCTCTTTCAGATTTGGAGAACTAGGGATAGGTGTTCGACGGTTTGGGGCTCAATAGTGATTTGCGCATTGTAACAAGGTTATCCTTACCTCGTCGTCGGGAACATGGTCCGGACCTGCCTTACGGTTTCAGGGTTCCCTCCGTGGACTCGCTGGGCGGCTTGGCGGCTCGAGAAAAAGACCTAGGGTCTGTAATCGATACGAAATCCATCCTCGCTTGGGCTCGTCGTCATCCCTCCTTGGTTTACGTAAGTGGCAAAGAACCACTGCATCTAGTGCTATGCCCCAGAGTCCTGGGGGACCCGTCCGTGGCCAGTCATAATCCTATATGACAACAAATTATGAATAATAAAACCTAGCTACTGAATTGTGCCTATAAACTAAAGACGTTCATTAAAATCTTATACACCAGAGAGTATTTTGTTGTTTGCAAGTATCCCCCAAAAATCTTCTCTTTGGGGAATGTGAATAAGATATATTATGTAATTCTCCAAAATGGGAACAGGTGATTAAACTCAAGTTTCATATCACTCGCTACGACTATTTCTGAATGAAAACTCTCTCTGTCTGTCTGCCACCAATACATTTTAAATGTTTTGGTAGAGGATGGGATATATAAGGATTAGGATTATTGTGGATGGGGCTCGCAATTACTGTCATAGGCGATATGATCCTCTCCGACTCCTAGGAGAATGAGGTTAGAAATAGCAAGGGCGAACAGATCCGGGTAATAACGTAAGCATGGATAGAGTCCCTAATGTTTCCTGACAGAACGTGTCCGATACCGCCTTAAGCTTGAGCCCTCGGTGGAACTGTTCCTCCACCCTAAAGAACCTGCAGGAAAATTTATCCGGAAGGCAACCATAAGGCACCAGCAAGAAACCGTTTCAGAGGGCAAGTCTGTCCAGCTGTAACCTCCTGAATATCGTTGCCTGGTCCTGCAATCCACAAAGATATTATGGTGGACAGGAAAGTCATGGTAGAAGATAAACCATCCCATCATTCAACTGTTGACCCAGATAACCACGAAAAACTCATGGCCAAAGTGAAAGTCGCCGGGGTTCAAACCGAGGATATCCCAAATTCGGGTCACAGCGCTTGAGTCATTCAGCTTGGTGAATGGGATAGAACTGATGGACAACTCTATTTTTCATGGATCATAATGAAAGTCACCGAGGTTCGAACCGGTAATCTTCTGAATTC
Source organism: Hymenopus coronatus (assembly GCA_030762935.1). NCBI lineage: Eukaryota > Metazoa > Arthropoda > Insecta > Mantodea > Hymenopodidae > Hymenopus > Hymenopus coronatus. The sequence goes on along the minus strand of CM060888.1, from coordinate 112,550,135 downwards.
GGTCACAGCACTTAGTCATCCCGCTTGGTGGATGGGATAGAACCGATGGGCATCTCTATTTTTCATAGCCTTCATATCCAACTATAAATTTTGCTGAACCTAAAAACGTTTGTGTTACCTTGATTATGTGCAATCGAAACACTAACACCATTGTCTTCCATAGACACAAATGTCTGCTTTAATTTGTCACAAGGTCGTTAGGACTCTAAAATGTTAATTTTGGATATGGGTGTAGAATTCCATTGTTTGATCACCCAGTCTCATTAGAAAGGCTGTAAGTTATTTACGATTGTTTTGGAAGTAAAAAGCGTAACACAAAATAATCACAGGACGTGATGGATTGTTAAATCAACGGCATTATTGCAATCACTTTGTAATCAGTAATCACCACTGTAAATAAAGTTGCTCACATATTTACGACCTGGTTTAATGGTCAGGGATACTGTCAATAGACCATGCTAGTCTAGACATGGTTCATCATGTTTTTCGGTCTTTTATGCATTACTTCTCCAAAGATACTGGCTTCGTGTTGTACGAGGTTCGTATATAGTCTCCAAAGATTTATGTTTTCCTACTCTAGAGAGAATGACATATTGTATGCTATGACTTGGATATAGAGGGCAGACCTCGCACCCTCACCCCGCACCTATTTTAGCTTACCTCTTCTATTTTTACTTTCTCTACATGTACTTTGCACATAGAGTATAGAGAAGGTATTGCATTCCACCGAAACATTCCATACAGAGTTTTCATTGGAAATAGACGTTTTAGGGTCCCCTGTATCCAAAAAAAAATTAGAAAAAGATCCGTGTGTGTCCCTGTGTCTGTGAGCACGATAACTCTAAAACGAAAAGTCCGTAAACTACCAAACTTGGTATTTAAGTTTACTATCAGCCAGAGATGAGACACGAAGATTTTGAGAAAAATCAGCCACCCCAAATTATCCTTTATATGAAAAAATTCGAAAATGTTGATTTTCTCAAAAACCATTTTAACGATTTTGATTAAAATACCGTAAATTAAAGATATATCATGAATTTACTGGGAATGGCCCCTAAGGACCTCTTAATTCGGGGAGAATTTTGCTGAATTTTCTGTAACTGGTAAACCGTAAGAGATAGAGAAAAGTTCACGTAATAGGAAATGTAGAGCCCGCTAAAACAGACAATTAATGTTATATATACATTTTTTTCTCATACGGGAATTTGTCAACTCCTGTCCACACAAAGGAACTTAGCCATATTACTTGCGTCCTTGTAAGTAGAAACGAAATAAGGGAGTACCATAGGTTAAAGTGATGGTCAAAATCTGGTTGTTATAGTTTTTTTAAAGCTGAAACAATAACAAGGAATATCTCAAAAATAATCAACACCACGAAAAAAATGTATATAACATAAATTGTGTGTTTTAACGTGCTCTACATGTTTTGTGTATTAAGTTTTTGTTCATCTTTTACCATTTAGCAGTTATGAAAATTGCGTAAAATTAATCCAGAATAAATGTCTCCAGAGGCTATTCCCAGAGAGTTCAAGATATAGATTTTATTTGTCAGGTAAAAAACTTTAATATACGATATTTTAATTAAAATGTAAGAGCCATTTTTGAAAAAATTAAAATTTTCAAAAAGCTGAATGTAAAGGGGAGTGGGGGATTTTCTTGAAAGTCTTCGTGTCGCATCCTTAAAAGATACCAAACTTAAATACCAAGTTTGATGTTTAACGATATTTTTGTTTTTGAGCTACGCTGTTCACACACAACACAGACACATGCACATGCACATACACGGAGTCTTTTATAATAATGTTTTTTTTTATTCAGGGGGAACCCAAAACATGTATTTCCGGTGAAAGTTCGGTATCGAATTTTTGGGTGGAATACAATACTTCTCTATACACTATTTACATAGTACGTGTAGAGAAAGTAAAAACAGGTAGTAAAGTTCGTGAGAATTTATCACATCAGATTTTCTTAAAAGTACTGTCGCTATCAGGTGTTTCTCGCAATGTCATGGAAGGGAAATGAAATTTCATGCCCCGTGTATATCGGTAACAATGTGAATGTATAATAAAATATTTAGGGAAGCATTTATCTCAACTTGAAGTAGATAGAAGAATAAGTTTCGCAAGAATAGCATGTAGAGGTTGTTTAAAAAAATCTGATGAGTTCCATTTACATTACTTTCTCTCCATCTCAATTATTCTTAAAAAGCTTATTCTTCTATTTACTTCATGTTAATCAGAAAAAATTAGCAGAAATAGTCTTATTACTTGCTTCATTGTAAGTAGAAGCGAAATAAGGGAGAACCATAGGTTAAAGTGATATCAAGAACTGGTCGCTATGTCACTGAAGTTCCTTTGTTTGTATGGACAGCAGTTGACAAATTCCTGTATGAGAAAATTATGTTTTTCATAGCAGAAACGAAGAACAAGGAATGCCTAAAAACGATGAACTCTACGAAACAAATTTATATAACATAAATTGTGTGTTTTAATATCCTCAACATTTTTTGTGTAGTAAGTTTTTGTCCATCTCTTACGGTTTAGCAGTTATTCAAAATTCCGTAAAATGCATCCAAAATAAACTACTCTTCAGAAGGTATTCCCAGGAAATTCAAGATATACATTTTATTTGTGAGGTAAATGTCTTTATTATATGATATTTTAATCAAAATCGTTAGAGCCATTTTTGAGAAAATCGAAATTTTCAATAAAGGTTCCATGTAAAGGGTAGTGTGGGGTGGGGGAATATTTCACAAAATTTTTTGTCGCATCCCTGAAAGATACTAAACTTAAATACCAAGTTTGGTATTTTACCGACTTTTCGTTTTTGAGTTATCCTGTTCAAAGACACACGGACACACGGACACACACAAACACACACACACACGAACCTTTTTGTGAAAATGCCTTTTTTGGATATAGGGGATCCTAAAACATATATTTCCGGTAAAAGCTCGATATCGAATTTTTGGGTGGAGTACAATACCTTCTCTATACACTATATACATAGTAAGTGTAGAGAAAGTAATAAACGATAATGTGTAGAGGAATTCATGTGAAAGTAAATCGTGGTTACTTATTTCCTTCATTCATGTCAAGTGTTATGTTAGTAACACAAATATTGGGATATTCGGTTGTTGTATGCATCAAAAGGATTGTATTTTCTTTCAACCTGTAGGTACCACAACATTAAGCTTGTGAATTTATTTTAGAATGTTGAAACATACCGTTGATGACGTCAAGATGTGGTCGTATTAGGAAGCCATGCAGTTAATTCATAATTATGTGCTGTGGCGTCGAAAGCATTCCTCATTTCTGTGGAAAACACGTAGGAGGTAAACTGCATTAACACAGCAAACATTACCGTGAGAAAGAAAGCAACAGTTTTTAAGCTATTATTGTTTCATATAAACTAAAAATCAGATGTGTTACACTCACATGACTTTCTCTAGCTGCTCTACAAACCTCCTATAAAAGATTCTTCTTCTTTGTAGACAATGACAATCAAGATAAGCATTAGCAGAATGTTCTTATTACTTAGTCCTTTTAAGTAGAAGGGAATAAAGGAATGCACGTGCTAAAGTGGTTGTCAAATGTTTTAAAAGCTATCCTTATGCGATTGTCATTGAAAATCACTTCTTTGCTTGGCCAGGAGTAGAACAAAAGAAAAAGAGACACTTCCTGTGTGAGAAAAGCTTAAGTACTTCACAATTGAAACCAATAACAAGGAATATCTCGAAAACGGTTACCTCCACAACAAAAATGTAAAGGACAAAAATTGTGTGTTTTGTCATGGGGTACATATTTGGTGCAGTACGTTTTGATCTATCCTTTACGGTTTAGCAGTTAAGCAAAATTAAGTAAAATTCATCCAGAATAAAGAGATCTTCAGAGGCTATTCCCAAAAAATTCGAGATATACATTTTATTTCGGACATAAATAGTTTTAATATACGGTATTTTAATCAAAATGTTTAGAGCCATTTTTAAGAAAATCAAAATTTTTGAAATTTTTTCCATGTAAAGGGTAGTTTGTGGTGGGGGGATTTTTTTTTTAAATCTTCGTGTCGCATCCTTGGAAGATACTAAACCTAAATACCAAGTTTGCTAATTAACAGTCTTTTTGTTTTGGGGCTATGCTGTCCACAGACAGACAGACAGACAGACACACAGACACAAACACACACGGACCTTTTTTTAATAATGCTGTTTTCGGACTCAGGGGAGCCCAAAACATATATTTCCGGTGAAATCTCTGAATCGAATTTTTGGGTGCCTAACAATACCTTCTCTATCCCTATGTACATTGTACATATGGGGCTAGAGAAAGTAAAAATTCTAGTTGTTCTCACCTAAAGTTAACCCTTTAAACACCTTGCATACCTCACTTATGTACAATGTTGGTAGGTAGGATATGTTTTACGTTTCTTGTTTACTTTCTTTTTACTTTCACTACACGCACATGTACATAGTGTTTAGAAAATCTATTGCATTCCACCCAAAAAGTCGATACCGTGATTTCAACGGAAATAGGTATTTTAGGGTACCCTGTATCCAAAAAAATCATTTTTAGATAAAGGTCCGTTTGTGTCCGTGTATCTGTGAACACAACTCAAAAACGAAAAGTCGGTAAAATACCATACTTGGTACATAACTTTAGTATCTTCCAAAAATGCGACAAGAACGTTTTGAGAAATATCCCCCCCCCAAACGACTCTTTCATGAAATACAATTCGAAAATGTTAATTCTCTCAAAAATGCCTAACGATTTTTATTAGAATACCGTATTTTATTGTTATTAAAATAGCCTATGAAGATCTCTTTATTGTGGATGAATTTTGCTGGATTTTGTATAACTAATAAACTGTAAGAGATAGAGATAAACTTACTGCACAAAAAATGTAAATATCGTTAAAACAGACAATTTATTACACGAATGTTTACTTTCTCTATACGCACTACGTAGATTGTGTATAGAGAATCAATTGCCCTCCACCCAAAAATTCGATACCGAGATTTCACCGGAAATATACGTTTTAGGGTCCCCTTTAACTAAAAAAACATTTTCGGAAAAAGGTCCGTGTTGTGTGTCCGTGTGCCTTTGAACACGATAACTCAAAAACGAAAAGACGGTAAAATACCAAACTTGGTATTTAAGTTTAGTATCTTCCAGGGATGCGACTCGAAGATTTTGAGAAACATCCTCCCACCCCAACTTTCCTTTACATGGAGCTTTTTTCGAAAACTTTTTTTTTTCAAAAATGGCTCTAGCGATTTTGATTAAAATATCGTATATTAAAACTATTTACCTGACAAATAAAATGCATATTTCGAATTTTCTGGGAATAGCCTCTGAAGAGTACTTTATTCTGGATCAATTTTACGGAATTTTGAATAATTGCTAAACCGTAAGAGATGGACAAGAAGAGCACGTTAAAACACACAATTTATATTATATACATTTTTTTCGTGGAGTTCATCGTTTTTGAGACATTCCCTGTTTTTGGTTTCTGCTTTGAAAAACGTATAATTTTCTCATACAGGAATTTGTCGACTCCTATCCATACAAACAAAGGAACCTCAGTCACATTGCAACGAGCTTTTGACTATCACTTTAACCTATGGTAGTCCCTTCGCTTCTACTTACAAGGAAGCAAGTAACAAGGCTATTTATGCTAATTTTTTCTGATTAGCATAAAATAAATAGAAGTATAAGCTTTTTAAGAATAATTTGTTGCAGGGATATAGAGAAAGTCATGTGAATGGTACACATCAGATTTTTACTTTCTCTTCACGTACTATGTACATAATGTATAGAGAAGGTAGGTATTGTAATGCATCCAATAATTCGACACTGAGATTTCATCGGAAATACATGATTTGGGTCTCCATGAATCCAAAAAAAACATTTTTAGAAACAGGTCCGTATGTGCGTGTGTGTGTGTCCTGTATGTATATGTGCATGTGTGTATGTGCATAGCTCAAAAACGAAAAGACCGTTGAATACCAAACTTAGTATTTAAGTTTGGTATCTTCCAAGGATGCAACACGAAGATTTTCAAGAAAAAACTCCCACCCCCAAATACTCTTGCATAGAATATTTTTCGAAAATTTTGATTTTTTTAAAAATAGCTCTAACCATTTTGATTAAAATATCGTATATTAAAGATATTTACCTGACAAATAAAATGTATATCTTGAATTTTCTGGGAATAGCCTCTGAAGACTACCTTATATTTGAGAATTTTGCATAACTCCTAAACCATAAGACATAGACAAAAACTTACCACACAAAAAATGTAAAACACATTAAAACACACAATTTATGTTACATACATTTTTTCGTGCTGTTGAACGTTTTTGAGATATTCCTTGTTTTTGGTTTCAGCCTTGAATAACATACTTTTCTCATACGGGAATTTGTCAACTCCTGTCCATACAAACAAAGGAACTACAATTACATAGCAACCAGCTTTGGACTGTCACTTTAGCCTATTGTACTTCCTTATTTCGCTTCTACTTACAAGGAAGCGAGTAATAAGACTATTTCTGATAATTTTTTCTCGATTGGATGAAGTAAATATTAGCGTAAGCTTTTCAACAATAATTTGTTGCAGAGATGTAGAGAAAGTAATGTGAATATAACACATCAGATTGTTTTCTTAGAGCTGACCATTTTTACTTTCTCTAGCTCCGTATTTACAATGCACATAGGAATAGAGATGTATTGTATTCCACCTAAAAACTCGATGTCGAGATTTAAAAGGAAATACATGTTTTAAGACCCTCTGAATAAAAAAAAGCATTTTTAGAAACAGGTCTGTGTGTGTGTGTGTGTGTATGTGTGTCTGTCTGCGTGTCTGTGGACAGCATATCCCAAAAGCGAAAAGGTGGTTAAATACCAAACTTGGTATTTAAGTTTGGTGTCTTCCAAGAATGCGACACGAAGATTTTCAAGAAAATCCCCCACCCCTAACTACCCTTTACATGGAAAATTTTTCCAACATTTTGTTTTTCTTAAAAATAGCTCTAACGATTTGGATTAAAATACCACATATTAAAGCCATTTCTATTACAAATAAAATGTATATGTTGCACTTTCTGGGAATATGTTCTAAAGACCTGTTTATGCTGAATGAATTGTGCTTAATTTGGCATAACAAGTGAACCGTAAGAGATAGACAAAAACTTACTGTACAAAAAATGAAGATCTTGTTAAAATACTCAAGTTATATCATACATTTTTGTCGTGGAGCTTACAGTTTTCGAGGTATTCCTTATTATTAATTTCAATTGTGAGGTACTTCTACTTTTCTCAGACGGAAGTATGTGTGTGTGTTTCTTTTGTTCTACTCCAGGTCAAGCAAAGAAGCGATTTGCAATGACAATCCAATATAGACAGCTTTTAAAACATTTGACTATCACTTTGGCCTTGTGAATTCCCTTAGTTCCAGTCTACTTATAAGGAACTAAGTAATAAAATTCTGCTAATATTTATCTCGATTAGTTTGGTTTTGGAAGAAGAGTTATCTTTTGTAAGAAGTTTGTTGTAGAGTAGCTAGAGAAAGTCATGTGAGTGTAACACATCAGATTTTTTAGATATTGCTTGTTATCTGTTTCAGTTTTAAAATACTTAAAGCTTTTCACACACAGGAATTTGTGAACTCCACGTAATGCATAGAAACAGTTTTCATCCACATGGCAACTAACTTTTAGTGTCGTTTTAGTCTGGTGCAGTCCCTTGTTCTCTTTTTTCTTACAAGTAAGCATTTCCGTTAATACCAATTTCAATTAGAAGGAAGTATATAGAAACTTAAGTTTTTTAAGAATAATTTGTTAAAGAGATGTAGAGAAAGTCATGTGAATGGAACACATCAGATTTTTTTCTTTTGGTCTCTTTGTTAGTGCAACATATAAAAGAATTACTCTACCTTTACATAAGCTTTGCCAGAAATAAATATTGAACACGACCCAAAACAATCGAGATCTATACTATAATCATATTCAGGATTTAATATTATATGCAACCTAGTCCATACAACATACCCAGTTCATATTATAAAAATCTGATGTGTTCCATTCACATGACTTTCTCGAGCTATTGTGCGACAAATGATTCCTATAAAATATTATTCTTCTCTCTGTTTCATGCTAAACAGGATAAACAGAAGAAATTTCCGTATTAATTACCTCTTTATTAAGTAGAAGGGAAATAAATACACCAGACTAAAGCGACAGTCAACATTTTTAAAAGCTGTTGCTATGTGATTGAAATTCGATTCTTTGTAGGTCCAGGAGTTGGCAAATTCCCTTATGAGGAAATGTTATGTATTTTTAAACTGAAAACAATAATAAAGGATATCTCGGAAATTGCCAACTTTACGAAAAAGTGCATGATATAAATTGTGTGTTTTAACGAAATCTGCCTTTTTTGTGTCATGAGTCTTTGTGTATCTCTTAGGATTTTCCAGTTATGCAAAAGTATCCAGAACGAAGAGGTCTTCAGAAGCTATAAAGATATAAATTGCATTTGGGATGTAAATATCTTTAATATATTGTATTTTGATCAAAATCGTTACAGCCATTTTTGAGAGAAAAAAAAGTCGTTATTTTTGCCATGTAAAGGTTAGTTTGGGGAAGTTACCAAGTTTGGTATTTACAGATTTTTCGTTTTTGAGTTAGCATGCTCATAGATACAGATATACGGAACTTTTTATAATGGTGTTTATTTTTCGATTCAAGGGGCACTAATACATGTATTTCAGGTGAAATCTCGGTATCGAATTTTTGGGTGAAATACATTACCTTCTCTCTCTACTATGTACATTGTGCATACATGCTAGAGAAGGTAATTAGAAATATTGCTTAAAGAATATCATCTGCTGTTTTATAACATTTGCTTAAACAAAATATAGAGTTTAAGTTTATTTGTTTTCAATTAGTAAAACGCCTGATTTAAAAGGATTAACGTGATAGGATAAATAATGTAATTTTATTACTTTTACTAAATTACTGACCATAATCTTTTTTACTACATTTAACAGAATTAAACTATAATCCAAATTTTTAAAAAAATGTTGTGTACCTTACACCAAAATGTAGAACACTTCAGTAAACACTTGAATGTTTGGTATCTGATAGTTATAATGTACTGTATGAACCTACTTGGTTTTTTAATCTTTTTATGATAAGAAAGATTTGTTTAGTTTAATGTCGTTGTAATGTTTTAGTTGACTTTTCTAAGCATTAAATACTAAATATATTATTTGTAATTAAACTCCATTAACGAAGTTAATATCAGTAACCAAATCGCAGCGGCATCGGAAACATAGCGCGTATTCTGAGCTCAATAGACATAATTTCAACTGTCAAGTTTTTTTTTTACTCTATAGGGCAAAGAACACCATTATTAAACTTTCCTTCATTCCAAAACGTGTGCTTTAAATTTATGAAAACCAGAACAAAAGTATTGGTAAAATGTTTCAGGTACGCAAACAAATCTATCCCTCTATAAAGAACGATATGCTTATCCTTTTCACCGGATGCAAAACTAGCAAACTAGACACAAAATAAAAAAAGACGAAAACAAAATACTCGCAAAGTATAAGAAGGGAATGAACTTCTCCTATACGTATGCATGCTATAAATGACCTACTTTGGTGCTATTTTGTTGGTAAATATCTTCACATAGGAGTTAGACAAATGCCACTTAGGCCGCTCTTGTCCCATGTCAGCGATGAAAATGACGCATCGCGTTACGCTGAACCGCGTACATTACCTTCCGTGTCATTCTATTTGCAAATGGAATGATTCCTTTGTCCTCTGCATCAGTTTCCTTGGAAATGGCCGTGCATGTGTTGAACGATCGCCTTCCTGTTTCTCGAACAATCGAGCACTTTCCCCCGACCCCACTCTCCACTTGTGAGCGGGACAAAGAGTTAAGCTTGTTTCTTCTACAGTCGTGATTAGGGTCATTGAGTGGTTAAAGGTTTCACCTCTTCCCTTCCATCATCTTCACCACCGCTTTACAGTTTGGCAAAGGAACATGAGCCTGACCTAAATGAGTTTGGTGACAGCCTGAGCGCCTCGAGGCTGCGGTTATATTTCGATGGTGTTTTAAATCTTTTGAGGCCCCCTGAATATAAAATAAGCATTCTTACAAAAACGTCCACGTGCCTGTGCGAGCGGATGTGTGATAAAAAATTGCGTTTTATTTATGGACGCTCAGAGTCCCATTCTATACTGGGCGTGAATGACCGTTTAATTTTTCTCAGAGGCCTCTCTATCAGACTTGAGGTTCTTTAAGGTGCCGCAATCAACGACACGGGACCCACGGCTTTACTTCCCTTCCGAAGGAAGCCATGCTAAGGATTTTTACGCCCGAAAAAAATCCATCGTCCTCCGCCGGGTTTAAACCCGTGACCTTGGGCATAAGAAGTTAGCATGGTAATCATTACACCACAGGATGTGTGATAGACAGGAAGGGGGAGAGAGAGACTGTGAACAGCAAAGTCAAAACTGAAAAAACTGTTAAAATTCCAAGTTTTATATTTAGGTTTAGTATATTTTTTTCGAACATGCAGTACTGGTAAGAATCCCTTGCTTCAAGCTTACTTTTTTCGAAAATTAAAATTGTTTGAAAAATGACTATTAATGATTTTGTTTAAACCACAATATATAAAGATTGCCTTTAGCACGGAGGACCCGAAATTGAAATGCGGAAGACACTGGAAATCCACGTGGTATCATTGTGTCTAGCTGATGCGATCGAGTAGTCACTCCCATGATTCATCCTGGTTACAAGCAACCTTCGGATTTCTTACCCTCATATTCATCATGTTAAACAGCTTCGTTTAACAAAATGGATATCTTTAATTTCCTGTGATGTCCTCTTCTTTCGGAAGGATTTTTATGTAATCTTGTTTAATTAGTTGATTAATCGAACACAAAATTTTTAGGAAATGAGTTATAAGTTTTAAAGATATATACACAATGTCCCAGAATTCAACCTCACAGATTTGTAGGACTGTAGAGAGGTTCGAGATAAAAGTGGTTCAAAACAGTTTGAGATGTAGAATCTCAATTGCTTACTGCAGCATAAAATGTATTAAGGGTTAGCACGCCACTGATCAAACCGCAGTAACATGAACTGCTCATTTCGGAGAAAACTGTTATAGGGGCATTATATAGCACTATGGTTAGTGTGCGAGCATCATGTTAAGATTCTAAGGGAGGTTCAAATTTCCGTAGGTACCTTTATTTGTATGTTGCTCCTGTGTTTGAAGCCGTTCACATTTTGTTGGTCATTCAAAATGATTCATTCGTTCTGACAAAATAAATATAGTGTAGGATTAGCATGTAGTGCAACGAGAAACCATTCAGTAATAATTTCATCAACCGCAAGATTTTATTTTATTTTGTTTTATTATTTTTTTTTATTCAACGCCCGCCTTTACTACTATGACACTGATGATACATGGAAAGAAGTGGAGCTCTGGTGGAATGCGATGACGGGGGAAACCGGCGAAAACAGCTCCTGCGCCACTTTTTCCACCATAGTTCACAAATCCCACATGCGGTCACCTTGATTTTTTTTTATTTTTGTCTTACTAAAATACAGCCCCGGCCCCGGAGGCTTGTCAGGACTCCGGCGCTGTATTCTTTTTTATCTCTTTTTTCTAGTTTCTAAATTTCCTTAGTTGACCTATTCGTTTTTTCTTTTTACATATACGTACACAAACACATACACATTTTCAAACACAGAAACACCGATGCCCAAGGCGAGACTCGAACCCACGATCCCGTGTGCCGCGAAGCACCAAAACGAGACACTTTAGCGAGCGCGGCTACGGGGACCGGCTTTTGACGAGAGGCAAGTGGTCTAAGCACTGGACCACGGCGCGGCCCAAACAGCTGAAGAGGTATTACATTTCTCCATACCCCTCTTAGAAGGTCGTCTCCTTAGCGCGGTGGTAGCGTTGCTACTTACCGCGGGAGACCTGAGTTCGATCCACAGTACCAGCGCTGGGAGACCTGGCCCGGGGTGTACTCAGCCTCGTAAGGTCCCTGGGGGGCCAATTGAGGAGCTACTTGATGGAAAAGTAGCGGCTCCAGGTCATGAGGACCGCATTAACCGGCCGGGGGGACTCGAGGCGCTGACCACGTCTCACCCTCCAATAGTGCACCCCATCCATGACGTCTGTAGTGGACCGAGATGGGGGACGCAGCGACCGGGCGGTAGGCCAAAGTTCCCCGTGAGCTGTCGTGCCATGGAGTTAACCCCTCTTAGAAGTTTCTAAAATACACTGACACGCATTACAATTGCAGCCAGTTCACAATTTTATTAAACGTTTGCTTCAAATGATCTTTAAATGAAATACAAAATGAACAACCATCTCCATAGTAAAACAAAGACCTACATAAATCTAGTTAAGAACTATGTGCTAGAAAAAAGTGTTCTACCTTTTCATCTTTGCATGAAATAGACTTTGAGAAAATAAAAGCGACTTTGAGAATAATACATTATCTGAAGAACAAAATGCAACAGACTACCAAAGGATGTAACGACCTGCAACGTTCCTGTAGAAATTGCACTTACGAAGCAAACCGCCGTAGGAACTCAGTAGTTCAAATGGTTAGAAAGACAAATACCTATATAGACGAAAACCAGAGTACCGTTGTTCGAATAGCAGAAGTGGATTTTCACCACTAAAATTTTGGCCATTTTACATTAAAATAAAAACATAATTCCTTCCCAATGAAGAGAGCTTGAGTGGCTATTTCCATAAAACTCAAGATATCCTACATGGTATTTGTTCTGTAAATATCTCAAATAGATACTTTTACTTTCTCCGCACGTACTATGTACATAGTGTAAAGAGAAGGTATTGTATTGCACCCAAAAATTCGACACCGAGATTTCACCGGAAATACATGTTTTGGGTTCCCCTGAATCCAAAAAAAGCATTTTTGGAAAAAGGTCCGTGTGTGTGCGTGTGTGTCTGTGTGTGTCTGTGTGTCTGTGGACAGCATAGCTGAAAAACGAAAAGACCGTTAAATACCAAACTTGTTATTTAAGTTTGGTACCTTCCAAGGATGCGACATGAATGCGACATTTTGATTTTCTCAAAATTGGCCATAAAATGTTGATTAAAATATCGTATATTAAAGATATTTACCTACAAATAATATGTATATCTTGAATTTTCTGCGAATAGCCTCTGAAGGCTGCTTTATTCTGGAGGAATTTTGCATAACTGCTAACCCGTAAGAAATGGACAAAAACTTACCACACAAAACATGTAGAGCACATTAAAACACACCATTTATGTTATATGCTTTTTTTTCAAGGAGCTGGTTGTTTTTGAGATATTCCTTGTTTTTGGTTTAAGCTTTATAAAACGTATACTTTTCTCATATAGGAATTTGTCAATTCGTGTCCATACAAACAAAGGAACTTCAGTCACCTAGTAACCAGCTTTTGACTTCACTTTAACCTATGATACTCCCATATTTCGCTTCTACATACAAAGAAGCAAGTAATAAGACTATTTCTGCTATCTTTTTTTTTTTTTTTTTTTTTTCGATTAGCTTGAAGTAAATAGAAGAATAAGCTTAGTAAAAATAATTTGTTACACAGACATAGAGAAAACCATGTGAATGGAACACATCAGATTTTGTAACTAGAATTATTTAAGTAATTTTGGGGAAAATAAAAAATACCAACGAAATTTTACCGTCTATACTAAGCATATAGTAGGGTAAGTATTGTATTCCAGCCTAAAATTTGATGTCAAGAATTCGCCGAATATATATTATATTTTGAGGTTCCTTGAATACATAGAAAGTAGTTTAAATGTTGAAGTCCTTGTGTGTATGTGTGTGTGAGAGGGAGAGAGAGAGAGAGAGTGTGTGTGCATATTAAAAAACAAAAGGTCTGCTAAATACCAATTTTCAAATGTATGTTTAGCATCTTCAAAAATACGACACGAAGATTTCAAGAATATTCCTCACCCTAAATTATCCTTTTCAGAATATTTTTAGAAAATTTTGGTTTTCTCAAAACTGGTTTACAAGTTTCTTTAAAATGCCAAACTTGTAATATATTTTCATAACAAATTAAATGTATATTTTGAATTTCCTGGAATATCCTCTAATATCTTCTTCATTTTGGATGACCTTTGCATACTGGTAAACCGTGCACAAAACACACACTTTATGCCAAATACATTTTTTGTTGCGGAGTTAACCATTCCGAGATATTCCTTGTTTTAGGTCTCAATTTTCCTATGTTTATGCTTTTCTTAAATAGGAAGTAGTTTGTTGTTTTACTTTCTGCTGGTCAATCCAACAGAATGTAATTTCAAAGTAATTATTTAAGCGAACAATTTTTAAAATATTTGTATATCGCTTTAGCATGTCATGTTCCCTTATTTCTCCTGTACTTACAAAGAAATAAGTAAAGATAATTTTTGTTAATGTTCATTTTTATCGTCATGTAGCAGATAAAAGAGTATGCTTTTGTAGAATATTTTGTTGCAGAATAAATAGAGAACTCATGTGAATGGAACACATCAGATTTTTCATCTTCGTGTCACATCCTTGGTACCAAGCCTGATAATTAGCCGTTTTTAAATTCTGTATACGGGGACATCTTTATAACTGGCTTTTGGATTCAGGCGCCTCAAAACATGCATTTTATAAAAAGCTTAATATCGCTGTATAGAGTCGCAGTACAGTATTAAATAAAAATCTAGTGCTTATTGTCTTTCGCAATGAAACATTAAGGGTTGTGATTTTGGTCCTTAGAACCTCTTGATTAACGACGAAGGAAGTCATCAGTTGAAGTATATATTTTCGTCATATCGTTATAGTAATGGTAAATTGTAAAATGAAGTTTGAGACACTCTCTATACAAAGTGTTTTTGCAATATACACTCTTCGGCCTTGAGTCAGATTTAAGACATAATTGGTTAATTTTTCAATATTTTAATTACTCTGCGATTTTCGTAACAAAAGAATGCATTCATTAACAATAATTTACTATAAATATAGGTTTTGAAGTCCTCTAGAGCTATGTTATTTTTAGAAAACATGGCTTATGGTGCGTGCACCCATAGGTATGCCTATCTCTCCGGCGTGAATAACCTAACTCAAAACCAAATGCTTTAGACAAAACTTTAGGGATAGGAACGCACATTTTGGTGGACAATAGAACTGATTTCTCAAGTCTCATACACCTTTTTGCTATTTTAGCTTTATAATTGCCTTATACAATATTGGGAGTGTAGTCAAGGATGTCAGAATATGGGTGTTTTGACATATCTGTGTACTCACTTGAATTGAGTGTCGTAGTGAATAGCTCGGGCAGTATATTCCCCTGAACACTGAAACCTAAAAACTTATTATATTTTCTCCTATCACTATTGTTTTAGGGAAAAGTTCTATACCTTTAATTATGAACAGCAATTAGGAACATTATGAATTAGGAACATCATCATTGGGTTAACAAACCCAAACGCTCATAGTTTTTGCTGCTCAGTGATTTACGTTTGACGAAAGCAATTTCTTCCTCCTTAATTTATACACTAGTTTCCAAAATTAGTGCAACTTTTGATATGTTGTAGACCTAAAAACGCAATATTTGAAGACAAAAAACGTTGATAGAAGCACTCGTAGTGGAATTCCCACATCAGCAGGATATAGACGATAGAAGGAGATGTGTGGGAGGATCAAATATGAGATTGTTCATTTCAATTCTGGCGGGAGCCAGATTACATTTTCAAAGTTTAATATGTGAAGAAAGGAACAGTTGAAATTTTGTATTAATGAGCAACACATTATATATACCCTATTTTTCTGAGCAGAAGAACGCGTCAGTGACAATTTGATCCAATTGAACGAACCTTGAAATGTCTTGATGTTTCATTCTGACAGAAAATTAAGAGGTGAGAAATACGTCTTCAAACTTGGTGGAAGTAAAATAAATTTTACATCCCTGAAACACTTTACGATCGGGTATCTGAGAAATAAACTCTAAACTTTGCAAGCAAATTTCACAGTTAAAGGTGTCACTCAGAAAAACTATGGTAAATTCTGTCTTACACTCCTGAGAGAGTCTGAAACGTCGCATCAGCGGTCGCATCAGCGGTCGCATCAGCGGTGGATTTCAGTCATTCGTCTGGAACCAAAATAATTGTATGTTAACTATAATTATCATGCTATTGATGAATGCAAGAGAAACATTTTGGGGCTTCCAAACAGAATGCATAATAGATGTGTAGGTGAAACCGCTTTACATGGTCGTGGTGAGTTACCTAAACGAATGGTTATCAGTAAGCAAGACGACAACAATCCTTAGAACACCTCTTGAACATCGCCGTTCTTTTATATTTGTATATAGAGCAATGCTTGTATTCAAACATGGTCATTTGTTGCTTTCTTACGCAATCAATTTTTCATTCCTCAATTACATGCTTTATGTCAAATTTATTATGCCCGTAATGATCGTTGGGTCGTTAAAGTGTAAGGGTTTACCAGCTGGCAAATCACCTGCAGGAGAGACATGAGACCAATTTAGGTCATAGCAGCCCTTCATTTGTCTCTCATGCTCAAAAAACAAACACCGTTACTAAGTACCAGAAGATTACCGTTGTTTATTTGTGTTTGAGGACGAATTTATCTTGCCGCCGTTTAAACTATTTATTTGCTCTCGTAATAACATTAATTTTGAAAACCGCGTGCGTGTTCCTTTGAGAACTGTGGAAACAACAGACTGGGTTATAATTTTCTTTGTGTAATGTCTCCCACGTTCCCCTTGTATCCTGTGCATGATGGCTAATACGATACTAATGCGAACGCAAAGGCGTGTATTTAGAGCCTCTCCTGGTAATCTTTCTGTTAGAAGGGTCGCGGGAAGGTGCCTTGGCAACCGCTTCGCATCAAGTGTTTTGCCTTGGAGACACTGGGGATGATTTCCCCCTTTTTGCACCCTTCTCTGTGACTCCCGCTCACCGCGTCGGCTTATTGTATCGTTTTATCAGTTTCTGTGCCCACTTAGATTGTTCTTCTGACAACTCATCTTCTTTCCTTTATTTCTTCCTTCCTTCTCGTTTTGCCTTACTTCAAAGCCTCTTTTGTGAAAGATCAAAAGAAGAATTTTACTGACTTCAGGTGCCTAAAGTTTCGGTTCAAACAGACGTACCAACAACCATGCGGCGGTGCCGTGGGTGAGAGGTTAGACCGCTCGCCTCCTATCAAGGAGGCCAGGGTTCGATCCAATATGGGATTTGTGGTGGACGAAGCGGCGTCTGGACGGGTTTTCTCTGGACCTTCCGGTTTCCACCGCCACTCATTCCACCAATTGCTCCATCATCACTTTTCAAATCATTAATTTCGCTTACATTTCATATCATCCACTTCTTCATGTTCATGCGAGGTGGCTAAGAGCCGCCACCTCGCAACAGATTTCGTGCCATAGCCTCCCCAACAGGTTCTCTGACTTCTAGGCATTTTCTTGTAAGTTCTAGGGAGGTGTCAGTCCTACAATTAGGGGGAGGGTAAGCCGATTACGAAACGAAACCAGCAATTATCCAATAGTTGGACATGAGCAGCCGAACTCATATTGCCATTGATGTTTTTCTTCTTATGTATTTTCTATCTTATAATTATTATTATTAATAATAATAAATTTTAGCAGAATTTTCTAAAATATTTGATCTGTGTTACTCATATTGTTAAACTGCACAACTACATCAGCTATACAGGGTGTTAATGAACTATACCGAAATATTTTCACAGAATATGTAGATTACTTAAATAAGTAATTTGAAATAGGAGACTTATGGCCTGTTTATTGAAATTTCGAAGTAACGGCTATAAGTTTCTGAAGTGCCAGTACGCCACGTATCGTAGCCCTTCGTCTGGAATGAAAAAAATAATAATAAAAAGTATTTACTCTATGATAGGAATTGAACTCATGGCCTTTGGGATAACAGCTTCCCGCGTTACGCCTTAAGCCACTAGAGTAGTCTACATAACTCCAGAATATAGATAATGAACGATCAGTATCGAATTGTCAGGTGATTCGAGATTTTTGCGACATTAATTCTTGAGAACGCTAGTAACGAGCTCTAAAAATCGATATTTCTGTACTCGGGCAGCAGTTTTAAAGAAATTCTAAGCCATTTTTTTCAACCTGCCTTGCTTTAACACCGACTTATCAGTACCTGATACCCACACGTTTAACGCTATGTAGCTTCTTATTTTTATCCGGGGACTATGCATGGCCGATCTCAAATTACTTATATCAGTCACGTGCAAATTGTTTCGGTGTAGTTCATTAACATGCTGTATAGTGGGACAAGCCGAGACACATCCTGAATAGAGGACATTATTGCAGCTAATAACAAATTGAGACTTGGTGCTTTAGTGGGAGGGTCATTTAACATGAAAATATTGGAAAAACAAAAATGGTTGGAAATCTTAGAAATCCCGGAATGTTTTGGAAGAAGATTAATTTGGAATACGAAAGGTACCTACCCTATAATTAAAATGTTAGTACAAATTTAAGGAGCTTATAGAGGTTAAAATAAAAAAAATCAGACGTGTTCCATTCACATGACTTTCTCTATATCTCTGTAACAAGTTAAAAGTAAAATTTGTGTAATAATTAAAAGGGGTAAAAGATATATTATCATTGTACTACCAGTATTTGCAGTTTTTGGAGGAAGTTTATTAAATTGAATAATTTTTTTAACTCCTTACTTTATTTGTTTACCTTTAATTATAAAAATAATACCTATTAAGTTTATCTTGTATTTGTTTCATGCTATTCGAGAAAAAATTGCAGAAATAGTCTTATTTCTTGCTTTATTGTAAGTAGAAGCGAAATAAGGGAGTACCATCGGTTGAAGTGAAAGCCAAAAGCAGGTTGCTATGTCACTGATGTTCCTTTGTTTGTATGGACAGGAGTTGACAAATTCCTGTATGAGAAAAGTATAAGTTTTTCAAAGCTGAAACCAAGAAAAAGGAATATCTCAAAAACGATCAACTCCACGAAAAAAATGTACATAACATAAATTGTGTGTTTTAACATGCTCTACATTTTTGTGTGCTAGGTTTTTGTCCATCTCTTACGGTTTAGTAGTTATGCAAAATTCATCCAGAATAAAGTAGTCTTCAGAGGCTTTTCCCAGAAAATTCAAAATATGAATTTTATTTGTCAGGTAAATATCTTTAATATATGTAATTTAATCAAAATCGTTAGAGGCATTTTTTAGAAAATCAAAATTTTCGAAAAAAATTCCATGTAAAGGGTAGCTTGGGGTAGGGGGATTTTTCTGAAAATCTTCGTGTCTCATCCTGGAAGATACTAAACTTAAATACCAAGTTTGGTATTTTACCGACTTTTCGTTTTTGAGTTATCGTGTTCACAGACACACGGACACACGGACACACTGACACACGGACACACGGACACACTGACACACGGACACACACACGGACCTTTTTCTGAAAATACTTTTTTTTGGATACAGAGGACCCTAAAACATTTTGGTGGAGTGCAATACCTTCTCTATACACTATGTACATAGTACGTATGGAGAAAGTAATTACTATTTTGGAAATAATGCTGAGCCATTGCAAGTTTGGGAATGTCAGGAACGATGTTTCAGATGTAAACTTACTTTGCCTTCGGTAGTACTGATTATGGTGGTGATAGCTGAGCTTATGGCGCGCAGCTGCTGAGAAACTATCATTTCCCACTTTGCAACAAGCACTGGGTTCGATTGGTGCAGAAAATTGATGATATCGGTCAGATATTGATGGAATTAGACGGAACATCTCCACAGTTTTCTCTTGAAGAACGCTACATACTAAACTACACATATGCCGAGCACTGGTTCGACAGGGAAGACCCAATGACCTGGTCCATTTACTTCTTTGATCATACCTATCTATGGTTTTCTGCTTGCGGGAGTACCAATTTTGACCAAGACACAGTTCTCTCCAGGATGCCTGTAGAGCCTGATAAACCTTGTGAGATGCGTGATCTACTTGGTAGTGTGTGCCAGATTTATCTACGACAGCCTTGACCGTGAAGGTCACCTTATGCAAAGGTGTGTGAAAACAAATTTATTATAGTTCTCACATTCCCCAATCTTACACTGAGTCAGGATTGTCTCCTATAGATCTACTATAGGACATGTATTGTGCAAGCGATGCAAGCACAGAGGTTATAGACAAACCACAGAGACGCACGATAATACTAACAGTTCCTGATTCGAAAACTCGTCCCTTACTGCTCAGAGATGGCAGTGAAAGACCCGTCTGAGGCGTATTCTAGAAAAAAACATTTTTTCCTTGGAAAAAGAATCCTCGCCATCTGACCGGCAACACCACACATCACAAAACTTAAGATCATACCTGAAAAATGAAAAAGAAAAGGAGTAAAAGAAAAATTATACAATGGAAATGGTGTTAGGTGAGAAACGATTCTAGTATTTACCTATCGGCCAGGGAAAATCACGAAAAATCCATAATTAGAGTGGGCGTTTGACGGTTGAATCAAATCTGGGACCTATATGAGCTTCATGCGCTACCACTGAGCCAACTCCCTCACTAATTATGCATACTCGTATATTTGCTTTGACTTTCCACATACATTGACAACAATCATGAGTATGTGATATACAAGTTCAGTATTGAACATACTAGCACCAAAACCTCGAAACCAACTCTGTAATGATTTGAAAACTAGGTTGTTTCTTTCCTGCAAGTTCGTGACAGCAACTATGTATCTGTAAGGTAGAGTTAGACTAACAGCACGAATTCATCATACTGAACATTTCATGCGCATTAATTGTAGTTCTCGCTTCTCCGTCCATCCCAACCGCCTCTGTGGTTGAGTGGTTAGTGAGCTGACTTTCACCCGGAGGTCCGAGTTTGATTCTCGGCTGGGGTGTGACATTTTTCTTTAACTGGAATCGTTCCCTAAACCCCAGAATATGCAAGTATGTATGTTTGAAGAAACAAGTTTGGTATTTTACCTCCTGTCATTGTTTCAGCCACACATGCTCGACATCATGTAAATATTTATTATAATTCACAGTACTTAATACGTATTAAAGGAATTGACATTCATCACCATTTTGATACCTCTCAGTTTGCATGTTACTAATGTATAAAGACACCAAACATCTAATTTACTTTCGCATGCGTGCACCACAAAAGCTTATAACATTATTTAAGCTGATTGTCCGGAAAGTTTTCTTGCACTCTATTGGAAGCCTGGTTCCTATGATCATGTCAAATATCTTATTCGAGCTGTAGTTAGCTCCAGATTTTGGAAAAATTAATGAGAGACTCAAAATTCTTATTTTTGTAGCCTAAAAATGCAAATAAACGTAAAATAAATATTACGGAAATCAAAATACTTAAGAGTTCGCCTGGGTAGTGTGGTGGTAGCGTGTCTGCCTCACATTCACCAAGTCGTGAGTTCGAATCTCGCTTAGTGTGAGTTACCCGGATAAGGTTTTTTTTTCTGGGTTTTCCCTTATTCTGAGAAGATGAATGTCCAGCAACTTTAAGCTCCATGGACTCCGAGAACATTTGAGCATTATTTCACTAAATTCATTCATCGTCCGATATGACCAACTAGGTTAAAGGACGTTAAGGCTTTAAAAACAATTAAAAAATACATAGACAATTGCTTCACTTATGTTTTCAGAAGGTGGCGTTTTAAAACAATTAGTTACACTGTTTTCAATTGTTTTCATTCAGGGATCGAGCGTTAAACAGTTCCGAAACAACCTCTAGCTTGTACATTTTTTTTATAAGGGTTAAACTTGGAAGTTAATGTTGTTAAAATTGCAAAGATGTGCACACAGAATTAATAGCAAGATGAAGACCGTATTTCGTAATATTATTATCAGCGCCAATTTCACAATGCATATGTGCATAAGCTATAACACTTTTATATTCGCTAGGCATCGTTTTGAAATGGTGTAAATTATCTAACTAAGCAACATGCAATTAGTCACATGCAAAAAAAAAAAAAAAAAAAATGTTTATACTACAAATAGATTTATTTTTTTGTAAAGAATGACCCCGTGAGGAAAACAAAAGAAAGAAAATCTAATGCAATGCATTCACATTACTTTCTCTACCCTTTTAAATTTCAAGTATTCTAAATACACATCCTTTAGATGAGACATTCGCAGTAGACAGGAGCATAAACTACCTCATGAAATATTTCGGGAAAGCCTAATGTTACGAAAATGACTTTATCTCTGAGGAAAAAAATTAAGTAGTTTGAACATTGGAATTATTAACGAGGAATATCTTGGAAATCTGAAAGTTCGTGATCCTTTCTTTTCGTAAATAAACATATGAAGTTGTAATACCCTTGTTGCTTAACTTTAAAATATAACGTGGGTAGAATATTAGTTTTCAGATGACTAATGATATAAGTATATGAAAGAGATTATTTCACAATTGACTGTTTTTATCCATGAATCTTTGTTTTTGTTGTATGGTTTCAATGAAATGATGGGAAATTTACTGACAATTCACATAAAATTCAATATATAAATTTTATTTTCCAGTGAATATGCTAAATATAATATCTTAATAATAATAATAATAATAATAATAATAATAATAATAATATACACCTATATTTGAGAAAAAACATTCAGATTTCCGTTTAAAGAAAATATACCTTTGTATCACATAAATTATATGTTTTAACAAGATCTATATTTTTTGTGTAGTACGTGAGTTTTTGGATATTTTATTACTTTCTCTACACGTACAAAGGCATTACATTGCACTCAAAAGTTCGATATTGAGAATTCACCGCAAATATTAGGGTCCCTGTATTCAAAAAAATATTTTCAGAAAAAGGTCCGTGTGTCTGTGTACCAGTGTGTACGTGTGTCCGTGTGCCTGTGAACACGATAACTCAAAAACGAAAAGTCAGTAAAAAATCAAACTTGGTATTTAAGTTTACTATCTTTCAGGGATGCGGCACAAAGATTTTAGAAAAATCCCCTCATCCCAAACTACCCTTTACATGAAAAAAGTTTCGAAAATTTTGACTTTTTCATAAATGGCTGTAACGATTTTGATTTAAATATTAAAGATATTTACATGGCAAATAAAATGTATATCGTAACTTTTCGGGGAATAATCTCTTAAGACCTGATTATTCTGAATGAATTTTGCTGAATTTTGCGTTACTGATAAACTGTAAGAGTTAGATAAAGGCTTACTACACAAAAAATGTAGATCACGTTAAAACACACAATTTATATCATATATACAATAATCATATATTAGTTGTACATAATAACTAGTAGTAACTATTATGTCGATAATTAGAAAACTATCATCTGACATTACATCAGTGTTACATATAATGAAATTATATTTATTTATACATTTTAACACTAATTTTTTATACTGTTTGTTTTTATGTGATTGCAAAAAAAAAAAAAAAAAAGAAGAAGAAAGTTCATGTGCTTTTATAGAGCACATTAAGTATAATAGAGGCCTCAAATACAAATGGAGTGATTATATGTCTATTCTGCTGTTTTTGTAATCCGAGCTTTAAGCACGAGCTTTATACACTTTTTTTCCATTGTATAAAAACATATGCATACATGTATATGTCTTGATAAGTTCTATGTTCAGCGGCTTCCTGGCCTAAACGAACCCTCAGAATGCTTTCTAATCTAATATATATATATTTTCGTGGAAATGACCATTTCTGAATTATTTCTTGTTATTTGTTTCAGATTTGAAATACTTAAACTTTTCTCACATGGAAAGCTGTAAATTCCTGGCCCTGTATAGAGACGGATTTCATCCACATGGCAACCAGCTTTTGAAACATTTGACTATTGTTTTAGCTTTTCCTTCTACTTACAAGGAAGGAAGTAATCAAGACAATTTCTGCTAATGGTTATCTTGATTATTATAAAGTAGATAGGAGTGTAGGCTTTTTAACAGTAATTTGTTACCGCGATATAAAGTCATGTGAATGGAACACATCAGATTTTATATTTTAGGTATTATTATAGGTTCTTTTAGGCAGTTAATCATCTATTCAAAGTCTTATTCACTGACGGATTCAATTGCAGTTGCAGCAAAAGGGCAGGGGCAGATGTAACCATAAACGGACCATTCCTGAAAACGCCTATTAGAAACAACTGCATATCTCGGACACTTGTGATCAACCTCAAGGTTTATCGATCGTACTATTCACTACGCCTATCCGATTTGCTCTTGGACTCGTACAAATCACTTTCGGTTCCTGATAACCTCATCCTTACATCGCGTGACGTAAGCATGGAAAGTGAAATGTCGTGACCATGTGGTGGGCCAATTGGCGGAATTGTAAAGCACAGACGGTGAGAAATGAGTGGCTGCGATCTACTACAAAGGAAAATGCACAAGTGTTTATTATCTGTACACCAGAATGTGGTACTAAGAAATTCGAGAAATAGAATCATGTGATCTACTAATGTTTACAAAACGTTTAATGCATGTACCCAGAAAAATATCTGATGTGTTCCATTTACATGACTTTCTCCACACCTCTGTTCCATCCAGAGTACCATACTGAAAGGCTAAAGTAGTGAAATATGCGAAATATATTATAACATGGTTTAGTATCCAATTATAAAGTGTACCAATATTAAAATAAAGATATTTAAATATAATGGCAACAATAAATTAATGAAATTCTTATTCAATAATTCTCTAAGAAATGTTAACATGCCAAAGCAACAACTAAAATACAAACGTATTGTTGAAAATAAGCGATTTATAAATAAAAATCATTAATGTTATAAGAAATTCTAGTTTGGAAGGTAGAATCAGTCTGAAAAGTTCAATGCACAGTATGTGTTTTGTTTAATTTTACTCCAAATTCTACGAAAAAAAATCTGATATGTTCCATTCTCATGACTTTCTCTACATCTCTGCAACAATTGTTAAAAAGCTTATTCATGTATCTACTTCATGCTAATCGAGAAAAAAAATTAGCAGAAACGTCTTATTACTTGCATCCTTGTAAGTAGACGCGAAATAAGGAAGTACAATAGGATAAAGTAATAGTCAAAAACTGGTTGCTATGTGACTAAAGTTCCTTTGTTTGTATAGACAGGAGTTAACAAATTCCCGTATAATAATATTTAAAGCTGAAATTATTAATAAGGAATAACTAAAAAAAAATGTATATAACATAAATTGTTTGTTTTCACGTGCTCTACATTTTTTGTGTGGTAAGTTTTTGTCCACCTTTTACGGTTTCGCAGTTATGCAAAATTCCGTAAAATTCATCCAGAATAAAATAGTCTTCAGAGGCTATTCCCAGAAAAATGAAAATATACATTTTATTTGGCATGTAAATATCTTAAATATATGAGATGTGTATCCAAATCGTTAGAGCCAATTTTGAGAAAATCAAAATTTTCGAATTGTTTTCCAAGCAAAGGGTAGTTGGAGGTGATGGGATTTTCTTGAAAATCCTCGCGTCGCTCCTTGGAAGATACCAAACTTAAATACCAAGTTTGGTATTTAACGGTATTTTCGTTTTTGAGCTGGCTGCCCACACACACACGGACATTTTTTTAAAAATGCTTTTTTTGGATTCAGGGAAAACATGTATTTCTGATGAAACCTCGGTATTGAATATTCGGTGCAATATAATACATAGTACATGAAGAGAAAGTAAAGCTCTTATTTTATTATATTCACATGAATTGTCTTTACTTATTGATACAAACTATCTTTTTAAACTTTACTCTTGTATGCACTCATGCTATTCAACTAAAACAGAAATGACTTTACTACTTATTTCTTTGCACGTATACAAAGGGAATAATACAATCCTTTAAAAGCTGGTCGCTCTGTGCTGACTTTGCAATTTTGTTGCTTTCACTTGGTCAGGATGAAAGTAAGTAAATAACTTCCCATTTGAGGGAAGTATAGATAATGGAAAGTTGAAACCAATAACGGGAATATCTTGGAAATGGTTGACTCAACAAAAAATACATTGGACATAAATTGCATGTTTTAACTAGATTTACATTTTCTGTGCAATAAAATTGTGTGTTTCTCTTACGGTTATATAAAGATATCTAGAATAAAGTGAACTTCAAAGGTTATTCCCAGAAAATTCAAAATATACACATCATTTTTCAATAAAAATCGATAGAGCCATTTTTTAGGACATAAGTTTTCGAAAAAAATGTCCATGTAAAGTGCAGTTATACGTGGAGAGATTTTGTTGAAAACCCTCGTGTCACTCCTTGGTAGATACTGAAGTCAAATATAAAGTTTAGTAATTAATATTCGTTTTTGAGCTACGTTCTTCAAAGAAATACGCGGGCAGGCCGGAACTTTTTCTTAAATATTTTCAAGGTTTCATGAGACATCAAAACATAAATTTTGGTGAAATCTGAAATGAATTTTGGGTGAATACAATACATTAGTTGCCACCAATGACTTCAAATGAGCTTTGACGTTGTTTTGAAGGTCTTGGTTGGTTTGAAAGTGCTGCCCTCATAGCCTCGTCTTCAGTTCAGGGAAAAGGTGAAAGTCGCTGGGTGCCAGGTCAGGACTGTATGGCGGATGATCGAAAATATTCCACTGAAATTGTTCAAGGAGCCGATGGATTGTGCCAATAGAGTATGGGCGATGGTTGTCATTCATGGATAAACATAATTCCTGAAGTCAGCATTCTTCTTCGTTTGTTTGAATGGCTCTCCGCAAACGTCGTAAAGTACGAAAATCTTCAAAACAACGCCAATGCTCATTTGAAATCATTGGCAGCAACATTTTTTGAAGAGGCTATTGCAAAGCTTGTGCACAGGTACGATAAATGTCTCAATCTTTTCAGTGATTATGCTGAAAAGTAACCATAAGTATACAACACTTTTATTAATAAAATAATGTTTTCTATGAACTTGTCTTTTATTTATAGCCTACCGGGAGTTGATAAAAAGCGGGCCTTGTATACTGTTTAATTACATCTTTAAGACATAAATGAAGAGTGACAAGAAAAAATTGGGACAGAATAAGGCACCAGAATGGGGCAGAGGATTAGTAAGTATTGAATTTCGTCACATGTGTGCCGACGAAGACAGAGCTGAAAATAATGAGACTGATTTTGGTACACATAAACTTTGGTATATTCAATTCTTTCTGCGACTAAAATGTGTTTTAACTATATTGTTGACCATAGTCTAAACTTTCAAGCAATTTTTCGAGTTTAGTAAGTTTGAAAAGTGCAAAGTCGTTCTATTTAAAACAGAAGTCTAGTATTTCATTCCATACTTTTCTTTCATTCTGCATTATTATTCCAGTTACTCAGTATTAGTATTTTAGGCTTTATCAGGTAATTTACAAATAAAAAGAAAACAGATTTATAGCTGTGGCATTATTGTTTTCTCTACACACACTATGTACATAGTGTGTAGGCGAAGTATTTTTTTTTTTTTGAGTTTAACGTCCTTTAACCTGGTTGGTCACATCGTACGATGAATGAAATTGGTGAAATGATGCTCAAATGATCTCGGGGTCCATGGAGCTTAGAGTTACTCGACATTTGTCTTCTCACAATAAGGGAAAACTCCGAAAATAAACCTTATCCGGGTAACTCACCCTAAGCGAGATTCAAACTCACGACCTGTTGAATGTGAGGCAGACACGCTACCACCACACTACTCAGGCGGGCTAGGCGAAGTACAGAGATTTCACCAGAAATACATGTTTTGGGTCCCCCTGAATAAAAAAAAAGCATTATTGGAAAAAGTTCATGTGTGTGCTTGTGTGTGTGCCTGTGTGTCTTTGGACAGCATAGCTCAAAAACGAAGTGCGTTAAATACCAAACTTGGTATTTAAGTTTATTTAAGTTCAGTATATTTTAAGGATGCGACACGAAGATTTTCAAAAAATTCCTCCCCACCCCAACTACCCTTTACATGGAAAAAGTCTCGAAAAATTTTATTTACTCAAAAATGCTCTAAAATTTTTTATTAAAATACCTTATATTAAAGGTATTTACCTGACAAATAAAATGTATATCTTGAATTTTCTGGGAATAGCCTCTGAAGACTACTGTATTCTGGATGAATTTTATGGAATTTTATGCAACTGGTAAACCGTAAGAGGTACATAAAACTTACATAACAGGAAATGTAGAGCACGTTAAAACATACAATTTATGCTATATATATTTTTTTTTTCGTAGAGTGGATCGTTTTTTAAATATTCCTTCTTATTGGTTTCAGCTTTAAAATACATATACCTTTCTCATATGGGAATTTCTCAACTCCTGTCCACAAAAACAAAGGAACTTCAGTCACATAGCAACCAGCTTTTGACTAATACTTTAGCCTATTCTTCTTCCTTATTTCCCTTCTGCTTGCAAGGAAGCAAGTAATAAGACTATTTTTGCTAATTTTTTCTCGATTAGCTGAAGTAAAAAGAAGCATAGGCTTTTTAACATTAATTTGTTGCAGAGATGTAGAGAAAGTCATGTGAATGGAACACATCAGATTTTTTTTATCTTTAAGTCCATTAATCTGGTTAGTCATATCGCATGATGAATGAAATCGGTGAAATCCTAAAAAGATCGGGGCGTCCATGGCGCTTAAATTTAATAGATGTATACGTCTTCTCAAAATAAGGGAAAACTCAGAAAAAAATCCAAGTAACTCAGTCTAGGCGAGATCGAACTCGTGAGCTCTTGAATGTGGAGCAGATACGCTATCCCCACATTACTGAGGTGGGCTGATACAATATTGTTTACGAAATCTTGCTTCATTTGTCAATAGAACCTGAGACAGTAAACTGAGTTAGCGGTCATTTTAACCATGTGTTATAATCTGTTGTGTAATTATTGTATCGCTTTAAAAAGGATAAAGGATACGACAGGCTTCTGTTTTAGAAAACACGCCCCTTTGTGTTGTCACCAAACTCTTTAACACCGGGAATAATTGTCAACTGCTCTAAATCGTAGGCATTGATCAACGCAGTCATGAAATACAGAACTTTCTCTAGTTATGGAAGTGCCCTAAAGGAAAGACTATTGATGACATCCTCTTAGAAAGTTATTAACTATAGAACGTCAATAAAACGTTCTAATAACTCTTTAGCTGTAATCGCAAATTTCAACAGAAAAAAAAAATGTTCACTGTCGTTATATTAAATGTCTTATTTTAAAGCCAGAGCCGTTGAGAAAAGCCTTAGTGAACAACATGATGGAGCACCTAATCTACACTTTTGTTTTCTTCATTTTCTTTTTAAATGCAAAAATGAATAATTATTAGCAAGAAATTCTTAAGCGTTTACTATTACAATAACTACAAAGTATTACGATAATAAGGACAGAATAGTGAGGTTTGTATGCAATACATAAGTTTCGCGTACAAGAGCGATCTAGAATCTGTCTAGTCATACGTATTTTGATTAGGTAAATAGTAGGGCCCTTTGCCCCTTTACCTGAAAGTTAGGAACTCTTAACGAACAAGGAGAAACCCGTTTGTTTTATGATTCATGAACATAGCAAGAACATCTCTGGTGTGTATATGGGCAACAGTGGCTTTCAAATGGGTAGGTCTGTCCTTGAGAGATACAAGATGGCAGCCAATCAGAATGTTTTCGCGTTTAACTAGGGAACAACTCGCTAAGTGAACCGTCTCTTATAAATACTACTTGCGCTAAGACAAAATAATCAAATTTTGCAAAAAGTAATTCACGAGGAAGGTAGTAGCAATGTTCTTAGCAGAACCGTAAAAACCACAGATTTTTAGATCGAATAGATTCCATAATACACATGAATAAACATTATGTCCACAGGCAGATTTGCATGCCAGTGAGAGGGAAATATGAAAAGAGTGGAGGTAGCGACCTGGCAACGCGGAGCACGATAACGCATCTCATTCGCTGCAGAGTAGAACTCTTCCCATTTGAAAAACATTATAATGCTTCGTGCACTTCCTAATCTCAAAATTATATAATTTTCAATATTACACAAAACATATCTAAAAGCGTTTCAAAGCTGCGACATCAAAATCGGACCAATTAAAGTATAAGTTGTAAGGATGTTATATTCGCTCGATAGTGTTCTCTAACTAAGCAATATGCAGTATTGCAACATGCAACATGCAAAAGAAGGCACACATAGTTTTACTATAAAAACTTTTTTGTTAATAATGAGCTCGTGAGGAAAAGAAAACAAAGAGGAAAATCTAATACAATGCCTTCGCATTAGTTTCCATACACTTTTAAATTTCAAGTATTTTGTCATTAGTCATCTGAAAATAATATTCTATCCACATTATATTTATCTACGAATGATTTAAATTTAAGCAACAAATGTGTATTCACAACAGAGTTGAAACAGTTTCACATGTTTATTTATGAAAAAAGAAGAATCACGAACTTTCAAATATGTCCTTTAGATGAGGCAGTCATATTAGACACGAGTATAAAGCTACTATTTCGAGAAAGGCTAATGTTACGAAAGAGATTATTTCACGAAAATTGCCTGTTGTTATTCATGAACTTTTGTTTTTTTCGTGTGGTTTAAGTGAAATGATGGGGAGTTTACAGACAATTCACGTGAAATTCAATACATAAAATTTATTTCACTCAGGAATATGTTGAATATAATATTTTAATAAAAATATATACATCTATATTTAAGAAAATAAAAAAATCAAATTTATTCCGTGAAAAGAGAGCATAGATTGGGGTGGAATGTTTAACCTTTGTATCACATCCTTAAAACCGACGACTTTTTGCTTATTACTTGTACACGAAAGCACGCATTCACACACATGGGCACTTCCAAAGATTAGTTTCCGATGAAATCGTGATGATTACTCAGATACATATCGAATTGTCTTTCTCTGCCAATCTGTAAAAGTTATCCTTTAAAAGCTTATTTTTCTATTGCATGAAAATTATATTTTGGTAGACGGAATTATATTTTTGTTTAGATTGTGCAGTAAGTAAAAGTTATTAATAACTAAAAGGGCTCAGATTCCTTTTTCTCCACGTCATGTTAATACGATAAATAATCGCAGAAATTATCTTCCTTGGTAGTAAAAGGAAAATAAGGGAATACACTAAAGTGATAGTCAAATCTTTTAAAAGCCTGTTGTTACATGATTAAAATTCAGTTCTATTTGCATGAGCATAAGTTGACATTTACGTATGAGAAAGTGCCTGTAACTATTTTTAAAATTGAAACCAATAACTAGGAATATCTCGGAAATGGTTAACTCTACAAATATATATATATATATATATGAGTAAATTGTGTTTTTAACGAGATCTACATTTTTGTGTAATATTTCTCCATCTCTTACGGTTTAGGTATATTTTATTTGTTATGTAAGTATCTTTGTTGTACATTTTAATTAAAATATGTATAGTCATTTTGAGAAAATCAAATTGTTCGACAAAAAGTTCCATGTAAAGAGTAGTTGGGGGCGGAAGGATTTTCCTTGTGTCGCATCCTTGACAGATATTCAACTTAAATATCAAGTTTGGCATTAAACCCACTTTACCTTTTTGCGTTACTGTATTTATAGACACACGGATACATATACGGATCTTTTTCTAAAATTATTTGCCTAGACCAAGGGACCCTGAAACCTATATTTCTGTTATGTACTAGCAGAGAAAGTGAAAATAATAAGGAAGAATCATATATTTTGGTATATACTATGCTCAACACACCAAGCATCGATGTGATGAAACTTAAGCGTATAAGAATGACTATTTAGATAACAGGTGATGTTACTAAAGCTGTTATTTCACCTCAATTTTATATTTAAATAGGCTTTATATTTGTTTACTCTGGTAACTTTCTTCCCCTTAAACTTACTCACGGAATATGGTTAAATATGGTTAAGCATTGCATATTAGAATCATTTAAGCACATTAATGAAAAGAAAAGCACAAGTTTTGCATGTTTAAGGTGAACATTTTCGTCAGAAGTGTCAAACTTAAATAGGAATTCATACATTTTTTGCTTTTGGCATTATCAGACCCCTTTATTTTCCCTCTCTCTCGCACACTAAAAGCTATCCGGTTACTACTTTTAGTTAGATTAATGCTAGAAACCATTTTAATAATCTGCGTTCTAAATCTATAAAGCCCACAAAATCCAAGCATCATTCAGGGTAATTCTACGTATAATGGTCTGCAATTCGAATATTGCCACGTATGCGTACTTGAGAAATGGCTTAGCAGTGATTCAGAGCAGCATACCTACCAATTTGTACCTGCCATTCTGACCACATAAAATAACAAAGCAAAATCAAAAGAGCAGAAATACCAGACAATAATAACATGTTGTAGAGACAGAAGACGGAAGGACGGGTTTTAAATACTCTTTCAATTTATTACTTTCTCTACATGTGTTATGTACATAGTGTATAGAGAAGGTATTGCATTCCACCCAAAAATTTGATACCGAGATCTCACCGGAAGCAGACGTTTTAGGGTACCTTGTATCCAAAAAAAATTATTTTCAGAAAAAGGTGCGCGTGTGTGTATTTATATCCGTGTGTATTTTTTTGTAGTGTTTAACGCCCGCTTTTACTGCTCTGGCACCGCAGGCGATGACACTGATGATACATGAAGATGGAGCCCCGGTTGAATGTGATGGCGGGGGAAACCGGCGAACCCGAAGAAAACCCACCCCTGCGCCGCTTTGTCCACCACAAATCTCACATGCGGCCGCTTGGGATCGAACCCGGGCCGTTTAGGTGGTCCGTGTATCTGTGAACACGATAACTCAAAGACGAAAAATCGGTAATAAAATACTAAACTTGGTATTTAAGTTTAGTATCTTCCAGGGATGCGACACGAAGATTTTCAGAAAAATCCACTCACCTCAAGCTACCCTTTACATGGAAAAAATTAGAAAAATTATGATTTTCTCAAAATTGGCTCTAACGAATTTGGGTAAATACCGTATAAGTACTAAAGATCTTTATACGGAAAATAAAATGTATGTCTTGAATTTTCTGGGAATAGTATCTAAAGAGATCTTTATTCTGAATGAATGTTGTTTAATTTTGCTTAACTGGTAAACCGCAAGAGATAGACAAAAACTTGCCATTCAAAAAAGGTAGATCACGTTAAAACACAATTTATGTCACATAAGGTATTTTCCTTGAACTGGCCATTTCTGAGATATTCATTGTTATTTGTTTCAGATTTAAAATGCTTAAAACTTTTCACACGGAAACTTGTAATCTCCTGGCCCTATATAGAAAGGGATTTCATCCACATGGCAACCAGTTTTTAAAAGATTTTACATTCGTTTTGGCGTAGTATATTCCCTTATTTTCTTTCTACCTACAAGGACGCAAATAATTAACACAATTTCTGCTAATCTTTATTTCTATTATCATAAAGTAGATAGAAGAATATCCTCTTTAACAATAATTTGTTAGAGCGATGTTGAGAAAGTCATGTGAATGGAAATACATCACACTTTTTTTTTAGTTTCTCTACACGTAATATGTATATAGTGTATAGAGGAGCTATTGTATTGCACTCAAAACTTCGATACCGAGATTTCACCGGAAATACCCCTGAATCAAAAAAAAAAAAAAAAAAAAAAATTAAAAGAATGTTCTTGTGTGTAATCCCCTCAACTACCCCTTATAAAGGAATGTTTTTTTAAATTTTTGATTTTTCAAAAATAGCTCTAAGGATTTTAATTAAAATAGCGAATATTTAAGATACTTTTATGACAGACGAAATGTATATCTTGAATTTTCTGAGAATAGCCTCTGAAGAACCCTTGATTCTGAATGACTATTACTGAATTTTGCATAACTGGTAAACCGTAACAGATAGACAAAACTTACTGCACAAAAATGTAGATCTCTATAATAAAATTTATATTATATAAATTTTTTTTAGTGCAGTTGACCGTTTTCGAGAAATTCCTTGTTAATGATTTCACTTTTAAAAAAAAACTTTTCTCATACGGGAATTTTTTAACGCTTGACCACGCAAAGAAGTGGATTTGAATCCTATAGTAACCACATTTTAAAAAAGTTGACCGACGGTTTAGCCTAGTGTATTCCCTTGTTCCCTTCTACTTATAGGGAACTAAGTTATAAAAGCGTTTCTGCCAATATTTAACATGAAATAGACAGAAGAATAAGCTTGTTAACAGTAATTTGTTACAGAGATGTAGAAATAGTCATGTGAATGGAACACATCAGATTCTTTTAGTTCATTTCTGAGATATTGTTATTGGTTTAAATTGTTCAGTGGTTATTTTTTTTTTTAAATTAACAATGATTAATGTTTAAAGACTCTTTCAAATTATTGGTTTATTTCCTTCTATCACACAAGCAGTGTGTAGGACAGGAGTTGGATAGGCAGAGTCAGACTGAAAAATGCAATGCCATAGCCGGGATTTGAACCACGGATCTCCCGGACTGACTCTATCTATTTCTGTGTCTGTTTATCTTGATTGGCTTGGAGTACATAGATTCAAATAATAATTTATTGCTGAATGGGTAAAGAAAAGTCAAGTCTATGTGACACATCAGAGTTTTTCTTGAGTATTCATTAGTATTTCTCCGCCAGTGTAGTTTCTTATATTGTTCAATGCTTTCAGGTAAACCTCTTCAGAAACTTTGATCGCTTCTCTCCGTTTGATATATCAAAACACTTATTCGTTACCCTTAGAAGTAACACCTCCTAGGACTTAAAAGCGGATGCCTAGGGGTCAGAAGCCTGCCAATGGCAGGAATCCACAGAATGGAGAACCTGGAACTAGTGGTCGGCCCATAGCCAGGCATGAGCTGGCGCTGCCGTTGAAATACTAATGCTTACCATAATTTCCTAATGAAATTTGGCCAGCCATAGATGTTCTTATGACTTGCGATGTTTAACGGGTCGCCATTGCTGACTCAAAACATCCTATTTTCTGAAATAATGTGATGAAAATGGCTCTGAAGTGCTTCTTTTACAATTGAAATCGCAGTTTTATTTATACTGCAAGGCTGATGTGGTGTATATATATTATCTTTCTTACTTTATTACACGACGCAGTTTTTTTACTTTTCTTCCTCAAGTACTTTGTGGAATAATATATACTTTATTTATTTATTAGCCTATTTCATCCCTTAAGGGAAGAGGCCTCCTACCTGTTGACAGGGTAGCTTGAAAAGACATTACGGGAGCTAATCCTAAGGAGTACTTCAGTTGTCCCTCACAGTACACAATTTTACATTAACACTGTTTTACACTAAAATCATAACATTTCTTCCTTATTACTCTGCATCTGTTACTTCTACATCATGCATACTTAGCATTAAAATTGCAAATATTGTTTCGAGCGTACTTTCGGCTTTCCCACTTTTGGTTTAAAGAAGTCCGCCCATCTGCTGCCCACGAATCTTCTTCCTGTTCTGGGGTCCCACATGGTTGTTCTAGAAGATAATCTATTGTTAAAACGTGGCCTACCCACTTCCAGTTGACACGATTTGCCATTATAATTGCGTCTCGTATAACCGTTTTCCTCGTTGCTTATTCCTTCCCTGAGTGGTACCTGTAGTAGTTTCCCTTCTATTTTCCATTGACACACCTGGATCATTCTCTACATCTTCGTTTGAAACTCCAAATTTGACTAATATAGAGTAAAGGTGGTATTATACATCTCTCAAGTACCTTGCTGCCTTACGGACCGACAGTTTTGAGACTAATATTAAGATAAATGTTTATTTATGTGTATGCAATCAGTTTCCTCTCGTTTCCACATTTCCTTTTCCTCTGCCCTTTCAAAAGAATCTGTAATTTGTCTATGGTCTATAGACTATCTTATGCAATCGTTCAAGGACAGTCGTAGTCTTCCAATCTCTTCCATCGGGAAACTGGTAATTACCATCTTTCCGGACATTATTCTGAGATAACCATATCAAATTAAACTTCTTCCTTTGAATGCATCAATAGTGTTTACTACTACTTGCATCTTTTCTCGTATAGGTAGTTTCATAACGCGTTTTATGAAGTTTAAAAATGCAACTTCTTTTCCAATAATCAATTTCTATCGCTTTTAATTTGTTTTAATTTATTTTGGAGACTTTGTAACGGGTTCAGCTGCTTCAATAACTTTCCCCTCAGCCATTTGTTTGTGACGTCGGCGAACTAGCAAATGGGAACTAATGCCCTTTTTGCACTAGAGCCTCCACGCTTTTAACGCGAGCTGCAGTAAGACACGTTCTCCACTCAACCTCAATACAAAATACGTTTGACCAGATATGCTCGTTCGATTCTCCTAAGTCTAACGGTCATCATAGTCTAAACAAATATCTAAGTGACTGGATGTCGACAGGAAATGATACTCTTCCTTTCTAAATTAAACACAGTCCACCTTTCTGGGAAGAATGTTGTGTTCAACTTTCTTTACATTTACAATAATATGACATTCACTAGTGGGTCAATCACGTAAGAGTAAGAATTAACTTTGCATTTGCATATATATTTTCCCTAAATAGCACCATCACCACATATGACATAATAAAAGGTATTAACAATGTGTAACTAGACCCGAAATCGTTTACACGATAACATTAAACTTTTTAGTAAAAAGAGGGAAACATTAACTTTCTACTACACTTGTGAATTTTACTCTGAATGCACCACTTTCTTGCTCGAGTATCAGTGTTTTAGCAGAATGTACTTGTATCCTGAATTAGAATGTATTTCATAAATTGAAATAAAACAATATTTCTCATATATGGCCGGTAATAGGCGATGAATTACTCTGTCTCGCGCACTGCACTACAACTGCACTTCTCCTACGAGACTTGGCCAGGGACTTTAAACAGGAACATTTACTTCCTACCTTATATTCAGTAGCTGTCCGAAAAAAAACATCTAACTCTGAAATCCTTGTCGAACTCGTAGTATTCTCAACATGGCGGGTGCAGAGGATTCACGCCCCTTCCAGGGAATAATCCTGGGCGGAAGAATCACTCCTTATGCTCCTATAAGATTCCATCCATAGAGCACCGAATTCCATCGAAGAAATCAAGAATAAATGCCACTATATTTCGCAGCATTCCCACGAACAGCAATTAACACGTCCAAGTAGACTAACATCAAACTGGTTATGCTTAAACCAGCAGCAACGGACCTTCAGAAACTTGACCTTTGCATCGGTCACAAAGGAAGTAATACTTCTTTCCTTCCCAATTGAGAATGCAGCTTTCTCGTTGATGTTGTAGACGACTTATACATTTACGTAATGCCAGTGTCGTATATATTTCTGCTGAAGAGTTACTGTCAATGGCTGCCACACACCTCGTCCCTGGACCGTACTCAACGGAAGTGTATCACGTCAGCGTTAACTCACCGCTGACCTAAGCGTAATGAACGCTGACTGACTGTCACAATCAGGATCAACTCAGAATGAGAATGAATGAGGCGTTCGGGTCTGGACCCTTTATCCCGATCGTCTCAAGTTTGCCAATCTCTGGGCATTATCAAACTGGCAGCTCCCGAAATCGTCTGCTAAATAGCAGTCCGCGCCATCTGTTGTAGGAAACTTACTCTCAACATTTCCTGCAAAGTTACAACTTACCACAGCAGTAATCTATATAACAGACAATTTTCACTTTCTCCACGAACTATGTACATAGTGTATAGACAAAGTATCGTATTGCACCTAAAAATTCCATACCCAGATTTCACATGAAATGTACCTATGTTTTGAGGCCCCAAAAAAGCATTTTCAGAAACATGTCCGTGTCTGTCAGTGTATGTGTGTGTGTGTGTGTGTGTGTGTGTGTGTGTGTGTCTGTGGGCCGCATAGCTGAAAAGCGAAAAGTCCCTTAAATAATAAAATTTGTGTTTAAGTTGGGTATCTTCCAAGGATGCGGCACGAAGATTTTCAAGAAAATCCCCCCACCTCCAACTACTCTTTACTTGGAAAAATGTTCGAAAATTTTCACTGTTTCAAAAATATTTCTAACGACTTTGTGGATGAATTTTGTGGAATTTTGCATAACTGATAAACCGTAGAAATAGACAAAAACTTAATAGAAAATATAGATCTCGTTAAACCACACAATTTGTGTTATATATATATATTTTCGTGTAATTGAACGTTCCTGAGATATTCCTTTTATTGTTTCAGCTATGGAATACTTATATTTTTCTCATACGGGAATTTGTCAACTCCTGTCCATACAAAGGATTTTGAATATCATAGCAACCAGATTTTGACTATCGCTTTAGCCTATGCACTCCCTTTTTTCACTTCTACTTATAAGGAAGCAAGTAATAAGACAACATTATTTTTTTCTGAATTAGTATGACGTAAATAGAAGAATAAGCTTTTGAACAATAATTTGTTGTATAGAAAGTTATGTGAATGAAACACATCAGATTTTTCATAACTACCTATTGCGTAATATCAATCCGTTTCTTTATATCTCAATGCATATCCAAGTTATGGAACGTAATTGTCTTTCAAAAACTCTTGCTTTTTGTCATGAATTTCGATTTCAGAAATTTCAGATCATATGGGTAGTAATGA
Organism: Hymenopus coronatus; assembly: GCA_030762935.1. Lineage (NCBI taxonomy): Eukaryota > Metazoa > Arthropoda > Insecta > Mantodea > Hymenopodidae > Hymenopus > Hymenopus coronatus. Next base: position 112,511,535 of record CM060888.1, on the reverse strand, counting down.
ATATAATGATTAGGGTATGGCGCAAGTGGAAATTGCAGCGGCAGACGAAGGGATTAGCGCGGGTCTAGACATATGCCGATGGTAACTGGGTTAGGCAGCGTGTTGATTTTCTTCCAGTACGGGCTAATGGGAATATCTCCATGGGGAGTAGGTATAGAAAAGAAAGAAAGATCACTGTTGTGGAAACAGAAGCGAAACGCACCGCGACCATTGCTACGTAACTACCATCTTTGTAAACAACCAGCACTACAGAAGCAAAAGAAAGAGACATCAAACAAAGCAAGGATGAAAGGAGAGGAACATAACATCATCCTCATCTCACACACATTGCACCCGTCCTAGAACGTGGGGGGGAAGGAAGAGAGAAACGATATTAACAAGAGGAAAAATACGGTACGACCCCCTCCCCCCGTCTAATATTACACGGTGGACCCCTTTCCTAGGAGATCGAGTTGCCCAACGACAATCGTATACAACAATAATGTCGGTAATTTCTAGGGGCCTCCAGATTGTGGGTTACAAGAAGAAGAGGAGGTCGGCACAAAACAATAATCTCTTTTTTCTTCCCCACCCACCACACACACACAATATGGCGGCAACAAGCCACTTCCGGTCCGGCCAGAACTGTTTGTTTTGTACGCCTCCTCCCACATTTCATTAGCATCATTAGTGCGTAGACCTGGCTGGTCGAGCCCACACGTCAACAACATCTGCGTGTAGCTTGGGGGGGGGACACCTTGGCGTAACGTGGCATGTGTAATACATGTCCTTATATATCTATATATTTACCTATTTGTTCAACTACCTTCCGGAGGTCTTGGAGAAAACACTGAATGAATAAACCTGCTACTACATTACTTTCTCTAAATCTCTGAGCCAAATTATTGTTAAAAAGCTTATGCTATTCGAGAAACAATTAGCAGAAATAGTCTTATTACTTGCTTCCTTGTAAGTAGAAGCGAAATAAGGGAGTACTATAGGTTAAAGTGATAGTCAAAAGCTGGTTGCTATGTGACTGAATTTTTTTTTTGTGTGGACAGTAGTAGACAAATTCCTTTATGAGAAACGTGTAAGTTTTTTAAAGGTGAAACTAAAAACAAGGAATATTTCAATAACGATCTAAAATGGTATCAACATAAATTGTGGGTTTTAAGTTGCTCTACATTTTTTGTGTGGTAAGATTTTGTCCAGGTCTTGCGGTTTAGCAGTTAAATAAAATTCCGCAAAATTCACCCAGAATAAAGCGGTCTTCAGAAAATTCAAGATATACATTTTATTTGTCAGATAAATATCTTTAATATAAGGTATTTTAATCAAAATTAATTTTGAGAAAATCAAAATTTTCAAATGTTTTTCCATATATAGAGTAGTTTGGGTCGGGTAGATTTTTCTCAAAATCTTCTTGTGGCATCCCTGGAAGATACTAAACTTAAATACCAAGTTTGATATTTTACCGACTTTTCGATTTTGAGTTATCGTGTTCACAGATACACGGACCTTTTTCTGAAAATGCTTTTTTTGAATATAAGGGGCCCTAAAACATATATTTCCGGTGAAATCTCGGTATCGAATTTTTAGGTGGAGTGCAATACCTTCTCTATACACTACGTACATAGTACGTGTAGAGAAAATAATATAAACGTAATCCAATAACATTCGAGCAGGTAAGTAATTTATTTTTGTGTTTAGTTACAGCACAATTTATAACAAAATGTTGGACTCACGTGACTTTCTTTAACTATTCTGCAAACAAACTATTCTAACAATAGACTATTCTTCTATCTGCTTCGTCCTAATTGAGATAAACTTTAGCCTAAATTGTCTTATTACTTATTTCCTTATAAGTAGTAATAAAACAATACACTAGTCTAAAACGATAGTGCAATTTTTAAAAGCTGTAGCTATGTGATGCATATTGCATAACCACGATGAAAATTGAATAACGACTTCCCTTTTGAGATAAGTATTAAGTATTAGAAATTTTGAAACCAATACCTAGGAAAAGCAAGGAAAAAATAGTTGATATATAAATTGTGATTTAAGGAGATAATAGATACATTCTATCTGTTACTGTTTACCAGTTATGCAAAAATCATCCAGAATGAAGAGGTCTTCAGAGGATATTCCCAGAAAATTCAAGATATAAATTTCATTTTCAGGAAAATATCTTAAACGTATGGTGTTTAATCAAAATTTTCAAAAAATCTTTCATATAAAAAATGGTTGGGAAATTTTCTTAAAAATCTTCGTGCCACATCCTTTAAAGATGTAGAACTTAAATAGCAAGTTAAGTATTTAACGAATTTTTGTTTTGGAATTATATTATTCACAGACTCGCATACACGAGCACATAAACAAAACACACACGAGCACACACGGGCATTTTTCTAAATGAGGTTTTTCTCGATTCAGAGGACCTCAAAAGATGTATTCATTGTTTAATCTCTATACCGAATGTTTGGGTGAATACAATCCCTTTTTTTGTCAACTATATACATTGTATGCAGTGGATAAAGTAAAAATTATCTAACTTTCAATACATGCTTGCAGAACTTGAAAAGTAATAAATATAAATTTAAGATGCTTTAATTTCAGCTATTCCAATGGGTAATCGGAACGCCGGGGTAACGCATTCAGGTTGTCATGGTGTCCTTTTTCCTGGCTGGCCTTTCTGCTGCATGAATTCTTCCAGGGGTGCCCCTTGGTCACCAGGCAAATTTTGGGAAGGTTATAGCAACATACAATTTCCTGTACCTATCATTTCTTGCCATCTTTGTCAGGGTTGAATAACCAGGCGAAGGTGTACGGGGCGTTGTAGCTTGTCCTCTGTGGAGATTTATTCCTGGGGTCTTCGCTGGACTGCTCTGTCAGGTGGTTTTGGGTTAGAGCCCCTTAGAGAATTTCCGGAGGCTAGAGGCTGGTGAGTTGGACACGGATTGCTACGGAGGCATTCAATTTGGAACCGTTATGAACCTGTCCATCTTTGCGCTCGTCGTCATCCATCTGGTTGCCCTTCAGATTTCTCGCCTCATCCCTCCCTCTCGTCTGTTGCTTAACTCACAAAAGGCTCCAGCGACCGGATACCTTGTCCATGAGTGATTCTAATCGTAATGTTTTAATGGAATGCAATACCTCATCTCGTGCCAATTATGGACGTGGTAAAAAAAAAAAGACTGCCTATTCAGAAAAGCATTAAGTATTTGAAAATTCAAACCAACAGCAAAGAAGCACTTAGCTCCCTACCCTCCCAAATAATATTTGCATTAACTGAGAGGTTTAATGAGATTGGTGTAGGTAGTTGAGTCCTTTAACATCTAAGGTCATATCGGGGCTTTTCATTAGAATCAACTCGTCAACTGTAGGTTCTTTACGTTGAGCTTTAATCATTTTATGATCTTCAAACACACACATTCTCTCTCACATACCCCAGACTCAGTGGGGGATAGGGAATAATTCTGGTCAAAGAAAACTTCCATGCCCCAGCCGGGAATCGAACCCGGGATCTCCAAGTGAGAAGTCAGCAAGATTTTCTGTATATATTTTCCGTTATTCACACGGTTATACAAAAGTTATTCGGAATGAAGATGACTTATATGCTACTTCCATAATATTCAAGCAATGCAGTTCCATACATGTATTTAAAATATGATCCTTTAATAAAAGTGGTTAGAGCTGAATTTTTATAAAAAAAAACACCATTTATCATAATTAATACCGGAGTGTTTTTCAAATTATCGATAATTCACGACCGGAGTGAAGCGACGGTACTGAACTATTCTAAGAGATGAAAACACGAGTTGCATTTGATAAGACAATTCAGCAAAATAGACTATTAATAATTTATAATATATAGGAAGGGAGATTTTATCAGGTTACGATTGTAATACTTATATTAGTTCTCAAATGGTAGATGACGCTTTCGACTATATTTATTTACCGAATGTATTTTTTATTTTTTCTTGACTGCCTCCTAAATTATGACATGGCCGTGTCTACACTCAATGTTCGAATATCAATAGTAACAATAGATATAGGGTACAGTTATTTTATTTCAACTTTTAATAAGTAATACATGAAATGGACACAAATGTTATTTTATTTTAGGTTATTGCTCTCATCTCATACATAAACATTACAAATATGCTTATTTTCACTACTTTTTTTAACTAAATACATTGTGAACTGGATAAAACATTAAATAAACATTGCAACTGAATTAATTGAAAGTACAATTGTGGAACTGACAGCTATTAAAAGTGATTGCCACCTTGTTATCAATAATCAAGACAGGAGATTAAACAAACGAATGTCACATACGATAAGATTTCAAACAAATGTCAGCTGCGATAAGATTTTTCGACAATATCGCTCTAGACAGAACACAATTGGTTGAAATTGGCTAATCACGGCCATTCCATTGGTGATTTAATAGTGGAATTGGATTGTCATATAAAGGACCATTTGGGATGGAAGGAGGATTTTGCTAAAAAAAAAAAAAAAAAAATTGTATCGCATATTTGGGAGATGATAAACTCAAACAATGTTTGTAATTTAACTGGTTTTTCGTTATATGCTGTTCTTGGTTTGCTAGGTGCGTGCGTGCGTGCGTGCGTGCGTGTATGTGTGATGTTGGAGGGAATTTCGCACTGCAGCCATTGGCCTATTGTAGATGAGATAGGAGTAATTTCAAAGGGCGGCCGAAACCTAACGGCAAGAGAAAAGCTACCGTCGAAATCATCTCTTCACGGAGAGCACTCACTAGAAGCCCACGTCCCAGGTCTCACCAAATTTTCTGAGTGTACAGGTGACTTCCAACGCCGGAAGCTATATTTCTAGAGCGCAGTCACCACCACAAAGGGCGCCATCACCGCAATACTCCCCAACACTTACAACCCTGAAAGAGACAGGATGGATGACATCAAGGGAGAGGAAGTTGGGAGAAATGAAGAAACCTCCCCAGAATTTGCTTAGTGCCTACTATCTCCCCGAATGCCAGTCTCAAAAGAAATGCCTGAGCCACTTAAGCTATCTGCTAGGTACTTGCATTGCAGAGAAGCTATTATTCTACTTTATATTTTTATTTTCTCTACACGTACTATGTACATAGTGTATAGAGAAGGTATAGTAATGCAACCACAATTTCTATACCGAGATTTCACTCAAATATATGTTTTCGGCCCCCCTGAATCCAAAAATAGCATTTTTGGAAAAATGTCCGTGTGTGCGTGTGTGTATATGTTTATGGACGGCATAGCTCAAAATCGAGACGACCGTTAAACACCATTTAAGCAGTATTTAAGTTTGGTATCTCCCTAGGTTGCCGAAGAGAAAGTACCAGCGCAGACCAGCAGCTTCTCCAGCAGCCACCGTTTTTCCGGCATCTGTCGGTAGAAAGCGCTCGCCGGAATCTCCCCCGCCTGCCGATTCTACGGCAGTGAGCGCTGCTTATTCGCCGCGCTCACTAACACCTACGCCGCCTGCCGCCGCGGCTTCACCGGCAGCCATTGCCACTTCTCCGCAGCCACCGCTGAGCTCCACGCTGCCGCCCCGGTACACTGTCGTGGTTCGGGGGGTCCCCCGGGATCTTTCCACCTCGGCGCTGCGCAGTCTAGATGACCTTCATGTTTGAGGGCCACTAGGATTATCTGCGACCGTGGCCCAACACCACTAGTTAAAGTGGAGCTGCAGGACCAAGCAGATCTGGACGCTGCCTTGGCGTCAGGGTTGCCCTTATTAGGGCGACTCCTACACGTTGAGACAAGCAGACAGGAACGACACCGGCCCTGTCGTCGCTGCTGTGGCTACGGGCACAGCCAATATACCTGCTCTTCGCCGCCGAGATGCCACTACTGTGGCACCAACGCTTTCACTTCGAAGTGCACTGGACACGACCTCCTCCGCCGTCGCCGGTTCTGTGTCAGCTGTGGGGGCACGGAACACTTCACCGGGCAAGCCCAGTGCCCCAACTACCCCAAGAGCAGGCAAACATCACCACGACTAGTCCGGACACTACCACCACAGCCAACGCAGATATCAGAACCATCACCTTCAATCAATCTGCTACAGGAAATCCAAGGCCTAAGTGAGGACATTCAGGACATCCATGCGGAGGTTCTGATGCTTACGGCCCAGCTGTAGGCCTTGGAGGACAGGCTGCAGGAGCAGGACAACACCACATCACTTCCAGACATTCACCAAGCAATAGTCACAGCAATTACAGACATCTTCATCTTCAGGGAAGAGGTGAAAGTCCTTCTGGAGAAGCCGGAATATCAACCAACTCCACGCTTCAACCTAGTCAGTGGACCTCACAACCTTAGGCGTGAAGAATCTCCTGCTAACCAACACTAACTCCATCCTTCATCCCCAAATTCCTTCATTCCTCTCCTCGAATCCGCCGCGGTGACAGTCTGGGCCTCGGTCAAGTCTGTCTCCCGACCCTCATTCACTTCTCTAACTGCGCTCTGCAGTCAGATGTCTATCACCTTGAATCCGCGGGTGCAGTTATGCGGTAACGCCTCTCCTTGCTTCCTTCTAATACAGGTGGAGAGGTTTATTAGTCGGTATGTACAATCATGGGAGACCCCGACACTCCGGGCTTGCCCAGGTCAGTCCATAAAGTGGATTTTCCGCTCCACTCGAAAAAAAAAAAAAAAAAAGATGCAACACGAAGATTTTCAAGAAAATTCCCCACCACCGACTACTCTTTACAAGGAATTTTTTTCCAACATATTGATTTTCTGAAAAATTGCTCTAACGATTTTGATTAAAATATCGTATATTAAAGATATTTATCGGACAAATAAAATGCATATTTTGAATTTTCCGGGAATAGCCTCTGAAGACTTCTGGATGAATTTTTCATTACTGCTAAACCGTAAGAGATGGACAAAATCTTACCACACAAAAATTGTACAGCACGCTAAAACACACAAAGTACTTCTTTTTTTTTTCTTTTTTTTTCGTGAAGTTGATCGTTTTGAGATATTCCTCATTTCAGCTTTAAAAAACTTACATTTTTCTCATACAGGAATTTATCAACTCTTGTCCTTACAAACAAAGGAACTTCAGCCACATAGCAACCAGCGTTTGACTATCACTTTAACCTATGCTACTCCCTTATTTCGCTTCTACTTACAAGGAAGCAAGTAATAAGAGTATTTCTGCTATTTTTTTTTCTCGACTAGCTTGAAGTAAATAGAAGCATAGGCTTTTTAACAATAATTTGTTGCAGAGATGTAGAGAAAGCCATGTGAATGGAACACATCAGATTTTTTATTTCATCTATATCCCACCTTAAAATGCAATGGTCATATTGGTGGACTTTTGCCATTGGTAAATATTGTATATCAGCAATGATGATAACTCGTCTACAGTTGTCATTGGATTTCTGGTGTTCCTTTTGGCTTAAGTATTACATCACACTCATGCAGACACACACACGAACTCAGCTCTCATTCATACTTCTAGATTCTCAAGAGGTTAGGTCTGAGATTAAAGCAGTGCTTATTACACTTTAAATAACCACCATGCTGTATTTTGTAAATAGCAAAAAAGGTTACGTTGCATTAATATGGTTGTGCAACGTAATGTTTTTCTCAAGGTTCAGCATAGATTTTATTTTACTTATTAGTTTTTGCTCCAGTCAACGATTTATCACTTACTTCTTTTTCTTATGATACCTGCTTATGCCATTATTTTTAGAGACAAGTCATTTACCCTGGGTTGGTAGGCGAATGCTGGGATAGTTTCTCGTCTACCATGATCTCCTTTCCAGCATTTCTCCTAAAATCGATACCGAGATTCCATCGGAAATAAAATTTTTGAAACAACAATTTAGAATACTGTCCATTAACTACCAAACTTGTTATATAAGTTTATATCGGCCAAGGATTGGAGAGAAGTTTTTTAAAAAAATTCCCCAACTATTCTTTACATGGAGCATTTTTATTTAAAAAAAAATATTTTCTCAAAAATGGCTCTAACGATTTTGATTCAAATAGCATATCGTTTCATTCAATACGGTTTACCAGATATACACAATTCCGTAAAACTCATCCAGAATAAAGTAGCCTTCAGAGGCTATTCCCAGAAAATTCAAGATATACATATTGTTTGTCAGGTGTATATCTTTAATGTACGATATTTTAACCAAAATCGTTAGTCATTTTTTAGAAAATCAAATTTTCGAAAATGTTTCCATGTGAAGGGTAGTTTGGAGAGGGGGGATTTTCTTTAAAACCTTCGTGTTGATCCTTGGAAGATATTGAACTTAAATACCAAGCTTGGTATTTAACAGTCTTTTCGTTTTTGAGCTATGCTGCCCACAGACACATACATACACACAAACACACACACACACAGACAAACACACACAAGGAAATTTTTCTAAAAATGCTTTTTTTTTTATTCAGGTTGTTTTAAAACATGTATTTTCGTTGAAATCTCGGTATCGAATTTTTGGGTGCATTACAATACCTTCTCTATACACTATGTACATAGTACATATAGAGAAAGTAAAAAGTACGCGTACTGCGCGTAATGCTTTTATGAGCTAACGGCCTTCAAAATATTCCCCCAAGGCTTCCAAAAATGTTTACCAACGATGAAAAAGGCACTAAATATCATCAACTTTAGAGACATCGATCTTGGAACTCAGTCTCTAGATTACTAACGTTTGCATGTGTTTACTAGCACCTACCAATGCACCCAGGTGTCATCTGGTGGTGGCATCCCGTACTGTGCACGGGTTTTCAAATGTCTATATTACAATAACCGCATATTCGGTTACTCGGAATATATAAAATAGTTGCCATGACTTTTGAAATTACCCTCGTATATTCTCTATTCACAGTGATTCTAAAAGGAGTTATGTAATAAAACCATTTCTACCAATATGTATTTGTATTGACATAAGGTAGAGGAAGAATAATCTGTTGTAAGAAGTGGTCTTTTAAAATGGACATAGAAAGTCATATGATGGTAAAAATAGTCTATAATTATGTTAGGTATACCTCTTTTATTTTGCTATTCTCTAGAATTTATTTCATTCATAGATTTTAATGAGTAAAGAAATTCGTGTGAGTATTGTACAACAGATTTTGACTCATATCGCTTTATTTTTCAGTTCCATCCCTTGAATGACCTTTCTTCAGTGGAGAGAGGGTCGTTTCCCTAGGCCACATGTATTTAATTATTTCTCGATAATCGTTCTCTTCCGCTTCTTTCTTTTCATCGTGGTCGAAGCGATCGACAACGCTGCTAACCAATATCCCTGTCAGTAGTTGATATTATTTCCTGTCATACCTGCCAGCTGTCTACAAAATTCTGCTTCAGTATCGCAGTTTATCAGTGAACTAAACATCGAAGAGTCAACATATTAGAAACAATGAAAGCAGTTAATTCAATTCCACACCTGTCTAACTTTCTCTGCACTTTCGATACCGAGAGTTCACCGGAAATATGTAATGAGACTCCCTGAATCCAAAAAAAAAGGAATAAAGAGAGAATTTTTTAGAAAAATAATCTGATGTGTTCCATTCAAATGACTTTCTCTATATCTCTGCAATAAATTATGGTTAAAAAGCTTATTCTTCTATTTATTTAACGCTAATGGAGATAAAATTAGCAGCAATGGCCTAATTACTTGCTTCCCTTGTAATTAGAAGGGAAATATGGGAGTAGCATACGCCAAATCGATAGTCAAATGGTTTAAAAGCTGGCTGTTATGTGATTGAAATACATTTGCTTGTATGGACCGGAGTTGATAAATACCTGTATGAGGAAAGTACAACTATTTTAAAGCTGAAACTAATAATTAGGAATATCTCAACTCCACGAAAAAAAATGTATTTAATATAAATTGTGTGTTTTGAGGTGCTGTGCAGTTCTTGTCTGGTAAGTTTTTGTTCATGTCTTATGATTTACAAGTTATGCAAAATTCCTCAAAATTCATCCAGAATAAAGTAGTCTTTAGAGGCTATTCCCAGAAAATTCAAGATATACATTTTATTTGTCATGTAAATATCTTAAATATAAGAGATTTTAATCAAAATCTTTAGAGTCATATTTGAGAAAATCAACATTTTCGAAAAATATTCGATGTAAAGTGTAGTTCGGGGTGGAGTGATTTTCTTGAAAATTTTCGTGTCACATCCAAGTTTGGTATTTAACGGTCTTTTATTGAGCTATGCTGCCCATAGACACACGCACACACACACACACGGACACACACATACACATACAAACAGACACACGGATATTTTTCTAAAACTGTTTTTTTTTTTTTTTTGATTCAGGTGTCCCAAAACATATATTATCGGTGAAATCTCGGTATCGAAATTTTGGGTGCAATACAATATCTCTCTATACACTATGTAGGTATATAATACCTACGTGTAGAGAAAGTAATAAATATTTGTATGTGCTCTCGCGCACGCGTTAAAAACGAAAACTGTCTTAGACACCAAACTTGATGTTAAGTTCAGCGACACGAATGTGACACGAAGATACCCAAAAAATACCCTACCCCAAACTACCCTTTATTCGAACATTTTCAGTTTCTCAAAATGGCTCTCAAGATTTGATTAAAATTATCATTTGTTTTAAGATAGCTTTTTGCTAAATGGAAGGTATATCTGGAATTGTCTGGGAATAGCAAATGAAGTCCTCTACAATCTGGGTTACTTTTACATAATTTCTTATAGTGTTTAAAGCCCGCTTTTACTACATTATAGCAACACAGGCGCTGACACTGATGATACATGAATGAAGATGGAGCACCGGTGGAATGTGATGGCGGGGGAAACCGGAAAACTCAGAGAAAACCCATCCCTGTGCCGCTTTGTCTATTACAAATCTCATATGGAGATTGGGATCAAACCCGGATCGTCTAGGTGAGAGGCAAGTGGTCTAACCACTCGGCGACGGCGTGGCCTCTTTTACATTATACATAATTAGTAAATCATAAGATAGAGAGAGAGAGAGAGAGAAAGAGAGAGAGACAAAGAGAGAGAAAAAATTCTTACTTCATAAAAATATAGATCTCGTTAAAGCACACAATTTAAGCTAAATACATTTTTTGTAGAGATAATTATTTCCGATATATTCCAAGTTATTGGTTTCAATTATAAAATACTTAAATATTCCACAGTGTAAAATCGTTATTAATTTTTCTTTCACTTTGTTAAGCATAGAGAATGGAATGGCAATGCTTCACATAGCCAGTAGCTTTTAAAGGATTTGACTATCACTTTAGCCTAATTAATATTCTTATTCCCGTGAATCTACAAGGAGATATGTAATAAAAGTGTATTTGCAAATGTTTAATAGACATACCTGAATAGTGTCTTGAAGAATAGGTGAAGAAAGTCATTTGAATGTAACATATCAGATTTTTACTTTCTCTAGCCCCATATGTACAATGTACATAGGGATAGAGAAGGTATTGTAATGCACCCAAAAATTCGATACCGGGATTTCACCGGAAATTTATGATTTGGGGTCCCCTGAGCCCGAAAAAAAACATTTTTTAAAAAAGGTCTGTGTGTGTGTCTGTGGACAGCATAGCCCCAAAACGAAAAGACCGTTAAATACCAAACTTGGTATTTAGGTTTAGAATCTTCCTAGGATGCGACACGAAGATTTTCAAACAAATACCCTTACTAAAAACTACCCTTTACATGGAAAAAATTTCGAACGTTTTGAGTTTCTTAAAAATAGCTCTAACGATTATGATTAAAATCCCGTGGATTAAACCTATTTATGTCCGAAATAAAATGTATATCTCGAATTTTTGGAGAATAGCTTCTTAAGAACTCTTTATTCTGGATGAATTTTGCTTAACTGCTAAACCGTAAGAGATAGAAAAAAACTCACTACACAAACAATGTACGACAAAACACACAAAATATGTCCTTTTGGTTGTGGAGGTAACCGTTTCTGAGATATTCCTTGTTATTGGTTTCAATTGAGAAGTACTTAAACTTTTCTCACACAGTAAGTGTCCGCTTTTCTTTTGTTCTACTCCTGGCCAAGCAAAGAAGTGATTTGCAATGACAATCGCATAACGATAGCTTTTGAAACATTTGACAATCACTTTAGCATAGCGCATTCTCTTATTCTCTTCTACTTATTAGGAACTAAGTAATACCATTCTGCTAATATTTTTCTCGATTAGCATTGTGTACAAAGAAGAAGAATCTTTTGTAGGAGGTTTGTAGAGCAGCTAGGGAAAGTCATGTGAGTGTAACACATCAGATTTTTTTCTGTGTCTGCTCCAATAAATCGTGCAAAAATAATCCGCTCAATAAAGGAAAACCTTGAAATAATCACAAATTATGATCTATGAAGTAATGGCCGGTTTACTTCACGGCTCAGAAGCCTAGTTATTGACAACTAGTATGTCTGAATTACATTACTGCTCCTCAGTGATAATTTTAGCATAATGTCGGAGTTTAAAAGAACACATAAACAACATTGGTATCTTAGCACATATAGATTTTAAGGCTGTAATGGGTAAAAGAGAAGATTGTAGAATTAATTGCAAATTTACTTGCAAAATGTGAAGGAAGCTTACTGCCGAAATGAATACTAAATAATACAGATTGAAAGACTATAGAGGTGTTGGAAGACATACAAAAGATGAAACGATCAGAAAAAGCTCGAAACCTTGAATGAAGAGGACCAATTTATTACTTTCTCTACACATAGTGAATAGAGAAGGTATTGTAATGCACCCAAAACTTCGATACCGAGATTTCACCGGAAATAAATGTTTTAGAACCCCCTGAATCTAAAAGAAGCATATTCAGAAAAAGGACCATGTGTGTGTGTGTGTGTGTTTGTGTGTGTGTTTGTCTATCTCTGTGTGTGTCTGTGGACAGCATAGCTCAATAACGAAAAGACCGTTAAATACCAAACTTAGTATTTAGGTTTGGTATCTTCCAAGGATGCGACACGAAGATTTTCAAGACAATCCCCCAACCCCTAACTACCCTTTACAAGGAAAAAGTTTCGAAAATTTTTATTTTCTAGAAAATGACTCTAACGATTTCGATTAAAGTCCCGTATACTAAAGATTGAATTACCAAATAAAATGTATATTTTGAATTTTCTGGAAATAGCCTCTTAAGAATACTTTATTCTGGATGAATTTTACAGAATTTTGCATAACCGTAAGAGATGGACAAAAACTTAAGACACAAAAAATGTAGAGCACGTTAAAACACAGAATTTATGTTACCTACATTTTTTCTAGGAGTTGGTCGTTTTTGAGATACTCCTTGTTTTTGGTTTGAGCATTGAAAAATTTATACTTTTCTCATACGGGAATTTGTCAATTCCTGTCCATACAAACAAAGGTACTTCAGCCACATAGCAACCAACTTTTGACTATTGCTTTAACCTATGGTACTTCCTTATTTAGTTTCTGTTTACAAGGAATCAAGTAATAAGGCTATTTCTGTTAATTTTGCTCCATTAGCATGAAGTAAATAGAAGCATATGCTTTTAGCAATAATTTGTTGTAGAGATATAGAGAAAGTCATGTGAATGGAACACAACAGATTTTTTTAAAAATGAGTTTCATGTTTTCAATCTGCTTGAATTGTAATCAATATCTCTCATCATTTCTGGGGTCAGATCATACATAAGATTTAGCGCAAATTTTACTTTCGTAATGTTGGTAGCACTTGCCTTACTGTGGGTTGCAATAACCCTCCTATATACATATGTTTGTGCTACAGAGATATACAGCTTTTCTTTTAATAGGTAATTAATTTAGTTAGTATAAGCGTTCTTATAAAATTTTCTGCTTTCTGTTTGCTTGGAAATACTACTAAGTTCAATAGTTCAATAATATTTACTCGTCATTTCACTCCTACAACAATAAATTTTCGATCAGATAAACGCTACTATTTCCATACCGTCCGCCTGGGTAGTGTGGTGGTAGCGTGTCTGCCTCACATTTTCTTTTCTTTAATACAGTTCCGGAGGCTTGTCAGGACTCCGGCGCTGTATTCCTTCTTTTTTTTCCCCAGTTTCCTATGTTTCCTTAGTTGACCTATTGATGTTAAAAGTTTTCCTTTTACATATACATATGTTAAAAACACAGAAACACCCATGCCCAAGATGGGACTCGAACCCACGCTCCTGTGCGCCACGAAGCGCCAAAGCGAGGTACTGTAGCGAGTGCGGACACCGGGACCGCTACATTCAACAGGTCGCGAGTTCAAATCTCTATTTGTTAAACCGGATAAGGTTTTTTTTTGGGGGGGGGTTCGTTATCTTTCTCTTATCGAGAAGACGAATGTCGAATAACATTTTTTTTAAAAAAAAATTAATGAGACCGTAGTACAATTTCGATCATTGCAGTTATTTAATTCATTCGATAATAATTGGCTACAACAAACATCTTATACCTCATTAGTACAAATAGTTACGTATATTTAAAAACGTTTCAGTTTTTTTCCCCTTTTCCTCGGAAGTACGTAAATATTGAAACATGGAATAAATGTTAAAGGAACATGATTTGCTCTATAAACAAATAAGCGTTCTACAGATCAAAGAACGCACATCTGTAAAATAAACAACTGAAGAGCACAGCGAATTCATAACACCAGCACCCAATAGTATTTTTCCGCACAATGTTTTCAAGAACATTTTGGCAACTCCGGAGAACCAAGTGTCGTCTCGGAAAAAGAAAACACAGACATCAATTCGAATCACTTCAGATGGAAACCTGCAAAAGGTCCGCAGCGAAGGATTCCTTTCTCAACAGTGAATAAATAAATAAATCAGAGCAACAGAATAACGAACAGCAGTATAAAGAGTAATGATGGGAAAAGTATTAAAAGGATCACATCACCAGAAGACAGCGTAGAAGATTGCGGATTTGTTTTTGGAATTATTTCACTGCGAAATTAATTGTGAAAGGTACCTGGGTTTGTTGTCAAAAATGTAATGTTTGTACCTAACGTGGTTCCTTTTTCATCATTTTTGTTAAATTCTGTAAGCTTCTTTTGTGTTTAAACGAACTCTTTAAAGGTATAATACTTATGTTACATATTCATTAAACTTCAAACAATAAATACCTTGGTTAAATAGAGTGCTTTCCTGAATCCACTTTCAATAGAGTTTTTCCGAAATTATAGAATTTTACTACCTTGACCTATAGCATTATATATTTGGAACAGCAATAATTATAGTAGCTCCTGTAAAATAAGTTCATATATCTACTGCTCATACTACAAAACCTAATATTCTGATTAAATTAAATGAAGTTCTATTTATGGACGATCTTTAACTGCTGCGGTTCTCAGCGTCCCATTCTATACAGGGCGTAAATGACCGATTAATATTGCTCAGTGGCCTCTCTATTAGGCTTGAGTTTCAGGATCTTTGACGTATCGTAAATCTACGTCATGGGACCAATGAATTTTCTTCTCATCCAAAGGATGCCATGCTAAGTCTTTTTACGCTCGAAAAAAGTAAAAACCTCCCAAGACCATAGGAACCAGAGGCTAGCATTTCCCTATACCACGGAGGACGACTAAAAATAGGGTGGCTGATATAGTCAAATTATACTATAATTTCCAAATCTTCATGTGAAATTACATGAGAGATTATCCCAAATCCTCCATTTTCATTCAACTCAATGATGTGTATGGGATAACGTATACAGGACATAACGCTGTAAACCGCTAAATTTGAAATGAATTTTTCATTTTCTGAAAAAAACCATAATCATTTATGCCCATTTATGCCGATTAAGGAGGAGTTTTGAAATGTCTCGTCTTGCATTATCGCTGTTTTTAAACTGCACTGCGTAGTTGATTTATACGTACCTACTTTATTTTCATAGGTTATGTTCCTGAGGATTTGCAACAAAGTCCCCACTTCTTGAGAGATCGCAGTTTACCTAGGTTTTTCGGAGTTTTGGCCACCTTCTAAAGCAATACCATTCCAAACCAGGCATCTCTAAAGGTAACTCTTGCAAGGTACTGACGGTAGAACGTCTTTTCCCCCGACTCTAGTCAAGGAGGAGAAATGCTGGTGAGTCATACATGCTTAGAGTGGTCGTAGCGAGTTTGTAAACAGACGTAAACGTAATGACCGCTTCGCAACGCGGCTGATATTTTTGTTTATAACAAAGAGTTCTTAGTTCGTACATTTTCCTTTATCAACACCTCTATGTATCTACATAGTGTATTGATATATATGGAAACATTGTCGAAAATGTTGATGTTCTTAACGATTTTAATTAAAATATCGCATATTAAAGATATTTACATGACAAATAAAATGTATATCTTGACTTTTCTGGGAATATCCTCTGAAGGCCTCCTTATTCTGGATAGATTTTGCTGAATTTTGTATAACCGTAAACCACAACAGATAGACAAAAACTTTCTTCTCAAAAAATGTACATCTCGTTAAAACACATAAATTATGTCATACACGATTTTTTTTTTTTTTTTTTTTTTGCGGTAGAGCTGACCGTTTCAGCTTTAAAATATTTATGTTTTTCGTAATTAGTAAACTCCTGAGCATACAAATAAAGTAATTACAATCACATAGCGTCCAGCTTTTAAAAATTTGACTATCACTTTAACCTACGGTGTTCTCTATTTCCCTTCTACTTCCAAGAAAGCAAGTAATAAGACCATTTATGCTGATGTTTATCTTGATTATCATGAAGTTAAGAATGCGTTAGAAGAATAAGCTTTTTAACAAAAATTTATTACAGAGATGTAGAGAAAGTTATATGAATGGAGCACTGGATCATTCATATGGAGAAATGTAACTGGGAGCAACATTTACTACCTACAGGTTATCTTTCACAAATTTAAGTTTTAAAATTACCTCTTCGTTGTTGTTAACAGTATCACAATAAACTATATCATAAATGTACATGACATGTGATGACAATATATTCACAGGGGGTACAAATATTGCACTGCAACGGAATACATGATTGCTTATCGATAAATAAACGTCTTTAATAACGTTTCTTCCTCAACAGGCTCTACAATGTCCATAGTGTTTTACTGATCTAAGACAAGAAGTAAACAAATAGCAAATACTGGAACTCATTTTTCTAAAAATGTTTTATACTTTCTCTACACGTTCTATGTACCTAAATAGTGTATAAAGAAGGAATTGTAATGCACCCAAAAATTTCATACCGAGATTTCGCCGGAAATACATGTTTTGAGACCCCCTGAATAAAAAAAAGCATTTTTATAAAAGGTCCGTGTGTGTGTGTGTGTCTATTTATATGTGTGTGTGTGTGTGTTGTAGGGAGCATACCTGAAAAACGAATTAATTACCAAACTTGGTATTTAAGGTTGGTATCTTCCAAGGATGCGACACGAAGATATTCAAGAAAATCCCCCCTCCCATAACTACCCATTACATGGAAAAAATTTCGAAAATTTTGATTTTCTTAAAAATGACTCAAACGATTTTGATTAAAATAACGTATATTAAAGGTATTTACCTGAAAAATAATATGTATATCTTCAATTTTCTGGGAATAGCCTCTGAAGATTACTTTATTCTGGATGAATTTTACGGAAATTTGCACAACTGGTAAACCGTAAGAGATGGACAAAACCTTACCACATAAAAAATGTAGGGCACCCTAAAACACACAATTTATGTTATATACATTTTTTCGTGGTGTTGCATATTTTTAAATATTCCTTGTTTCTAGTTTCAGCTTTAAAAAACTTACACTTTTCACATATAGGAATTTGTCAACTCCTGTCCAAATAAACAAAGGAACTTCAGTCACTTAGCAACCGGCTTTTGACTCACTTTTAACCTATGTTACTCCCTTATTTCGCTTCTACTTACAGGGAAGCAACTAATAAGACTATTTCTGCTAATTTTTTAAAAATAGCTCAAACGATTTTGATTAAAATAACGTATATTGAAGGTATTTACCTGAAAAATATAATGTATGTCTTGAATTTTCTGGGAATAGTCTCTGAAGACTACTTTATTCTGAATGAATTTTACGGAAATTTGCACAACTGGTAAACCGTAAGAGATGGACAAAACCTTACCACACAAAAAATGTAGGGCACCCTAAAACACACAATTTATGTTATAAACATTTTTTCGTGGTGTTGCATATTTTTAAATATTCCTTGTTTCTAGTCTCAGCTTTAAAAAACTTACACTTTTCACATATAGGAATTTGTCAACTCCTGTCCAAATAAACAAAGGAACTTCAGTCACTTAGCAACCGGCTTTTGACTCACTTTTAACCTATGTTACTCCCTTATTTCGCTTTTACTTACAGGGAAGCAAGTAATGAGACTATTTCTGCTAATTTTTTCTCGATTAGCATGAAGTAAATAGAAGCATAAGCTTTTTAATAATACTTTGTTGCAGAGATGTAGAGAAAGTCATGTGAATGGAACACATCAGATTTTTTTTGTATGCAGCGGTCACAAAACATGTATTTCCGGTGAAATCTCGGTATCGAATTTTAGGTGCAATACAATACCTTCCCTATACACTATATACATAGTACGTGTAGAGAAAGTAAATTCGTGTAAATGTCACACGTCTGATTTTTTTATCTGAAGTATATCACTTTTAACTACAATACAGTGTATAACACTAAATATTACGAAAGAACTCTTAGTGATAACGATCTAACCTTTTGCATTATATTAATTTTCCCCAATTCTTTGTCAAATGTAATAACGAAATATTACTGTTTTATCAAACTTCAAGTAAAACGTGAATAATCTACCTTAGGATATCTGTTTGTAATTTCATGGAAATTCACTTGCTGAATCGCTGTTCATATTTTACTATTACCAATACTGATTTATCCATGTATACACTTTTACTTTCTCAAGCCCGTGTGTACAATGTACACAGTGGAAAGAAATAATATTGTATTCCATTAAAAAATTCGAGACCGAGATTTCAAGCAAATAATCTTTTGAGACCCCTCCTTAATGTTTTTGAAATATTTCCGTGTGTGTGTCTGAGGTAGCTCACATGGTATTTAAGTTCAGTATCTTCCAAGGAGAAAAATCTGATGTGTGCCATTCACATGACTTTCTCTATATCTCTACAACAAATTATTCTTAAAAAGCTTATACTTCTATTAACTTCATGCTAATCAGTAAAACATTAGCAGAAATAGCCATATTACTTGCTTCCTTGTAAGTAGAGTTGAAATAAGTGAGTACCATAGGTTAAAGTGATAATCAAAAGCTGGTTGCTATGTCGCTGAAGCTCCTTTGTTTGTATGGACAGCAGTTTACAAATTCCTGTATGAGAAATGTATAGTTTTTCATAGCAGAAACCAAAAATAAGGAATGTCATAAAAAAGACGAACTCCAGGAAAAAAATGTATATAACATAAATTGTGTGTTTTAACGTATTCTACATTTTTTATGCAGTAAGTTTTTGCCTATCTCCTACGGTTTAGCAGTTATTCAAAATTTAGTAAATTTCATCCCAGAATAAACTACTCTTCAGAGGCTATTCCCAGAAAATTCAAGATATACATTTTCTTTGTCAGGTAAATATCTTTAATACACGAAATTTTAATCAAAATCGTTAGAGCCATTTTTGGGAAAATCAAAATTTTCGAAAAAAGTTCCATGTAAAGGGTAGTTAGGGGTGGGGGGATTTTTCACAAAATCTTCGTGTCGCATCCCTGGAAGATACTAAGCTTAAATACCAAGTTTGGTATTTTACCTATCATTCGTTTTTGAGTTATCGTGTTCACAGACACACGGACACACGGACACACGGACACAAACACACACACACACATAAACGGACCTTTTTTCGAAAATGCTTTTTTTAGATAAAGGGGACCCTAAAACATATACTTCCAGTGAAATCTCGGTATCGAATTTTTTGGTGGAGTGCAATACATTCTCTATACACTATGTACATAGTGAGTATAGAGAATGTAAAAATTAACCCAAACTGATTAAAAGCTTGTAGGTGTTAATTTAACATTTTTCCCTCAAAACTTATTAGGATTAGCCGGCATACCTCGACGATATTCAGATTTTCAAGAAAATCCCCAAACCCCCAACTATTCTGTAATTGTAACATTTTTAAAAAAAATTGTTTTTCTCAAATATGGCTCTAACGATACTTATTATGTCATGTGACATATTTTAATGGCAAATGAAATGTATATCTTGAATTTTCTGGAAATAGCCTCTGAAAACCTCTTCATTCTGGATGACTTTTTTACTTTCTCTACACGCACTATCTGCATTGTGTATAGAGAAGGTATTGCACTCCACCCAAAAGTTCGATACCGAGATTTCACCGCAAATATATGTTTTAGGGTCCCTTATATCCAAAAAAAGCATTTTCACAAAAAGGTCCGTGTGTGTGGGTGTGTGTTTGTGTGTGTCTGTGTGTCCGTGTGTCCGGGTGTCCGTATGTCTGTGACCAGGATAACTCAAAAATGAAAAGTCGGTAACATACCAAACTTGGTATTTAAGTTTAGTATCTTCCAGGGATGCGACACGAAGGTTTTGAGAAAAATCCCCCCACCCCAAACTACCCTTTACATGGAATTTTTTTCAAAAATTTTGATTTTCGCAAAAATGGCTCTAACGATTTTGATTCAAATATCAAATATTAAAGATATTTACCTGACAAAGAAAGTGTATATCTTGAATTTTCTGGGAATAGCCTCTGAAGATTACTTTATTCTGGACAAATTCTACGGGATGTTGCATAACTGCTAAACCGTAAAACGTAGATAAAAACTTACTACACAAGAAATGTAGAGCACGTTAAAACACACAATTTATGTTATATAATTTTTTTGTGGAATTTATCGTTTTTGAGACATTCATTGATTTTGGTTTCAGCTATGAGAAACATAATTTTCTCATATAGAAATTAGTCAACTCCTGTCCATATAAACAAAGAAACTTATCACATAACAACCATCTTTTGACTATCACTTTAACCTATGTTACTCCCTATTTCGCTTCTACTTACAAGGAAACAAGTAATAAGACTATTTCTGCTAATTTGTTCTCGAGTAGCATGAGGTAAATAGAGGCACAAGCTTTTTAACAATAATTTGTTACAGAGATGTAGAGAAAGTCATGTGAATGGTACACATCAGATTTGTATAACTTTTGTACAACCGGTAAACGTATAGGTAGACAAAATTTACTACAGAAATATTGTAAATCTCATTAAAACACACGATTTAATTTACACATACTTTTTTGTATACTTTTGTTTTCGAGATATTCTGAGTTATTATTTTCAGTTTTAAAGCAAATACCAAAACATTTCTCAAACGGGAGATATCTTTCTTTTCGTCCCTCGTTTGTTTACGCCTAGCAAGCAAAGAGAAGCTAATTTAAATGTTTTCACTTACCGACCGGCTTTTAAAAGATCTGACTCGCTTTAACCTAGTTATACCCTTATTTTACTTCTACTTACAAAGAATAAAGTAATAAGACCAACTCTGACAATGTTTATCTTGATTTGAATGACGTATATAAAATAATGTTTTCTAAGGAAAGTTATTTTATGGAACAGCTAGAGACAGTAATGTGACTGAAACGCATCACATTTTCTATACAAACTCTATCTTCTGTCATATTCAATGCAATTTTTTGCGGTGGCAACAACAATTGTTATAACCTCACCATTTGCTGAAGCCTGGCATTTTGCTTTTTATTCGTATTAATACCCTGTAGGTAACTCATTTTTTATCAGTTGTTTGTAGCCTGAAAAGCTTTGTTTTTCCTATTTAGCATATCTACAATGAAATTGGTATTCAACATCGTTTTAGAATGAAAAACCTATTCATGTGCAAAAGGTCTTATGCCTTAAGCATTTTCGTATTTTTATGATACAGGAAATTCTCGATTATTCGTGCGTGATTTAACCATCTTATGGATTATATCTATTATTTCTATTTTCTTTATTTTTTTTAAAAAAAAAGTACTACATAACTAATGAGTCCAATATGCCTCAAAAATTCATTTTAAAACCTTCAAATCCAGAATTTGAAAACTTCTACTACAGCATATAGTTGTCCTTGCTTTTCACTTTCTCCAAAAATATATTGTCATAATTTCAACGAATTTATATTTTTGCGGCCGAGAACTAAAAAATCATTTTTGCAAAAGAATAGCCAGCGAAAAACTCAAATAAGAAATGTCATCTAAATAACTAAACTTAATATTTATGTTCAGTATCTTACAAGTAAACGATTTGGAGATTTTAAAGAATATTCTCCACTCCAAGTACCCTTTATAAGGAAAAATTACCTTTATATTTGATTTTCTCAAAAATACCTGTAACAATTTTGTTTCAAATACCATATTTATAAATTATTTTATGACAAATTAAATGTATGTTTTGAATTTGTTTGGTAATATCCTTTGAATTTCTCTTGAATCTAAAGAAATTGTCTTTGCTGATAAAATGATAATGAATTACAAGTAAATACTAATGGAAACTGCTATAAAGGTCTTTAATACTCCTAAATAACCCCGTTTTTCCCCGTCTTATGGGATCAAAAAAAAGCCATACCTTATGTATGAGTCATTTATTGGTGGAACGAGGTTCTCCTGAATATCCCACTATTAAATATGCTCTAAATACTATCAAAATGTATTATTTATGAATTTGTCAAATATCCGTTATGTAAAGCATGTTTTAAACATTCGGTGTTGTTCATTTCACTTTTAAACATTGAGTAATTATTTCTCAATTTCTCCAACAGTTGTGGAAATATTATGTAATATGATGGCCTGTATTTAAGCAGTTAATATTTTTGTCAGGCTCCTCTGTACGTAACTTACCTGTTTGTGGTGAATTATTTCCATGATTTACATCAGTAGATAGAAATACATATTTTTACTATGTAGTTTTTGAGGAATAATAGTGAAAATAATATAGGGTTATAAAGAAACTCCTGTTACTCATACTTTGCGGTGTTATTGTTAATTATATTCCACCATAATTGCAGCTATGAATAATAATTAGTGCTTGAGTAGATATGTTGATCATGGTAATAATTAATATACTCTATGTAAATCACTTTTGCATAACTCGGAATTCTTATACTACCTTTATATACATATTGGTCTGTGTCTTTATGTTAAAATAGACTGTAGTACAATTTCACTAATACAATCAGCAGTCTTGTCTGTGTTTCATATACATATTATAATAATCTGCCAACGTATATAAGAGGTTCATCCTATACTTTATTTAAAGGACGGGTGGGGATAACTAATATATACTATTAGTGAATTTTATCAAGTAATAAAGATATGTGTTAATAATAATAATAATAATAAGCAATAAGTAATCATTAACAATAATGTAGTAATTAATAATCATTAATTTGTAATAGTAACATTATATGTTTATACAGAATAGTTGAACTATAATTTTAATAGTTTTATAGCATTAGATCCAAATGGAAATAAGTTTAAAAATTTCCGAATTAAAGTTTTAACTTAAAAAATTGCTTTTTGAAGGTATCACGTAAAATTATTCTAACATCTAAATACAAATTTATAAAATCACTTGTTTACACCAAATAAATATCTAAACAGTAAATCAAACTAAGCCTAAATCTTTCAAAGCATTTGTTTATGTACATTGTCTTTACCTACAACTACATTAGATTCATTTTTACTTTCTCTATACATACTATGTACATAGTATATAGAGAAGGTATTGCACTCCACCAAAAATTCGATACCAAGGTTTCAACGAAAGTAGATGTTTTAGTGTCCCCTGTATCCAAAAAAAAAAAAAAGGATTTTCAGACAAAAGTCTGGGTATGTGTGTGTGTGTGTGTCGTGCGTCCGTGTCAGAGTGTCCGTGTGTCTGTGAACACGACAACTCAAAAACGAAAAGTTGGTAAAATATCAAACCTGGTATTTAAGTTTGGTATCTTCCAGGAATGCGACACGAAGCTTTTAAGAAAAATTCCCGCACTTCAAACTACACTTTACATGAAAATCATTTTGATTTTCTCAAAAATGACTCTATCGATTTCAATTAAAATACCGTATATTAAAGATATTTGTACTGCAAATAATTTTCTAGGAATAATCTCTAAACACCTTTTTATTCTGAAGGAATTTGCTGAAGTTTGCGTAACTGGTAAACCGTAAAAGTAGACAAAAACTTACTACACAAAAGCTTTAGGTCACAATTCAAGTCATATACGTTGTTTCGTGGAATTGGCTGTTTCTGAGATATTTCTTGTTGTTTGTTTCAGTTTTAAAATACTTAAACATTTTTTAAACAGAAAGTTGTAGACTCCTTGCGCTGCATAGAAACGGATTTGACACACATGACAACCGGCTTTTAAAGGATTTGATTATCGTTTTGTCTTGTATATTCCCTTACTTTTTTCTACTTACAAGGAAGCAAGTAATTAAGACAGTATCTGCTAATGTTTATCTCGATTATTATAAAGTGGATAGAGGATTTAAGCTTTTTAACAATAATTTGCTACAGAGATGTAGAGAAAGTCATGTGACTGTCACATTTCAGGTTTTTTATTTGTGAATTAAATAACCATGCACAAAGGTACATCTATTTTATTTTAAATATCCGAATCCATAATTACAATAACTTATATACACAAAACTGATAAATTACCTTGTAATATGGTCTTCCACAGAGTAGAATCAAAGCAGGAAGTTCACTGGCGTTTAAAGGCAACGTCATCTTCGAGACATATCGATTGAAGTGCCCCAAGAAAGGTGCTACTGGCTGGCAGATGATAAAAGTTGATCATTTTCTACAGCATTGCCGAACCCACGCGGTATAAAGGAAGGGGTGGTTGAAACCTCCCCTCTCTGATGCCGCAGATGTAGCTCAACCCCCATTCAAGTATTCAACCACATGTAGTGTACAAATAAAAATTAGATGAATAGATTGTGCAAATCTTTTGTACAAGAGTAAGGAGGGAGCGGCTCTGAGGGGTAGAGGGAGAGTTTGCAAGCCCCCAGGTCAGGGATGTTTTGTGTAGAAAATGTTTCATGGACCAATCAACTTGCTAGAGTTTAGCGTTTCTCCACCCAGTTATATTTTATACATATTCTTTTTGCTTGCGCTTTTTAAAAGGCGATTCATGCAAATCACGGCAAGGGGAGGGAGGGAAGTTGGATAGGTCATGGGTGTCGCTAGTGACACCACCGGGGCAATATTTACTTTCTGTCAAGTGGGACGCTACGAGAATCAGACCTGAAGGAAGAAGATGGGTCTTTACCTTTATACTGTGAAATGACATGGAAAGAAATGGCGTTTTATTTATGGACATTTAACTGCTGTGTTCTCAGCGTCCCATTCTATACTGAACGTAAAATACCGCTTAATTTTGCTCCGAGTTCTCTCTAACAGTGGCTTTACTTCCCTTCCTAATAAAGCCATGCTAAGGATTTTTACGCCCGAAAAAAATCCATCAGCCTCCACCGGGTTTGAACCCGCGATCTTGGGTATATCAAGTTAGCTTGGTAACCATTACACCACGGAGGGCTACTTTATATTGTGGAATGGGTATTTTACATAATAGGATATCTATCCAAATACTGAATTGAAATTTATATCCAATATGCTGCATATGGATCCATATAAATTTTCATTTTGGTTCTATCAAAATGTGTTATTCAAAGTGTAGAATGCAACTTTGTCAGTATAGTTTAATTCTATGTACATGGCGTAATAAAAGGGGAAAATAGAAGAAATAAAAATAATATACACAAATAATTTAGCATACATCAATGAATAAGAAATAAAACCTGAAAATTACATCCAAAATTCTGTATTCATACTAAAGCAAGAAAATAAATCCGGTTTTCTGAGAATGCCCATAAAATTTAACAGGACAAGGTAGAGTAGGTAACACTTTTAATTGCTTAAATAAAATACAATAATTTAAAAAGTAAAGTAATTTAAAATGTTAGAATATTCAAAAGGAATAGGATTATTATGGCATCGTGGAAGATAATCTGCCAAATCAAAAATAGTATGAGAAATTAGCAGTGTAACTATAAGAAATACGTATAGCTACCCCATACAAATATGTAATAAATAAAGTATATGAAAAATCTTATGTGTCCCAATCAAATGACTTTCTCTACATCTCTATAACAAACTGTTGTTAAAAAGCTTATTCTTTTATATGCTTCATGCTAGTTGAGATAAACATTAGCAGAAGGGGTCTTATTACTTGCTTCCGTGTAATTAGAAGGAGAGTAATAGTCAAATCTTTTAAAAGCTGGTTGCTATGTTTATGACATGGTTTCTTTGCTTGGTAATAAGTTTACACATTTTTTAGGAAAAGAAAACTGAAGCCAATAATTGTCAGCTCTACGAAAAAATGTATATGGCATAAATTTTGTGTTTTAAGGAGATATATTATTTTTTGTGCAGTAAATTTATATCTGTCTCTTACGATTTACCGGTTATGCAAAAGTCATCCAGAGTGTAGAGGTCTTCAGAGGTTATCCCAGAAAATTCAGGATGTATATTTTATCGTTCATGTAAATATCTCTAATATATGGAATTTGAATAAAATCGTTTATCTCTCTCTCTCTTTTCTCGTATGTACATAAAAATGGGTAAGCTCACATAAGCACTCAATTTCCTTTATGTTTTCTTATAGTCTTTTATAGATATATTTCAGATGATGTGTATTGCATGAATCTCATTAACAGCTAGCTGTACTGGGCCACTATTTATATTTTGAGCCTAAAACAACAGTAATTTGCCATTGAAAATTGCTTTATTGTTTTTCGAAATATTTTCCTTTATGATCGATACAGTTTTCATACGTTTTAGCTACCTATTTGTTATTGCCCAGTGTGCTTGACACACCTCCAAAACATGGGCTTGAAAGCATCACCGGCTTCTTCTGCCGACGAAAATCGTTGTCCACGCATTCTATCTTTGATGTTCGGAGAAAAAAGTGCTAAATCTGGACTGTAGGTGGATGAGTCCTCAATTCAATTTTTTCAGTATTCAAATAGTCGGTTGTTAGACGAAATGTGTGAGCACTCTCATTGTCTTGATGAACGATCCGACGGCACTCATTTGTATACCATATTTCACCGAATTCTGCAAACAAATCGTTGTCTATCATTCAGAATTGAACGTGTTATGTTCCTATAAAGACATTGTTGTCAGATGACCATTTTGTTTTTACTTTCTCTGCACGTATTATTTACATAGTGTATAGAAGTATTGTATTGCACCCAAAAATTCGTTACCAAGATTTCACCGGAAATATATGTTTTAGGACACCCTGAATTAAAAAAAAAATCAGATAAAGGTCTGTGTGTATATGTGTATGTGTCTGTGGACAGCATAGCTCTAAAACGAAAAGGTCGTTTAATACCAAACTAGGTTTGGTATCTCCCAAGGATGGGACACGAAGATTTTCAAGAAAATTCTCCTCACCCCAACAACACCTAAAAAACGGCTGTAACGATTTTGATTAAAATCCCGTATATTAAAGATATTTACATTCCAAATAAAATGTAGGTATACTTTGAATTTTCTGGGAATAGCCTCTGAAGACCTCTTTATTCTGGATGAATTTTTGCTTAATTTTCTTAACTACTAAACCGTAAGAGATAGACAGAAACTTAATGCACAGAAAAAGTAGATCTCCTCAAAACACACAATTTATGTCCTTTACATTTTTGTTGTGGAGGTAACCGTTTCCGAGAAATTCCTTGTTATTGATTTCACTTGCAAAGTACTTATACTTTTCTCAGACAATAAGTGTCCGTTTTTCTTAAATTCTACTTCTGGCCAAGCAAAGAAGCGATTTGCAATGACAATCGCATGACAGCTTTTAACATATTTGACTATTGTTCTGGTCTAGTGTATCCCCTTATTTTCCTCCTACTTATAAGGAAGTAATGATTATCTCGAATAGCAAGTTGCAGAAAGAAGAAGGATTTTATGTAAGAAGTTTGCAGAACAGCTACAGAAAGCCATGTGGGTGAAACGCATCAGATTTTTTTCTGATAAATAGGCGAGCATTTCTTTCGAAGTGCTTCTAATGCGAACAACTTGTTGGATATGGGTCATCTTGAAACACCCATACAGGAACTTAGCAATTAAAGCATTTATATCAACTTAATGAACATATATTAATTTAACTCTTTACAATTTTTCTTAATAGCAAAATCTTTTTAATTTTCGACGTCTAAATTAATTTTATAAATTTTAATACCTTATATGAGAGGATTGCTATTTTAATTGAACCAAAAGATGTTTACCTTCTGTTTGAGCTCCGGCTGTTATTTATAGATCCACGATTCGTCATCTGTTACAATCTTATACCTATACATCTTTTGAAGCCTCACCATTGTATTTCTTAAGCATTTATGTGCATCTATCGACACGAATATCCTTTTGTAATTCTGCAACATTATGTGGAATACAACGAGAGCAAACCTTTTCACGGCTAAATCATCCTGCAATATTTTATATTTGCTGGTAGAACTAATGTTTAGGATCACCTCTATTTCAAAGTATGTGGTATGACGATCTTGCACTATCAGTTTTTGTACAGCATTAATTTTTTCTGAATGAACAAGATTGGAGGACCTTCACGGATTTCGTCAGTGAGCGAACGGCGGCCAAGAATAAACTCGTTATATCAGCGTTTCATAGTGGCAAAGGATGGAGCTTTAACCTAAATGTGGTAGTACGTTGATCAGTACTGTCTTGTCTTATAATACATATCAAACATCGTAATAAATCATCGAAGCTCGCCTGAGTAGTGTGGTAGCGTGTCTACTTTACATTCTAAAGGTCGTGAGTTCCAATCTGGCTTAGGGTGTGTTGCCGGATAAGGTTTTTTTTTTTTTTTTTTTTCGGAGTTTTCCCTTATCCTGAGAAAACGAATGTCGAATAACTTTAAGCTCCATGGACCGCGAGATCATTTGAGCAGCATTTTCTTTTCGCTGAGACACAATTTTAAAGTCGCTGTAAACAACACAAATAACAGCATACTGACAAAATATCTGAGATAGGTTAAGGTCAACAATTTCAATCTTTTCATGGAAACACCAGATGACACCTGCAGCAGTCATTGTTGACAAGGCTCAAAATATAAACAGTGATTCTTGTATTGTCGCTTACTTAGATTACTTTAACTTCTCGCTAATAAACAAGAGTAAGTCGAAGTTAGTCGGGTCTACGAGTTCACCGAATACATAGCTTACCTACATGTTTTCCAGCTCAGGTGGAGAATACTTTTGTTTAGCCAAGATATGTTGAATCAACGTATTTCGCAACTTGTCGACCAGTGGAGACACTTGCCAAAATGTTGAGTTGATCCTGTTGAATTAAAATGTTTTATTGATTCTTGAGGCGGTGGAGACACGCATAGGGTTGCCAGGTTTTCTAACTGAAAATAAGGGAGATTTCGGGAATGGGTTTTCCGACACCTTGACACGGCCTATCAGTTCATTGCGGCCATCGCCTTTCATGATTTTACTTGCTTTATAGAACCACAAACAAACAAAGACGCGAGTGAACGAGACGCGTACTACCATTGCTACCAACACTAATTAAAATACTGCTGCCAACATTGGGACAAAGATACTACCACTTCGATATATCGCACATTCCAAATATCCTTCTAAAACCCAGAATTCGTGGCAGTGTATGAAATACGGGAGAACCCGGAATATACGGGAGATCTGACAACCCTAATCTGTCATGACAGAGTGTTTATATTGTTTTATCGCTATGCTTGGGAGACACACGACTTGTTTTTCATCATTCAATGGTGTTCCTGAGCCAAACTTTCGAAGCAAGCTTATAAAAAGAAGGTTTATCATGGGTTACCTATAATTGAACGTACACTCAATATCATATATTTTAATTTTGGAATAATATGCTGAATTTTGTTTTGAGAAGCATGCTTACATATTACCCATTTACCTATAATTGAGAGTATATAAATGCCATAACACCATATGTTTTGGATCTAGGAATATTATCGTGTATTGTATTTTGAGAAGCGCCCAAAGCATGCTCTTTTGACCCTCGTCTCTCGTAAATGAAAGTGAAAGCTTCTCCATGTAACGTTCATGAGGCAAGGAAGCGATTGTGTCCTTGACCATCTCAGGTGTCGCTCCATTTGATTCACATGAACCGCTGAAGCGTCAACAAGATGGCGTTAAACTGGATAAGCATTAAGGCCTTTGACAGCAATTAGTTCTTCAGAAAATTCACTGCTCATAA
Source organism: Hymenopus coronatus (assembly GCA_030762935.1). Taxonomy (NCBI): domain Eukaryota; kingdom Metazoa; phylum Arthropoda; class Insecta; order Mantodea; family Hymenopodidae; genus Hymenopus; species Hymenopus coronatus. The sequence goes on along the minus strand of CM060888.1, from coordinate 112,481,265 downwards.
TTCATTCCACCCGAGACTTGAGCGCAATTCGAAACCTCGTAACTGTTCAGATGAGCAAACACTCCTCAGATTGCACGTCCTGCTTGGGAACGATATTTAATTACATGTTCTTCATGAGTAGCTGCATGTAGCAATATGGAACTCAAGGAACTCTGAATGGTATTCTTTTTGCATTAACCCTGCTACCGTACACGCATAATTTAATACCTAACAACAATAATCAGACCCAGTCTTTTACTTTCTCTACACGTACTATGAACATGGTGTAGAGAGAAGGTATTGTAATGCGCTCAAAAGTTCTACATCGAGATTTCACAGGAAATACATGTTTTAGGGTCTCTTGTATAAAAAAGAGGCGTTTTTAGAAGAAGGTCCGTGTGTTTGTATGTATGTGTGTGTCTGTGATCAGATAACTTAAAAGCGAAAGGTATTGGCAGTTAGGTGACACGACAGGTTGTGACACGAAGTTTTTGAGGAAAATCCCACCACCTTTTACATGGAAATAATTTCGAAAATTTAGATTTTCTCAAAATTGATTTTAACTATTTTTATTAAAATCTCTTACATTTAAGATATTTATATGACAAATAAAATTTATATATTTAATTTTCAGGAACAGCCTCTGAAGATCTCTTCATTTCGGATGACCTTTGACTAACTCGAAAACTGTAAGAAATAGACAAACGCTTACAACACAAAAACTATAGATCACATTAAAACACAGAGTTTATGTCATATACAGTTTTTCATTGGGTTAACCATTTCAGACATATTCCTTATTATTGGTTTCAGATTTAAAATACTTAAACTTTCTCCTACGGCAATTTTTTAACTCCTGGCCAAGCAAACAAACAAATGAAAACGAATTTTAATCACATAGTAATCAACTTTTAAAAGATTTTGTTGTCGCTTTAGCCTAGTGCGTTTTCTCACTTCCCTTCTAGTTACAAGGAAATAAATAATATTTTTCTGCTAATGATTAACTCGATTAGCTGAAATAAATAGAAGAATAATGTTACTAACAATAATTTGTTACAGATAAACAGAGAAAGTCATATCAATTTGTTACAGATAAATAGAAAAAGTCATATCAATTGAACATACCCAATTTTTTAAATTAAATCAAACATATATTCACATTCATACCTCTGTACTCTAGGAAGAATAGGATTTTATCTTGGCTTGAGAATAATTCCCATCCCCAGCCGGGGTTCGAATTCAGGACCTTTGCACAATAAATAACTGCTATTCCTGTGCACTAATTGTGATGATATTTTTCATAGAGGCGATGTGCGAACTACGCCTACGTTCCACAGCAATTATTACATCGTTCATTGGTTGATTCTTATACCTATTTGTTTTAGGGATCAGACACAAGCGAACTGATACTACCCGGGAAGAGTCAAACTTACCTAAAGGTGGAAGCCTTATGCTGAGAGAAACACTATTACACTCTAAGGGAATAGACCACTTTTTGTGCACGAGAGTGTACATTAACCTCTTTTGTCAGTGTCCGCTTTGTAGGTCGCCATATTATCTTTCCTTGCCATTGCTGTTTTTTATGTTTGCATTTGTCGATGTGAATGACAACATATCAAGTTAAATTTATGTGTGAATTTTACGGCTTTAAGTTAATACTTAGTTTTCATTTTGAATGGCCCCTTAGATGTGTTATGCACGGTGTTCCCGAATCACATTCAGCTTTTTTTGAATAGGCAATCCGGAAGATATTAAAATGTTTCTACTGTTCTAACATTACGTTGATTAAGCAAATATTACTGTATCAATTACGTCACACAGTCGCATGGGTCGGTTGATCATACATGCTCACTAAAAATACTTGAAATTAAAATAATACCTATCCCTATTTTACATATATAAACACACACACACACCTCTACAACAACAGAACAACAAACCAACAAAAGAAAGAACACTCTAATATCACACATTCGCACAAATACCACATCTCTTAGTACACGTACTTCCATTAATTTGTGTCAAAGCTTGGTCAGCTTTGGTTCCTTAGAATCAAGCCCCAGCTATTATACTTTGTCTATTTGTAGCTAAAAATAGTCCGGATAATAATTTTACCCTAACATCCTCCGGCTACACGCAATCTGCCAAAATATGCGTCCAGTCTTCCTGATGCCGCATAATGGGCAAATCCTCTATCATCATCATCTTCATCAACTACCTTAAGAGCTTTCCACCCTCCTAACTTAGGCCACGCTATTTTCGTCCTTTATTTCACATCAAATTCTAAAATATGTATTTCTTTACCCCACGCAATTTTTATTTCATTTTGCAGCGCCAATGCTTTTTTTCTACATTCAGATTCTACTCCTTGCCCGCTTATATCACATAGTCGTTTTTTTTTTGTTTTTTTTTTACTTTAATGACGTTAAATATATTTTACTTACCCTTTTGCCAAATATTGTTTAGTCCAATGTTTGATAATGCCGTTGTACTCCTAGCGCCCAACTTTTTGGATACTATATGATATTCATTTGATGGCGATTACACATCCCTCAAAATAGTTTGGACATTAAATATTCGCAGCTAGTGTCTAACTACACTTATTTTAGCAAATGCAGGGTCTACCTAGCATACTATCTTACAAAGAACACCGTAATAAGAAGTGCCCTCCGCAAACCCAGCATACGTTTCCAAAAACTATATTTATTTTATTTACATAAAAGTGTTCTGGTATTCCTAACGCTGTCGGCGAGTACGAGGTAAGTGTATTTTGTATACTAACATTTAGCCGTTATTATTTTCCCGTTATTATTTAACTATGTACATAGTTAATAGAGAAGGTATTGTATTCCACCCAAAACTTCGATACTGAGATTTCCCCGGAAATGCATATATGTTTTGGGATCCCCTAAGTCCAAAATAAAGCATTTTCAGAAAAAGGTCATGGTGTATGTGTGAGTGTGTGTGTGTGTGCTAGCAGCATATCTCTAAAACATAAAATCCTTTAAATATCCAACTTGGTATTTAAGTTTAGTATATTCCAAGGATGTAACAGTAACATTTTCAAGAAAATTCCCACACTCCTAACTACCCTTTACATGGAAAACTTTTCATATATTTTTTTCTCAAAAATGTCTCTTACGTTTTATTATTAAAATGCAGCATATTAAACATATTTACATACAAATAAAATGTATATCTTGAATCTTCTGGGAATAGCATCTGGATCCCTCTTCACTCTGGATGAATTTTGCATAACCAGTGGACCGCAACAGATAGACAAAAAGTTACTGCAAAAATATGTAGATCTTGTTAAAATACAATTTATATCATACCTATGCATTTTACTTTCTCTATAACTACTATGTACACAGTGTAGATAGAAGGTACCCAAAATACCGATACCCAGATTCCAACGGAAATATAATGTTTTGAGACCCCTGAATCCATAAAGAAACATTTTTGTTATCTCTACACGTAATATGTACATGGTGTATAGAGAAGTTATTGCATTCCATCCAAAAGTTTGATACCGAGATACCCTGTATCTAAAAAAAATCATCTTTAGAAAACGACCCGTGTGTGTGTGTCCGTGCGTCAGTGTGCCGTGTGTCCATATGTCTGTGAACACGACAACTCAAAAACAAAAAGTCAGTAAAATACCAAAATATGTATGTGCGAGGGCCGTTTTTTTCAACCTCCGATAGGTTATAAATAAAAAATCAAGTTCATAGAAAAAAATTATTTTGTTACTAAACGTTTTGTACACTTATGGTTACTTTTCAACATAATCGCCTGTACCTTGTCCGGATTTGAATCTTTTAGACTTCTTTCTGTGGGGGAAAACCGAAAGACACTGATTATATGAACAATGATATGTATTAGTGCTGTCTGTCCAGAAATTCCACCGGCAATGCTAGAACGTGTGCAGCAGTGTTTCCATGGGTGACTGGAACTGTGTATTGAAGTTGTTGGAGGTTGCTAATTTTGAAAACAAACTTTTAATATCAATTTTCTCTTTAGTTGTCAAAATCCATAGAAGTGGTGTATTCCCTTTTGCTTTTCTTTAGGTTGTGTTACCACAGGTTGTATAAGAGTCGGTATGTAAAAGTTTCAAAATAAGGTTTCTCGTAAACTAGTTGCACTAGAATCCTGCGACAAACACCACTGGCTTTCTAATTTAATTCAGGTTTATTTTGTTGACGTAAATAGGCATTTAAACCTATATATTTGCTCAAAATACACTTTTTGATTGTTTTTAAAATTTGTTTATAGGCTTAAAGTACGGGGTCCCTGACTGCCAATCAATACTGTGAAAACCGCCCATCAATAGTTCTTTCATTTCCGAAATATTTTCGAAGCAAGATTTAGCTAATCCACCCAATATTATACACTGACATTTATTAATAACTTAATTAAGATTATATTTTACTGTTTTGACTTTATTTATAACTTTATATTATTATACAGTTATAATAAATATAGAATTGTATAAAACAATATTTTGTTTGACTTTTGCAGTTTGTGAAGGGGCTTTAGGTTTGTCAATTTTAGTATCAATAATTCAATATAGCGATTAATTTGGCCATTCTTACATGAAAAATAAAAGGATAAAACAACAATGCACACACATGCAAGCAGGATTTTTAAAAATGTTCATTTTAGCTTAAGGATAGCCAAGTAAATAGGATTAAATGTGCTTTGAAGCTATACTGAATCTATAAAAAAGTGTGTTCAGACAAACATCCGTGAGCATGTGTGCGTGTGTGTGTGTGTGTGTCTGTATATCTGTCTGCCTGTGAACAAAAACCGAAAATTCGGCTAAACACGAAACTTAGTATTTAAGTTCAGGATCCTTCAAGGATGCGACACGAGAACTTTAAAGAAGATCCCCCAGATACACTTTCATGAAAGCATTTTAGAAACGTTTAATTTATTAAAAAATGATTTTAATAATTTTGATTAAAATATACGTTGAAGATATTTTCATAAAAATGAAATATACTGCCTGAATTTTCTCGGTATGTCCTTCATGTGAATAAATTCTGATAATTGGTAAACCGTAAGAGAGACAAAATCATAGTACCAGGAAATGTAGATATTGTTAAAGCACGCAGTTTGTGCCAAATACGTCTTTGGGGGGGGGGATTCCAAGGTATGCCTATATTGGTTTGAATTTTAATACCTATACTTTTCGAAATGGAAAGGCTGTTTTATCTTAGTCAGGCAGAAATATTGAATTTCAAAGCCATCCATAGCTACCAGCTCTTAATAGATTTGACTTTCACTTAAGACTACTGTGTTCCTTTGTTCCCGTTCAGGCAAACGTGTAACAAAAGCATTTCGACAAATATATTTATCCCATAAACATAAAGTAGACAGGAGCATAAGCATTCGTAAAATAGTTTATTAAATAGTTTGTGAAGATGGTCATATAAATGTAACACATCACATTTTTCGGTTATAATTTCATTATGTGTATATACATAAATGCAAAAGAAGTGTGCTTAAGCACTATATTTATTCTCCATTGGAGATCTCAATAGATTTGTGACATTTAGCAGGGTTACGGCATGAGACATGAGCTTGCAACTCTTTTAAGAGAATGTCGACAAATAGGGAGGTTAAGCGAGTGAATGAAAATAAGCCGGAAGGAAGCAAGAGTAGAGGCAGTCTTAGAATGTAATGGTTAGACGGTGTGAAGAGCACTTGAAGAGGGTGAGAAGCCAGGATTTCAAGGAGACGGGTCTGGAGTGGAGAAGACATTCTTAGGGGTTCTACACCGCAGTCGCGAGGATCGATATTTGGGGATGATTTCTTATAAGAAGGCTGCTTTAAGTCTTCTCTAACCTATACTAATATACATTTTCATCGCTAGAAAGGCGCAAAGCTCTGGTCAAGGCTTAAGCCCATACGCCCATGATAATCCAAAAATCTACAGTTTTAATCCGCTTTGCTTCACTTTTTATGGAGCATTTCTAAAACGTGCTTTTTAGGAACCAGGGACGTATAAAGATGAATTTCTGGCAACGCATTGGTGCTGAATGTTTGAATGCAATGCATTAATACCTCTACGTTAAGTAAGCAGTCGAAAAATTAATAACATAATCATACTCTCGCAGCTTTTCATATAACGTTTTAATTTCTCTTTATAGTGCATAGTACATAGGTAGAGAAGATACTGCATTCCACTCAAAAACTCGATGACGAGATTTCTCTGGGAATACAGTTTTAGGGTCCCATGAATCCAAAAAGATAAAAAAATATCGAGAATAAGGTTCGTGTGTGTGTGGCCGTGTGTGTGTGATCACGATAACTATAAAAACAAAATGTGTTCCATTCACATGCCTTTCTTTACATCTGTGCAACAAATTATTGCTAAAAAGCTTACACTTTTATCTACTTTATGCTAATCTAGAAGAAATTAGCAGAAATAGTCTTATTACTTGCTTCCTTGTAAGTAGAAGCGAAATAAGGGAGTGCCATAGGTTAAAGTGATAGTCAAAAGCTGTTTGCAATGTGACTTAAGTTCCTTTGTTTGTATGGACAGGAGTTTGTATAAGTTTTTCAAAGTTGAAACCAAAAATATCTCAAAAACAATCAACTCGACGAAAAAAATGTATATAACATAAATTGTGTGTTTTAACATTCTTTACATTTTTATGTGGTAAGTTTTTGTTCTCTCTTACGGTTTAGCAGTTATGCAACATTCCGTAAAATTCAGCCAGAATGAAGTACTCTTCACAGGCTATTTCCACAAAATTTAAGATATACATTTTATTTGTGAGGTAAATGTCTTTAGTATACGATATTTTAATCATAATTTTCGAAAAGTGTTCCTTGTAAAGGGTAGTTGGGGCTGAGGGATTATCTTGGAAATCTTCGTGTCGCCTTCTTGGTGAATACCAAACTTAAATACCAAGTTTGGTATTCAACGGCCTTGTCGTTTTTGAGCTATGCTTTCTACAGACACACACACATACACATGCGCACGCACACACACTCACGGACTTTTTTTTATACAGCGGGACCCAAAACATGTATTTCCGGTGAAATCTCAGTATCGAATTTTTGGTTATATGAAAAAGTTCGAAAATTTTTATTTTGACAAACATGTCTGTAATGATTTTTTTGTGTTTAACGTCCACTTTTACTACTTTGGCACCACAGGCGACGACATTGATGATATATGGTACGAAGTTGCAGCTCCGCGGGGGAAACCGGAGAAGCCGAAGAAAACCCGCCCTTACGCCGCCTTGACCACCACAAATTTCTCATGCGGTCGCTTGGGAACGAACCCAGGCCGACAATTTTAATTAAAGCACCGTATATGAAAATAACATGTATGTCTCGAAATTTGTGGGAATAGCCTCCGAAGCCTTCTTTATTCTTCATGGCTTTTACATAACTGGTAAACCGTAAGAGACAGACAAAAAATATACTAGTCAAAAATGTAGAGCTCGTTAAAACGATTATATGTTATATACAACTTTTTGTCGAGTTAATCTTTTCTTCGTTTTTGGTTTAAATTTTAAAATAATTAAACTTTTCTCATACAGGAATATTACTCGTGGTCATTCAAAAAGAATGAATTTCAATCACATAACAACCATGTTTTAAAAAAATTGGCTATCGCTTTAGCCTTATTTCCCTTCAACTAATAAGGCACTAAGTAATAAGGCCATTTCTGCTACTGTTTTTCTCTGTTTCCTATGGTTATATTTGTTGAGTAGGTAGAAGAATACATTTTTACTTTCTCTATACGTACCATGTGCATCGTGTATAGAGAAGGTATTGCACTCCACCAAAAAATTCTATACCGAGATTTCATCGCAAATGCATGTTTTAGGCTCCCCTTTATAAAAAAAAGCATTTTCAGAAAAAGGTCCTTGTGTGCGTGTGTCCGTATACCCATGAGTCCGTCTGTCTGTGAACACGATAACTCAAAAAAGAAAAGTCGTTAAAATACCAAACTTGGTATTTAAGTTTAGTATCTTTCAGGGATGCGACACGAAGATGTTCAAGAAAATCCCTCCACCCCAAGCTACCCTTTACATGGAACTTTTTCCAAAGTTTTGATTTTCTCAATAATGGCTCTAATGATTTTGATTAAAATATCGTTATTTACCTGACAAATAAAATGTATATCTTGAATTTTTTGGGAATAGTCTCTGAAGACTACTTTATTTTGGATGAATTTTACGGAATTTTGCATAACTGCTAAACCTATAGAGACGGACAAAAAATGTAGAGCACGTTAAAACACACAATTTATGCTATATACATTTTTTTTCGTGGAGTTCATCGTTTTGAGGTATTCCTTGTTTTTGGTTTCAGCTTTAAAAAACTTATACTTTTCTCATATAAGAATTTGTCAACTCCTTCCATACAAAGGAAATTCAGTGACATAGCAACCAGCTTTTGGCTGTTATTTTAACCTATGGTACTCCCATATTTCGTTTTTAGTGATTGAATGCGTAATTGAAATGGAGAATGTCTTAACATTTACAAAATAATATTTTCCTTAAAGGAAAACCGCGAATAAAATATTTAGCCAGACATGTTGTCACAACCAGGATTCTTAAAAAACTATGATGTACGTATAAGTGGAAGTATCCAGATGTTCAGCTGTTTTTGGTCAAATGAGAGTTGATAGTCAACTTTTAACATGGCAGAATGAGAGGTCTGTCCTATCTCTTTAAATGTATTATCTCATTGTCTAAGGCAGGTTGCGTTTCGTGTGATGTCACCTTTAGCGGCTGCTGAGAATATTAATTGAGGGATATATTTTTAAAATTTGCGTACTGTTCTGCTGTACATTGCACTTATTTAAGAGATGTGGCTTTAAGATCCACTTGAGCTTTTCATTAAACGAAGTCTATATACTGAAATTGGATAGAATTTAAAAAAAAATATTGTTTCCTTTTTCCAACTTATACAAGTACTGAGTGTGAATATTGTATTAAATATATAAATTTACATTTTTAAATCCTCTTTAAATAATATTTATTACGCTCCTAGAGTGCCTTATCTCTATTTTCTGTTATGCTACCAGTTGTTTGGGTAGTAATTTCTCAAGAAACATTGAAGTATTTTTACTTTCTCTAGCCCAATATGTACAATGTATGAGAGCCTTTTTTTTTTCTTTAACCTCCGATAGGCTATAAATAAAAGACACGTTCATAGAAATCAAGTATGTTATTACTACAAGTTTTATACACTTATGACTACTTTTCAAGATAATCACCGAAAAGATTGAGATATTTATCGCAACTTTGCACAAGCTTTGCAATACCCGCTTCAAAAAATGTTGCCGTCAATGATTTTAAAATGAGCATTGACGCTGTTTTGAAGATCTGCGTACTTTACGACGTTTGCGGAGAGCCATTCAAAACAAATGAAGGGAATGTTGACTTCAGGAATTGTGTTGATCCATGACAATGGTCGTTCACACACTGCTGGCAAAAACCATCAGCTGCTTGAACAATTTCAATGGGATATTTTCGATCATCCGCCATACATACCTGACCTGGCACCCAGCGACTTTCACCTTTTCCCTGAACTGGCTAGGAGGGCAGCACTTTCAAACTAACGCAGCTCTTCAAAACAACGTCAATGCTCATTTGAAATCATTGGTTGATAACATTTTTTGAAGCGGGTATAGCAAACCTTGTGCACAGGTACGATAAATGTCTCAATCTTTTCGGAGATTATGTTGAAAATTCACCATAAGTGTACAAAACTTTTAGTAATAGAATCATTTTCTATGAACTTGTCTTTTATTTATAACCTATCGGAGGTTGAAAAAAAAACGGTCCTGGTACATAAGGATAGAGAAGTATTGTATTCCACCCAAAAATTCGATGTCGAGATTTCACCGGAAATATATGTTTATGGGGTCCCCAGAGACTGAAAAAAGCATTTTTAGAAAAAGGTCCGTAAGTGTGTGTGTGTGTGTCTGCGAACACGATAACTCAAAAACGAAAAGTCGGTAACATACCAAACTTGGTATTTAAGTTTAATAACTTCCAGGGATGCGACACGAAGATTTTGAGAAAAATCCCCCCACCCGAAACTACACTGTACTTGAAAAATTTTACAAAAAATGTTATTTTCTCAAAAATGGCTCTAGTAATTTTGATTAAAATACCGTATATTATAGATATTTATTTGGTGAATAAAATGTATATTAGAATTTTCTGGGAAAAGCCTCTGAAGACCTCTTTATCTTGAATGAATTTTGCCGAATTTTGCAAAACTAGTAAACCGTAATAGACAGGCAAAAACTTACTGCACAAAAAATGGAGATCACGTTAAAACACACATTTTATGTTATATACGTTTTTTTTTTTTTTTTTTTTTTTTTTTTTTCCGTGGAATATATTACTTGTTATTTTTTCGGGTTCAAAATGCTTGAACTTTTCTCACACGGATAGTTGTAAACTTTTTTTTTTTTTTTTTTTTTTCTGTAGGCAGATCAGCATTTATACTATACATGTCATAGATAATGACAAGATTAAATGCATTAACATTTTAGGTTGACCATGTTGGCTCCTCTAACATAAACGAAATAGTCTTTAGTACCGAAATGATAATATAACTTCAAAATTAAATGTTACAAATGAATGTAAGTATAAGTAATAACAATAATAAAATAAAAATGAAAGTATATGATTATGAAATTTATGAATAAAATTATTAGCAGGTGTTCTCTGTGTCACTGGTTAAGAAATGGTATTGTAATTTTCTTTTCAGCTTTTTGTGTGGAGTTTTGATATGCTTGAACACCAGTATTGTTGCTTAATTTGTTGAAGAGTGTCTTCGAGCGGTGTTTCATATACTGTTCTATTGGAAGGATGTTAAGTTCATGTTGAATATACACATTTGTTACAAACCATGGTGAATTTGTAGCTCTGTGGAGAAACTTATTTTATACACTTGCAGTTTATGAATATTAGTTTTATTTGTTGTGGACCATATAGGAGCTGCATATGCGAGAAAAGGTTGTATTAAAGATTTGTAAAGAAGAATGGAGCCATCTAGGCCAATCTTGGAGCGTTTATTCATTAATGGATGAAATTTGATAAGTCTTGAGCTAGCAAGTTGTGATATATGTAATATGATCATTCCATGTCACTTTTGTGTCCAGGATATTTAACTGAGGTTTGAGATGGCAACCATTTTAGCTGTTTATTCTGTAAATGTAAATAATTAAGGTTTTGACAAGGGCTTAGAGAAAATGTTCTTGCTTCTGTCTTCTTGATGTTAAGTGAAATACGCCATACTGTAAGCCATTCAGCTAATAGTGAAAGATATGCTTACAGGCGTCAAATTGGTGTATATAGTTTGAAGTGTGAATAAAAGACTGTCGACTGCTCGTACGTGACGATGGATGCTGGTTGTGAATCAGGTATATCATGAGTGAACATATTAAAGAGTAGCGGTGCGAGAACTGATTCTTGTGGTACTCCTGCGGCGATTGTTCGTACAGTTAATTTGAAGGCATCTATGCGGACTAGAAATTGCCGTCCTGTTAAAAAGCTGCTTATTATTTGTATAAGATAATCTGGTATTCCTACTCTATATAATTTTACTAGTAGACCTCCATGTCATACTGTGTCGAAGGCTTGAGCAACGTCAAGGAAGATTGCACCAGTGAACTGTTTCTTTTAAAAATCCTGTTGCAATAACATTTGTGACCCTTAATAACTGATGTATAATGGAATGTTTAGGGTGAAAACCAAACAAAACATCTGAAATTATGCGCTTAGAGTTAAAAATGTTGAAAGACGTTTTTTAATACTTTTTTTTTCAAACATTTTAGACACAGTTGATAACAGACTAATTGGTCGGTAGCTGGATGGTTGATGCTTCGGTTTATTAGGTTTGTGAAAAACAATGATGTCTGCAATTTGTGGAAAATAACCAAGCCTCGGTGATATATTGTAAATGGTAATTTTTTAAGACTATATTTGGTATTAAGTCATGTCCAGATGACTTTTTGTATGGAAGTTGTTGTAAAAATCATTTCGATTCTTTCGTAGAGGCGGGGGTAATTCTGTCAGGTACCTTTGGCTTTTTTATTTGCTGTTGAAGTTAATCTGTAATCTCTGTGATAGTCTGTTCATTTGGCTTAAACATATTTTCATAAAACGAAGCTAGCAGGTTGAATTTTGATTGTGTGTCAATGACAATATGGTTATTTTCACGTAATGATAGAATTAGATTTGGTTCTCGAAGCATTCGTTTGGTCGCTTGCCATAGAATGTTATAGCAGTTGGAGAGAGATGATAAATAACTTTAGTATGTTTCAAGTCGAAACTGATCTAGCTCATGTTTAACTATACGTATTAAATTATTCAGTCTCCGTTCGTTTTGCTATATTTTTTTTAATTAGCTGCGGAATATGCGATGGCAAGTAGAAATTTGTTTTTCATCTGTAAAAAGTTATCGTGGATTCATTTACGGATGCACTGTCTATATTGTTGACTGTTTTAGGATGAAATGCAGATTGCAGTTTCAAATCTAGTGCTGTTTGAAATTTATTCCATTGCACATAACCGTTAATAAGTCTGGACGTGTGCACTGAAATGTTAGTTCTTAAATGAAAGGTAACTAGAACTGAGCAGTGATCGCAGTCAAGTTCTGTTAAACTTACGATGTAAGTAGGTAGTTGATATTTTTATGAATACCACTATCAAATATTTCTGGAGGAATATTTACATTATATGAGTAGAAAGTTGGTTCATCTGGAACTAAAATATATAGATTTTGATTGCTGATGCATTCGTAGAGGCGACGACCATTTGGGTTCGTGGTTCTGCAACCCCAAGTAACATGTTTGCAGTTTAAATCACCTAGAAGCAAAGTTGAAACAGTCGCTGGAAGCAGTAAGGAAAGGTAGGTTGATTGAGCAGATAAGAGGCGATTTAGGCGCAGTATAACAAAAGAATCACTTTCACGACAATTTACTTGAACGCCAACAGTTCCTAGTACCATTAAAGTTGGTATTAGTGCTCATTGTGACTAATATTATTTAATTGTAAACTTCTGGCTCTGCACAGAAACGGATTTCAACCACATGCCAACAGGCTTTTAAAATATTTCAATATCGTTTTAGAATAGTGTATACCACCCCCCTTTTTTTTTTTTTTTTGGTAATATTTAACGCCCGCTTTTACTGCTCTGTCAACGCAGGCAATGACACTGATGATACATGAAGATGGAGCACAGTGGAACGTGATGGCGGGGGAAACCGGAGAACCCGGAGAAAACCCACCCCTGCGCCGCATTATCCACCACAAATCTCACATGCGGTCGCTTGGGATCTAGGTGAGAGGCAAATGGTCTAACCACTCGGTCACGGCGCGGTCAGATGTGTTCCCTAATTGTCCTTCTTCTTACAAGGAAACAAGTAATCAAGACAATTTCTGCTAATACTTACCTCGATTATCATAAAGTAGACAGAAGAATATGCTTTTTAGCAATAGTTTGTTACTGTAATGTAGAGAAAGCCATATGAATTGAACACATCAGCTTTTTTATGGTTAGCAAAATGAAACGTCGTTTTATTTATGGTCGCTCTTTAACTGCTGTAGTTCTCAGCGTCCCATTCTATACTGGGCGCGGAAGACCGCTTAATTTTGCTCAGAGGCCTCTCTATCAGGCTTGAGGTTTTTTTACGTGCCATAAATCTACGACACGGGACCCACGGCTTTACCTCTCTTCCGAAGGAAGTCATGCTAAGGATTTTTACGCCCGAAAAAATTGGTCGTCCTCCGCCGGGTTTGAACCCGCGACCATAGGTATGTGATGTTAGCATGGTAACCATTACACTATGAAGGTTGACTCTGGTTACCATGGTCTATCCGTAGAGGTACGTGGTGACTCCAGATTCTCAGAACACCGACGACTCGAGTAGTTCAACAAGTTGGGATCATAGCTTACACTGAAAAACGCTTCCACGACCGTCATTGTCACCACAAGTGTTGTGTATCCGCGGTCACCCACCTAGAAACACAGGGCTACAGCCACGGTCAGTACTTGCTTTCTATCTCTGAGTTACAATCCCAGGCCGTTAGAAGATTGAGATTTCTATTTTCTCTATACGAACTATGTACATAGTGTATAGAGAAGGTATTGTATTGCACCCAAAAATTCGATACCGAGATTTCACCGGCAATACACGTTTTGAGATTGTTTACGTTGATTTTAAGTCAGCTTTTACCTCGTAGGTACTGCAGGTGATAACACTGATGGAATGCAGATGGAACACCGGCGGAATGCGATGGCGGAGGAAATCAGAGAACCGGAGAAAACCAGCCCCTGCGCCGATTTGTCCACCACAAATCCCACCTCAGATCGCCTGGGATCGAACTCGGGTCACCTGAGTGATATTTTACTGATGGTGTTTAATTTTATATATGCATATATAGGTATATACAGGGTGTTTCAAAACGATACCAAACGAAGATGTGGAACTTGTTGGTCATACCGTACGTGATACGTGAATATAATTTTCAGCTTTATATTCGACACATACAAAAACTGTCATAAAATAACCATGGACTAGTAGTCTTACATAACCAAATGGCACGTGCCTGGCCTACTCCAAGAGAGATGCCGGTTGGTAGCGAAGTTCCCAGTCGCGTAGTGTTGGCGTAGTTTGATAGACACACCGTCGCGGGACAAGTCACCTTAGTAATGGAAAACGTAGCACGTGGGTGTGGCATATGAACTCCGTTGTTCCTTCGCTGCCTAATCCCAATTGTTTGCGATTTTTAAATACACATAAAACTTTAAATAGAAGAGGTTGAAAGTTGCGACATCAAGTTTCGGACAAGTCAAAGTGTAAGCTAATCGACTATCTTCGTTTGGTGTCGTTTTGAAACGGCAAATGGTTAGACCACTTGCGTCCCACCTAGGTGGCCCACTTTCGATCCCAAGCGCCCGCACGTGGGATTAATTTACCCTGCCAATCATTCCACCAATTGCTTCACCATCAATTTTCCAAACATTAACTTCGCTTGCATTTCATATCATCCACTTCCTCATGCTCATGCCTGGCCCATCCGTTCCAGATTCTCCATTCTGTGGTTACATGCCGTTGGCTCCCCGACAGACTTCTGCTTTAAGTCCTTTGTCTTGTCTGTCTCTCACGGTTTATCATTTATAGATACAAAAGTCATCCAGAATGAAGAATTCCTCAGAAGCTATCCCCAGCGAATTCATGATATCCGTTAAATTTGTCATAAAAGTACATTACACATATGGTATTTTAATCAAAATCGTTAGAGCCATTCATGAGAAAATACAATTTTTCAAAAAATGTTCCATTTAAAGGGTAGTTTAAGGTGAGGGATTTTACTCAAAATCTTGGCATTTCCATAGTTTGGTATTTTACCACACTTAGTTTTGGAGGTATGTTCACAGACGCACGAACACACGTGCATATACATATCTACACAGACAAGGACCTCTTTCTATTTTGGGGGGGGGGATACGGAACCAATAGGTGTATTTGCAGTGAAACCTTAGTTTCAAATGTTTGGGTGGAATGCAATATCTTCTCTGTCTATATGCTATGTACTAAGTAGAAAGAAAACGCAGATGCAATAATATTCTTTACAATTGAAGAACTATAAAGTGACAGTGAAAATGTATCTTTGGATTACAGGGCCGCTTCTACCAGAAAACTGTGAACCGATCACTTATTTGTATTGATGATTGCATTTCTCCATGTCGGCGGATTTGGGACTTCAATTACGGCACTAGTTGAGCTTTCTTTCCCTTCTGAAGGAGGCCATGCTAAGGATTTTAAGTCCAAAAATCTGACGTGTTCCATTCACATGACTTTCTCTACATCTCCGTAACAAATTATTCTTAGAAAACTTATTCTTCTATCTACTTTATGATAATGGAGGTAAACATTTGCAGAAATTGTCTTAATTAGTTGCTTCGTTGTAAGTAGAAGGAAAATAAGGGAATATACTAGGCTGAAACGACAGTCAAATATTTTTAAATCTGTTTGCCATGTGGTTGATATCCGTTTCTATGCAGGGTCAGAAATTTACAAAAGTTTAGATATTTCAAATTTGAAACAAATAACAAGGAATATCTAATAAATGGTTAATTCCACGAAAAATTGTGTGTTTTAAATTGATCTGCATTTTTTGTGTAGTAAGTTTTTGTCTATCCTATAAGGTTTACCAGTTATGTAAAATTCAGCAAAAAGCATTCAGGATAAAGAGCTCTTTTGAGGCTGTTCCCAGAAAATTTAAGATATACATTTTATTTGCCATACAAATATCTTTAATATACGGTATTTTAATGAAAATCGTTATAGTCATTTTTGAGAAAATCAAAATTTTCAAAAATTTTTCCATGTAATGGATAGTTTGGGGTAGGGCCATTTTTATCAAAATCTTAGAGTCGCATCCCTGGACGATACTGAACCTAAATACCGTATTGGTATTTTATTGACTTTTCGTTTTTGAGTTATCGTGTTCACAACACACGGACATACGGACATACACGCACCTTTTTCCGAATATACTTTTTTTTGGATAAAAGGGACCCTAAAACGTGTATTTACGGTGAAATCTCAGGATCGAATTTTTGGGTGGAGTGCAATACCTTCTCTATACACTATGTACATAGCATGTGTAGAGAAAGAAAAAATCCATCACCCTCCGCCATGTTTGAACTCCCAACCTTGAGTTTTAGATACTACTATAGTAACCACTGCCCCACGGAAAGCGACCATAGACAACCTAAGAGGAGTCTAAGATAACTAGTCTCAGTAAAATACCTAAAAAATCTCAAATTGCTGTCCTACAGGAAATTTGGGCTTCATTTCTCTTCCTCCTTCAGGCGAGAAATAATAATTAGCTGTCTAAAAAGTACCAATCGAAATAAACAAGCAGAATGCAACAATATGCAGAACAAATTAGCTTCATCGACAGCCACTTTTAAAGCATATGTAGGTCAAATAGCTAAAGTTCCATATCAAAAGATGACCTAACCGATGTGTTATATTCACATAACTTTCTCTACTCACTCTTAAGCAAGCTATTCTCACAAACACATTACTTTCTCTCCACGTATGTACATACAATGTACATAGTAGCTAGAGATGGAATTGTATACCATTAAAAGTCGATGCCAAAATTTCATCCGAAATAAGTCTTGAGGTCCCCTGGGTTCAAAAAAATCACTTTTAGAAAAAAAGATTCGTGTTTGTGTGTGTGTGTGTATGTGTGTGTGTGTGTGTGTGTGTGGAGAATGTGGACAGCATAGCTCAAAAACGAAAACATCTTTAAATGCCAAACTTGTTCTTTATGTTTAGTATCTTTCAAGAATGAGACACGAAGATTTTCAAGAAAATTGCTCACCACAAACTCCCTTGAAACATTTTCGAAAATAGTGTTTTGCTGAAAAATGGTCTAACGATTTTGATTAAAACACGTTATACTGAAGATGTTTACATCACGAACAAAATGTCACTGCCTCCGTGGTCGAGTGGTCAGCGAGCTGACTTCTCACCACCAGGTCCCGGGTTCGATTCCACATAGGGGCGGACAAATTTTCTTTAACCGGAGTTATTCCTTATCCTCCTTATGAGCGTGAGACTGAATTTTTTGTGTGTTTAATGATATAAAATGATTAACCTAATATCAATAACATACAGTCAATGTGAGTTCTTTCAAAGTCAACCCCCCATATGACCATAGAAGTTAAAGGGGTCAATATAAATGAGCCAATAAAAAAATATATATATTTTAAATTTTCTGGGAATAGCCTCTGAAGACCTCCGTATTCTGGATGAGTTTTTCAGGATTAAGGATTAAATCTTAAGAGATAGGCTAAAACTTAAGGCACAAAAAGATGTGGATCTCGTTAAACCACACAATTTATGTCATATACGTTTTTCTTGAAGAGTTGGCCATTTTTGGGATATTCCTTGCTATTGGTTTCAGTTTTAAATTACCCAAATTTTCTCAAACGGAACTATGCAAAACGAACCGAACCTTAATTGTTACACATAGTGACCAGCTTTTAAAGATTTGTCTAGCGCTTTGGCGATAGAACTAGCACGAAATAGATAAAAGAATAAATACTCTTTCGTAAGAATAGTTTGTATTTAGAACAGCAACAGAAAGTTATGTAAATGGAACACAACAGATTATTTTTTCTATCTACTGCATGTTAATCCAGATAAAACCGTGGGGATAACTAAGTGGTTATGTCTGAGGCCCGCATTCGGGAGTTCGTGGGTTCAATCCCCGTGGCTGGTCTACCTGACGCATAGGTCTTTTTTTTTTTTTTTTTTCCCCAGGTCGCCAGGCGAATGCTGGATATATTCGTTACGTCTCTCGAGTTTTCTAGTTCAATATTTTCTGTTGTAATCATCTCTCCTTCAGGGCTCAAGGAACAGGTGAGGGTAATTGTCGGGTTGCAGCTGGATTGCGCATTGAAAAAGGTTATCCTGGCGTCATCATGGGGAATATCCAGCGGTACGCGCCTTCGGACTTGGGGCTCCCTTTGGGGGTCCACCGGGAGGTTTGGGGCCCTGAGTAGTGCCTAGGGCGGCGACGGAGGAGTTTCAACTGTAGCCATTTGTGATCCCGTTATTCTGCGCCCATCGTCATCCGTATCTGGTTGCCCTGAGATCACGGTAGGTGCCACAAGGGCCTACCAGTGTCCTAATCTTCTAATCCTAGCCCTTATTGCATAATTCTTTATAGGTACAAGGGGTTATGGGGAATATAGTATGCTTTAAGCGTTAGTCAAATGGTTGGTTTTGAAATTCAATTTCTCTGCATACCCAAAAGCTGACTGGTGATCGAAAGAACTTTCCGTCTGTGAAAAGTATGACTTGAAAATCCAAACCAATTACATGTTACATCTTGGAAATTAACTCTACAAGAACTGCGTGCTTTAACGAGCATATTATATTTTTTATTAGATTCGTTTTTGTTTCTCTTGCAGTTTAACAATAATTATGCAAAACCCATTCAGAAAGAATAGGACTTCATAGCCTAATCACAGATATAGGTTTTTAGTTATGCTAATCACAGACACACACAGAATGACAGAAAGACACACAAACCAATTTCTAAAACTATAGATTCATTAAAATGCGTATTTCCAGTGAAATTTTGGGCTTACATTATGTGATAAAAAACGTAAAACTGACAATCGGAATTAAGATTGCTATTCCACTTAGACACTCGTAAATGCATTCTCTGCATACTCCCTGAAAAGAGCAAAACATTTACCGCTAAAAGTGGGCAATTCTTCCAAACATGCAGGATCATCTTCTGGTGCCTATGAAAAAGAAAGAGTTGCAGTCGGAACACGAGGCAAGAAAACTGTTTTTATTTTACCACCTCTATGAAAGCAAGAGTATGATAATGAGCTGTTACAAAGTAAAACAAATGATCATGGTGACAAGTAACAAAATTGACTATAGCTTGTCGGTTTCGGACCCCTGGTGGAAAAGCTGCGAATAAAAACAAACGAACAGCCAATTTTCTTCACCTGGGGTTAAGCAAACGAGCGTGTTTCAAGCAATCATTGTTACATACTGTTATAGCGTGTAAAGGTTCTGGCAAATTACAAGACTCTTTTCTGTGAGAGTGGCTCATGTTTACTTATCACAGTTTTCTTGTACAGTGCGCATGTTCTTAAACCGCGTACTTGTCTTTGTTTCGAAAAATGTGTTTTGAGCTCGGTAGAGGAAAGCATTTTAGTGGTAGATAAGAGCAGAACAGCCGTTCGCGCTCGTGTTTTAATCTGAGATAAAATAAAGCGAGAGTGCTAGTACATAGTTCCATATTGCCCGAAGGAATAAGCCTACGAGACGTGGCAGTCAGATTAGACGCACGAAAGTGTTTGAGGAGGCCATGCACGGCGCCATGTTTCGCAGCTGGAACACGCTTCGCTTTGCATATCTACTCTTAACTTCCTCTTGGTAATTAATTCCAGATATGCTCTGCTGCCCTGAAGTCCGAAAATATCACCAGAGCCAGACTTGCAAAGTCTCGTGCTAAACTTCAACTACATGTAGACATTGTAATTCTGAAGTAATGCTAATTTATATTTTACTTTATAAGAATGTTATCTTTTTCTTTTGCGATATGGACATTTACCCTGAGATGTGGACATTATGCAACAATCTACTCAAATGAAATTAACAAATTAGTTTTATTTTGTCAGTAGTTTCAGAGTGAACAGTCTGATAATGAATTAGAGTGAGGTGTTTTAGAAATCTTTTCGTTAATTGAAAATGTATATTGTACAATGTATATATTACAAAATAAAATCCTGTATTTGTATTATCATAGTTTAATGTGTGTATGCCAGAAATTATATTAAGTTATACGAGGGTCGGCTGATAAGTCCCGGGCCTCACACAGATATGGCGCCACTAGGCCAGTTAGACAGTAGCATCGTATAGTTTAACTCTAGACTAGCTTGTAGCCATAGTTACAGATTGCTTAGCTTTCGAATCTCAGCATTTTATACAAGACAAAACGAGGAGGATTTGGAGAAACGATCAGTGATTAAATACTTCCATTTGAAAGGCTTAACGCCTAAAGAAATCAAGGAGGAAATGGACAGTACATTGAAAGACTCTGTACCCTTCATATTCAATGATTAAAAGGTGGGTTGCAGAGTTTAAAATGGGACGTAGGAGCACTAGTGATGAGCCTCGCTCTTGACGCGCTGTGGAAGTGACAACTCCAGAGATCATTGAAAGAATGCATCGTTTAGTACTGGAAGACCGCAGATTAAAATTGTTTGAAATAGCAGAGGCTGTAAACATATCAAAGCAACGTGCAAGTAATATTTTAAGTATTGTTTTGGGTTTTCACAAGGTCTGTGCAAGGTGGGTGCAGCATTTGTTGACACCTGATCAAAAGTTTCTGTTCTACCGTAGAAATCCCAGTGACTTTTTGAGACGGTTTATTACCATGGATGAAACTCGGATGCATCACTTATCTCCAGAAAGTAAATCACAGTAAATCAGCCGACCCTCGTACTAACCCAAGAAGACAGAATAAAGATAAAACTGCAATATTAATTTTCACAGATATTTTGTATGTGTTTGTACAGCAAATTATTGGTCCCAGGGTGTTTATATTCTTCATTTTTGGTCTATTTATTCACATTCTTTTTAATTTAATTTGAAACTCAGTTTTGAATTGCTGCTAGAAAATAATATCTCAGAGTCGTCAAAAGTATAGAACATCGAAGGACTGGCAAATATACTTTTCCAGTTCCTAGTGTTCTTTTCGCATAAACTCTAAACTGTTACTTCTTATCTAACCGTTTCTGTTAAAACTATTTTGCGTTCCATTCACAAGACTCTCTACATATTCTCCAACAGACTATTCATTTACGCCAATCAATAAATATTAGAAAAAATTGTTTTATTACTTATTTCCTTTTAAGTGGATGCGTATTAAGCAAAAACTATCCTAAAGTGACAGTAAACTCTTTGTTGCATTGCAATACAATTGAAATCCATTTCTCTTGCATGACCAGGATGAAAAAGTATAAATGTAATAAGAACTACCTAGGAAATGATTAATTCCACAAGAAATGCATGCAATATAAAGTGTGTATTTTAACGAGATCTACATGTTTTGCCAGGTAAGTATTTGTCTCTTAAATTTTACCAGTTATGCAAAAGTGGCCTAAAATGAAGAAAACTTCAAAGGCTATTCCCAGAAATGTAAATATACATTATGTTTGAGATTAAAATATATTAAATATCTGACATTTTCATTAAATCGATAGAGCCACTATTTAGAAAACCAAACTTTTCGAAAAAAAATTCCTTTTAAAGGGTAGCTGGGCTGTGGGGATTTTTTTTTGAAAATCTTCGTGTCATATTCTTGAAAGATGCTGAACTTAAATACGAAGTAAGGTGTTTAATTTTGGTTATGCTGTTCACAGACACACACAAACACACACACACACACACAACGAACACACAGACCCTCTCGCACTCACACATGCACACACGGAACCTTTTTTAAACTTCTTTGTAGGGGGGGGTCATTTCAAAACATATATATTTGTGATGAAACATCGACATCCAAACTTTGGGTGAAATATGATAGGGCAGTAAATATCTCTTATTTCAGTGAACCAGTTATGGCTGTTCAAAAATGCTGATAATCACTGTAAACAGTTAGCAGTCTTGTTTAGATGCCTTTATAACTAATACACGTGTTAGCAGCAATTCTACCATATCGAAACATCTTTTGAGATTTTGGGGCCATCTTATCTTCTTTTTAATTAAAAATACAGTTTCGGAGTCTTGTGGGGACTCCTCTTTTTTAATTTCCTGACATTTAGTTTATTTCTCTGTTTGATTACCGTTTAGTTTTTTTATTCTAATACACACACATATACAAATTTTACAAACATATAAACATCCATGCTCAAGGCGGGACTCGAACCCAGGATTCCCTACGCCACGAAGCACCAAAGCGAGACACTTATGCGAGCGCGGCAATGGCGACCGGCATTCTTAATTTATAAAAGTCTGTTTATGGGTGGATGGGATGGGTGTGTGTGTGTGTGTGTGTGTGTGTGTGTGTGTGTGTGTGTGTGTGTGTGTGTGTGTGTGTGTGTGTGTTCTTTATAGGCTTCTACGCCGTTTCATCGGTTTCAACAAAAATTGGCACCGATAACTTATTACACAAGGCAATCGTTACGTCTAGCTTAAAATTCGAAATTCCAACCTATTTTCCATGATTTATTATTTCATCTCATGTAATTTCTAATAAAGCCGGCAAGACCATCTGTATCTTTCTCAATGAGTGTCTAATAGCTCTAATATTGCCAATATAAGAAAAATATTGTGATGTGTAGTATTTTCATAAATTTCTCCAGCGATTCCAAATACAAGCTATTCTTACAAAAGATTATTCTTTTATCTACATCTTGCTAATTGAGATAAACATAAGCAGGATTGGTCTTATTACTAGCTTACTTGTAAGTAGAAGAGAATTAATGAAATGCACTTATTTTAAAAGCTAGCAGCTATGTGAAACAGTTGAGGTTCGGTTCGCTTTGCATGGTCCTATTTGAAAAAAGTTTTGTAGTTTATAACTGAAACCAATAACAAGGAGTATCTTAAAATGGCATTTATTCGGTATGTGTTTTAACGAGAATATGTTTAATGTATTAAACTTTGTCTATCTCTTACGTTTTAGCCATTATGTAAAACTATGCAAAACTCATTCAGAATAAAAATGTCTTCACAGGCTACTCCTAGAAATTCCAAATATACATTTTTTGAATGTAAATATCTTTAATGTACAATAGTTTAATCAAAATTGTTAGAGCCATTTTTGAGAAAAAGAACATCACAAAAATGTGTGCATATAAAAGGTAGTTTGGGTGGGGGAAATTATTTTGTTTTTTTTAATCTTCGTGTCGTATCCCTGAAAGATACTAAACATAGATATCAAGTTTGATTTTTAACGGTTTTTTCATTTTTGAGCTATGCTGTTCTAAAGACACACACACACACACACATACCTATTTCTAAAAATGCTTGTATGAGACTCTGGGTACCTCAAAACTTATATTTCCTGTTAAATCTTGACACAGAATTTTGGGTAGATGCTGGTTGCTGGTTTCGCCGTATAAAGATCCCAACCAGTTTCTCTTGTGGAATGAGGGTAGTAATATCTAGTGTAGCAATCGAAAGTGGTAATTAATTGTTCACATATTACCATGTGCAGGGTGATTTTGGAAAGGTAAAACAAACTGCAAATTGGATGTGTTTCATTCATATGACTTTCTCTATCTATTGGCAAACAAACTATTCATACAAAAAAAGTCTTCTTTTATCTACATAATGCTAATTAAAATAAACTTTTGCTTATTTCCTTACAAGTAGAAGGGAAATATGGGAATGCACTAGGTTAAAGTGACAGTCAACTCTTTTAAATGCTATGCGATTGTCGTTGAAATGCGCTTCTTTTTTGCTGGCCAAGAGTATAAAATATCTGATGTGTTACACTTACATGACTTTCTCTAGCTGCTCTGCAAACAAACTTCTTACAAAAGATTATTCTTCTTTCTGCATAATGCTAACCGGGATAAACATTAGCAGAATGTTCTTATTACTTAGTTCCTTATAAGTAGAAGGAAACTAAAGGAATATGCTATACTAAAGTGATAGTCGAATGTTTTAAAAGCTGTCATTATGTGATTGTCATTGCAAATCATTTCTTTGCTTGGCCAGGAGTAGAACAAAAGAAAAACGGACAAATCCTGTATGAGAAAAGTACAGATACTTTACAATTGAAATCAATAACAAATAATATCTCGGAAGCGGTTACCTTGACAACAAAAACTAAAGGACATAAATTGTGTGTTTTAATGAGATCTACATCTTTTGCGCAGTAAGATTTTGTCTTCCTTTTGCGGTTTAACAGTTAAGTAAAATTCGTCCAGAATAAAGAGGTTTTCAGAGGCTATTTCCAGAAAATTCAAGATATATGTTTTATTTGTGATGTAAATAGCTTTAATATAAGGTTACAGCTATTTTTATAAAATCAAAATTGTGAAATTTGTTTCCATGTAATGTGTAGTTTGTGGAGGGGAGGGGGTCTTGAAAATGTTCGTGTCGCATCCTTGGAAGATACCAAAACTAAATACCAAGTTTAGTATTTAAAGTTCATTTTGTTTTTGATTTTTGTTCTCCACAGACACACACATACACACGAATCTTTTTTCTAAAAATTGTTTTTTCGGACTCAGGGGACCCCAAAACATATACTTCCGGTATAATCTCGACATCGAATTTTTGGGTGGAATGCAATGTATTGTACATACGGGACCAGAGAAAGTAAAAAAGAGAGATAAACCGGATAAGCCCTCCCTTTAGAGAAAAGTATTTTAAAACTGAAACCAATAAAAGGGACTACTTCGGAAATGATTAGCTCCACAACAAAAATACACAGTACATAAGTTGTGTATTTTGCCGAGATCTACATTTTTACCTTCTCTAGCCCGCATGTACAATGTACGCAGTGAATAGAGAAGGTATTATATTGCACACAAAAATTCGATATCGAGATTTCACCTGCATTATCTGTTTTGGGATCCCCTGAGTCCGAAAGAAGCATTTTTAGAAAAAGATCCGGGTATGCGTGTGTGTGTCTGTCTGCCTGTCTGTCTGTCGTCTATGTGTCTGTGGAAAGTATAGCTCAAAAACGAAAAGACTGTTAAATACCAAACTTGGTATTTAGGTTAGTATCTTCCAAGGATGCAACACGAAGATTTTCAAGAAAATCCGCCCTCAAACTACCCTTTACATGGAAAAATGTTCTAAAATAACCCAAATAAAATGTATATCTTGAATTTTCTAAGAATAGCTTCTTAAGACCTCTTTATTCTGTATTTACCAAACGTCGCTTAACTGTTAAACTGTAAGAGATGGACAATAACTATACACAAGAAATGTATATCTCGCAAAACACACAATTTATGTCCTTTACATTTTGTTATGGAGGTAACTGTTTCCGAGATATTCCTTGTTATTAGTTCCAACTGTAAAGTACTTGAACTTTTCTCAGACAGGAAGTGTCTGTTTTTCTTTTGTTCTACTCCTGGCCAAGGAAAGAAGCGATTTGCAATGACAATCGCATAACAATTGCTTTTAAAACATTTGACTATCACTTTACTCTGATGCATTTCCTTGGTTTCCTTCTACTTATAAGGAACTAAGTAATAAGAACATTCTGCTAATGTTTATCTCGATTAGCAAGGTGTGGAAAGAAGAAGTAGAAAGTTTGTAGAGCAGCTAGAGAAACACATGTGAGTGTAGCACAGATTTTTTGTTTTGTAACTGTTAGTTTATCTCTTACGGTTTATCAGTTACCTATGCAAATATCATTCAGAACGAAGAGGAATTCAAAGGCTATTACCAGACAATTTAATATATAAATTTTATTTGTCATGAAAATATCTTTAATATACACTTAGTACTTATAACAAAATCGTTAGTCATTTTTGAAAAAATAAAAATTTTCGAACATTTTTCACGCAAAGGTTAGTTTGAGGTGGGTATTTGTTTCAAAATCGTCATGTATATTTCGGAGATACTACTCTTGAACCACAAGTTTAGAATTACAGATACTCTTCGTTTTTGAGTTATGCTACACATAGACATACATACACACATCATGGACCGTTCTCAAAAACTGCATATTATGGATTTGGGGACATCAAAACACGTAATTCCCGTTAAATCTTGGTATAGTTTTGGTGGGGGGGGTGGAATACAGTAACTCTATCTATTGCGGATATTGTGCATACATGCTAGAGAAAGAAAAAATGGAACGGAATTCACGGCTATGGCACAAATATGCAATACGCGCCACGTCACTCAACAGCATGTGTAAACAAATGAATTTCGGTCAGAAGAGCAGCTCCCTCATGGGATCTGCCAGGCCTGCGATTCACAGTGGTCCTTTTTCCCCGCCCCTAACTTTAGTGAATACCCTAAAAAGGAAGATTTGTCAAAGGATTTTTTAGAAAAATAATGACAAGGATGGACTAGTTCCTTTCCTAGACCCTTTCTTTCACTCTGGATGTACAAGTGGAGGAAGGTTGCTGCTAAAACTCTTTGAAAAATACCAAACTTGGTGTATACCTATGCTTAGTAATTCTAAAGTTGCGACTCGAACATTTAAAAATAATTTCCAGCCCCAACTAACCTTTATATGGAACATTTTTTTACCATTTTTTTCTAAAATGGCTAAATTTTTATTAAAATACTATATATTAATAGTAAGTTCTTTAAAAATAAAATTAATATCTTGAATTATCTTGGCATAAACAGTAAAATCCACTGCATTTGTAAGGAATTTTCTATAACTTTAACATTTTTTTTTTTTTAAAAATATAGTTCGCTAGTCATATCGGGACTCCGGCGTTGTATTCCTTTTTCTTATTTTTCCAACATTTATTTTGTTCTTCTATTTGATTACCGTTTTTTTTTTCTTTTTGCTTATAGTACACATTTACAGACACCCATGCCCAAGGCGGAACTCGAACCCACGATCCCCTGCGCCTCGAAGCACCAAAGCCAGGCACTTCAGCTACGGGGACCGTCTACATTAAGCGACAGGCCAAACATACAAAGATACTCCAAAAAATAGACCTGTTTAAAATATGTGATGTATTACAAACACCGGATCACTGTTTTAAACTCCCTTTATTGGGACTTATTGCAAAGAGCATTGCATTTAAAGACCAGAATATAGCGCCCAATCATCAAATATTTTGTTCTGTAATTAATTATGCAAACGTTTATCTCAATTAAATGAAGTAGATAAAAATATAACATTTCGTAAAAATGGTTTGTATACCTATCAAGTAATACGCGATAGACCGTAGAGGGTAATTTAATGCAACACTTTAGATTTTTTTACTATTCTGGCCTGTATCGGTTTCTTCTCTTTCTTGGTGTTGGCAATACTAATATGAGCTACGTTTTACCAGTTATGCTAAGTTCCGTAAAATTCATCTAGAACAAACATGCCTTCAGAGGCTATGCGCATAAAATTCAAAATATACATTTTATTTAAACAAAATTGTTAGAGCCTTTTTGAGAAAAACAAACTTTCTTAAGTTTTTTTTCAAGTAAAGAGTAGTTTGACCTAGGGAGATTTTCTTGAAAATCTTCGTATCGCATCCTTGGAAGATAATATACTTAAATACCAAGCTTTATATTTAACGGTTGTTTCGTTTTTGAGCTATGCTGTCAATAGACAGACACACGGACCTTTTTCTGAAAATACTTTTTTTTGGATTCAAGGTGTCCCAAAACATGTATTTTCGGTGAAATCCTGGTACCGAATTTTTGGGTGGAATACAATACTTCCTCTATATCTATGTGCATAGTACATGTAGAGAAAGTAAAATTGGACTACGTAGAATGCACTTGAAAACATGTAGCGGTCGAAAGACAATAGTGTAAGTGGATGGAGGAATCTCGGGGTGTTTCAGATTGGTGCCGAACACACCCGTATCGGATATGCAGACAGACCAACTTGAACTGCAGAAACAATATACACTGTACCATTGTCAGTCGTAAAGACAAAAGAAACTGAAGCATTGACACCATTTTGTTCTTTATGCTGCATAAGGCAACACTTAAAGGCCAGACTTTCTCACGATGCTAACACCTTTGGGTCGAGATGACCGTTGACGAAGTGGAGTTACAAGAGGGTTCTGAAGGGAGCCGTTCTGCTGGTACCGTCAGCCATCTTTGTTGCGCCGCCCCTTGCCACTATGCTCCAGAGGTGGGAAAAAAACTCAGTGCTTGCGAATTGTAAATATTTGTATAGTGGGGCAAGTATTCCTGAAATTACATTCTTTAGAAACACAATAACCTACATTATAAAAGGCATGCGCTTTGCTGAAACTCTTAACATTTGTTTTCATAGACGACTTCTGTACTGCATTGCTTTTTAGCTGGACAAGGAAAGCATATCTTATTATACCTACTGCTGATATAAAATATGTTTCATTTCTCATTGTAATAACCTCTTTTAATAATATATATGTACATTACATGAAAATATGTAATAAAAATCTGATGAGTTACACCCACCTGACTGTTTCACAAACAAACTTCTTACGAAAGATTATTCTTATTTCTACACCATACTAATCATTAGTAGAATGTTCTTATTTCTTACTTCCTTATAAGTATTAGAAAACTAAACGAATGCACTATTTGCTTTGCTTGGCCAGGAGCAGAACAAAAGAAAAACGGACGCTTCTTGTCTGGGAAAAGTATAAGTGCTTTACAATGGAAACCAAGTACAAGAAATATCTCAGAAACGGTTATCTCCACAAGAAAAACGTGTATGACATAAATTGTGGGTTTTGACGAGTTCTACATTTTTATGTAGAAAGTGTTTGTCTATCTCTTACGGTTTAGCAGTTAAGTAAAATTCGGCAAAATTCATCCGAAATAAAGAGATCTTTAGAGGCTATTCTCAGAAAATTCAAGATATATATTTTATTTTTGATGTATATATCTTTAATATACGGAATGTTAATTAAAATCGTATGAAACATTTTTTATACAATCAAAAATTTCAAAAATTGTTCCATGAAAAGCGTAGTTTGTGGTGGGGGGGGGGCTTTCTTAAAAATCTGTATGTCGTATCCTTGGAACATACCAAACCCAAATACCAAGTTTGGTATTTAATAGTCTTTTGCTTTTTGAGCTATGCTGTACACAGGCACACACACCAGGCATTTTTCTGAAAATACTTTTTTTTTGGTTTCCTAAAACATGTATTTCCGATGAAATCTTGGTATCGCATTTTTTGGTGGAATACAATACATCCTCTATATACTATGTACATAGTACGTGTAGAGAAAGTAAAAATAAATCTGTAAGAGAAGATAGTCGCTTAATAGAGTGTGGACTTAGAAAAGAGTTTGATACAAATGTTAATCATTGATAAATATTTGCAAGAAATGGTTTCAATTAAGCAAAATACCACGAATGTTAGAAGCTCTTTTTAGAAACTAATGTGTGACAAACGAACATCTGATTAGTATTTTAAAGCGTACTACGAAAAATTCTAAAATATAATTTTACTACAGATTTCTTCAACTGAATCGTGTGTTTGCATCTTTTGATTATATTTAAGAATACTTGATGCATCACATATTGTGTTAAATTTGTAACATATATTTTTTATGAATTTAGCATCATTTTAAATCTAGTATTTGTTCATTAACATATCGAAGAGATACAGAACAGGAATAAAGGTATCCCACACAAAACAATCGCTTTTAAATATGGATCTTATGACTTACTTTGAGTCCTATAGATCCTTCGTGAGACGTTCAAAAACATTTTAGAGAAAATCGAAATTTTCAAAAAAGGTTCCATATAACGGGTAGTTTGGGGTGGGGGGATTTTCAACAAAATCTTCTTGTCGCATCCTTGGAAGATACCAAACCTAAATACCAAGTTTGGTTTTTAACGGACTTTTCGTTTTTGAGCTATGCTGCCTACAGGCACACACATACACACATACACACAGACAGACAGACACACGGACATGTTCCTAAATTTTTTTTTGGATTCAGGGGGTTTCAAAACATATATTTCCGGTGAAATCTCGGTATCGAATTTTTGGGTGCAATACAATACCTTCTCTATACACTATGTACATAGTACGTGTAGAGAAAGTAAACATGTGTTTATGCTACGTATTTTGAAGATATGTGTGAGATGGTTTGAGACATGCAGTCAAAGCAAACTCTACGAACCAGGGACTCAGAAGGCAAGGCGCTCATATGTGCCTCTCTGCTTTTGTAGTGCCACTCCTCCTCCTCGAAATGATTGACTCATTTTCGGGTGAATGGGGTCGGACAGCCCTGTGTTATATTTTAAAATGTCATAACCGTCTCCATTAGAGTGCTATAAAGGCTGATAGATGGAGAAAATATTAAACAACATGACCATGTCAGAGCAGCAAACAAAGCGAAGCGGTCGTTCAACAACTATGAAAAATGGCGAATCTCGTGCCCAGATGTTTCGTCACATGTGACAGTCCCTATCAAACAACCCAATGGGGAGAAAAAAGAGAGAAACCCTCCCCAGCCAGCTTCGCCTCAACAATGCCAGGTCGCTTTTCAACCTCCTCTGTCATTCGGAAAAATAGAAATGAGTCCGCCGCGGCCTCTCTGCTACGGGACCAATTATGTACCTTTGGAAATATTATGCTCCCACCCACATGTTCTAGCTTTTGTGCCATTTCCTGCAGGGGCGAGTAGATCTCTTCACAAACGGCGGTCAACAAATTCATTTAATGGTACGTGCCGAGCTTGGCACCATCAGTTGCCGCTATGTCCATTCTTCAATAGCCTGAGGACGCAATGATCGGGAGGATGCATGGTCGTTCTTAGTTGCTGGAGCGATTTGTTTAATTAATTCCGATAACGAACTGGACTCTAGCCTGCTCCTTAGTCGCTTAGAAATCTAGATCACGTTAAAACACACACTTTTTTATTTTCTCTATACGTACTATGTACATACAGTATAGAGAGGGTATTGTAATGCACCCAAAAATTCAATACCGATATTTCACCGGAAATACATGTTTTGAGACCCTCTGAATATAAAAATGCCCATGTGAGTATTTCTATCTATCTGTGTGTATGTGCGTGTCTGTGGACAGCATAGCTCAAAAATGAAAGGACCGTTACATACCAAACTTAGTATTTAAGTATCTTCCAAGAATGCTACACGAAGGTTTCAAAGAAAATTCATTGAACGTTTTTCAAAAATTTTGATTTTCTCTAAAATGGCTCAAACGATTTTGATTAAAACATCGTATATAAAAATATTTACGTGACAAATAAAATGTATATATCTTGAATTTTCTGGGAACAGCCTCTGAAGACTACTTTATTCTGGATGAATTTTAAAGGAGTTTGCATAAGTTTACTAAAGCGATGGATAAAAACTTACCACACAAAAAATGCAGAGCACGTTAAAATACACAATTTATGTTATATACACTTTTTTTCGTGGAGTTAATCGTTTTATAGATATTCCTTGTTTTTGGTTTCAGCTTGGAAAAACTTCTCACACAGGAATTTGTCAACTTCTGTCCATACAAACAACAGTCACATAGCAACCAGCTTTTGACTATCACTTGGTACTTCCTTATTTCGCTTCTACTTACAAGGAAGCAAGCGACAAGACTGTTTCTGCTAATTTTTTCTCGATTAGCATTAAGTAAATAGAAACATAAGCTTTTTAATATTTTTTTTGCAGAGATGTAGAGAAAGTCATGTAAATGGAACACATCAAATGATTTTGGATACAGGATACATTAAAATATGTATTTCCGATGAAATCTCGGAATCGAATTGTTGGATCGAGTGCAGTGCGTTCTCTACACACTCTGTTCGTAGTAAGTACGTGTAGAAAAACTAAGAAGTATTTATTTTTATGAAAATGTTATAATGCAATAGTACTTAATGAGAGGTGTATGCTTGATCTTCAATAACTACAACAAAATAAAATATACTCCTCATTGTGCACCTGGGCTGAGGGTTTCATTCGAACAGATATTTTTTGTTCGTATATTTTACATTGAATTTTTTACAGTGCTAAGAATGGCTGAAAATGCATTCTATTACGTACAGTTAATTGGGCAATCCGTTTCATCTTTTGAATTCCAATGTATATGGAAGTTAACTTTCGATGTAATTATAATACAGAAAACATTATATTGAGTTTTATTTATGGACGTTCTTTTAACTATTATGGTTTTCTTCTGCCCATTTTTATTAGGCATAAAAGACCTGGCATTTTTCTCATATCACCCTCGCCCCCCAAAAAAAAAACAGCATCGCCCCTTGCCGGATTTGAACTGCCACCTCTGGAAATGGCGGCTAGCATGATACTATTACAATAGAACGCGTAGGGTATCATAGTAGACACACAGCATAAGAGTTACAGCAAAACATTGCGTGGCAAATATTGCCAACACAAAATACATTTTTACTTCTCTACCGTGTATGTACAATGTAGGAGTGTAGTAGGTAGAGAAGTATTGAATTCTATCCAAAACTTCTATAGATTGGAAGATTTCACTAGAAATATTTGTTTTTATGACTCCTAAACAAAAGAAAGTTAGAAAAAGATTTGTCTGTTTGTGATTATGGACAGCATAATTCAAAAAACACAAGACGGTTAAATACCAAACTGGGCATTTAATTTAATATCTTCCAAGGAAAATCTTCCATCCAAAACTACCCTTAATGTAAAACATTTTTCGGAATTTTCGATTTTCTAAAAAAAATGGCCTCAACAATTTTTTTTCAAATGTCGTATATTAAAGAAGTTTACATGGCAAATAAGATATATAAGATATATATCCCTAATTTCTTAGGAATGGCCTCTGAAGTCCTCTTCATTCTGAATGAGTATAGTGATTGTCCCTTATATGAGTCCAAGGCTATTTGGAACCTGAATCCAAATAAATATTTTATGTTCTCATATGACTTGCGGTTGAAGGAAAATAAGTTGAGTGAATTCATGAAAATTGTAGAATAGAGCATATATACATCGAAATAATTTGCGGTAATGCATTGTCACAGGATAAACATAACGCAGCTACATAGCATTAAACGTGTGGGTATCAGGTGCTGATAAGTCGGTGTTCAAGCAAAGCAGGTTGAAAAAATGGCTTAGAATGTCTTTAAAACTGCTGCCCGAGTATAGAAATATCGATTTTTAGCAGCTCGTTACTAGCGTTTTCAAGATTTAATGTCGCAAAAATCTGTTAAATCTTGAACTAATCACTTGACAGTGCGACACTGAGCATTCATTAACTGCGTTCTAGTTTTTCGTGTTATGTTTTCGAATGGTTGATAAGTTAGCCAGTGGCAAACTGGCACTTCAGAAACTTATAACCGTTACTTCGAAATTTCAATAAACAGGCCATAAGTCTCCAATCTCAAAAGCAATGGACGACTCAACAGTAAATAGGGATGCTTGTTTGAACTTTTCAGATTCTTTGTGATATACTTTTGGTAGATTTTAAAATTACTTAAAGCTATATTGTTCATTTCATTCCAGTTTTGGGCCTTCACTGCCTCTTTTTCTCAAATATTAGTTTATTAATTTTTATGATAATCAAACTACCATTAATAGGTCATACCAGTGCGATTACCTAGCGGGATGGCTCAGGTAATAAAGTCTGTGACCCACATTGAAGGTACCGGGATCGTTTCTGGGCGGTCGTCCAATGTCCATTAGTTTTTCTGGGTTTCACGGGTCGGAGGGTGAATGCTGAAATAGTTAATCTTCTTTCATGACTTTCCTGTCCAACATTTTCTGTTTCTATCATTTCTTTGGCATCTGTATCATCATTTAAGAATCAGACGACTGTCTGACCGGACACGCCTTCTGTTGCTTTCGTGCGGGCGTTCTTTTGGGGAATCCTCGGATATTTGGGGGATAGGCTGCATCGGATGTGTTTGATTTGGAAATGTTAGGGACCCCACTCATGTTTGCACCCATCTTAATCCATCTATTGTCGCTCTCCCCTTATCCCTCCCTCCCTCCCAGGGGTCACCTAAGTCGCAAAGGGTAAAATGGTCTTTGTGCCAATGACCGGGGCCCCATTCCGCGATACTTATAATCCTTACCAGTGCGTTTAAATGTTTTTAGTATACAATAAAAAATTCTTTTGCGTTCCTATTGGTTTATTCCAGCGCCTATACATCTTCTGAGAGTCAACGGTTTTGTATTATGTATAGCATTTGAAATGTTCAATTTCCAAAAATAGATAGATGGAATGTTGAAAGCATTTTGGTTATGGATGTCTGGTACTAGATAAAAAAGTAAATTAAATATATATACATATATAAACTGGGTCTTCACATTTATTCGGCTTTAGCGCCAGTGAATTTAAGTGCATGACGTCATGATTTCAGAAGCCCCTTATTTCAAAGGGGAGATACAGAATAGAACCTTAAACTACACCCATTGCCGACTTCGTAAACAGGTTGATTTACTGGGTGGTGCAGAACTGTTTAACATCAGGATATTTCGTGTACTCATTCCGAACTGACAGAATATGTCATCTATCAGCATAAATGCTGCGATTGCGAGTTTACGAGACTTAAACAAATGTTCCAAATATAGATATTGGAAAAGTAAGTTAAAGGTCCCACTTCAAAACTGTTGACATCCATCCCTTCTATTTATTGTTCCCTGGTCCTCTGCAAAAGACAATGCGTGATAAACTCGCTGCCTAGTACTGATGTCATGCGCGGATAAATGACTGGCGGCAAAGGCCGAATAATCTGAATTCCAAATTCAACCGACACATTTTGCAGAAGTTAGTGGGATGGTGTAAAGACACCTAGATATAGGACACCTTATGCTCTGTGACGACTAATTTTGAAGTTGTATAATGATTTTTATTTGAATGAATGCCGTGCTAATTACCACTCTAAAACAGTGAATCTATCTTTCACAAGCGCTAAAATTACAGCATTGCAAAGTGATGAGCTTTGGAAAATGCTCCATTTGAAAGGGCCAATATACCCTTTACATATAGAAGAACTATGTGCAAAGTGATACACACAAAAGTTAGCAGTAGTAATAGCGTGGTCAGAAGCGTGCTAGGCTGTCAATTTGGTGTCCCTGGGTTTTTAACTTCAGCGCGGTGGTAGCGTTGCTGCTTGCCAAGTGGGAGACTTGGGCTCAACTCCCAATACCGGCGTGGGAACTTTTCCTCCGCTGGGAGACCTGCAATGGGGTACACTCAGCTTCGTGAGATCCTGGGGTGCCAATTGAGGAGCTAGTTGATGGAGAAGTAGCGTCTCCAGGACATGAGGACCACATTAACCGGCCGGGGGGTTCGAGGCGCTGACCACGCCTCAGCCTTCAATACTGTCCACCATCCATGACGTCAGTCCCCGAGGTGGGGGACGCCAAGGTTCTTTGTGAGCTGTCGTGCCATGGAGTTGTTGGGTTTTTAATCCCGTACAACTTTGTTATAAATGGAGTAACAACTTTTGAAGTGAACCCAATTTTAATTTTCCGCGTCACTTTAAAAGTTTAAATATATATTACGGAAATATTCACATGAAATGTTTGAACATAGAATGACCATGATTATCTGCCAGCAGAGCAACTCAGTTAAGTTTTATCATTGGCGTACTGAACTTGTTATTCATGTTAATATATTTCAGACAACCATGAACTCAAGACCGCAAGTGTCCCACATCAAAATGCTTACCTAACACTCGTCTATAATACTTAATTCACAATGAGATACAAGGGGACACCATTCATATTGCAGCCATAAGCGCAATGCAAGAAGTTGGCACGAGTTTCTAGATCTGTAAGTTGGAATCTTCAAAGTTACAAACTGAATTACATAACCAACAATACCACATAAGAAAATTCACTCTAACTTTAACA
This sequence comes from Hymenopus coronatus, assembly GCA_030762935.1. Taxonomy (NCBI): domain Eukaryota; kingdom Metazoa; phylum Arthropoda; class Insecta; order Mantodea; family Hymenopodidae; genus Hymenopus; species Hymenopus coronatus. Next base: position 112,445,264 of record CM060888.1, on the reverse strand, counting down.
AATAAATTATTATAGAATTACATACTAACAACTGATGCTCGTGGCAGTGACGTCACGAGAATTGCTCATTCAAAATTGATGGAAATAGCACAAGCATAGAGACTTCAGAAAGTGATAAAGCATTTAAAGAACTAAGAATTATCTCTCTGCGTCTTCGATTTATGATAGTTACATCCATTAAATTAAAGAAGGATTGGCAAGAAGACTGCCATAACCTCATGAGGGAAATTAGAGATAATGCGGTACTGCACGACCAGCAGGCTCTGCAAAATCTTTTATTGCGATCGTTTGTTATTAAATTCATAGGCAATGCATAGAGAAAAGAAGCAGAATTCTTCCTCTTTGCATGCAACGGAAGACTAAAGTTTGGAGTTTGCAAAATCTTGCGTTGCATTGCATTACGTTGCGTCTTGCGTTTTTCTATGTGAATGCTTACATTAAATAATTTGAGTCCAAACTCTTGCACTTACGTTGTGTCTGCGCTTGCATTGCATTGTAAATGTAGCATTATTCTTGCATACATTTTACTCATTCCAGGTATGATGTATGTCCGCATTATAATTATATCGCTCTAGCACGGATAAGGAGCATCAAGGAACATAATATAATGAATATACTAAGAACTTTAAACTGAGTGGGGCATATTATAATTACCAAAATGTAAATATAGGTACACACAAATATATATGTCACATAAACTTCATCTACACATTATTATTATATAAAATTTAAATCTGAACTCCCCCAGTGATAACAATTTGGATCATTCTTTTAAGTAGTCTAAGCTTTTAGACAGAAGCCATAGAACAATTAACCTTTTAGGACTTTGTCTCAGCCGACAGTAATCCGTCGTTGTTATAGACAAATAGCTAACAGCAATAAGCAAAGAAATCAACAGTGACGTAATATATTAACTTTTGTGGCGGCAAAAAAAAAAGTCGCGAAGGAATTGAAATTCTTCCGAAATGTCAAAGGGTTTACAAAATACTTGAGACATTCCCTTTTCCAGCATATCAAACTATCTACCTAATTCTTTCGTCAATATCTGACATGGAGCACTTCTGTCTTGGCTATAAATTCCCAAATTTATTTCCACTTTTCAGGCAGAAGGAATGTACATACGGAAGAAAGCTGGAGGGTTCTTAGAAATCCGTGACGTCTTGTTAAGTTGGTACAGAAGAACAGGGTGAAAAAGAAAAGACGGCTATGATAAGGGTGAAGATGATGTTTTTCTTGTTCTGTTCATGATTCGTACTGTTGATGGAATTCACGTGGAATGTTCTCATTTTCCCCGTGGAGTGCTTGAGGGCTGCTCGAGTCGGAATGTGTTGCATTCTTTTCCCTTCTTCTTCTATTCTCCTGGCTCCGTTGCACCTCACTTCCCAGGGCACCTGGAACATGATCAAGACACTGGGATGAAGTCATTCGTCTTGTACATCTGCTCTAACATTTCTTCCAGTTATAGCAGTACAAAAAAGAACAAATATCATTTAGGGTTCCCAGGAAACTCAGAATTTCATTAACCTACTATATGCTACCCTAGATTGAAACAGTTCTGCCAAAAGGTACCAATTAAAAACTCTCCATACCCTAATAAATTGTCTACGCTTCACCATGCAGGTAAGTTAAGATAGTGAAAAAATCTGATGTGTTCCATTCACATGACTTTCTCTATATTACTGCAACAAATTATTCCATTTACTTCATCTAATGGAGCAAATATTAGCAGAAATAGTCTTATTACTTGCTTCCTTATTAATAGAAGCGAAATAAGGGGGTTCCATAGGTTAAAGGGATAGTCAAAAGCTGGTTGCTCTGCGACTGGAGTTCCTTTGTTTGTATGGACACGAGTTCACAAAGTCCTGTATGAGAAAAGTAAAAGTCTTTATAGCTGAAAAAAAAAACCAAGGAATAATTGAAAAACCATCAACTCCACGAAAAAAATGTATATAACATAAATTGTGTATCTTAAGGTGCTCTACATTTGTTGTGCGGTAAGTTTTTGTCCATCTCTTACGGTTTAGCAGATATGCAAAATTCCGTAAAATTCATTCAGAATAAAGTAGTCTTCAGAGGCTATTCCCAGAAAATTCAAGATATACATTTTATTTGGCAAGTAAATATCTTAAATATAAGAGAATTTAATCAAAATCGTTAAAGCCACTTTTAAGAAATTAAAATTTTGGAAAATTTTTCCTTATAAAGGGTAGTTTAGAGTGGGGGGATTTTCTTGGAAATCGTGTTGCATCATTGGAAGATACCAAACTTAAATACCAAGTTTAGTTTTTAACGCTCTTTTCGTTTTTGAGCTATGCCGCCCACAGACACACACACACACACATACACAGACAGATAGACAGACCCACACACGGACATTTTTCTAAAAATGTTTTTTTTTTGTATTCAGGGGGTCTCAAAACATATATTTCCGGTGAATCTCGGTATTGAATTTTTGGGTGCAATACAATACCTTCTTTATACGCTAAGTACATAGTACGTATAGAGAAAGTAAAAATGGGAAAACTCATTAATGTCCTAACTCAAACATAGACACATTCTCTCTCTCACTCTGTAAGAACTCCGTCTCATACTAACTGAAAAATCAATGACGATAATAATATAAAAGTTCATTTGTGCATTGAAGTAAAACAAAAGAAACGCATCTGATGTTCAGAATTGAGTAATGATATTCCGTAAGACCTTTTAGCATGCTCATATGCTATTTATTGTATATCTGTGTTTGCTTCTGTTTTATTCAATGATTTTGTTTTATGCTTATTCCACTTTGTTATGCACATGGCATGGAAATGTAGCGTAATTGTAAATCGCATTGCTGGAATTTGATCTTTTAATGAATAATACAATTGTTAACACAGCTATCACAGGAGTTCATTTCGGGGACGTAAAACGAGTTTTGCAGAATTAGTGGCTGTAAGAAAATTTACATTCAGTAACACACTTGGTAACATGCGCATTAATTTAGAAGATGACCCGAAGGTTAGGCGTGTATTGAAAATAGGCGAAAGAACCCAAACTCGACGATATCCCCTTCTGGCGTTGCCTCTTGCTAATTGAATATTGTAATTCAGGAGATTTGGCTTGCAAAATAGATGAAAATTAATTCACTGGATCCGAAAATCGTTTTCGGATATTACAAATTAAAATTCAATACAAGCACGAAAGTGAAACCTGTTCACAGGCTCTACTCCTCAGTACGTGTTCTCTTCAGTCGTTTGTTAGAATGAAGATGTACAAAGGATAATTGAAATGTTAATGCCGCAAAAGGAATGATATATCGGTATTAAAGTCGCAACCCATTCTTCTGTTTAGATTTCTGTGTTAATTTCCCAATTGCAAGTGACTTGAAAGATCCTTAACAAATGTCACATTGCAACAGAAATATATGTTTTCATGCAAATTTTAACGAATCGTTTGCATTGTTTAATGAATTTGATGCTTGCAAGCGATTATTAATTAGTGCGTGAATGATAAGCATGTTAAACCTAGAACATTAATGTTAACTTTCTCTAGAACCTAAGTACAACGTACATAATACATAGAGAAGGTATTGTATTCCACCCAGAATTTCAATACCGAAATTTCACACAAATTCATGTTTTAGAGTCCTCTAAATTAAAAAAAAATATTTAGATAAAACTCCGTGTGTATGTGTGCGTGTCAGAAGACAAAATTGCTCGGTTAAATACCAAACTTGGTATTCAAGTACAGTATCTTCTAAGGATGCGACACGAAGAGTTTCCCCTCCACCCCCAAGCACCTTTTACATGGAAAAATTTTCGCAAAGTTTTATTTTTAAAAAATGGCTCCAGCGATTTTGATTAAAATAGATATATTTAAGTCGTTTTTATGGCAAATGAAATGTATATCGTAATTTATCGTAATCTGAAGACCGCTTCATTCTTGATAACTTTTTATAACGTTTGTAAACCGTAAAAGAGAGAGGAAAAACTTACTATTTTAAAATATATATCTTTAAAACATACCATTTATATCACATACATTTTTCTAGAGTTAACCGTTTTCGAGGTATTGCTTGTTATTGTTTTCAATCTTAAGATACTTAAACGTTTCTCAAATGGTAAAACATCTTTTTTTGTTTACTCCTGGCAAGCAACAGAACGGAATTTTAATGTTATTGTTTCACATAGCGAACGGCTTTTAAATTATTTCACTAGCGCTTTAGCCTAGTGTATTCCAATATTTCTCTTTTAGTTACAAAGAAGCAAGTAATAAGATCAATTCTGCTAATTTTCATCTCCATCAACTTGATATAGATAAAGTAATACTTTTTAAGAAAAATTGCTTGCGGAACTGCTAGAGAAAGTCATGTGAATGGAACACAACAGATGTTTTAGATAAGTGATTAAAGTATGATTTGATCATCATAGCCCTATTAAAACTGTATTTATATATTCTATTTATTTAATTATAATCTTACACATTACTTCTTCTACTTCCATTACAAATCTGGTTATATAGTAGTTCCTCCACAAAGATATCTTCCTATCTTGGTGGTCTAATCGATTGTCGACCTTCATTTTTTACATCAATGTTTATTTGTTAATCTTGTTGTCATCCATTCTACTATATGTTGGAACCATTGCAGTTTGTTCACGTTACTAGTCGTATCTTCTAATTTATTTATATTTAGTTCTTCTCGTGTTTGTTAATTTGGGATGTAATTGTTCCTAAAATATCCTGAAACACGTGTGAGAAATTACATTTCGGATGTTTCTATTCTTCCTATTGAGGATCCAATTTTTACTTCCATATAATAGATAGATTGCTAACACCTATCTTTTATTGTTTTTCCCTTTAGATTTTTTTAGATATTTCCACACCTATGTTAAATTTGTTTAGTTTTTGAACAGGAACTTTTATCTTGATTATAGGAAATCCAGCAGTCTAGATACTTAAAATTGCACACTTGTTCTTTTATTTTGTTGCTCAGTACATCTTTGGATCTCATTGAATATTTGTCCTCAACAGCCATAGCTTTAGACATTTATACAGATATTTCTAAGTTATGCTTTTTAAATACATATATATATATATCTTGTAACTGATTTACTCCCCTTTAAAATTCATCCTTAGAAGTTAAAAAAAAATGATTTGATCATCAGCAAATACTTACTTTCCAGTAGACTATCCGAAATGCGGTTATTACATACAAATTGAACAGTTATTTAAGAGTACAAAGTTAAAGAAAGTAGTTATTTGTTAACGACACTGTTAATTGCCAGAATCATATCAGCGCCGCCGCTGTACCGGAGTTTTTTTTATTACATGCCAGTAAATCTATCGATGAGGGGCTGTCGCTTTTAAGCATATTTAAGAACCGTTGGTCTGGGCCAGTTTGAACTCTGACTTTAGGACCAGAAGGCCAGCACCAAACCAATTTTGGAAAAAAGAATATTTCGAAAAAGTTCCCATGTAAAGGGTAGTTTGAGGTGGAAGAATTTTTATGAAAATGTGTCACATTCTTGGAAGGTACTAAATTTAATACCGGTTTGGTATTTAACCGACTTTTCATTTTTGGGTTCTGCTATCTACACACACTCACACACATAAACGAACTGTTTTATACAAATGATTTTCTGGAACCAGGAGTCCTCAAAGATTAGAATACAACCTTCTCTTCCTAATATGTACATTGTAATAGAGAAGGTAAAATTGCAGATTGCCAAAAGTCTATGACCTAAAGTGTATATTTAATATTCTATTATCTGATAATGTTGTAACTGTGACCCAAATAATTTCATAGTTCCCGTAACATAATTCACATTCGCATGCTTAAATGTATATAATAATAATAATAATAATAATAATAATAATAATAATAATAATAACGTTAGATACAATTGTTAGGTATTGTGTTATGTATGATTCTAATATTAATTATTGTTATTAAATTTATTTATGTTGTTAAATTGGTAGGTGTGAATATTAGGAATATAATTTGCACACTAGAAGCTGAGGATGTCTACTGCTTAGTGACAAATGTGTACGATCACGCCGCGCCTGAATGAGCAAAATCAAAAACTATAAGTTGTATCTGCTATAGGTTTTGTGCTGTTGTTCACAACAATCTCATGGTTTTCCATTGTGTTCCCTTTCCCGTTTTCCTTTTAATTTTCCAGCTATAAACTATATTTCTAATTAAATTATCAACGGGTTTATTCTAATCCCCCTATCGATTTCTAGCCCACCCTACATCTAGTGCAATCTCAAGCATTGGTCTCTCATTGTCTGCTCTCCCATTCACCCTCAGTATTATTTTTCCTTCAATCACCCTGTCTTTACTGCGGTATTTCTGTCAATTTTGCATACCAGCTTATTCGGTACATTTACATTGGAATGCTTTCAAAATTATTTTCCTCACTTGACTGCCTCGTCAAGCTTTCCGCACTATATATCGTTTATTATTTTTATCTTAAACCCTAAAAGGATGCAAGGTGACATGTTTCAGTAAATACCTAATGACCCACTAGAGAGATCAGTTTTCGTATTTTTTTTGTTTCCTCTCAAGTAGATAATATCGAGTGTTTTATAAAGCATCGAAGGTTTAATGTTTTGCATTAAAAATAAAGTTGGATATGTTTTGGCGAAATCTTCTTAATTCTCAATGAATTTAACAACATTTATTAGTTATAGATTATAATATAGCAAAAAATTATTGCAAGAAAATTGTAATTCCTGGTTTAAAATATTTTACGTAGTTTTTTCATAGCATAAGCCATTTCAGAAATAGTCTTCGATGAATCTTAAGACTAGTGCACTTCGAGGTGCATTCTCTCTTCTACCACGCCAGGGAAGAACTCTTTATTTCGTCACAAAGCATGATTGGCATTTGATTTGTCTTCCTATGTCTGCTATAAGCTCGTGGATAATTGTATTGATAATTGATTATTTTCCTAACTCATTGCGTATACAGTCCCCAAAAGGAAGAGAGAAAGGATAGAGAAAGAAGAAAAACCCGTTTCTTGTCTATTTGATATAATTCCTTGCGAATATGCATTATCGTTTATAAGAAGATAATTAAGTTTCATACTGAGTAATTTATGGATTACGTACGAGCCAAATAATAGGCAGTGGGCAAAATTACGTTACTGTTATACATCAGATTACTAAAACTGAAACACAGTACATGTTAAAAGATTCAGGGCAACACACTTACTGCAATATGACTAGCAAGAATTTCAGATTAACCCTAATTTCAAATGCATATTTCAAAGAAATGCGAAAAAGTAGAACACTTAATTCAAAACTAAAAGGAAGAAGTGCATTCCTAGATAAGTGTTCTTTTTCTTTACAGTTCAGTTTAGTTTCCGTCATTTATGTTAGATATTAAATTGCGTGCTTGCAGTAACGATAATATTTCATACACCCATGCATGGTATACACAGGTTACGACTTGTAATAGAGGCAAATAGTAAAATAAGCAATATTTATCAAACTTTTGAATTTTCTACTTACTCTAGCGCATATGTACAACATACATATTAGGTGGAGAAGGTATTGTATTCCACTACAAAATTCGATACCATGATTTCACCGAAAATGTATGTTTGGCACCCCCTAAATAAAAAAATCTGAGTTTCCATTTACATAAATTTTTCTAGCTGTTACACAAACAACTTTCATTACAAAAGATTCTTTTATCTACGGCGTGCTAATCAAGGTAAACATTATCAGAAAGAGAGATGAATCGAAACGCCAGTTCCTGTTTCAGAAAAGTTAAAGTAGTTCAAAATTGAAACCAATAACAAGGAATATCTCAGAAACTGGCAGCTCTACATAAAAACATATGTGACAAACTATGTGTTTTGACGAGATATACATTTTTGTGTAGTAAGTTTTTGTCTATCTCTTACTGTATAGCTCATTCAGAGTAAAGGGTCTTCAGGGCCTATTCCCAGAAAATTCAAAATATACATTTAATAAATATCTTTAATATACTGTATTTTAATCAAAATCGTTTGAGCTATTTGAGAAAACAACATTTTAAACAGCATTTTCTATGTAAAGGGTAGTTTCGGGTGAGGGGATTTTTCTTAAAAATCGCATCATTGGAAGATACTGAGTTTAAATACCAAGTTTGGTATTTAATGTATTTTTCGCTTTTGAGCTATGCTGTCAACACTCACAATAACACACACGGGTATTTTTTTAAAAATGCTTTTTTTATGCAGAGGGTCTCAAAACATATATTTCCGGTGAAATCTGGGTGTAGAACTTTTGGGTGCAATACAATACCTTCTCTATACACTATGTACATAGTACGTGCAGAGAAAGTAAAATGAGTGTTGAGAGTCGAAGTTTTATAAAGAACTCTGTCCTTTCTGCTAAAGGTAGAAGAAGCTACCTTTTCAACCGAACAGCATTCACTAGACAGTAATACTTCGACATATTCGTTACATTTTAGCGTCACTATCAAGATTTCAGAATGCAACCTACTCTCGGAATCAGGTGGATTTTGGAATAACACTCGGTTGTAATTGGGTCGGGTCAAAGTGACCCCTTCAGAGCTCTACTCACAACACATAACCGTTGGATCTATTTTCTAAAACAATTTTATTTGCATTTCTGTCTATTTACATTGCATTAATTTATCTTAATAGATTAAAACGGAATATAGCATACACTTTTGTTTCGATGCAACTCCATCTCAATATGTTAGTCTTGGAAGAGGAACAAGAGCCGTGTTTGAAGGAGATATATAAACTCCGAATTGCATAAAACCAGGGACTGTGGACCACGCTAGCTGACGTGTGTACTAGTGTCAAATGTTGGAACTTGAGACCGGAAACCAAGACGGGGCAACAATAGCCTTGCTGCATATGCAACCATCAAAACGTAAGAGTGGAGCGTAAATCCTAAAATGCTCGAGAACGTTGGAAGTACCTTGTTTGTAGCTATATTTGCTGACTGGAATTTACCTTGCACCTTTTAGTGATATAATTCATTTAGAGTTGAGTAAACCCCTGTTAAAAAATCTTACGTGTTCCATTCACATGACTTTGTCTACAAACTTGTTACAAATCTACGAACCTATAGAGAGGCATTCGAGATAAACAATAGCAGAAAGATTTGTATTAATGCCTTCTAAGTAGAAGAAAAATGAGGTAATACACTAGGCTAAAGTGAAGGTCAAATCATCTAAAAAGCCGGTCGCTATGTAAAACAATTGAAATTCGATTGAGTTTGCACGGCCAGGAGTAAAACAAAAGAGAAATGACGCGGGGGGTAACCTAATGCTTGCGAAAAGGGTAATTATCTTAAAATTGAAACCAATATCAAGAAATACACCGGAAATATTTCACTGTACAAAATAGTATACACGTAATAATTTATGTGTTTTGATGTGATCTCCATTGTTTGTGTAGTAAGTTTTTGTCTATCTTTTACGGTTTACCAATGAAGGGATATTCAGAGGCTATTCCCAAAAAAAGTCTATTTATGCATTTTGTTTGGCATGTAAATATCTTTAATATATGACATTTTAATCAAAATCGTCTAAGCCATTTCTGAGAATTTTTTTTTTAAAACATTTCCCGCTTAAAGGGTAATTTAAGGTGTGGGGATTTTCTGAAGATACAATTTTATAAAAATTCTGTTTTGGAATCAGGGGATCTTAAATTACATATTTCCGGTGAAATGTCTCAACGAATTTTGGAGTGGAATACAATACCTCCTCTATTTGCTATGTACTACACGATATGTATAGAGAAAATAAAAATTGAAGATCATATTTTCACCATACTTACTGGTATTCTCAGTTCAGTCAATGCCACTAAGTGTGGGGAAATTATGATTTTTAATTTTTTAATATAAATGAAACCTCAAGAGCGTTACTTAAATCCGGCTGAAGTTATAAATTCTTATTATTTGTATTTATTTTGCATATAGAAAGTGTTAGCCACCCAAAATATGTGGGTAGCCCAGGGTTTGATTATTATCCCCATATCTTCAAAAGCGGTGCAGAGCTTCTACCTGTGACTGAGTCATCGTGAGAGAGAGAGTCCATCTAGTGCAAATGGGGTAATGTCGAATGAGCCTAAAACGGAGTAGCCAAACTCGACAAACATGAATTAAACACAGAGCATGTTTTGCACGACAATAGTGAAGTACAGCTTGACTTGCTAATATATTTTCTTCTGCGCACTTTTATCTTCTCCTTTCCCTTATTTGGCTAATGTACAGTTTGGAATGAACCATTTTTACCTTCTCTACACGTACTATGTACATACTGTATAGAGAAGGTATTGCACACCAACCAAAACTTTGATACCGAGATTTCACCGAAAATATATGTTTTAAGATCCCCTATATAAAAAAAAAGCATTTTTACAAAAAGGGTGGTGTGTCCGTGTGTCAGTGTGTCAGTGTGTCCGTGTGTCTGTGTACACGATAAATCAAAAAGGAAAAGTCGGTAAAATACAAAACTTGGTATTTAGGTTTAGTACCTTCCAGGGATGCGACACGACGATTTTGAGAAAAATCCCCTCACCCCAAACTACCCTTTACATGGAAGTTTTTCCAAAATGTTGATATTCACAAAAATGGCGCTAACATTTTAATTATATTTTAGACGATTTTGAATTTTCTGGAAATAGCCACTGAAGACTACTTTATTTTGGACCAATTTTACAGAATTTTGCATAACTGCTAAAACGTAACGGATGGAAAAAAACTTACACCACAAAAAACACACAACTTATGTTATATGCAATTTTTTCAGGAGTTGATCTTTTTTGAGATATTACTTGTTTTTGGTTTCAGCTTTAAAAATGTACACTTTTCTCACACAGGAATTTGTCAACTCCTGTCCAATCAAACAAAGGAACTTCAATCTTATAATAACCAGCTTTGGACTATCACTTTAACCTATGGTACTCCCTTATTTCGCTTCTACTTATAAGGAAGCAAACAATAAGGCTATTTCTACTATTTTTTTTCGATTATCATGAAGTAAATAGAAGGTTAAGCTTTTTAACAATACTTTTTTGCAGAGATGTAGAGAAAGTCATGTGAATAGAACACATCAGATTTTTGATAATAAGTGATGGAAGGTAGGCAATAAAACCACTCTACTTTGATAAATGCACGTGCTTTTGTCATCCTGAGTGTATGGATGGACATTCTTACCAGCTTCTTGCCTATTTTGAATACAAATTCACTTTTATTACTAATAAGTAACTCTGATAAGTAATATATTAAAACATAAATGTAAGTAGTTTCTTCAAATTACATTAAGATGAATGAGCAGTTAAATAAGAAACCAGCATTACACGATAACTGCCAATCAGAAGTTTCTTGTACTTAGAGACAGCTAGATATAGCGTATGTTTATCAGGTACATATTCCCTAAAAGTTAAAAATTCAATACTATTGCTAGGTTACACACTGAGCTAAGTTAGCAACCTAAAGATATCGACTATACAAATAAGGTTTCCAGCAAGAACCATATTGAAATTTGTGGTTTTACATAATTTATACGATTCTCAGTTCTGCCCATTCATTTTTATCCCATTTACAGATTCGATAGCTATATTAAGCAAAATCTGAGCTTGTAAAATAAAAGACAAAATAAAATTGCATTGTTTATGTTTAAATAGTCACATACTCTTAGGGCAAACATTTTTTAATTTTATTTTTTGTTCTTTATTTCTTTAATAATACTCATTACTTACTTTATTATTTTTCTTTGCTTATGGTTTGGTGCATTGTCCTGTTCAGTTTTTCTTTGTACGTATTACTTTCTCTACACATACTATGTGCATAGTGTATAAAGAAGGTATTGCATTCCACTCAAAAATTCGATACCGAGATTTCAACGGAAATACATGTTTTGGGTCCCCTGAATCCAAAAAAAAAAAAAAAAAAAAGGATTTTTGGTAAAACGTGCGTGTGTGAGTGTGTGCGTGTGTGTGTTGTCTGTGTCTGTGTGTGTCTGTGGACAGCATAGTTCAAAAACGAAAAGACCGTTAAATACCAAACTTAGTATTTAAGTTTGGTATCTTCCAAGGATGCAATGCGAATATTTTGAAGTAAATCCCCCCAATCCCACCTATCCCTCATATGGAACTTTTTTAAAAAATTTTGATTTTCTCAACAATGCCTCTAACGATTTAAAATGTCATATATTACAGATATTTACCTGACAAATAAAATGTATATCTTGAATTTTCTGGGAATAGCCTCTGAAGACAACTTTATTCTGGATGAACTTTACGGAATTTTGCATAACTGCTAAGCCGTAAGAGATGGACAAAAACTTAACAAACAAAAAATGTAGATCACATTAAAATACACAATTTATGTTATATGCATTTTTTTCGAGGAATTGGTCGTTTTTGAGATATTCCTTGTTATTGGTTTCAGCTTTAAAGCGCTCATACAGGAATTTGTCAACTCCTGTCCATACAATCAAAGGTACCTCAATCACATAGCAACCAGCTTTTAAAAGATTTGACTATCGATTTAGCCTAAGGTAATCCCTTATTTCTCTTCTACTTATAAGAATTTTTTTTCTCGATTAGCATTAAGTAAATAGAAGAATAAGCTTTTTAATAATAATTTATTGTAGAGATGTACAGAAAGTCTTATGAATGGAACACATAAGATTTTCAGTTCACTTCTTCTGCATCTCTTGCTCTTTCCTTTCCCTTTGACCTCTGCTGGGCTTCAGCGAATGTATTATGGCAAAGCTTCATACCAAAAGTTTTTATCTTGGTTGGAACTTACTGAAAAGCAGCATCATATCTTTTTAAGCACCAGTGTTGCAGAATGTGCAGTGCTCACACAGCACGTCATTTAGACGAATGCCCCCAGATGCGGAAAGAGACAAAACAAACTTTTTATGCCCCTGCGATCGTGCAGCCGGTCTTTTGCTTTGAGGAGTGCAAGCGAAGGTTTCTCCTCTAAAAGCTTTGGCGCCATTTGTTCATCCGCCTCATTGCAGACAAACGCCAGGCATATGACCCGCCAGCAAACAACCTCTGCTAATTTCCACAAACTTCAGCGTGCATTCCTTTTTACTTTCTCTACACGTTCTATGGACATAGTCTATAGAGAAGGTATTGTAATGCACCCAAAAATTCGATACCGGGATTTCACCGGAAATACATGTTTTAGGACCCTCTGAATCCCAAAAAAAACAGTTTTAGAAAAATATCCGTGTGTGCGTGTCTTTCTCTCTGTGTAAATGTGTGTGTGTGTGTGTGTGTGTGTGTGTGTGTGTCTGTGGGCAGCATAGCTGAAAAATAAAAATCCTTTAAGTACCAAATTTGGTATTTAGGTTTAGTATCTTCCAGGGATGCGACATGAAGATTTTAACTATCTACAATTTTCTGGGAATAGCCTCTGAAAACTACTTTATTTTGGATGAATTTTACGGAATTTTACATAACTGCTAAACCGTAAGAGATGGAGAAAACTTATCTCACAAAATATGTAGAACCCTTTAAAACACACAATTTATGTTATATACATTTTTTTCGTTGAGTTGATCATTTTCTTTTTAGATATTCCTTGTTTTTGGTTTTAGCTATAAAAAACTTATACTTTTCTCATACAGGACTTTGTGAACTCCTGTCCATACACACAAAGGAACTTCAATCACATAGCAACCAGCCTTTGACTGACATTTTAACCCATGACACTCCCTTATTTCGCCTCTACTTAAAGGAAGCAAGTAATAAGATTAGCATGAAGTAAATAGAAACATAAGCTTTTTAGCAATAATTTGTTGCAGAGATGTAGAGAAAGTCATGTGAATGTAACACATCAGATTTTTTTGGAATGATCCTCCCTCAGTGTATTTTAAATACTTAAACTGTAGTTTTACAACCCACAGCACAATCGGAACATCTTACGGTTGTTCATGAAAACCAACATCTCTCAAGAATATTGTGAGATGGAGAGGGGAGATTTGAATGATAATAAACCATCTTCTATTTCAGAACTTTCATAGATACAATTTCAAACACTGAAAACTCCTACATGAATAGCCTAAGGAGATATTACATGAGTTGAAATATACTTACTAGCCTACGAAGAAGAGAGAGTAAAAAAAATCTTATGTGTTTCATTCACATCACTTTGTTTACATCTCTGCAACAAATTATTATTAAAATGTTAATGCCTCCATTTACTTCTAGCTAATCTAGAAAAATTAGCTTAAATAGACTTGTTGCTTGTTTTCTTGTAAGTGGAAGCGAAATAAGGGAGTACTATAGGTTAAAGTAATAGTCAACAGCTGGTTGCTATGTGACTGAAGTTCCTTTGTTTGTATGAACTGACAAATTGAGCTGACAAATTTCGTATGAGTAAAGTAAGTTTTTCAAAGCGGAAACCAAAAACAAGAAATATCTCAAACAAGATCAACTTCACGAAGATAATGTATATAACATAAATCGTGTGTTTCAACGTGCTCTACACTTTTCGTGTGGTAAGATTTTGTCCAGCTATTATGGTTTAGCAGTTATGCAAAATTCCGTCAAATTCATCCCGAATAAAGTAGTCTTCAGAGGCTATTCCCAGAAAATTCTAGATGTACATTTTATTTGTCAGGTAAATATCTTAAATATAAGAGATTCTAATCAAAATTGTTAGAGCAACTTTTGAGAGGGTATATAAAGTTTCTAAAAAATCTCCATGTAAAGGGTAGTTGGGAGTTGGGGGATTTTCTTGAAAATCTTCGTGTCGCATCCGTGGAAAATACCAACTTATATACCAAGTTTGGTATTTACCGGACTTTTCGTTTTTGAGCTATGCTGTCCGCAGACACACACACACACACACACACACACAGACACACACACGCACACAGTACCTTTTTCCAAAATTGCTTTTTTTGGATTCAGGGGAACCAAAACATGTATTTCCGGTGAAATCTCGGTATCGAATGTTTGGGTGAAATACAATACTTTCTCTATACACTATGTACATAGTACGTGTAGAGAAAGAATAACTCCATGACACGACAGCTCACAAGGAACCTTGGCCTACCGGCCGCTGCGTCCCCCATTACGGTCCATGGAGTGCAGTATTGTGGGTGAGACTTGGTCAGCGCCTCGAACTGCCCCTGCCAGTTAATGCGGTCCTCATGACCTGGAGCCGCTACTTCTCCATCAAGTAGCTCCTCAATTGGCCCCCAGGGACCTTGCGAGGCTGAATGCACCCCGGACCAGGTATCCTAGCGGGGGGAATCCCCATGCTGGTAATGGAAATCGAACACAGGACTCCCGCTACCACAGCGTTATGGAGACGAAGATATATTATAAATGTTTTTAATTTGTGTATAATTTGCCTGTGGCAGCAGAGGAAGTGTTGTGTATATTTAGAAGTTCGAGGTTGTGATTGTGCTTGAAATGTACGATTATACCTTAAAAACCCAAAAATAATTTAGAAAGCATTTGCAAGTATATTTAAACAAGAGAGAGAGAGATGGAGCGCGAGAGAAAAGAGAATAATTCAAAAATACTTAATAAATATCAAATTCCAGCTTAAATCCACCATTTTTCAGGATACATCCAAATTGTTTAAGAAATTCCATCAGCCGCCCTTAAGAGAGGATATTTTCGTTTCATTTTATTCTCAAAAAATTACTTAACTTTTTAAAATACCTGGTATGTTACACCGACATGACCTTCTGTAACTGTTCTGCAAACTTCTTACATAATATTGTTCTTTCTGCACCTTGCTAATCGAGATAATCATTAGCAGAATGTTCTTATTACTTAGTTCCTTATAAGTAGGACGAAAATAAGGGAATACACTAGGCTAAAGCGATAACCAGATATTTTAAAAGCTGTCGTTTTGCGATTGTCATTGCAAATCGCTTCTTTGCTTGGCCAGGAGTAGAAAAAAGAAAAACCGACGCTTACTGTCTGAGAAAAATATAAGTACCTCACAACTGAAACTAATAGCAATGAATATCTCGGAAATGGTTGCCTCCACAACAAAAATTTACAGGACATAAATTGTGTGTTTTGACGAGATGTAAATTTTTTGTGTATTAAATCTTTATATATCTCTTAAGGTTTAGCAGTTGAGCAAAATTTGGCAAAATTCATCCAGAATAAAGAGGTCTTCAGAGGCTATTCCCAGAAAATTCAAGATATACATTTTATTTGTAAATATCTTTAATGCAGGATTTTAATCGAAATTCTCAGAGCCACTTTTAAAAAATCAGAATTTTCTAAAATGTTTCCATGTTAAAAGTAGTTGGGGGTGGGGGAGTTTCGTGAAAATCTTCGTGTCGCATTCTTGGAAGATACCAGACTTAAATACTAAGTTTGGTATTTAACAGCATTTTCGTTTTTAAACTATGCTGTCCACAGACACACACACACAGACAGACAGACATCAGACAGACACACACACATATGGACGTTTTTCTGAAAATACCTTTTTATCGAATTTTTGGGTGGAATACAATAAAATCTATATGTACATAGTACGTGTAGAGAATTAAAATGTATCCCTCGTCTTCATTCTGAATGAATTATTTTCATGTTATTAGTTTTTACCAAGTATTTTTATCGTACGCTTATATCTTCCTCAAGGGATGTTAAGTGATGGAGTATGTTTGAAAGTTTTTATTTGCCCTTTCTTTTGCATTTTCTTCCCGTTTCTACGACTTATAAACAGTCGAATGTTGAGTCCGCTTGCCATATGTAACTAGGCTAACATTGTTTACTTTGAAATTATTTTTATATGAGCATTTAATAGTTAGTAAATTGTGAATCAGCTAGTATGCGACTGTACCTAGAATTGGGATTTATTCTGTCTTTAGCACCAGTGGGTTAAAGGAGAGTCGAAATGCCGCATCTTGCCAATGTTCAAGTTTGACTCACTATCTAGGCAACTATTTAAGATAATGAGCTAAATTTTTCAAGGTATATTCAACAATGCCTTTGCTGTTGATTGATGAAAAATAGAGTACTGCTGTTTATTATAAGGAAAGGTATGATTTTTTAAATAAAATTCATACAATTTTATTGAAAATTTATGATTTTTAAATTTTAAAAAGGTAACTAATCCATACAAATAAAACTTTTTTCGTTAAAATAAGACCTATTTAGGTACAAATGTTTTATAAGAATTTCATCCTTTACTGTCAATTAGTTTCTGAGATAATGAGGCGTTTGTATAGAAAATTTTACATTATTATACATATATTTTGTGGAACGATTTTGATTAAAATCTCTTATATTTAAAATATTTGCATGTCATGTTAAATATATATCTTGAATTTTCTGGGAATAGCCTCTGAACACTTTTCTCATGCAGGAATTATTTCGCTTTTACTTATAACGAAGCGAGCAATAAGACCAACATAAAGTAAATAGAAGCATAAGCTTTCTAACAATAATTTGTTGCAGAGATTTAGAAAAAGTCACGTGAATGGAACACATCGGATGTTCTATTACAAAAAAAAAAAAAAAAAAATGATCGATGTGTCGGTGTTGATACCTGTTTCCTCTAGTTTGCAGCAGCCCGTCAAAGGAAGCACCTGCCGGCGCCACTGCTGTTGTTCACAAATACGACAATTATCTACAGTCCGGCGCCCATCCGCTTCACTGGGATCACTGACAGAACTTCTGTGACACAGAACATCTTCCGTCGATTTTCGAGCTTCGCTTGTTTCTTCTTTTGCAATTTTCGGCTACTGTGCCGCAATTTCCTGGGCCATCGGTCTCCATTCGCTCCGTGCAGCGAAAAAAAATAAAAGGAAACAGATGAATGCCGGTAACTATTGGGTGCAAATAGGATCGCCAGAGTATCTACTTTGTCCCACAGAAGCAGAGATACAACACACAAACAGATTCCCGTAGCGAATGGAAGTGTACTCAATTGGATTCACTCTACTAGGCGAGGGAGTGTTTGTTGTGGAAGATTTTCCAGTCTCCCAAGTTCAGATCCGCATCTTATTCGCCTTCTTCCAAATCCCTTTCCTGCTATCCCTTACCCTCTTTCTTTTTTTATTTTAATTCGTCGCTTTCAACTGCACCATTCGCCGTTTTTAAGAGTTTCTACTTCTCAGCTGGGTATTGTGCCTGGAAGGGTGAGAAGGTTCACGACCCCTCTTTCGTCTCCCTCCATTTATGTTTCTCGCCCCATTTCTACTATTCGGAACACTGTCCTCGGAATAGAGTGTGTATACTCGCATCAGGATATGCAAATGTCTTTTTAATTCTTTGCCTAATGAAGGCGAGTTTAATGAAAGGGTGTACTTATTCTTTAACATACAAAAGTCTCTCATAATCAACACTCCATAAAATGTGACAAGTGCTTTTTTTAGAGAGCACTAAGATGACGTAAACTTGAGGAAAAGTCAGCAACAACTTCAGAACACTTTAATACAGCAGACATCTGAATAAGCTCTCTTTCATAACAACTGTCCGATAGTCGTAGCATGTCGTAGCAAGTCAATTGCTGAGACAAACGTTATGTAGAGTCAGACTTTCTCTAGCTACTCTACAAACAAAATTCTTACAAAAGATAATTCTTCTTTCAACTCCATGCTAATCGAGATAAACATTAATAGAATCTTATTATTTAGTTCCATATAAGTAGAATGGAATTAAGAGAATGCACTAGATATTCATATGTTTTAAAAGCTATCGTTATGCGATTGTCATTACAAATAGCTTCTTTGCTTGTCCAGAAGTAGAACAAAAGAAAAACGGAAACTTCCGTCTGGGAAAAATATAAGTACGAGCGTATTTTTTGTCAACCTTCGATAGACTATAAATAAAAGACAAGTTCATAGAAAATAATTAACAGTTTTGTACACTTATGGTTACTTTTCAACATAATCACCAAAAAGATTGAGACATTTATCGTACCTGTGCACAAGCTTCAAAACATTTTTACTTTAAACTCTATTTACATGTTAGAAAGTATTTTTAAAAAACGTATTGTATCTACTTCATGCTAATTGAGATAAAATAAGCAGAAACGGTCTTATTACGTAGTACCTTATAAGTAGAAAGGAAATAAGAGAATACACTAGGCTAAGCCGACATTCACATGTTTTAAGATGTGGTTGCTATGGGATTGAAATCCGTTTCTTTGCGGGCCAGGATTTGACAAACTCTTGTATGAGAAAAGTTTTAAGCATTTAAAAATTGAAACCTCTAAAGAGCAATGTCTGAAAAACGATCAACTGCATGATAAAAATGTGTATGACATAAATTGTGTGTTTTATCATGATCAACATTTTTGTGTAGTAAGTTTTTGTCTATCTCTTACGGTTTACCAGTTTTTTCAAAATTCAGAAAAATATATCCAAAATAAAGAGGTTTTCTGAGTCTATTTTCAGAATATACAAAACATAAGTATATTTTATTTGTCATGGAAATGTCTTAAATATAAAAGATCTTAATCAAACTCGTTAGAGCCATTCTTGACAACATCAACATTTTCGAAACTTTTTGCATCTAAACGGTAGTTTTCTGTCGTATCCTTGGAAGATGCTGAACTAAGATCTCAAGTTTGGTTTTTAACGGGCTTTTCATTTTTGAGCTATGCTGCTCACAGACACACACACACACACACACACACACACACACATATACACACACAAACTCACACACACACACACACACACACACGCACGGATATTTTTCTATTTTTTTTTTTATTCAGGTCCCAAAACATGTATTTCCGCTGAAATCTTGGTGTTGAAATGTTTGTAATCAATATCTTCTCTATACACTATGTACAATAGTAAATGTGCTGAAAGTAAAAATAAAAGCAATGATATCTCGGAAATGGCTGATGCCACAAGAAGTTGTTTCAAATAAATTGTGTGTTTTACAGAGATGTATATTTGTCGTTGTGCGTTTTTGTCTGTTTCTTTACGTTTACCGGGTATAAAAGACTATATAAAATTCTTCTGAGTGAAGAGGACTTTTTGGGCATTTCCCAGAAAATCCAAAATACCTATTTTATTTATATAATTTCTTGTGATATATGGTATTTTAATCAGAACCATTAGAGTAATCATAACATTAAAAAAAAAATGAACAACGACCATGTGAAGATTGTTTTCGGGTTGGTAGATTTTTCTGAAAATATTTGTGTCGTGGTATTTATCCGATTTTTCGATTTTGGATAATGCCTCTCAGATATATACACAGACAGACATTTTCTAAAATGCGCTTCACTGGATTCAAGGCCTTAAAATTTGTATTTCCTTTGACATATTTATTTGGAATTTTAGGGTGGAATGCAATACCTGCTTTACCCAATATGCACGTAGTACAGAAAGTAAGAATTAATTTTTATTCAGAAATCCAAATCGTGTATTTTCAGTTAAAACTCGGTACCGAATTTTAGGATGAAATGGAATACGTGCTTACTCCGTTTCCTACGTAAGTAGTGCGGAAGCAAAAGGTATAAGTATCAATTATTCAAACAAACAACAAAGAAAATAATAAAAAAAAAAACTTCTAAAATTGTAACATAAATCGGGTGCTTTACAGTTTTTGTATATTTTTGTATGGTTTACCAAATACAGGAAAAACATTCAGTATGAAGAGATCTTTACAGAGATACTCTCAGAAAATAATGCTTAGAATATGTATTTAATCACTTATTTATTTTTGTTGTATAATTTTTCTTTATTCTTTTGCTAGTAGTTTAACGTCCTGAGAGTTATGAAATGGTTGAAATGATGCTTAAATGAACTCAAAGCCCATAGAGCTTAAATTTGCCTCCATATTAGGATAAGGGAAAATGCCCAACAGATATTCGTATTGGGACCTCCTAACTTTGACAGGCACGCTACCTCCAAATCAAAGAGACAAATATTGTCATGGAAAGTCATAAATATATATTATTTTAATTAAATACTTCAGAGCTATTTTCTTGGAGATATAAAATGAGGACAAACGCTAACTTTGGGAAGGGGAGTTTTCTTGAAAATAGTTGTGCCTCGACCTTGAAGATGATGAACTTAAATACCAATTTTGGCATTTACACACACACACACACACACACACACACTCTCTCTCTCTCTCTCTCTCTCTCTCTCACACAAACTCTCTCTCTCTGTCTCTCTGTCACATATCACATGTACATTCCACTGTCCAAAACTGAATTTTTCTTTGTTTCTTTCTTTAAGAGACACAAAAAGTATTTTCTCACTATTGAATTTTTGGATGAAATGCAACTACCTCCTATAAAAATGAGAGGCTACCTTGCAATTGGACCCAATGGAGATTATTTATGCTTACCATGCCCAAGATGACGGATGAGGTGATGGAACCGCAAGGGGCTATAGGCCACAGGTAGGCCGACCGATAGAGATTCATAGACGCCCATAATGATTCCAAGCTTCTTGACCTGAGCATACCGGGAGCCTGCGCAGAGAAGGCATCCTGGCGGAACTGCCGAGAGGAGACTCAAGAAGATTGCCTTCTGGCAGGGCCGAAAGGAACTCAAAGTTCAAGCATCTGTACCACCTGTCCGACACCGACCGTCACTCCATAGCGCATCTGGAACATGAAAAGGAAAGCGAAATGATAACATAAGAAACCAGGCGATTCTTATCACGTGATTATTCTGCCATCTGATATATTTTCGGTCGCTATGCATTGATTTTATATGTAAGATCAACTCGCTCGCATATTTAACCAGATATGACGTGGACACAAGTATGAGAGTTTGGGTCTTGCAAATTTGAACCTACGCATTAATAGAACATGAAAAAAGCTTAAATGATTACGCCGTTTTTAGACTTTAATTTTAAATCCATTATGATGCTACTGCACACAATTTTATAATCAGCTATAAGAACTGCATTTTCCTCCTTTTTTTTTTGGTTCAATTTTGGTTTTCTATCAGCTTTTTTTTTTTTTAACGGCAAAACAAACACCGGCGAATTCACATTCCCTTTTTGAAGTTCTTGATCGAAGGGAGGATAGCATATAATCTTGTAAAAGAAAGTTCAGGCTAACATACTAAAGGTAACACCAAAGAGCCAGTTACCAATTTTTTGTTATTTAGTGAAAAATAAATTTTAAAGTTATGTGACGTATTTACTATGGCACCAAACTTAGGGAAGCATTAATATTTTTAAAAGGGTTGCTTATTTGTTTTTGCTTAAAGAAATTTTAAATTTATTCGGATAGTTTTAGTTTATCAATCTGAAAATAAGTAATTTATTTTCAGTTTTGACTCTTCATACCATAAATTTTACCATTGACTGATTAAGATTTCTTTTTTTGGTAATCGGCTTACCCTCGCTGTATTTGTAGGACCTACACCCCCCTAGGACTAACAAGCCAATGCCTAGGGGTCAGAAGCCTGCAAGGGAGCCAACGGCATGAAGCTGGAGAACCTGTTACGAGTGTGTGAGGAAGTGGATGATATGAAATGGAAACGAAATTGATGATTGGAGAGGTGATGATGGGGGAAATTGATGGAACAAGTGGCAGGGAAACCGGAGGACTCGAAGAAAACCCGCTTAACGCCGCTTCGTCCACCACGAATTTCACATGCGGGCGCTTGGGATCGCCTAGATGAGAGGCGAGCGGTCTAACCACTCACCCACGGCGTCACCTTTAAGATCTTTCATTGGACTTATATTAATTCCAACCTCAATATGACTTATTCCTGCAAGAAGAACAGTCTTATAACATTTAATTATTAAATTTAAAGGGCTAAAGTAAAACTCCAAATAGGAAGGCAGTTGATAAACAGAAATAAGTAGCGCTCTCGCCCAAAGTAAACATCAGAAGCTCTATTGTTGGATAACTAGAATACTCTGGAAGTTTCCATTCCCCTCACCTTTAGAACACTCTAGAACGTTCTCGGAAATTTCCAACGATTAAATATGCGAGTTAGTAAGTAGTGAATTGTTGAGCTCATTTGTGCTACGTATAAATGTTGTTTATTTCGGCTTTTGTGACATTCAGTGCGTGATTATAGACGCCTTATATACGACTTCTAGAGAGTGAAAAGGATCAAAGAAACATACTGTTGTCTCCTTTTAAAGCTTTACTTTGGTTCTTAAACCCCCTTTTTATGCATATTGTAATATACTACTGGACATTTCAACCTTACAGAGGAAACTATAAAATATACATAAAATACAATAGGTAAACTCGCTTTATTGGTAGGAATACAATCGTGATGCTACCTTTGGCAAGCTATTCATGGGAAATGGATTATTAAAAGTTAAGCCAGTGTAGTGGTAGCGTGTCTACCTCACGTTCAAAAGGTCCTGAGCTCGACTTTCCCATAGGGTGAGCTATCCGGATAAGATTTTTATCCCGAGAAGACGAGTGTCGAGTAACTTTAAACTCCATGGACCCCGAGATCATTTAAGCATCATTTCACCAATTTCATTCTCGTCTAATATGACTAACCAGCTACCCAAAAGCCTCCACATCTCTAGAAACCTTTCTCATATTTTTCTAGAAACATTAGATTCTTCTATCTGTTACATCTCACCAATATATCTACATCTATATTACTTTCTCTACAACTACTATGCCTATAGTAGGTAGAAAAGGTATAGTATTCCACTCAAAAACCGATGTCGGGATTACACTGGAAATCCGTGTATGTGCGTGTTTCTATGTGGGGTATGCGTTTAGTTTGTGTGTCTATGAACAGTATAGCTCAAAAAGACTGCAAAATACCAAATACCCGGTTTAAATTTCATGGGCTAGGGACTTTTCATGGTGAACACCGAATATGTTATTTAGTACCACGATCAAGAGTTCTTCATTCATAAAAAATAATGGTAAAACTAAACAAAATCTGATGTTTCCATTCACATGACTTCCTCTACATATCTGCAACAAATTATTATTAAAAAGCTAATGCTTCTTTTTACTTCATGCAAATCGAAAAAAATTATCAGAAATAGCATTATTGCTTGCTTCCATACAAGTAGTAGGGAAATGAGGGAGTAGCATAGGGTGAAGCACTAATGTCACCCTCCGTGGTGTAGTGTTTACCCTGCTAACTTCATATACCCAAGGTCGTGGATTCAAACCCGGCGGAGGAGGATGGATTTTTTTGGGCGTAAAATCCTTAGCATAGCTTTCTTCGGAAGGAAAGTAAAGCCGTTGGTCCCGTGTCGTAGATTTACGGCATGTAAAAAAACCTCAAGCAAAATCTCAGCAAAATTAAGCGGTCTTTCACGACCAATATAGAATGGGACGCTGAGAACCACAGTAGTTAAAGAGCGTCCATAAATAACACGCCATTTATTTCTGAAGTATTAATCAAAAGCTGGTTGCTATGTGACTGAAGTTCCTTTGTTTCTTTGGACAGGAGTTGACAAATTCCCATATGAGAAAAGTATAAGTTTTCTAAAGCTGAAACAAATAACAAAGAGTATTTCAAAAACGACCCACAACACGAAAAAAGTATATATCATAAATTGTGTGTTTTATAGAGCTCTATACTTTCTGTTAAGTAAGTTTTTCTCTATTTCTTGCGGTTTGCCAGTAAAATTCATCCAGAATAAAGTAGTTCTAAGAGGCAATTTCCAGAAAATTCAATATATACACTTTGTTTGTCAGGTAAATACCTTTATTGTGAGATATTTTAATCAAAATCGTTAGAGCCGTTTTCGAGAAAATCCAAATTCTCGAAAAAAAGTTCCATGTAAAGAGTATTTGGGGTGGGGGGACTTTCTTGAAAAATCTTCCTGTCGCATCCCTGGGACATACCAGATATAAATACCAAGTTTGGTATTCATCGGTCGTTTCGTTTTTGAGCTATGGTGTCCAAAGATACACATAGACACACGGGGACCTTTTTCTAAATTTTTTTTTGAATTCAGGGGGATCCTAAACATGTATTTCCGGTGAAATCTCGGTATCAAATTTTTGGGTGGAATGCAATACTTTCTCTATTCACTATGTACATAGTAAGTGTAGAGAAAGTAAAAAAAAATATGATGTGTACCATTCACATGGCTTTCTCTACATCTCTGCAAAAATTATTGTTAAATAGCTTATTCTTTCATTTACTTCATGCTAATTGAGAAAACGTAGCAGAAATAGTCTTATTACTTGCTTCCTTTAAGCAGAAACGAAATAAGGGACTACCATAGGTTAAAGTGATAGTCAAAAGCTGGTTGCTATGCGACTGAAATTCCTTTGTTTGTATGGACGGGAGTTGACAAATTCCTGTATGAGAAAAGTATAAGCTTTTTAAAGCTGAAACCAATAACAAGGAATATCACAAATACGATCAACTCTACGAAAGAAATATGTATGACATAAATTGTGTGTTTTATTGTGATCTACATTTTTTTGTGTAGTAAGTAACTCTTATGGTTTACCAATTATAAAAAATCCTTAAAATTCATCCGGAGTAAAGTAGTCTTCTGAGGATATTCCCAGAAATTCAAGATATGCATTTTATTTAGTATTTAGAGACATTTTTTTTAGGAATTTTCTTGAAACTCTTTCTTGTCGCCTTCTTGGAAGATACCAAGCTTACAATCTCTTCGTTTTTGAGCTATGCTGTCCACAGACACACGTACACACGGACCTTTTTCTAAAAATGTTTGGTTTTTTTTTTATTCAGGGGGACCCAAAACATATTTTCCGGTGAAATCTCGGTATCGAATTTGTTTGTGGAATGCAATATCTTCTCTATATACTATGTACATAGTAAGTGTAGAGAAGGTAAAAAAATAGTAATTGTGACTGTGCTGCCATCCATTCACAAATAATGAAAGCAGTAATATATTAGAAAGCACATTATACCCATATGTTTGTCACTGGGCTAGTTCCACTTTGGCACGAATCTCTGATAAGAACTTTTATTGGGCTTATATTAATTCCAACCTCAATATGTCTCTACGTTGGTAGAGCAAATAGATTGGATGACATTTTGGGTCTTGCGAAACAAAAGCAGGATGCTACGTGATGAGATGTTGAAGACCACCCACATGTCGTAAAAGAGGTATCTTACGACGCGAGTTGTTAAACCGGCATAGAATAAAATAGAATTTAAAAAATCTGATGTGTTCCATTCACATGACTTTCTCTACATCTCTGCAACAAATGAGTTTTAAGAAGCTTATACTTCTATTTACTTCATGCTAATCGACAAAACAGTAGAAATTGCCTTATTAGGAATCGATCTAAATCGATAGTCAAATCTTTTAAAAGCTTTTGAGACACGATAGAACTTCAAGCCAAACCTACCTGTGAATTTTGGTTACAGAAACTATTTGGTGTATAAAACCTACGTACGACTCTGCAAACTTCCAAGGGTAAGTATTATCCATTTAAACCAAAGGGAAATGAACACTTAAACTAACTGACTGGAATATTTAGTCCAAGGAAAATAAATACCATGATAGTTAATCTGCACACCACGTCATGTAGGAGTGTCCAACTGTTCTACACACTGCTTGTGTTTGCAGGGTTCTAACCCTGATTTAAATGTTTTACAATTAAAAGCGGTAATTGATTTTTAATGGTCCTCCCACCCCAAAGAGCTTCTCTCATAGATTTGCAACTTAGGATTCACTACTAAGGAATTAATCCTTCCCTTGTCATAACCATAGGGATAACGCAGATGGATTTGTCTGCGGCATGCATTCGGGAGGTTGCGGGTTCGATCCCCGTAGCCGGTTTACCTCACCCATGGTTTTGCCGGGGGTTTAACCGGCAGACGACTGCCCGGGTAGGTTCAGTACAAACCCCGATTTTTCCGGTCCAACACTTCTTTTTCCCGTTATTTTCTAATTATTTTTCTTTCAGGGTTGAAGGACCAGGCGCGATGTTCGGCGGGTTGCGGCTGGATGGTGGATTGCACATTATAAAAGTTCGTCACCGGGAACACTATGTCGGGACCGATCTCCAGGTTAGGGCTTCCTCTGAGGATCCACCGGGAGGCCCGCAGCCTTGTACGGTGTCGGAGGTGTTTCAAGTGTGCCTTACGGATGCTTGCGCCCATCGTCATCCGGATTTGGTCGCCCTCCAGTTTTCTACCCTTATCCGTCCCTCCCTGGGATTACATAAGAAGCAAAGGACCACAACACGTCTGTTGTTCTGCTCCAGTTATCTCTGTGTCCTTTCCTGTCCCACACCTTGTCATACAGGGAGCTGTAAGGACATAGAACAAAATGAAATAAAGAAATAAAGAGATGGATGAAACCTTGAACAGAATCTTAACGGTGATGACACTCTGATTCAGGTATGCTAATGAAATAAAAAGAAACATAACAGGTAATAACAAACAAACACTGATCCGATATCATGTCATATCATTAAAGAAGAAAGGAAAGCCGTTGGAATCTCTCTGCGATCGACCCATTTTGAGTGAACGACAGTTTTTCAATACTACACCGGCGGTGTCAGTAGGAACACAAAAAAGCAGAGCCCTTTTATTAATAATAACAAGACTGGAAACAAGACTGCGGCTTGGACAGGCTTATTTGGGATTCCTGCACCCGCTTTGTATATAATCGGCTCACAAGACCGTCTCGAGGGACGGCACCATCGCATCCACTTCACATCATGAAACAGTTATTACATTTTTAAAGCTTTTGTCCAGCTGTATGTGCAGAAACCTGGAGTATTTCCCACTACAGCTGGTCTTGTTTCGCTGTAATAAGTTTCTCCCACGAACAGCATTAGCGTAAGTGTTCTCCGGTCCTATCATAACCCAAGGAGGGAAGTTAGAAGCACAGAAAATGAGTTCATAAATAATAAGGTCAAAAAGTAATCGTATTTATCTTCTCAATTGTTTGGTTATTAATAGGTGCCACATTTCATAGGAGCAACTTTTTCTTTAAAGAAAACAACCCCACAGATTTCAAAAGCCAAAGAAGATTTACAATAAACTTGGAGGTTATGTGTCCTTTTCGCCTAATTTATTAAAATCTCATGTACACGTCTTCCTATTCTTCGAATTAATACACTTTTTACTTTCTCTACGTACTATGTACACAGTGTATAGAGAAGGTATTGTATTCCACCCTAAAATTCGATAGCGAGATTTCACCGCAAATATATGTTTTAAGACCCCCTGAATCCAAACATTTTTAGAAAAATGTAAGTGTGTGTCTGTCTGTCTGTATGTATGTGTGAATGTGTCTGTGTCTGTGGCTGTGTCTTTGGGCAGCATAGCTCAAAAATTAGAAGACCATTAAAAACTAAACTTGGTATTTAAGTTTGGTATCTTCCAACGATGCAACACGAAGATTTTCAAAAAAATACCCCCACCCCAAACTACTCTTTACTTGTAAAAAAGTTCGAAAATTTTGATTTTCTTAAAAATGACTAAATTTTTTTTATTAAAATCTCGTATATTTAAGATGTTTACTTGGCCAATAAAATTTTTTGGGAATAGCCTCTGAAGACTAATTTATTCTGGATGAATTTTACGGATTTCTGCAAATATCCTAAACCGTAAGAAATGGACAAAAACTTAACACACAGAAAATGTACAGGACATTAAAACACACAATTTATGTTCTAAACATTTTTTCCGTGGAGTTGATCGTTTTTAGTTTCAAGATTGAAAAACTTATACTTTTCTCATACCGGAATTAGTGAATTCCTATCCATAAAAACAAAGTAACTTAAGTCACATAACAACGAGCTTTTAAGTATCACTTTAACCTATGGTACTCCCTTATTTCCCTTCTACTTACATGGAAGCAAGTTATGAGACTATTTCTGCTAATTTTGTCTCAATTAGGATGAAGTAAATAGAAACCTAAGCTTTTAAACAATAATTTTTTGTAGAATGTAGAGAAAGTCATGTGAATGGAACATATCAGATTTTTTTCAGCATTAGCTTCAATCATTCTATCAGGATATATTGCTCATACATGTGTAAATTAATCTGTATCGGTATATTTGTTTAACATTCTAACAATAATTAATTTTGAAAGTTATTTCTTAATTAATTTCAACTTAAAATTAATTTAGCCTTCTTCATAGTTTCTAGGAAAACGAGTCATAGACGCTAGAAAATGTCATTTACGGAACATTTGTTTAAGGAAACATTGGGAAAACAAAAGCATATTTATTTGCAAAGGAAGGGACTAAAAGAACCTGAGTTACCTACAGTAGTACCAATTTTTAAAGCAAAATCCCCTCTAAATGCTGGTATAAAGTTAACTCTCTCTACTCTAAAATGAATTGTTCTGTGTAAAGAAGCGAGACTTTTACAGTAGTAAACAAATTAGATGAATATGATGCTCTAAATTATAGTTTTAAAAATGTGATGCACTCCATTCACATGACTCTCTCTACTTATTCTGCCGCAAGCTATTTTAGAAAAGCTTACTCTTCTATCTACTTCGTCGTAATCGAGGTACACATTATCAAAAATGGTCATCTTACTTAGTGTCTTGTAGATAGAAGGTGAATAAAGGAATACATTAGCCTTAAGCGATAGTCAAATGTTTTAACATCTGATGGTTATTTGATTGAAATACGGTTATTTATGCATGGCCAGCAGCAAAATAAAAGAAAATAGAATAACCACTTACCATGTGAGAGAATTTTAAGTACTTAAAATTGAAACCAATAATAAGGAATATCTCGAAAATTGATAACTACAAACAAAGATGCATTTGACATAAGCTGTTTGTCTTAATAGGATCTACATTTTTTCGTGTAGTAAAATTTCAATTTCTCTGACGGTTTATCTATGCAAAATTACTTAATAATGAACAGGATCTTAGGCTATTCCCAGAAAATTCGAGATTTAGCATAAAAATGTCTTAAATCATTTCATTTGTCATAAAAATATTTTAAATATGCCTATGATATTTTTATTAAAATCATTAGAGCATTTTTGAGAAAATTAACATTTTCGAAGTGTTCCATATAAAGAATTGTTTGGGTGAGGGAAACCCTTTGTGTCACGTTCTTGGAAGCTCCTGCACGTATCGAGATTGGTGTTTAAGCCCTTTTAATATGTGAGCTGTGCTGTTCTTAGACACCCGCGTCCTCTCGAGCTCGAGGTCGCAGACATAAACTTTTTTTCTAAAAATGCTATTTTTTGCTTCACATACAGGAAATCTTGGTATTGAATTTTTGGGTGGACTATAGTACCTGAACTACCTACCATGTACACTGTACATAAATAATAAAAGGTTGGTACCTGCAGCGATAAACTGGATATTAAATTAAACGGGAACTCTCTGTTAATAAGGTTGTAGAAACAGCTACAGATATAAATTTTACTTTCTCTAGCCCGCATGTACTATATATATTGGATAGAGAAGGTGGTGTATTCCACTCAAAAATTCGATATCGAGATTTCACACGAAATATATGTTTTAGGGTCCCCTAAGTCCCAAATAGGCATTTTTAGAAAAAGGCATGAGTGCGTCAGCTTAGCTCAAAAACGAAAAGACCATGGTATTTCGGTGTGGTATCTTCCAAGGATGTGACATAAAGATTTTTTGAAGAAAATCCTTCCACCACAAACTACCCTTTACATGGAAAAATGTTCGAAAATGTTGAATTTCTCAAAAATGGTTCTAATGATTTTGATTAAAATCCCGTATATTTGGGATATTTACATCCCAAATAAAATATATATCTTGAATTTTCTGGGAATAGCCTCTGAACACCTTTTAATTCTGGATGAATTTCTTCGAATTTGTTTAACTGCTGAACTATAAGAGATAGACAACTAACTTTACAAATAATATAGATCTCGTCAATACACGAAATTTATGTCCTTTACGTTTTTGTTGTGGAGTGTTACTGAGATATTCCTTGTTATGGGCTTCAATTGTCAAGTATTTATACTTTTCTCAGACAGGAAGTGTCCGTTTTTATTTTGTTCTACACCTGGCCAAGCAAAGAAGCAATATGCAATGACAATCGCATAACTACAGCTTTAAAACAATTGACTATCGCTTTAGCATAGCGTATTCCTTTAGTTCCCTTCTATTTATAAGCAACTAAGTAATAAGAACATCTGCTAATGTTTATCTCGATTAGCATGGCGTAGAAAGAAGAATACTCTTTTGAAAGATGTTTATTTGTAGAGCAGCTAGAGAAAGTAATATGAGTGTAGCACATAAGATTTTTTGATAATTTTCTCCAATAAGTCTCACCGTAAGAACACAAAATTGTACGGCATGTTAGTATATTAATATAATAATCAAGTGCGCTTGAGAACAAACCAAATAAAAAGTACAAGCAAGTTTATGTGAGCAGCAAAACAACGTGTCACTGTCCAAAGAGCCGAGCAGAAAGAGAATTTTCGTACCACCCGTAAGGTTTTGTGCTTCTTGATGGGACATGTGAAATGTGGAACGTAGAAATTGTGGAAATAAAATGAACGTCAGAAATGATGACAAGGAAATATGCTCTACAATAAGGGATGTTGACAAGGTCACGAAAATGGTGGCTGAGTATCAAGAGAGGAAGATTACACCGCGTCTTCCGTTTTCTTGAAGATTCTGAAGCCAAATAAAGAAGAAGTAGTACCTGCTGCGAATACATTCAGCCCGTTCATGAATATGATGAGCATCTTTAGAAAACCTCTAAGTTGTGTGAAAGAAAGTAAATGCATTTATTTTGTTTTTTTCATTTAAATTGTTTTTTTAAACCAGTCCTTGTTTTTAAAACAGAGATGTATCCTTCCGCGCTGCATTACCTTCCCCTATTTACATAATACTCAATAGTGATCAGCTTTGTTTGGTGCCAAACGCAAGGATAGCCGATAAAAGCTATACAAGCACTCTGTCATGATGGATGTACTCGCTATAGCCACCCTCAGAGGCAGATTTGAAGTGGAGGAGCCAAAGATAACAATTTACATGCATTTTAGATGTATTAACTCTCTTATTAATGTATTTAATTTATACAGTGAGAGCATGTAAATTAACAATTCTCTTGCAATATATTTAAACAAATGATGATGTTAAATTAGGAACTAATTTTTTTCCGCACAACTGCCTATTCCACAAGGGCAGCCAGTGATAAGTGACCATTAAGATAAATTAACTAATGTTTAAACTTTTAAAATCATCCTTAATTAAATTGACCCTTAATTGACATTTCTAATAATGCTTTAGTAGATTTACCAACACCATCAAACATTTCATCATGTTGGCTCTCTGTTTTTGTTTTTGTTTTTGCTTTGTTTTTTGGAAGTGTTTAACGCCCGCTTTAACTACTAATGGCACCGCAGGCGGTGACACTGATGATACATGAATGATGATGGAGCACCGGTGGAATGCGATGGCGGGGGAAACCGGAGTACCCGGAGAAAACCCACCCCAACTCCGCTTTGTCCATCACAAATCTCACATGCGGTCGCTTGGGATCGAACCCCGGCCGTCTAGGTGAGAGGCTAGTGGTCTAACCACTCGGCCACTGGCTCTCTGTTAGGTTTATGTTTGACATAGGACGTTTTGTAGAATAAACCTTAATATTCTACTAATTATATCTGGGCAGTTCCAGCTGTAGCTGGGTTTTTAGGCCTAGAAAGGTTAGGGACTTCCGCACGTCTCTTTGGTCTATCTTCCTGCGGCGTGTAGCCACCCAGGAAATATAAGCGTATTCTCTGTTATTAACACAATTATCAGTTAGGATCGGAGCTTGGGACCCGATGTTTCTTGCAAATTAACTGGTTTTTAACGACGCTGTCAATTGCCAGCGAACTACGAATTTTCTGTTGCGGATCTCAAGTTTGTTTCCAAATTTTAAATACATATTAAATGTCATTTTTATCCAATTTGTTCGTGAAGAGAAAGGAGCTGGGCAATTCATGCATTTACGTGGTAGACGTAAGCCTGAAAAGTAATAAATTAATATCCAGATTGCGAACTTTCTCAGGTCCAGATATTTTTCTTATTCCAGTTAGCTATTATAACATAATTTTGGAAGCTCTTTGGTCCATTTTTTGCGTGTTACTTTTGCCATACTATCTCCATTTTTTCACCTGTTGTTTAATAGGAAAAAATATTTAACTCTGTCACCTAATTATCTGCCTTATTGACTCTACCTAAATCTTTTTCATGTCAGTGCGTATTTCATAGCCATACCTAAAAAGCTGGTTCATCAATTTCTTTTCAAAAGGTTACAGTTAACTAATACTCCTGATTTTTGTATTAGCTTTGAATGGCAATAAAAAGTTCGTTTCCTAAACTTAAATTTCACTATAACTATTTATTATATCCTAAATAATTAGTATTCTTTTTGTATTATTTGTAGATATTTCAAAGGCATATTTCTCTTCTTATTTCTAATTAATAAGCTTTCTTTCAGCATTAGCATCAATCGCTGTATTGTCTGCCAATTGTTCATATTTACGTCACTTAATGCGAGGTCGTATTTTCTTCCATTGTTTGACAGCACAAATACTAGTTCCTTTTAAAAGTAATGCCTTAATTCTGAATTTATTTTTGTTTATATACACTAATGTAATATTTTACTTGCATGAAACATAAACACCAAATTTTCCAAATTAGTCATATGTTTAACCTGGACAAGACTTTTCTATTGGAAGCAGTGATGGAACTCCGACTAGGTTGTGTAGTATTTTAAATCCTGAAGATTTATTTCACGGGAAAACTAGAAATCATGACTTGTGTCCAGAAAGGAGGTTTAATTGGAAGTACTGAGCTAAAATCTGAGCTAGGTGTGGAGTAATAGATACAATCAGGCATCAAATATATTAGATTCCTGTGGCTTAGACAGGAACCATGGTTAGTGATAAAAATTACTGACGAAAATGGTAGAGGAATCTATATGTGAGGAGGAAGAGTTGTGGGTGAAAAACATGGCAATATATAGTGTATAAAGGAATGGACATAAAAATGTACTCTTGATTCTTTACCAGCTCCAATGGACAGTTTATGGTATGTTGGGCACTACTGGCAGGCTGAGAAGATAGGGAGGGGATAGGAAAACTTCTGCTTATGACGAGGTCTGAGAAGGTTGATAGTGAAGGGGAGGGAAAGAGTTTAACATAATACATAAACATCATCACCAAGACTATTCTGTGATCTATAACATCACGTAGAGCCACTCATTCATTCAGCAACTGTGTTTTTCGGAACCTAATTGCCTTCACTAATCTGATCTCTCCTACTGCTTCGCCAACGCTAATGACTCCCACATAGTAACATAATTCTAACGTGTGCTCTTTAAAATTTATACTTCAGTTTTAATATTTGAAATTATTTATCGTAATTAGTTCTATATTTCTCCGTTCTTTCTCAAAAAATAAAATTTAACTTAATTCAGGTTCATGGATTTTACAGATGAAACAGCTACAGATACTTGAGTTTATATTGGAAGGCCAACAACTCTTGTATGATCAGTAATCGGGAAATGATTGGGAAACTCTAGTTTTTCTTTGGAAGGGGGCAATTATTAATTATAAATATGTGAGTTTTCTTTTGCATTAAAATACAATTTGTTGATATAATCAGTATTTTAAAAGTATTTAGTGGACAAAAAGTTGCTAATGTTCATATGACATACTTATAAAATGGTTTTCATTAGTTAATACTATAGTCCTCTTGAATGTTGTAAAACAAGAGAAATGCAAGAAATGTTTAAAAACAGTAAAACATTACAATAAAAACTACATAATTCTACAGTTCTGAGCAAATCCTGTAATATGTGTCGAAAATTAGCCTGTGCCCGACAAGTACTTATCAATGTAAACTCAGAGACAACCCCTACACCCCGCAGGACCATTCCCGAGTCCTTCCCTGCACAGAATATAACAGCATGTCTTGAGTATTTGTATGTATTGAGTACTCTGGACTTTCCCACACAAAACCCGTCTTAGTACTTGGAATTTTCAAAACCTGATAATCGCACTGCATATATAAGTTTTAAAAGGGTCTACAATTTGGGTGACAACACTAAAAGGCACATGTTCTGGTCGTTAGCATTTACTAAGACATAATTGTACGGAGGCATAATTTTCTTTCGCGAGAAACTGGACCTCTTGAGAAACACTTGCAGAGTTA
Organism: Hymenopus coronatus; assembly: GCA_030762935.1. Lineage (NCBI taxonomy): Eukaryota > Metazoa > Arthropoda > Insecta > Mantodea > Hymenopodidae > Hymenopus > Hymenopus coronatus. The sequence goes on along the minus strand of CM060888.1, from coordinate 112,410,280 downwards.
CATCATCCATACCACCGATTCAGGAGATCCAAAACATAGCATCATAAATAAAAGTCAAAGCGTAATTAATTCATGAGAACTCGCAAGTTTAGCGGCTTTCATTTATATTTAAATGAGTAGAAGTGTCCAAAACTCCACAACCTAATTTACAGCTCAGCGTCAGGACAGTCCATATATCATCACCTACAGCCGAAATTTGAATACGTCTGAGGGAAAGCGGCCAAGCGAAAAGATGTCGAGGAGACTTTCTAAATATGAAATTATATCAGGTTGTCTTGTTTTACAAGCAAGTTATGTCGGTTTTAGTTTTTCTTGAAGCCTACTTCGTCTTAACCCTATATTGCATGGCAACAAAGATGATTGTCAAAGGTTTTAGTGTTTTAGTGGAAGTTTTTTATAATTTCGTAATACACTAACCTTCAACAATATAATTAGGCAATTTATAGCTATTTTATATTGTAAAAATGTTAATATTTTTGCAATAAGCTGTATTGTTTTTTAAATAATTAAGAGCAAAAAAACCATTCATACAAGCCTTCAATTAAAAGACTAATGATTATGCTACCTTCAATATACCGCGGCAATTGTAGTCAAATGTAACCCCGCCAGCATCCAAGAGTGCTATCACACCTTTCATTTTACTTGGGCCGTCCCCACCATTTACCACAGGCATGCACAGGGTTGCTCGTACTCGAACTCGAGACGTTCGAATATAGGCCTTAACATTGCGGGAAACATCAGGTACGACGCAGATTATTCTTTCCCGGACACTTTGTACCTGGAAAGATTCCTTGGTTCTTAAACGCATCTCTGTACGTTTAAATATATAGGCAAAAAGTAGAGAGGTCTTGTAAAAAAGTTGAGAATACGGGTCTCAGGTGCATTGCGGTGCGTTTCCCCATAGATTATCACATATGTGTATTCTTCGGCCGCGCCGTGGCCGAGTGGTCAGATCACTCGCCTCTCACCTAGACGGCCCGGGTTCGATCCCAAGCGACCGCATGTGAGATTTGTGGTGGACGAAGCGGCGCTGGGGCGGATTTTCTCCGGGTTCTCTGGTTTCCCCCGCATTTCTGCCAGCGCATTCCACCGGTGCTCCATCTTCATTCATGTATCATCCGGGTTACCGCCTGCGGTGCCATAAGTAGTTAAAGCACTACAAAAAAAAATGTATGTCAGTACAGTTGTTACTTGTGTGACTGAAAGACCTGACTCGAACTACAGACAGACGGTCACGTGACCTTATGAGAGCAAGACCAGGAGGTAAACAACGCACATAGCAACACTGCTCAGTGAAGGTTCGCTGATACGTGCACTTTTCCTTTACACGAACACACACAGGACTTTTTCTAAAAACCTTTTTCAGGAGCCTGAAACATTTATTTTCGATGAAATCTCTATATCGAGGATACGGTGGAGTTTAATATCCTCTGTACCAACTATACATATGGTAAGCTTTGCATTTGTGGCAGACCTATTTCCGATCACTATTAAAATAACTTAAGGAAATGTTATGTTTTATATAATTGTAAGGAATTGTATTTTTTATTCACATGTACCGTAAAATTGGAGCCACTCATATAGAATTTCTCAAATGATGCAACAATTTTAAAATTCAGTGATGTTTCTGATTGTAACTTGATTGAAAGTAAACTTTCAAATACATTCAGAACTGTGGAAGAAAAACTAAATAAATTTTAATGAGAAAAATGTAAATTATATTAACTCATTTGAAAGAGAGGTCTATTTTTAATATCTAAAAGTTTTAAATTTAAATTCAGAAATTTTCAAACTTAATTTGAAATAATTACTAATCAGAATTCCACTTAAGTCCGCGTGTCATTGCTTTACTTTTGAATAAATCTTAGGGCATTTTTTCTTGATACTGCTAAAAGAAGGAAGGTTCTAAGGAATATGCCCACCAGTGAAAAATTATTGCACTAAGAGATTCAAATAAGGGAAAAATAAACAAGCTATGGCTGCTTAAAGAAAAGCAAAGACGAATTCAAAAGGAGGTTATGAAATCCATATCATAAAATGACAACTGCAGTATCAAACATTTTACAAAAATTAAAAGACTAAACGTTTATTGTTTACCTCCATTACTGAAGATATTGCTTTGGATTTCTTGAAGAATCAAAAGTCGTTATGGAACTTCTGTGCACTGAGGCACCCTGTATAGACATGTAGGGACAGTTGGTGGTACCGGAAATGTAATCAATTTCTGCTGTAAGCGATGAAGGAAGGGGGAGGAGTAGAGTGAATTATATCACCAGCTCTACCTAACATCTGGATGTATAGCCCGTAATAATAATTGCTGCTGACAAAACAACTTCTATCTGTTGTTCCAGCACTCAGCTGTACTTGCTACTACTTCACGGGGATGTGCGTGCTGCAATACAGCCAGCGTGTTTCTGGTTTGATTCGTCTTTCGGGCTTAAACAATGATATATGTGCTTTGTCAACTGATTTCATAATGGCCTTTCATTGTTCGTAATGTATCTGGTTTACATAAGAAAATAATGAGAATTTTATATACATACAAAACTTATTAGTTTACATTACTGTGGGCCAAGGTCAAGAAAATACACCGACTAATTACAACCATAGAAATACAATTTTGAGAGCAGGATGCTGGGCATTTTATTTTTCATTGAAACAATAACTATAATTCCCCATATTTATAAGCTGCTAACAAGCAAAAAGTAAACCAGACAAATTACAAATGGATTACCTAAAAAAAAATCTGATTTGATCCATTCACATGACTTTCTCTATATCTCTGCAGCATTTATTATTAATAAGCTATGCTTCGATTTACTTCATGCTAATTGAGAAAAAATTAACTGAAATAGTCTCATTACTTACTTCCTTGTAAGTAGAAGAGAAATAAGTTCCTTTGTTTGTATTGACAGCAGTTGACAAATTCCCGCATGAGAAAGCTGAAACCAATAACAAGGAATATCTCAGAAACGATCAACTCCACGATAAAAATGTATGTAACATAAATTGTGTGTTTTAAGGAGATCTACTTTTTTTGTGTGGTAAGTATTTTCACATCTCTTACGGTTTAGCAGTTATGCAAAATTCTGTAAGTTTCATCCAGAGTAAAGTAGTCTTCAGAGGCTCTTCCCAGAAAATTGAAGATATACATTTTATTTGTCATATAGATATCTTTAATATACCATATTTTAATCAAAATCGTTAGAACCATTTTTGAGAAAGTCAAACTTTTCGAAAAAAGTTCCATGTTAACAGTAATTAGGGATGGGGAATTTTCTTGAAAATCTATGTGTTGGATCCTTGGAAGATACCAAACTTAAATACCAATTTTGGTATTAAACGGTCTTTTCGTTTTTGAGCTATGAAATCTACAAAGGTACATACATGGACCTTTTTTTAAAAATGCTGTTTTTGGATTCAGAGGGACCCAAAACATGTATTTCCGATGAAATATTGATATCGAATTTTTGGGTGCATTACAATGCCTTCTCTATACACTAAGTACATAGCATAGAATAAAATTGAAACTCTACAGCAAAGATAATGTAATATCGACAGTTTGCATTAGTGTGGCAATTAAAAAAAAATTTGATAGGTGCAAAATGACTGTTGAGTGATATAATATTGACAGATAATAAATAATTTATAGCAATGGAATAGAGACCGTAAATAGCGTTCAAGACACATATACAGCGAGACAATTTAAACTGACCATTAATTATCTTATTACCGTTATCGAGAAGCTGATACTCATAGGCTGGAGTACACTTTGCTTATAAAATTATTCAGAGCATAAAGTATTTTCAATCCAAAATTCAGGAAATATAGGTTTAAACATATAGAAATTAAAGAAAATAATGGTAAAAACCACTTTTTCTTAATCTAATCTACAGCTTTTCCAAATTGCAGTACACTTTGTTGGAATAGGTAATCGAAATGAAATGAGGAAGGGTAAATTACCTTTACATTACGCAGGATCACTTGCTTTGGTGTCACTTATTTTGTTTAACGCCACTCTGGTATACTGCTCCATTCCGTATATTATGAGAAAAATGTATTTCGTGTACTAACATTTAGTTTTCATTGTTGCATCGACAAAACCAACGCATTATTTGTATCCTTATCCCAGTACTGCTATAGTATTAAATGTTTCTAATAAGAAGTATAATTCTCTGTAATACATTACCATACAAGTATCCACAATGTACATAGTAGATAGAGAAGGTGTATTCCACCCGAAAAATGCAATACCAGGATTTCACCGGAAAAAGGCGCTTTGAGAACCCCCCTGAATCTAAAAAACATTTTTAGAAAAAGGTCCATGCGTCAAGTATGTGTGTATGTATGATATGTATGTATGTGTGTGTGTGTGTCTGTGGACAGCATAGCCCAAAACCGAAAAGTCGGAAGACCTCTTCATTCTGTATGACTTTTGTGTAAGTGGTAAACCGATAGAGATGGGTAGAAACCAACTAAACAAAAAATATCTCGTTAATGCTTACAATTTGTCATCTACATTTTTCCTAGAGTTTTCTGCTTGCTAAACATTCCTTATTAGTTTCAATTTTAAATTACCGAAGCTTTTCTCAAACGGAAACTCATCTTTCGTTTCACATCTCTTTTTTTTTTTCATTCCTAGGCATGCAAAGAAAATCGAATTATTTCACATATCAATAGCTTTTAATATTTTCACTATTGCTTTCGCCTAGCGTATTCTTTTATTTGGTTCTACTTACAAAGAAGCACGTAATAAGACAATTTGTCAATGTTTATCTTGATAGTGTAGATAAAAGAATAATCTTTTGCAAGAATAATTTGTTTGTAGAATAGGTAGAAAAGGTCATGTGGTTACCCTTCAGCAAAAAGTGATTAATTGGTGACAAACGATACAAACAACAACAATAGATATTATCAATTTTGTCAGTGACAAACAAGAGTAATGAATGATTGAATTTAAAATACACATATTTGTATGCTATCAGGAAATCAGAAAAAGGAATAGTAGCTTTTAAAAGCTAAATGTAGAAGACATGGAAATAATAAAATGGGCGTAAAATAAATAATGGACTCCGTTTACAAAGACTAGCCGAAGGAACAGCAATGCTGAGCTGATGAGGAAGAGAATCATTAATTAGCTGCAGCATTAGATGAGAGAAAACTACTTATTTCTAATGCTACATTAGAAAGAATTTTAATGAAAAAAATATGAGAGACAAAATTAAACTATGTCATATGTCTGGACGAAAACGAAAGAGTGAAAGAAGAAAGATAAACAACAATGAAAACCATTATTGGTTAGAAAAATCCCCATTAATCCAAAACCTGTAGAAAAAGTCTGTGTTACACTCACATGACTTTTTCTAGATCCTCTACAAACAAACTTCTTACAAAAGGTTGTGCTTATTTCTACACAACTCGAGATAAACATCAGAGGAATGTTCTTATTACTTACTTCCTTATAAGTAGAAGGGAACTATGAAAACGCACTAGGCTAAAGTGGTAGCCAAACTTTTAAAAGCTGTCGTTATGTGATTGCCATTGTATATCGCTTCTATGCTTGGCTAGGAGCAGAAGAAAACACTACCTGTCTGAGAAAAGTGTAAGTACTTCACAATTGAAACTAATAACAAGGAATATCTCGGAAACGGTGACCTCTACAAAAAACGTAATTGTGCATTTTGACGAGATCTACATTATTTGAACAAGTTTTTGTCAATTTCTCGCAGTTAAGTAAAATTCAGAAGCTATTCCTAGAAAATTCAAGATATACATTTTATTTGGGGCGTAAGTAGTTTTAATAAACAGGATTTGAATCAGAATCAACATTATCGAAAATTTGTTCATGCCAAAGGTAGTTTGTGGTGGGAGGATTTTCTTGAAAATCTTCGTGTCTCATCCTTGGAAGATACTAAACCTAAATACCAAGTTTAATAATCATTTTTAGCCATGCTGACAACGGATACACACACGGACGTTTTTCTAAAAATGCTTTTTTCGGACTGAGAGGCCAAATTCCGGTGAAATCTCGACATTCAATTTTTGGGTGGGATACAATACCTTCTCTATCCGCTATATAAATAGTACATCCGGGCTAGAGAAAGTAAAAATGTTTTCTTAATTAAGAGGACTCTCTTTACGTAGTTTAATATACTCACAATCTCTTTCTCTCACTCTCTCCTCTCTCTCTCTCTCTCTCTCTCTGTCTCTCCGTGGCAGAACAGCCCGACCATTGCGTCCCCCACCTCTGCCCATGACAGACATCATGAATGGGGTGCAGTACTCGAGGGTAGGATGTAGTGGGCACCCCGATTCCGTCCCAGCCGGTTAATGCGCTCTCCGCAACCTGAAGCGCTACGTTTTTCTCAAATAACTCCTCAATTTTGGTCTCCTCAGGGACTTCACGAAGCTAAGTGCACCCCGGACCAGGTATCTTAGCAAGAGAAAATCCCAACCCCAATACCGGGAATCGAAGCCGGGCCTCCAGCTTGGTAAGCAGTCGCGCTAAGGAGACGACCTCCTCTCAGGTATAGGACCTCGATTATTTTTATAACTGAGGAATGTGAGCGAAAGCCATCCTGTAAATGCAGTGATGTTCAAGCTTTCTACACCAATAAAAAGTGTTGCCTATTTATTGAAGTATATTACTATCTGCACATCTGATATTTGCAAATAGAACTACCTACTTACCATTAGGGAAGGATAGGGCAAGTGTGCTGCTGCATGATAGTTGAGTTTCAGTTTGAGAAATACGTTATATACAGCATCTTGAAAGCCTACGTTAAAATATTTTGTTATTGTTTATGATTTTATAAAATATAAAAATATATCAGGGAATTAGCGGGGTAAATGCGACACTCTTTGGGTCAAGAAAACATGATGTACAATTTTAGAAAAAAACTGTAATCACTTTTATTTTAAACTCCATGGCACGACAGCTCACAAGCAACCTTGGCCTACCGCCCGGCCGCTGCGTCCGCCGTCTCGATCCATGACAGACGTCATGGAGGGTGAGACGTGGTCAGGGCCTCGAACCGCCCCCCGGACGGTTAATGCGGTCCTCATGACCTGGAGCCACTACTTCTCCATAAGTATCTCCTCAATTGGCCCCCCAAGGACCACCCCGGACCAGGTCTCCCAGCGGGGGAAAATTCCCCTAGCCGGTACCGGGAATCGAACCCAGGCTCCCACATGGTAAGCAGTTTATAAAATTATAATACATCTTAAACTTAATTCAGTAAAATGTAAGAGCTATTGATCATTTATAAATAAAATATTAACTAAAACACATAATTCAACTTCACACATATCATATAGTTCAATAGAATTTCAGCTGGGTTCATATAACAAGCCTGCTGGCAAGTATTGAAAAGTATTTTTGGGCTGTTGTAGTTGAGCACAGTCATTGTGATCTATTAAACCAGGTTTTATCTAGTTTAACGCTGTTAGAGCATAATCTTGTATCCACTTAATTCTACAACTTTCGTTTTATAGCATTTGGGCCAAAGATACGGTAAAATCTTATTAAGTAAGTGAGCTGTGCATCCAAGCTGTTCGTGAGAGTTTCGCTGCCACTTTCAACTTCTGTGTCCTCTGCTCATGCAACTAACACCCGAGTTTAGATAAAATAGATTCAGAAACCTCCAGGTAAACTGTAATTTGTTAGTAGTCCTGAAAATATAGTCCAACGCGTTTGGTCAGACATTCTCTGTGATACAATGTAGTTCAGTATACAACGAATACTGACTAAAACATTTAAAATGTTAACCATACAAGTTGCAATTTTTGCCTAAATTAAATCATAAGGGCATAAGTGTAATTTTTGTTAATGTTTTTTAACAAAATCGAATATGACGAAGATATTATTTCCTAAATAAGGATGTCAATGAAACCCACTTCCATTGAAACGGCTTCGTAAATAAAAGAATTTGTTATTGAATGGCTAGAGTCAGACTGAAGAATTCAATGCCATGGCCGGAATTTGAACCACGGATCTCCCGATCTCTAGCGGTTGCTCTACCACTGAGCTACCATGATAACATGCCGGCATAGCATTGAACCTCTCAACTGACTCGCATGTTTCCCGCTAAACCAGAAGGTGACTTAGAATTTTGTAAGTACTTTAAGTCCCATGATTCATAGTATAATCAAATATTATGGTCAATTGGTATTGATTTAATTGTTTTTTCACACAAGACGTGTGTAGGACAGTCTGACTCTGTCCTTGTGTGAAAAAACAAGTAAATCAAAAGAATTTGTAGTATTATGCACAGGAAAGACCACGAAAACTTCACTTCGGAAAAGGTAACGATTTTGCGTGCCCTCTCTTCTAAAGGGGCATATTTCTTTGAGGTTAGCGTCGCTCTCTGTGGTGTAATGGTTACCATGCTAACTTCATATATCCAAAGTCGCGGGTTCAAAACCGGAGGAGAACGAGAGATTTGTTTCGGAGGTAAAAATACTTAGTATGGCTTCCTCCGGAAGGAAAATAGAGCCGTTGGTCCTATAAAAAAATCTCAAGCATTATAAAGAGGTCTCTGAGCAAAAGTAAGCGGTCTTTCACGCCCAGTATAGAATGGGACGCTTAGAACCACAGCAGTTAAAGAGCGTCCATAAAACTCCAGTTCTATTTGAGGTTAGCAATGATAGTGTGGAAACTGTGAGTGCAGCTTGTTATGTCACAGTGATACAAAACTTCTTACGTGACAAATTGAGAATAAGTATTTTTGTATCAACAGAAAGACTCGATTTCAACAGGACTTTGCAATAGCACATACCACATGCATATCTATTGCGGAATTGTGAAATTGTTTGAAAATCAACTCATAATAATTTATTTCAGCATTTGGCACACATAAAATACAATAGATTTCGTCAGCAAGTCATTAAAATGCATCTATATTTAAATACTCTTGTATGTTGTAAAACTTAAGTCGCTTAATTCTGTTTCAACACTAACTTTAAAAGAAATTGCATTTTCAGTTTGTCTTATATTTAAAGGTAGTTTATTATATAATTCCACTCCAAGATAAAGATGAGTGTTAAGAGATTTCTGTAACCGTAACTTAGGAGGTATCATATTACTTTTACCCCTTGTATCATGTTCATATATGTCAGAGAAGAGTAAAGTATCGAGAAATGGTAACATTCCTTGGCTTCCACGACCCCCGGACTTAACAGCATGTAATTTATCTTTAGGGGGTACTTAAAAATAAAGTATACAGAAACAAACCGCAAAACATTTAAGAGCTGAACACAGAAATTCGTGAAGAAATTGGAAACATTACACATGTTGCACGGAGGCATGAGAAATTACAAAGCGCGATTTCAAGAATGTCTGTGTAGTAAAGCATGAAATTTTCAAGAAGTAATGATTATATGCAAATAGTATACTATGTTTTATATTTTAATATAACGATAGTTAATATAATAGAATATCTGAAATTTCCTTTCAGTATTTCAAAAAGTCCCGTTTCAGTATTTTTTTTTTATTTCAAAAAGTTATACCTATAGTTTCGGACGTATCTGCAATAAAAATATCAGTATGACCAAACTATCGGTTTTTGAACGCCACAGTTTTATTATTTTGTCAAAATGTGGACTTTAAAGTGTCAAATTGGATATAATTTTCAAGGGCTATATGTAAACATCTTTGTAAAATGAATTTTTTGTTAGGTATAACAGATAATTAAAGTAGCAGGTGCCATCTAAACCTTATCCTAAGTAACGTTGTCCCGTATTTATGAACTGTCGTGTTCCTAGCCACCTTTCAGTGGTTGTCATAGATTTGGCTCTTATGCGATACAAACTACTTATTTATTTAGCATAATTATTTATCTTCATGTATTTGAAGAGAATTATCTAATATGTATTTTCATGATGGTATAAATTAAGTATATTATGTTTAAATTAATGTTTCTTATCAGCAAATAGGAAGGAGGGTTCTTCAAATTAAAACCTGTCTCAAAGGACGACCTACCTCTCAGCGCAGGTGCACATACCTATCATTAAACAGTGTTTATTTTATCGCTTGACTTTACTTGCAGAGGTCTTGTTTTTCATGCCATTCAAAGTTATGGCTAATTGGAAGCAAAGGGAACACCTCAGCGGGGCAACGCTAAATACTGGAGGATGATTCAAGTCACACTGCATAAAGTTAAATGTTAGATATTCATAACAATCATTTACTTGATAACAAATTATCTAAATAAGAATTGAATATCATATCGTTCTTTAAATATGATTTTAGAAATAGAGAATAGCTATGACCACTATTATACTTTTAGTTCAATATACTGACCGGTGAAAGTTGTAGATACTTTAATCGCATTATTTTATGTTTTTATTAGGATAGAAAAGACTACTCTGAATATACTAGCATAAGCAGATATTTTAGTGATAATACAGAATATAATCTATACAAACAGCTACCTATGTACTTCATCAGATTTGCAAAGGATACAATTTTAAAATCTTCTCTATAAAATCAGATCCAGGGAATTCACTCAGTCAGAATAGAGATTGTTATAAATAATAACATTCTAGAACAGGTTCAACATTTTAATTACTTAGTATATTTTATATAATTACGGCAGAAATATGCAAAATAAGTTAGGAAGATACCAGGCAATGTGCGGTACTGTCCGAAGACTATTGTAAACAACACGGATTGATACACATGAAGATATACAAGCTCATGGCTGTGCCGGTTCTTCTTTATGGTAGCGAATCCTCAACAATTAGACAGAAGTACCACAGCCATATACAATCTACGGAAATGAAATTTCTTAGGTCATTACCAGAGCTAGGAAATTCGTAACTTTCGCCGTCCCGTCACATAGGTTGCGACAGAACATCTCGCCGAATCAAAACAAGTCATTGATAAGGGAGAATGGTGAAGAGGTAAGCAAACCTGTTGTCAAGTAAACAGTACTGCTTCCATAAAACAAAAATGACTTATTAAACATTCATATAAGCACCTATTTAGATAATTAATTATGTACAACATACAAATAGTTACATATATGTCTGACTCTGATTGATTTCTTTCTTTACATATGTTCATTATGAAAACTCCCAAGCAATTATAACACGGATTGTAATATTTACTGATCGAATAGGAAATAATATCGAAATAATAAAGTTAATTATCCTCAGATTCTTACTAGGTAAAAACGAAAGCAGGATTTAAACTAAATTTTTACTCATCTATAGCCGTATTACTGAAAACTATGTGTGCTTCTGAAGCCTTTCAAATGAAAACCTCATTCTACATCCGACAAACAAGATTTGTAATGCGAAAAAGTTCGTTCCACTTCGCAGTATATCTAAGCAAATTGCATTTGCTGGGGTCTAAAAGTACAGTTGTATATGATACATCACACTGAACCCTGTGTTCTTTTCAATTACACTTTTCATTTTGATTTTTGTTTCAGGTAGGATGCTCGTGGATTAGTAGATCCGTCTTGACAGTTCTTCTAAATGCCGCACAGATTTACTTCAGCTCTATAACTCTGGACTATAACAGTGTAACAGTTGTGGGTCACTCTTTGAACTAATTTACAATCAATAGTATGTTTCTGTGAAGCTGTTGTGTTACAAGACACTTGACAGTTGTATACTAGAATTGCCATCGATCTCTAAATAGGCACACGAATAAGTACACTGCTAAAAAATGTATTACAAATTTACTAAAAAAATTGATTTTGCTCACATTTGAGCAGAACAAAGATGTTATTTGAACGCCTTTCTTGATACCCACGTGGTTCTGTGTTATGCAGAGATGGCTGTTTTGCAGTAATGGGTTGCACTCTACATTGACCTTTTCTCGTGCAAGTAATGCCGCATGGTATTGCCAAACCTGGCCCTTTTACTTTGCATAAGGAAATCGGCACAAATACGAACTTCCTAACTCTGGTCATTACTGGGACACATGCGAGTGGATAGAATCAGAAACCAGAACATACAAATCGATTATAAATATTTTCAAGCTTGCCTGGGTAGTGTGGTGGTAGCATGTCTGCTTCACGTTCAGCAAGTCGTGAGTTCGAATCTCCTTAGGGTGAATTACCCGGATAAGGATTTTTTGGGGGTTTTCCCTTATTCTGAGAAAACTAATGTCGAGTAGCTCTAAGGTCTATGCTCCCCGAGACCATTTGAGCATCATTTCACCAATTTCATTCATCGTCCGATATCACCAACTAGGTTAAAGGACGTTAAACTAAAACGAAAAGTGTCAATAAGGGGAAAAATTGAGAAGCAAAGGCATACTTGGAAGGGCCACTTACACAGAATGAATAATATAAGAATTCCGAAAAGGGTTCTATTGCACTGCCCAAATGGCCAGCCAGGCTGGCTGAAAGTTGATGATTATGAAGACTATTAGTGTATTATATAACATATTTCCTGCATATTCTCGTATATATCAGATGTTCATTTTCTAACTGTAGAACTTAGGAATGTTCTAAACGAATAGAAATATTTATTAAATAATGAAGAAATTTTAATCAACAAAAAGCGTAGAATAAATGCCCTTTTATTTGAGGAGCATGTATTACTTATGCCACAATCAGAAACAGATCTATAAATAAGGACACACAATTTCAAATGGTGGCCAATAGATATAATTAAAAATTAATAAATAAATAAAAACAATGGCAATAGGAACCAAAATAGTATTGGAGAATAAAATAGTGAAACCAGTAATTTATTTCAAGTACTTAGGCTGTATTATTGCTTATAAATAAGAAATGGAAAACAAAATATCTAAATTTCAGGCAATACGTGGGACCATAAAAACAACATTAGATACAAAAATTAAACTGTATTTGATAAGTTATGTTCCTTCCTTGTGTGGAAGTGAAAACTAGATAAGAAAATGAAAAGAAAAGAAGCAGATTACAAGTAGCAGAGACGCTATCTCAATCTTTCTTTAAGCAATTAAGTTCATTTTTACTTTCTCTAGCCCACATGTACTATGTACATAGTGCATAGAGATGGTACTGTATTCCTCCCAAAAAGTCGATGAGATTTCACCGGAAATACATGTCTTGGGGTCCCCTGAGTTCGAAAAAAAGCATGTTTAGAAAACAAAAAATCCGTATGTGTGTGTGTGTGTGTGTGTCTGTGGACACCATAGCTCAAAAACGAAAACACCGTTAAGTATCAAACATGGTATTTAGGTTTAGTAACTTCCACAAACCACCCTTAACATGGAAAATTTTTCGAAAATTTTGATTTTCTCAAAAATAGCTCTAACGATTTTGATTAAAATTCCATGCATTAAAGATATTTACATTCCAAATAAAATGTATATTTTGAATTTTCTGGGAATAGCATTGAAAACCTCTTTATTTTGAATGAATGTTGCCAAATTTTGTTTCTACTGCTAAAGCGTAAGAGATAGACAAAAACCTTACTACACAAAAGTGTAGATCTTGTCAAAACACACAATTTATGTCCGTTGTGATTTTCTTATGTAGGTAATCGTTTCCAAGATATTCCTTTTTATTGGTTGCAATTGTAAAGTACTTATATTTTTCTCAGACAGGAAGTGCCCGTTTTCCTTTTGTTCTACTCCTGGTCAAGTAAAGAAGCGATTTGCATTGACAATCGCATAAAGATAGCTTAAAACATTTGACTATCACTTTATAATAGCGCATTCCTTTAATTCCCTTCTGCTTAAAGGAACCAAGTAGTAAGAACATTCTGCTAATATTTGTCTCGATTAGCATTGTGTAGAAAAACGAATAATCTTTTGTAAGAAGTTTGTACAGCAGCTAGAGAAAATTCACGTGAGTGTAACACATAAGATTTTTTTTTACCACATACATCTATTTTTATGTGTACCTATGTGAAATTTTGAGACAAATGCAACGGTTTTCAAATAATCTTTAACAAACTTTCATATTCACATTTCAGGATCGTTATTTTAAAACAAGCTATCGGACGGACTTCAAATTAATAAAATATTACTGCAGGAAAAGGCATGACAACTTATTCATTCATATTTTTTTCATAATTTTTGTGGATTAATTAGTTTTGTAAATACAAATACATACTTAATTCTATTTACTTAGAAAATTAGTTCAATAATTACCTCTCTACATGTTCTATGTAGAAAAGGTATTGTAATGCACCTAAAACTTCGATACCGTGATTTCACCGCAAATCCATGTTTTGAGACCCCCTAAATCAAAAAAAGCCTTTTTAGAAACAGGTCCGTGTGTGTGCCTGTGGGCAGCCTAGCTCCAAAACGAAAAGTTTAGTTGGTTGTGGTGTCGACGCGAAGATTTTTAAGAAAATACCCCCAACTTTAAACTACCCTTTATAGGGAAAAATTTATTTCCTTAAAAATGGCTTCAACGATTTTGATTTAAATATTATATATTAAAGATATTTACATCAGAAATAAAATGTATATATTTTATTTTATGGAAATAGCCTCTGAAGACAAGAGTTTGAGAAAAACTTACTGCATAAAAAATGTAGCCTCTGTTAAAATAAACAACTTATGTCACATATTTCATTTTAGTTTTGTAGAGCTGACCATTTCTGAAGCTTTAAAATACTTATACTTTTCTCATACGAGAATTTGTCAACTCTTGGCCATACGCCATACAAACAAAGGTACTTCAGTCACATAGCAACTAGCTTTTAAAATATTTGACTATCGCTTTAGCCTATGGTACACCCTTATTTCCCTTCTACTTACATGGAAGCAAGTAATAAGACCATTTTTGCTAATTTTTTCTCAATCAGCATGAGGTAGATAGAAGCAATAATTTGTTAGAGAGATAGAGAGAAAACCATGTGAATGTAAGATATAAGATTTATTTTATTTCTTATGGTATTATGGTGTCTGGTATAAAAATCAAACTGATTGGTGCAAGGATCATTTCGATTATTTACGTACGTTGGAAAATGCATTTAGAGAAATAGGTATTTTAATATAAGAACTGAAGCTTTCCTGGCGACGTATTAATTCAAAATCTTCTCGGGCTTCTAACCAGGTAAAAACTTGGCTTGATACCAACGTTTCGAAGAAGTGCATCTTCCTCGTCTTCAGGGTGAACTGAATTTCAATACTTTTTTTTATTTTTAATATTTGAAGTGGTATTCTGATCTGTCACCGTTAAAATTTCCAATTAAAATCTCACAAGTGTTTAAATTGCAAGATGTTAAAATTAACTTCATTATATTATCCTGGTATATTAATGTGCTAAAATTCAGAGATCAACATTTTCAAAAATTTTACCCAATTTTCACGGGTTGGTGCCCTTAATGAATATGAATGATGAAAGGTGTTACAAATTCCTTATTACACACTGCAATACGTATAATTAAGTCTCAGGATCGTGGCCGCGAGGGAGAGAATGCATTACAGGTATACAGAGTGATTTATAAAGAGCCGACACATTTTTTCATCAATTGTTTCAAAACGAATTATGCTAGAGACCACTATTATACCTAAATTGTAGAGGAATTATGGGAGATTGTTTACCTCTATAGCAAATGTTGAAAATGTCCTCCATCCTGCATAAGGCACAATTCAACACGTCGTTCCATGTTACTGGCCACTCGTTGGAGGACTCTGTTGTCAATAGCTTGAATCTCCTTTGTGATGTTGTGCTTCAGATCGTCCAATGTCTGAAGACGTGTGGCGTAAACCCTCTCTTTTAAGTAAGCTCATAGAAAGAAGTCCGGCGATGTCAAATCCGGAGATCTCGGTGGCCACAGGTTCCTGGAAATTATCCGGTCGTCAAAGAAACTTGCAATTAAGTTCATGGATTCTTTTGAAGTATGGCATGTAGCGCTATCTTGTTGAAAATATCCTTAACTTAGCTCTACATCTTCCAGTTGCTCAACAAACTCCATGAAAATCAGTGGGTACTCTGCAGTGTTCACAAAACATAAACATCTGCGCATATAGTGACAAGGAATCGAAACTCCAGGAATAAAACATAAATATCTGCGCATTTAGTGACAAGGAATGGAAACTCCAGAACATTCTGTTTAATTTGGTGCTAAAATTGGGTCATTGATTAAATTTCCAACGGAATAATTAAAGAAAGAAATGTGTCAGTTCTATATAAATCACTCTGTATACTACTTGTAAATGATATACTGGTTTCACTGGTAAGATGTTCTTGTATATTCTTCAATATCACTGGATACAATAATTATTAAAATTTTATGATGGCTCAGATAAATTAAGATTACATTCCGCTAGCGTGGTATTAGCACATGTTCCCGCCAAATGAATAGCACGCTACCCTTGTGCCGACCAATGATGATCACATGAAGACTGACCAATAAGGAATGACAAAGATTGAGGGTCTATTCAGCTTTTATACCTATAGGCTCAAAGCTTATTCTTCTCCTTATTAAACATTCTTTAAGGAATTATATAAAACAGACTTCCTTTTATTTGTAAATAAATTACTTTTGGTACATAGTATAATATTTATTTCATAAGCTACTTCCGCTTAGTGAATATTTAAATATGGGTATACAACGCTTGGGGATGCGCTACACTAGAAAGAACAACTTCCTTTTTCATGAACGTAGCAATGCAATTATCATTTTTTCAAATAATTAGTTCTGATAATAAATGAAATTATACTTAAAATACACATTAAATTCAGTATTCTGATATTCACACAACACCTACAAGCTAATTACTTTCAATAATTATTTTTTTCTTTACCACATAATCAATAAATCAATATGTCATAAATTTCCTTTCATTAACAAAAAATCTGATGTGTTTCATTAACATGAATTTCTCTACATCTCTGCGACAAATTATTGTTAGAAAGCTAATGCTTCTATTTACTTCATACTAATCGAGAAACAAGTTCCTTTGTTTGTGTGGACAGGAGTTGACAAATTCCTGTATGAGAAACGTTTGTTTTTTAAAGCTGAAATCAAAAACAAGGAACATCTAAACAACGATCAACTCCATTAAAAAAACGTATGTAACATAAATTGTGTGTTTAAACGTGCTCTGCATTTTTTGTAAAGTAAGTTTTTATCTATCTCTTACGGTTTAGGAGCTATGTAAAATTCCGTAAATTTCATCCAGAATAAAGTAAGCTTTAGAGGCTATTCCCAGAAAGCTGCAGATGAACATATTACTTGTCAGGTAAATATCTTTCATATACGATATTTTAATCAAAATCGTTAGAGCCATTTTTAAGAAAATCAAAATTTTCGAAAAAAATCCCATGTAAAGGGTAGTTTGAGGTGGGGGAATTTTTCTCAAAATCTTGGTGTCTCATCCTTGGAAGATATTAAACTTAAATATCAAGTTTGGTATTTTACAGACTTTTCGTTTTTGAGTTATCGTGTTCAAAGGCACTCGGACACACGGACACACACACGGACCTTTTTTGAAAATGCTTTTTTTTTTTTTTTTTTTTTTTAATAGAGGGGACCCTAAAACATATATTTCCGGTGAAATCTAGGTATCGAATTTTTGGGTGGACTGCAATACCTTCTCTTTACACTATGTAGATAGTACGTGTAGAGAATGTTCCATTCACATGACTTTCTCTGCATCACTGCAACATATTGTAGTTAAAAAGCCTATGCTTCATTTACTTCATGCTAATTAGCAGAAATAGTCTTATTACTTGCTTCCTTGTAAGTAGAAGCGAAATGAGGTAGTTCCATAGGTAAAATGATGGCCAAAAGCTGGTTGCTATATAACTGAAGTGCCTTTGTTTATATGGGCAGGAGTTAAAATTCCTGTATGAGAAAAGTATGTTTTTCAAAGCTAAAACGAAAAACCAGAATATCTTAAAAATGATCAACTCCACGAAATAAAAATGTATATGACATAAATTGTGTGTTTTATCGTGAGCTACATTTTCTGTGCAGTAAGTTTTTCCCCATCTCTTACGGTTTAGCAGTTATGCACAATTCCGTAAAATTCATCCAGAATAAAGTAGTCTTCAAGGGCTATTCCCAGAAAATTTAAGATATACATTTTATTTGTCAGGTAAGTATCTTTAATATGTGATATTTTAATCAAAATCATTAGTGCCATTTTTAAGAAAATCAAAATTTTCAAAATTTTTTCCATGTAAAGGGTAGTTTGGGGTGGGAGATTTTCTTGAAAATCTTCGTGTCGCATCCTTGGAAGATACCAAAATCAAATACAAAGTTTAGGCTCTAAGGGTCTTTTCGTTTTTGAGCTATGCTGCCCACAGACACACACACATACGCGCAGACAGGCAGACACACACACGGACATTTTTCTAAAAATGCTTTTTTTATATTCAGGGAGTCTCAAAGCATATATTTCCGGTGAAATCTCGGTATCGAATTTTTTGGTGCCATGCAATACCTTCTCTATACACTATGTACATATTTCGTATAGAGAAAGTAATAAACACTGGATATCAAAACTCTTGGCTTCCATATATTAACGTCTCAAAGGATACCAAGAAGAGCCTTCCAATGCAACCAAGACATTTACCGACCCAAGATGTACGCCACAGACCACTTCGCCGGAACAGACTATTTAGCCTAAGCCTTGTGAAAAACGAGAAGACTTATTTCACCGGCGGGCGAAACCTGCTTTTAAGAAGTCAAAAGTAATTGTTAGTTGATTTTCAAGTCTGAAGAGTGAAATTCTCTAGAAGAGATTGCGTGGTCGTTTTTCAGCGGTAATAAATGTCAGGTATTATTGTCGAATAACATGTGAAGAAGAGCACGTTATGAGACCACCTTCCAGAAGAATTGATCTCAGTATGCGTACTTCGCTGCAATTAATTCTCTTCTCATAACAAATTTCAAATCTCGTAAAATTAATTTTTGTGTCAATTGGTGCTATAATTCACTTGTCATTACTGCCCTTTGCGGAATAGTTATCATCGGCTCATCACTGAAATTTCTTGGAATTCCTTAAACTCTTATCTTTCTTCTTATCTTATTTCAAACTAAGAATTTTTAGGCGCGTTCGTTACTGCGGAACACACCTATCGGTGTTAATCTCCGTCTGCTTGTCCACATTATGAATTTATTCATTAACCCTGCAAACGGAGAATTAGGTATAGGTAGAGTCAGAATGAAAAATTCAATGCCATAGCTGGGATATGACCACGGATCTCCCGGTCTCTAGCCGGTTGCTCTACCACTGAGAAGTTTAATCTTGTGATATCATGCCACCACGGTAGCTCAGATGGTTAGAGCAACCGGACGGAAACCGGGAGATCCGTGGTTCAATTCCGACTATAGCGTTGCTTTTTTTCAGTTTCATTTTACCATTCCAGCTAGTTACGTACTTGAGTATAAGAGTTTCCATTGGTTGCATATTTAAACTCATGTGTATGAAATATTAAGATGTTGAATTTGTGTTTTAATGATTTTCGTTATAACTTTTATAATAAATTATTTCTATATATAATCTTAATGCTGTAGATTATATATATTTTTATTACTTTTTGTAGGAAATTTCATTTTTGAAGTTCATTTATATGATTTTCTCTAGCTTTTGCAAACAAAATATTCTTACAAAAATATTTTTTTTTATTTCATGCTAATCAAGATAAACATTACCAGGAATGGCCTTATTGCTTAGTTCCTTATAAGTGGAAGGGGAATAAAGGAATACACTAGGCTAAAGTGATAGTCTAAAGTTTTAAGAGTTGTCACTATGTCGGTTCTCTTTCGAAGGTCAGGAGTAAAACAAAAGAAGAAAGAAACGGACAAGGCATCCCGTTTGGGAAAAGTTTGTGTATTTTAAAATTTGAAACAATAAGAGGGAATATCTCGGCAATTGTTAGTTCTACAAAACCCTGTAGGTGTATTAGTCAGTTGTGTATTTTAAAGACATTGTGCAGTAATTTGCTGTCTAGGCGGCGCCGTGACCGAGTGCTTTGAACGCTGCATTTCATCTATGCGATTTGTGGTGGACGTATCGGCGTTTGGGCGGGTTTTCTCCGCCTCTTCCGGCCCCCCCCCCCATTCCACCAATTGCCCCACTTCCTCACAGTCATGCCGACCACTCGTACCAGGTTTTCCATTCTGTGGTTTCGTGCCGATAGCTCTTCGACAGGCTTCTGACCCGTAGATAAGTCCTAGAGTATGGTACACAAACAGCGAGCGCTCTTTGAGCGAAAATCTCGGCAGGAGCGGGCGAGCCACAATGACAGCTGACTGTGTCATAGAGAAGAATGACGTAGTAGGGCAGTTTTAAAGCAGTTGTCTGGTGCTGCCAACGCTCCCTGCTTACGCATCCTTCTATAATGGAGGAATCTAAAAGGCAAACACTTTCAACGTTGCGTGGGAAAGTGATTACTTTTTCATAGCAGCTGCAACAAATTCTCAGTGCCTTACAAAGTGTTTGTGATGGAGCGGTGCTCAGCGATTACGTTGAAGAATTAATTGAAATTCAAAATGAATTCCATTCTAGATTTCAAAATCTTGATTCACTTGAGAAGGAATTTCAAATTCTCGCAATTCCTTTCTCAACATCAGTTGAAACGGTGTCTCATGATTTGCAGCTTGAACTTCTTGATCTTCAGTGTGATATAAGAGGTAAAGATCGTTTCAACAATAGCACTAACCTGAATGATTTTTACAAGACTGTGCCTTAACAAAAATATCCGTGACTACACAGGCTTGCTGCGAAAATTGTCTCAATGTTTGGTTCGACATACGCCTGTGAACAACTGTTGTCGATCATGAACTTTAATAAAAACAGGTATCGAACATCTATGACTGACGTTTCATTAAGGTCAGTACTTTTTCTTTCAGCTGCCAATCACATAAAACCACGTTTTGATGTATTGGTAAAGAGACATAACATATAACTAGTTTGTACGCGGATTTAATCTGCTATAGAAGGCAATAATTTGATTAAAATAAATATTTTTGTAACCATAAATTGGTAAAATAATATTTTGAGAAGTCATTTATGAACGCTTGCACTTCTTTTCCTGTACGATACCTCTCCTGTCTGTCCACAAGAGCGCTGCCAGTACCTGTACTCCGCTCCGAACTGCGAGCCGGCTTCGTGAGCGCAAACCCTGTGCAGAGCTGTCCTAGAGGGTCTTAAATACGGGGAGAGTAAACCGACTACGAAACGAAACGGAAGGACATTGTTGTTAACTCTTACGGTTTATCAGTTATGCAAAATTCATTCCGAATGAAGAGAACTTCGGAGGCTATTCCCAAGATATTCAGGATATACTTTTTATTTTCCATGAAAATATCTTCAATATAAGGTATTTTGATCAAAAGCGTTATGGTATTTTTTTTAGATAATCAAAGATTTAAAAAAAAATTTCCATATAAGGAGTAGTTTAGGGTGGGGGGATTTTCTTTAAAACCTTCATGTTGCATTCTTGGTAGCCGCTGAACTTAAGTATCAAGTTTGGTTTTTAAACAAAGTTTCGTTGTTGATTTATGCTGTTCAAAATGTTGTTCAGGGGTCCTCAAAATACGTATTTCAAATGAAATGCCGGTATCAAATTTTGGTTGAAGTACAATACCTTCTCTACTATGTACATACCTGCTAGAGAAAGTCATTTAATTAAGATTCAACACAAATATATGACACTAAATGGGCGATAAAATGTTTTAAAAAAATGTGTATGATTTAATGCTTTAATTCAAACTTAAAAAAAAATCACAATATTTTGCATAATATGTGGCTATTTTGTTCTGTTCAATAAAACTGATAGCTACAATTTCATTTATTATGCCTTTACAAAATCCAAGAATTATAATGCTGTAATCAACTGAAATATTTAAGAATCATTTTATATTGTAGGTGCCTAAAGAGTAATAATTGTTTAATTATTTAGCTACAGGAAAGAGAATGCTAACTAAACTAAAGGAAGAAAATGCTTTTGAATGTATTAGACTCCCTCCGTGGTCGAGTGGTAGCCAGAAGTATTCCCTATCCCCCACAGAGTCTGGAAGTATGTATGTGAGGGTGTGTGTGTGTGTGTGTGTGTGTGTGTGTGTGTGTGTGTGTGTGTGTGTGTTTGAGGAAAATAAAATGATTTAAACCAAACGTAAAAAGAACCTACAGACAACGAATTGTTCCTAGTACAAAGCCCCCGATATGACCTTAGATGTTAAAGGGGGCTATATAAATGAAACAACAATAAAAAAGTATTAGTTTAATTAATAAACGATATAGAAATGCGATAGATAGCTACTCGTTTTTCAGTGAAAGAATAATGCCTATTAGGCTCAAAATAGACAAAATATACTTGTCATTAGTGAGTACAATAAGAAAGAAAAATGAAAAAAAAAAGTCTTTTAAAAATACCTAGTAGCAATAAATAACAATTCTTATTTGGTGTGTAGAGGTTTATAATGTTACAATTGACCGAATACCCTTAAAAGATATAATAGGAATCTTCTGCGAACAAGCTATAAATAAAAATGGGAAAAAGTTCAGAAATCCCTCCTTTTTACTTCTCTACACGTAATATGTACATAGTGTATAGAGAAGGCATTGTAATCCACCCAAAAAGTCGATACCGAAATTTCATCGGAAATACATATTTTGGGTCCCCCTGAATTCAAAAAAAGTAATTTTACAAAAATGTCCGTGTGTGTGTGTGTGTGTGTGTGTGTGTGTGTGTGTGTATGGGCAACATAGAACAACAAACTTGGTATTTAAGTTTGGTATCTTCCAAGGATGTGACACGAAGATTTTCAAGAAAATTCCCTCACCCCCAACTACCCTTTACATGGAACTTTTTTTGAAAATTTTGATTTTCTCAAAAATGGCTCTAACGATTTCACTGCAATTGTGGTGCTCTTAATACATTTGATCAAGTAGTATTTTGGATTAAATTGAGAATTACACAAAGCTATCAAATAAAAACTTATCAATTGCCCTACCAGATCTGCTTGCTCTTTAGTTATATCATTGCTAGCCTTAAAAGGTCTGTTTTGACATAGGAGAAAATAGAGAAAGAGGTAGAAAACATTAGGAGTAAAGGAAATACAGAGATTCCGAAGAAGCATAATATTATTGTGACTGCCTCCTTAATGTAATTTATTACCTATGTCAGCGTTTACCCACCACACTATGAAAGGGCTGCCATTACTGTTATGCCAATGACATCATTGCTTACCCACGCTGTTAACCGCGTGTCATCTTTTCCACAATACCTTATGGGTGCTCTGATTTCGTTCTTTTCGCAATACCACCTATATATGCTACATTACGCTGATCATAGCGCTTCATTGCACTTTTCAGATGCAAAGGCATTAATAGACATTTGCAATGGTAAATTTCTGTTGACACTTCTACTGGCCTCGCTTCGTTTCCATCACATTTTTATCACTTCACAACGTCAAAGGAAGAATTAATATGGAAAGTGTTTCCAAATATTTGTGCAGAGTACAAAAGCTATGCTTGGTTGACCGAACGAGTCATTTTAGCAGCAACTACTAAGAATGTAGATTATTTGAATATACAAATTCAGGTTTAAAATAATGGACAAGTGCACTCGTTTAAGTCGATTGATTCCATTGCCAATCCAAATGAAGTCGTCAATTATCTTAGTGAATTCCTAAATTCATTGGATTTGCCAGGAATACCGCCATACAATTTACAGCTCAAGGTTGACTCGGTGATAATTATGCTGCGCAATCTCAATCAGTCAAAATTTAGCAGCGGAAAAAAACTAACTTAAAAAAATTATGAAAACTTTAATTTAAGCTACTATGACATAGGAAAGCTCAAAGGCGAGGATATACTTATTCCAAGAATACCATAATGTCAACCGATTTTCCTTTTGAATTTAAGTGTGTTGCTTCCTTGCATTCGCAATGACAATAAATCCCAAGGTCAATCGTCAGAAGTGTGTGGAATATACCTTGAATTGTCGTGCTTTTCGCATGGGTAGTTGTACTATGCGTGCTCGAGAGTCGGCAAATCATCGGCGCTATTTGTTTTCTCTCCGGAAGAAAATTGAGCATTACAAGGCATTACAATAATTGTCAAATTATGTAATTGTAATTTTACTTCATTGCATATTCGTACTGTAAACGAAAGATCTTGACTGAGATTTTTCCATTAAATACACCACCCATTCGAAGCCGGGGCGGGCAGCTAGTTTATTATACGCATTTTAATAAAAGATAAATTGGCAGCAAATGTATAAGGAACTAGAGTTTATAAACACTACGAAAAATCAGACCGTTATATGTTGGTCGCTAAAATAAGACTGACAAAAACTACACCTAAATAAACAGAAAAAAACACCAAAGAGACGACGTAAAAGTTCAAAGCCAATTTATCAAATGAGGGCAGATTACGAAGATTCTATTGCTATCAATTAGACGAGAATATAGATCAACAAGCATTAAGTCTGAATGTTGATATAGAGTGCACAGAATTTAAAAATCTGATGTGTTCCATTCGCATGACTTTCTCTATATCTCAGCAATAAATTATTTTTAAAAAGCTTATGCTTCTATTTACTTCCTGTTAATCGAAAAAAAAGTAGCAGAAATAGTCTTATTTCTTGCTCCCTTGTAAGTAGAAGCGAAATAAGGGAGTACCATAGATTAATGTGATAGTCAAAAACTGGTTGCTATGTAACTGAAGTTCCTTTGTTTGTATGGACACGAGTTCACAAAGTCCTGTATAAGAAAATTATAAGTTTTTATAGCTGAAACCAAAAACAATGAATATCTCAAAGACAATCAAGTCCACGAAAAAATGTACATGGCATAAATTGTGTGTTTTAAAGTGCTCGACATTTGTTGTGTGGTAAAATTTTATCCAGCT
The DNA here is from genome assembly GCA_030762935.1 of Hymenopus coronatus. Lineage (NCBI taxonomy): Eukaryota > Metazoa > Arthropoda > Insecta > Mantodea > Hymenopodidae > Hymenopus > Hymenopus coronatus. The sequence continues at coordinate 112,385,508 of CM060888.1, read as the reverse complement.
CTTACGGTTTAGCAGTTATGCAAAATTCCGTAAAATTAACCCAGAATAAAGTAGTTCTTTAGAGGCTTCCCAGAAAATTCAAAATACACATTTTATTTTTCAGGTAAATATCTTTAATATACGACACTTTAATCAAAATCGTTAGAGTCATTTTTTAGAAACTCAAAATTTTCGAAAAAAGTTCCATGTAAAGGATAGTTTTGGATGGGGGAATTTTTCTAAAAATTTTCGTATCGCATTCCTGGAAGATACTAAACGTAAATACCAAGTTTGGTATTCTACCGACTTTTCGTTTTTGAGTTATCGTGTTCACAGACACACGGACACAAGGACACACGGACACACACACACACGGACCTTTTCCTGTAAATACTTTTTTTTGGTTAAAGGGGACCCTAAAACATATATTTCCGGTGAAATCTCGATATCGAATTTTTTGGTGGAGTGCAATACCTTCTCTATACACTATGTACATAGTACGTATAGAGAAAGTAAAAATGTCCTCTTAGGAGTAGCTTATGAAAATCTATGTAATGGAAACAAATGTAAATAAAATGAAGCTTCCATTTATGGAAAGAAAATACCGCTCAACCAATTAAGGAGAAGAAAGTAACATATATTCCTTTCTACCAAAAACAGCCTCAATATAGCTGGCTGCAAACTGGAGTGTGCCTCATTGATACGAAAGAGAAACAGTTACAGCACAGAGTATAATATCAATGGAGTGCAAATATTTCTTATAAATGATGAACCATAAACAGCAATGACAACAATACTGTAGATCTTAACATACTTTGTGAAGGGGATTGACTGAAATTTTAAGAAGTTAAGGATAATATTTAAATACCTAAACATAAGCAAAATAAGTGTTTACTACTATAGACCCAATTGAATATACTATTGAAGAATTAAAAGCTACCTGCATTAGACTCATGTAAAAATAGAAAATCTCTTGGTAGTAATGGAAAGAATATTATCATTTTAAAACGTGCATGAAAAAAAGCTAACCTGAGGTTGCCAGATATACTAAATACATGCTGGTGTACTGCTCAAGTGTCTGACGAATTAACTTTTTCACTGCTAACATCATTTTAGGCGAGAAACAGTTCCTTGACACTATGGCGAAGAATCTCATGTGTAGCATTCACATGACTTTCTCTACATCTCTGTAACAAATTATTGTTAAAAAGCTTATGCCTCTATTTACTTCATGCTACTCCAGAACAAATTAGCAGAAATAGTCGTATTTCTTGTTTCCTTGTATGTAGAAGCGAAATAAGGGAGTATCATAGGTTAAAATGATAGTCAAAAGCTGGTTGCTATGTGACAAGTTCCTTTGTTTATATGGACAGCAGTTGACAAATTCTTATATGAGAAAAGTAAGTTTTTCATAGCTGAAACTAAAAACAATGAATGTGTCAAAAACGATCAACTCCACGAAAAAATGTATATAATATAAATCGTGTGTTTTAACGTGCCCTACATTCCTTGTGTAGTAAGTTTTTATCTAAGTCTTACGGTTTAGCAGTTATGCAAAATTCTGTAAAATTCGTCCAGAATAAAGTAGTCTTCAGAGGCTATTCCCAGAAAATTCAAGATATACATTTTGTTTAGCAGGTAAATATCTTTAATATTTGAAATTTTAATCAAAATCGTTAGAGCCATTTTTGCGAAAATCAAAATTTTCGAAAAAAGTTCTATGTAAAGGGTAGTTTGGGGCGGGGGAATTTTTCTGAAAACCTTCGAGTCGCATCCCTGGAAGATACTAAACTTAAATACCAAGTTTAGTGTTTTACCGACTTTTCGTTTTTGAGTTATCGTGCTCACAGAAACACGGACACACACACACACACACACACACATACACACACGCGCGCGCTTGCGCTGACCTTTTTGTGAAAATGCTTTTTTTTTTTAATATAAGGGACCCTAAAACATATACTTCCGGTGAAATCTCGATATCGAATTTTTGGGTGGAGTGCAATACCTTCTCTATACACTATGCACATAGTGCGTGTAGAAAAAGTAAAAATCTGATGTGTACCACTCACATGACTTTCTCTACATCTCTGCAACAAATTATTCTTAGAAAGCTTATAATTCTATTTACTTCATGCTAATCAGAAAAAATTAGCAGAAATAGTCTTATTTCTCGCTTCCTTGTAAGTAGAAGCGAAACTTGGGACAACCATAGGTTAAAGTGATAGTCAAAAGCTGGTTCCTATGTCAATGAAGTTCCTTTGTTTATATAGATAGGAGTTGACAAGTTCTTGTATGAGAAACGTATACGTTTCTCATAACAGAAACCAAAAATAAGAAATGTCTCAAAAACAGCGAACTCCACGAAAAAAATGTATATAACATAAATTGTGTGTTTTAATGTGCTCTACATTTTGTGTAGTAAGTTTTTGTCCATCTCTTACGGTTTAGCTGTTATTCAAAATTCAGTCAAATTCATCCAGTATAAACTACTCTTCAGAGGCTATTCCCAGAAAATTCAAGATATACATTTTATTTGTCAGGTAAATATCTTTAATACACGAAATTCTAATCAAAATCATTTTTGAGAAAATCAAAATTGTCTAAAAAAGTTCCATGCCAAGGTTAGTTGGGGGTGGGGGGATTTTTCTCAAAATTTTCGTGTCCCATCCCTGGAAGATACTAAACTTAAATACCAAGTTTGGTATTTTACCGACTTTTCGTTTTTGAGTTATCGTGTTCACAGACACACGGACACACGGACACACGGACACACACACACACGGACCTTTTTCTTAAAATGCTTTTTTTGGATACAGGGGGTCCTAAAACATGTATTTCCGGTGAAATCTCAGTATCGAATTTTTGGGTAGAATACAATACTTCTCTATCCCTATGTGCATTGTACATATGGGGCTAGAGAAAGTAAAAATTACTAAAAATCTAAAATTTGAGTTTGACCAATAACATTTGGCCATAAATGTGTGTATATGAAGTTGAAAATGCACAAATAACTAAAAAAATGTGAGTATAGTAATATGTTTCAAAATTTACAAAACAGGTTTGAACCGGCTTGTACCTGCTCTGTCAACATCCAGGTATGCCGTACCACCGATTATTTAACGTGGGCCCTCCCCATTCCAAACCACAGACGAGATAGAGCAGCCGGCAGGCCTCCCCACACTTCACCAACAGCAGTAAACTAGAGACTCTTTGGCGGCAGAGGGCAGCTTGACTCGGACCACATGACTTGCAGTTTTCCTTTACTTTATATATTAATCGGAATTAGTGCAAACAATCCATGAGAGTTGACAAATATAATTGATTAAAAATTTTTCTAAGACCTAAAATCGCTAAAAACTGGGGTCGTGGCACTGAAACGGTTAATACAAGGAACTATAATCCTAATTTACAAAAAGGGTGATAGGAAAAACTGTGATAGGTAATTAAAGAAAAGTTAGCTTGTTAACTACAGGATACACTTTAAAATCTCCTTCTTGGCTTATGGTTCTGACATCAGTGTGTTAAGCTTTCAGGTAAGTCTTTACATATCTTTAGTGGCCTGTCTAAATATCTTTTCCCAGTAAGTTTATAGCACAATGACAGTTTTGGAAATCTCTGGTTATTTATTCTGTCTACATGTGAGAGCCACTTTTTTGTGGCATGGTGTTTCTTCGTTTATGGAATACACACCAAGCTCGGTTCTTATGGTATTGTAGTATTAATTATTATTATTATTATTTATTTGGTCTAACCTTCTTCATCCATTTGTCTCAGCTTTTTTATCTCACAATCTTAAATAATACTCTCTATCTCCTTTGTAGTCACCCAGATTTTAATCCATACAATAAAACTATCATTACTATGTGGAAGTACTTAATTCTTATATCTCTTCTTGTTTTATTTTTCAGAGTTCTATGAACTATTCCCTCCTCTCCTCCGTCCCTTACACATTAACTAAAATTGTGCTGATTTTAAGCAGATATCTCTTTTCTTTTGTGGTCTTATTTCACAATCTAAATATTTAAAACTTAAAACCCGTTGTAGCGGGTAATTATCTTAGATGGTCTTTTATCGAACTGTGTGTTTTCCCCGCAAAGCTATTATTTTTATTTTGTTTTTCCTTTAATCATTTAAATCTTAATTTTCACACATTATCCTTAAATGGTAGAGAGTTCGTTTCAGATCATCTTTAGTTTTCTGCCTAATGACTTCATATCCGCATATTAGAGCACTTTCTCAGGTATGCTTGATCAACGTAATACCAATTTTAAAAATATTTTTCATTTTCATAAAGGTCTCTGAGCCCTGCGTGTATAACGCTAATCCTAAATTCAGCTAAAATTAAAACTTTGGAGCGATACGATATACCGTATGGTCCAAGGAGTACTTCGCATTACCATAGCAAATCTCGTAGATATTAATTATGAATAAACAAATAATATATTAACAGTTTCACAAAGCTCGTTAACATTTTATGTGACACGAATATTTATGTTCTGAGCATATAGCAAAAAGGTTAAAAACAATCAGAATGAAGCTATTGATCTTTTAATTTTTACAGATGCATTGCCTTAAAAGAAACTTATCGTAGAGAATATTTTAAATGCATATGCTGTAACAAAACATTTTTATTATTTCCAATTCTGATTATAATAAATGGCTTTATGCAATGTTGTAGCACAGTTTTATCTCTCGTACCTTCGATGCCCGTTGACAGTTGACAATTGTCTCTAACTCAACTACACCCTTAGGTATCTCTCTCTCTCTCTCACTTTCTCTCTATCTCTCTCTCTCTTTCTCTCTCTTTCTCTCTCTCTCTGTTTTTCTCTCCAAACTAAACTGTTCGAGCCTACCAGCTCTTTTTGATGACCTGGTAAGAAATTTCCTATATAAAGTTCATTATTGCCTGCGTAAATACACGTAGGTGTCACAAAGTTACACACGGATGTTATATTGCAGGACAGATGCATACATCGATCATTTAATCTCATAGTCGAACATGAAAAGGAAGGAAGCCGCCGTCAACAATTTGCGCTGGCAAGGTAAGGACGTAAGCACTTGACGTGCAGTCACGGCTGGTCCTCTTGATCAACACTGTCGTGGTTGACTAGATTATCCACGTGTACCATCAATTTCTTCCTTCTGGGCAGCTCTAAATGCGTTATAATTATATCAGAAATCCTCTCCACCACGAAGTATGGCACTTGCTCTTCAATAGCTTGGGGCACCGCCCCAGGTCAGGTTAGGATGATATAGCCACACCAGATCATTCTCTGGAAGCTCAACTTTCAGTCGTAATGGGTCTTCATCCGGCCGGTGGTCCATCAACCTGAATGTGTTGATAGATCACTTCATGCATGTCTTGAAATCGGCCTATGAGAATCTTCATGTATTCGACTGCTGGCTTTTTTTGCCCCTCTTCCAAATTTAGATCGAATGCAACACCCTGCCAAAGACCAAACTGGTTGGTGTTAAGTGTTCGTGGGTTGAAGAGCGATAGGAAATAAGAGAATGGCACCCTGACATCCAAGTTACTTTGGTGATTGGCAACACTTCTGCATATGATGTTCTAGAGTTCTGAAACACCACTCAAATGCCGTTTGACTGTGGGTAAAGAGGCGTGGTGCATGTCTCGTACACTCGTGTTTCCCTAATCAAGTTAGACTCGATGTCCTGAGCGCGCGTAATTCCAACAATACCACATAACGGCCAAACATTTCTTCCACGAGGCAGTTAGCGATGCTCTTGACCTCCTGGTTACGATGGCGAATGCTTTCAGCCACTTGCTGAGGTAATACATGAGCAGCAGTTACCTGTAGCCCCTGTTTTTCACATAAAATTGCCCAGTTATACGCTCGAAAAGTGCTCCAGCACTATATGTCTGTATCCGACCCTGGCTCCTGGTATATTGGACGCCACTTAGTGCACACTCTCAGTCATTTCTGCCATTGTCGGATCTTGGAGCTTGATGAAGAACCGGTTAGGTCCTAAATTTCTTCCCAAAATCTTCGAATATACTTCCTAGAGAATTTCCATTGCCTTACCCCCACATAAGGTTCAACTAATCCCTTTGAGTCTTCGCGTCAGGTGATTCTCAAACTCTAAACAGTATACCTCTCTTTGTCTTCCGTGAGTCGCGTGGACCCAATAGAAGTTATACACGCTATTCTTGGTTACGACTTTCCAGTTCGGATTAGTCCCTGGTTACCTTCCCTCCGGACGTTCTCCTCCTCTTATTTCATCCAGCCTACGGTATACCAGGCACAGCTCAAATCATACAAACAGCTGCCGCACGCTCCTTCTCCTCTGCCTTAGTGCAGTGGTCGCACTCCATTTTATAGGATCGCAGTGATATGGTATCCAGCATGGTGACATGGGCTCTGCACCCAACGGGTGCTAAGCCGTCCAGGTTCTTGCAAATAAATAACTAATTCAGGGAAAAGTTATCTGACCTTAGGTGGAATGGTCATTTGAACTACCTTTTTGGTAGTGCCTTTTGCAGCATTATGAAAACTAGTTTAGAAGAATTTAAACTTTTAATTGGAAAAAAAAATATTACTAAAGGATCTACATTTATTTTCATTTCTATTTCCTCTATTATTTTAAATAATAATTTTATAAGTTTATTCCAACAAATATTTTTACTATAATTCCAGTACTACACTTGAAAGGAAAACCGGCATATGTAGTATAGTAGTGCAGGCAACTAAGGTTAAGGATGATTACATTGATTGCAAAAAATATTGATGTTAAAAGGGAACGTTTTGAAAAATCATTAACGTGTATAAAACTAATACCAGTTTGACTTACTAAAAACTTTCAGTGACACCATTGTAATCACATCTAGAGGGTTCTATCTGATATTGTTAGGTTCAAGAAAACGGTTTATAGTGTATCAGAGACTTCGCTCCAATCCAAGAAGTGAAAGGAACATAACGGAAATAAATACACCTAGTTCTTGTGTGTTTGAGAATCTGTCGATGGTTCTACTCTTCTGTTTATTAGCGCATCCCTTATTTCAAAACACACATATTGTTCTGACCAGAAGGCCGTATCGCATCATTTCTTCTGTTGTTTACAAGTATGTCTCGTCAGTTGTCTGCGGCTGTGTTATAGGGTTAGTTAACCGGAAACTACGGTGTTTCACTCAATCGATTCGCCAGACTAAGAACTTGTTTTCCACGGAAATAAATTGAATGTGCTGTTTTCTAATAGACTCTTTAGTGCATCCACTTAAAATTTCACCAGTTTACATATTTTATTAATTATTAAATAGTGCTGCATCCCAAACAGTGTCTAATCTATGGCAGCGTTTTCTACAAAGTGGAAGCGATGCAAAATAAGAGATTAGCGATCGGTATCGTGAACAAATGTTAAGTACTTTCAGATGCTAGGTTGCATTAGTATGAAAATTAATGAACACTTTGTTTACTGCACGATGTTAAATTCAAAAAGTGTTAGAAACGTCTTTACATATCTCTTACATTCTGTTAAAAGCTTTAACAACTGCCAAACGAAAGTCCCTGTCTTAAGGGAGTGAAATTTCATTAGAGTACTTTTTTTTTTTTTTTTTTATTTTCACTGTGATCTCACTGCTGTTATTTTAATATGAATATCAAATTCTATTTCAATTGTATAACTACTTGGCAAGATGTATTTTATCGCACAGTCAAACTATTCCTTGCACCTCAAAATTTGATAAAATTAGTTGAACTTTTTGAATTGAAGCTCTGACCTTCACAAAATACTTTAGGGTGCGATATTTCAACAACTTTGATTGCTGAATTATATTAAATCATTTAAAATGTCAGAAATTGTAATCTTTAATCCTTTTTCATAAAAATATATTAATTACTATTGGTGTTGTTATGATTTTGTTCATACTCTGATCTTACAATACATACTCTGATCATTTTGGGAAATTTTAGCTGTATTTAAATAAAAATAGATTCATGGAATATTTTTAAAGTGTAAAAATGCAGTTTTGAAAACCCGTTGTTTTATTAAATAGTGGTATCTTTAAATGGCTGTATCAACAACCATATGTCATAAAAAAAAACAATTTTTGATTTTTAGAGCAAGTGTAGTCAAACTTTCTCTCTGAGTCTCCTTTAAATCTTAGACAACGGCTCGAAGAAACATATTTCGTACTTTTACAGTTGTACATATAATAAATTAAAAATAAATGGAGTACAAAATTTACACATATTAATTTACTCAGAAATAAAACTTGATAGGAACTATGATATTAAAGAGTTTAGAAGAACCTATCAACAAAATTAAAAAATATTCCAATGAGAATTGAGCTTTTAATCAGCTACATTTAAAATATAATTCTGTAAATAATGGATATCTAGTTACTTATGGGCCTTGACCTATTGTAGCAGCAATAAGAATTATAATTGTAATAATCGAATTTATTAACATTTCCTATGAATTTAATGAAAAACTTATATTTACAGGAACACTAGTGTTAACTTTAACTGTCATTATTTCAGCCATGGTTGTATCTGAAATATTATTATCCCTACTGTCTCATTTCACTTGTGACCGATGAATTTACCAGAGTTAGTTTTTCCAAGAATGCTGGCAAGAATGTAATTGGATTAGATTCAATTAAACATATTGATTCAGGTTTAAGATAATTTTTGGTGCTCAAATTTATTTTATATGTTGATAAAGAAAAGAGGATAAAATCAGTGATTACAAGTTAATCATTTAAAATCTTATTTAATTATTTTTAATCATAATAGAAAACTTCTGTTATAAAAGAATATATTTATGAATTCTTCTTATGATTGTGACGTCAGCAATTTACTTCCTAAAATGTTACTGCAATAAGTTGCACACCGGTAAAATCCAGACTTGCTGAACCGCAATCAAAAACGATTTTCGTATTGAAAGTTGATTATCCTAATCTCCTATTGTGAATACAATTGTGAATGTAGTGTTTGGTAATATCGTTACGCAACAATAACATAAATTTAAATGTCATTACTTAAACAGAGGTATGTCGGAATTGACCACAGTTCACAAATGAGAAGAATCCTACTCCAGAATAAGCCGCCAGGGGAGTTTGATCTTCTCGTTTTAACACTTTGTTTTCTACTGCGTTACGTGTTGCCAACCTTAGAAATTCCTTTACGCCAATAAGTATTGAGACCACTTTCTGTTCCCATTAACTTTTGATTTACTAACGAGTAATGTAGTCCCCTCGCAATTGTAAGAACTATTTACATAGAGGCATAGAATACTTGTAATTATTCAAATGTTTAACTTTGATTAGGTTATAATAATAGTTATTGATAGAATTAATGCAATTTCAACATTAAAAATTAGGAAGATGATAGCAATAAAAAAATCTGATGTCTTACATGACTTTCTCTAGCTACTCTACAAACAAACTTCTTTCAACACAATGCTAATCGAGATAAACATTAGCCGAATTTTATTGCTTAGGTCCTTACAAGTAGAAATGACAGTCAAATTTTTAAAAACTGTCGTTATGCGATTGTCATTGCAAATCACTTCTTTGCTTGGCCAGGAGTAGAACAAAACAAAAACGGACACTTCCGTGTGACAAAAGTATAGGTACTTCACAATTGAAACTCATAACAAGGAATACCTCGAAAACAGTAAGTTCCACGAAAAATATATATGACATAACTTGTGTATTTTAACAAGATCTACAATAGTAAGTTTTTGTCTATCTCTTACGGTTTACTAGTTATACCCAATTAAGCAAAATTCATCCAGAATAAACAATTCTTCAGAAGGTATTCCCAGAAAATTCAAGATATGCATTTTATTTGTGATAGATATGGCTTTAATATGCGGTATTTTAATCAAAATCGTTAGAGGCATTTTTAAGAAAAACAAAATTTTTTCCATGTAAAGGGTAGTTAGGGGTGGGGGTTTTTTCTTGTAAATGTTCGTGTCGCATCCTTGGAAGATACCAAACTTAAATACCAACTTTGGTATTCAACCGTCTTTTCGTTTTTGAGCTATGCTGTCCACAGACCCACACACACACACACACACACACACACACACACACACACACACACACGGACCTGTTTCTGAAAATGCTTTTTTTGGATTCAGGGGGTCCTAAAACATGTATTTCCAGTGAAATCTCGACATCGAATTTTTGGGTGGAATACCATACTTCTCTATTCCTATGTATATTGTACGTACGGGGCTAGAGAAAGTAAAAAAGCACAAGGGAAAAGGTAGACATGAAGATTTGATAGGATCAAATCCAAATTCATGTTGCTAGCATTCCTCTCGTCTGAGAACCGTACATTCTTCTCAGGGTACGTTCAGAAGCCTCAAGACACTGTGCAGTTTGGGGACTTTCGGAGAGGTTAATAAGATGTCAATTTAATTGTTTTTTCACACAAGCTGTGTAGGACAGGAACTGGAAAGTTTTGGACTAGAAGCCCTGGACCTAAACTATTTACGACATTGTAAGTTGCGATGGGATATGTCATTTAAAAAGAATTATAATTTGAGATCACCTTGTGGTTTACCGCGAAACATAAAGTCAGTCGAGAAATGTAATGCCGTGCCAGCATGTTGCCTGTATCTAAGCTGGTAGTTCAGTGGTAGAGCAGCCGGCTAAAGACCGCGAGATCCGTGCTTCAAATCCAGGCAATGATGTTGAAATTTTTCACTCTGACTTTACGAATCAAATCCTGCCCTACACACGTGTGTGAAAAAACAATTAAATTAATACTGTGCTAGTTTCTTCCCAATTGAGGCTTCGATAAATGTCATTGAATATTCTGTGCCTGTTTCTTCCTAACTGAGGGTTCGATAAGATGCCATTGAATATTCTGTGCCAGTTTCTTCCCAACTGAGGGTTCGATAAGATGTCATTGAATATTCTATGTCAGTTTCTTCCCAACTGAGGGTTCGATAAGGTGCCATTGAATATTCTGTGCCAGTTTCTTCCCAACTGAGGGTTCGATAAGGTGCCATTGAATATTCTGTGCCAGTTTCTTCCCAACTGAAGGTTCGATAAGATGTCAATGAATATTCTATGTCAGTTTCTTCCCAACTGAGGGTTCGATAAGGTGCCATTGAATATTCTGTGCCAGTTTCTTCCCAACTGAGGGTTCGATAAGATGTCAATGAATATTCTGTGCCAGTTTCTTCCCAACTGAGGGTTCGATAAGATGTCAATGAATATTTTCTGTGCCAGTTTCTTCCCAACTGAGGGTTCGATAAAATGTCATTCAATATACTGTGCCAGTTTCTTCCTTACTGGATATCCGATAAATCGAACGCTGAAAGGAAATGTATAGTTCTTATACTTCCGGGTTTCCGTAATACCTCCTTTGTTTTCGATTGGCTCAGATGTATAGCCAGATTTGGACTCGTGCTAGACTAGACAGTGGAAGTGTTTAGGTTTCTGATCGTAACTGGACATTATCTCAGGTGCAGGTAAGTGATTTCTTGTCAGAGTTGAAACTATTCAAATTCCATTTTTGTTCTCGTTGGAAACACTTTTAGATTTCACAAAATGTTCAACACTAAATGCTCTCTTTTATCTTTGAGCCGTTAATTGTTTTTTATTATTATGTATATAATTTATTAGTGCTACAGCCCAGTTTGGAATTCTGCTGCTTGTATAAAAAATGTTTATTTGGAAAGAGTGATAATGTAGGCAGACACTTGTTATGTTGTAAGTGGTCAAGTCACAGACACTTTATTCTGCCACTGTTGACGTGAGGCGTATTCGTATCTAAATTTTGGATAAGAGATAGCTTGGTAGCAAACGTTTACCATTTAGATTACCTGAAATTGTTGAGTCCAGTAAGCCAGCACTGCTTCTTTTTCACTAGTGCAATTTCGTGTCTTATTTCAGGTTGTAATTACGATTATATGTAGGTAATTTGCATTGTAAGAGAGCGTGTTCCTTAGGCAGTTATTGTTTGAATAGGTAGAATCAGACTGAAGAATTCAATGCCATAGCCGGGATTTGAACCACAGATCTCCCTATCTCTAGCCTGTTGCTCTTCCAGTGTTGCTCTTTACCGGGAAACATGCGAATCAGTTGAGAGATTCAGTGCTATGCCGGCATGTTGCCATGGTAGCTCAATGGAAGAGCAACCGGCTACAGATAGGGAGATCCGTGGTTCAAATCCCGGCAATGGCGTTGAATTTTTCAGACTGACTCTACCTATCCAACGCCTGTCCTACAGACGGCTTGTGTGAAAAAACAATGTATCCAGTTATTGTTTATTATACATTACCTCTATTAAATATGATAGATTCTTAAAAGGTAATTCGTTTAGTTGGCAGCCCCCCTGATTCTAGTTTAAAGTAAATATATTTAGGGAAACTTGAGACATTTTCAAGGCGTTAATAACTCCTGCTGTATGCTGGGATGATTTGGTATGAGCAATATATAATGTTTATAAACATAGTTTAAGATTAATATATGGAAGATATTAGGCTAAGGGTACTCACTGTGGTAAACTCTCTAAACGGTTCATTTGCAGAGATTTTCTATTTATTGTAGTTCGTAATTTCCCGCAGAGGAGGTTGAGCACTAATTGGTATTAGGTGCAGCTGAACCTCCGTTCCCCAGAAGAGAATTAAACCAGAGAGTGGATTTCTAGGAACACATTTCTTTGGATGGTAGATAATAATTAACCCCTTACAGATGATGCTCAATTTGAATAATAACCATGAAACGTAGTTATCATAGTTGTTCTACACCATCACTGTATCTATAATACAAATTCTCTTGTAAGAAAACCACACTAATTTCAGTTTATCAACCAACGTCATCTTTTACCATCAATTACTAAAAACGATGTTCCTTCCAAAGGCAGTGCAAGTTTCGTCAAGTCTAATGCACTTGCACCTAAGCTTTCAGAGATATGCGAATGATTCGTTTTATGACAAGCTTCATACACAAAGAGAAAAATACATCAAGGACGAACGAATTCTTCATATGCAAATTGCGTCTTAGATCGATGAAAGGTTTCGGCGTGAATACACATTCATCACGCACAGTGTTAACAGGCGGAGAACTTTGACAAGCCAACAAGTGCAAAGCACAGCGGGTTCACCGGAGGATCTCGATGTATCGAATCGCGCCTGCTTCACACAGATTGCCGACGCTGATAACCGGCAGCATTCCGGACTTGGATACCGCTGTATTGGTTTTTTGTGCGCCTTGTCTTGATCTTGTCAGTGTCTGACGTCCGGTTCTTGTACTGGGGAAATGACGTCTGCAATAACCAGCGTTCGTGGAATGGTAAATTGCTTGTGGAAAATGTCACCAAAATGTTGTTCTTGCTTCACTCTCTGAATATAACATAAAATGCCTATAAAAAGGAAATAAACAAAAAACAGGATTTCTTCAACATAAGATAAGAACAACAAAAAGAAAGAAGAGAAAATAATGTAAGTTAACATCCAAAGCCGTATATAGAACACGCAAAAGGAAAACCCAAGACAATTTCAAATATCTAAGGACGTCACTGTGAGACATTGAAAGCTTACTAAGAAAGAATATTTCTAACGCTGTTTAAGAACCAAGAAAAAGCCTCTCATCACCGTAACATATAGGTAGGGTGTCCGGAGGTCATCAGGACTAGGAGTCTAGTCCAATTCGTACTATATGCGCCACGCTCTAACAACAAAGACAAACGCCAAGAGAATCTATGAGCTGAAGAACTGCAAACTAATTGGTATCCTAACAATTTCTTCAGGTGTTAAGCTTTCAGAAAGAAAGAGAAATAACGACAGGAAGAAAGAACAGAAGAAAGTAAGAGAGGAAGAAGGAAATGAGGGAAGGAAGTAAATAGGGAAAAACGAGAGAAAAAGAGGAAGAAAGGAAATAAACAGATGTAGCAGAAGTTGGTTTTTCTACTTTTTAATTTCATCATTGTGGAACAACATTGTTTTAGTGTTTGGACTGAATTCAGACTTAAAAGTGTAACAAGAAAAAAGAGACTGTCTCCGTGGTCGAGTAGTCAGCGATCTGACATCATACCGAACGTCCCGGATTCGATTCCCGCCAGGAAGCAGGTCATTATTTCTTTAGCCAGAATTATTCCCTATCCTCCAGAGTCTGGAAGTATGTATGAGAGTGTGCGTTTGAGGAAAATAAAACAATTTAAACCCAGCCTAAATAATCTACAGAGGAGTTGTTACCAATGCAAAGCCCCCGATATAACATTAGATGTTAAAAGCGGCTGTATAAATGACACAATTAAAAAAATCTGATGTGTACCATTCACATGATTTTCTCTACATCGCTGCAATAAATTATTCTTAAAAAACTTATACTTCTATTTACTTCATGCTAATCAGTAAAACATTAGCAGAAATAGCCATATTACTTGCTTCCATGTAAGTAGAAGTGAAATAAGGGAGTACCATAGGTTAAAGTGATAATCAAAAGCTGGTTGCTATGTCACTGAAGTTCCTTTGTTGTATGGACAGCAGTTGACGAATTCTTGTATGAGAAATGTATACGTTTTTCATTCCAGAAACCAAAAATAAGGAATTTCTCAAACACAACGAACTCCATGAAAAAAATGTATATAACATAAACTGTGTAGTTTAACGTGCTCTACATTTTTTGTGTAGTAAGTTTTTGTTCATCTCTTACGGTTTAGCAATTATTCAAAATTCCGTAAAATTCATCCAGAATGAACTACTCTTCAGAGGTTATTACCAGAAAATTCAAGATATACATCTTATTTATCAGGTAAATATCTTTAATATACGAAATTTTAATCCAAATCGTTAGAGCCATTTCTGAGAGAATCAAAATTTTCGAAAAATTCCATGTAAAGGGTAGTTGGGGCGGGGGAATTTTTCTCAAAATCTTCGTGTCGCATTCCTGGAAGATACTAAACTTAATTACCAAGTTTGGTATTTTACCTACATTTCGTTTTTGAACTGTCATGTTCATAGACACACGGACACACAGACACGCACGGATCTTTTTCCGAAAATGCTATTTTTAGATAAAGGCGACCCTAAAATATATATTTCCGGTGAAATCTTGGTATCGAATTTTTGGGTGGAGTGCAATTCCTTCTCTATACACGATGTACATGAGCAAGACAAATGGAACTCTACTGTTTTATATTTGTTTGTGTAACGTTCATAGGCCGTGTCTCTGTAAGATTGCAATGGTATACCTAGCTGCACAATTGGCATCCCCTGTTTTTTTTTCCTTTAAAAAAATACAGTTCTGGAGTCTGGTCGGGAATCCGGCGCTGTATATCCTACTTTTTATTCACGTAATTTGTTTACTTTGATTACTGTATGATTACTGAATTTCTGTTTTACTTTTTACACACACATACACAAACATATAACACCCGTGCCCAAGGAGGGACTCGAACCCACGATCCCCTGTGTTGCGAAACACCAAAGCGAGATGCTTTGGTGAGCGCGGCCATGGGGACCGGCACCTGTTGAATCATCTGGCTGTTGCTTAAGAAAGCATATATGCCGGAATATGGTAAATCTGCAGGGCTGTTTTCTACAGTGGTTCCTTTTATTCTTTCAAGGATGACGTGCAATCAAGTTGAGAGAGGCTTTTTTCAATAGGATGGGGCAAAGTTTTGAATCTAAAAATCTCAAGGAGCTAATAATAATCAGCTTCTTAAACAATCTCAAAACAACTGGGTGTTATCATAACATATCTTTGAGGTTTACTATGAGGGCACTTCCTATTGGATTTACGTTTCCTCTGATGCCCCCATGTGCTTCATATGTAAGGTGGAGGGTCACTTGGCACGTCAGTGCTCTCACCAAGTGACTGATCCTCCAATCTCAACCAATACTGACCCAAAAACAGAAGACTTTCCTTCTCTCAAAACAAAAGAATTGCTCCCCAGTGTTACTTCCTTATCAAAAGATAGAGCTAATATCGTTACGGGTATGGGAGAGTCGCAAACGGTGACTCCAGTGATGGATGCTGCGACTCTAGTGTTAGATGTTGTGACTCCAGTGTCGGATGCTGCGACTCCAGTATTGAATGCTACGTCTCCGGTGTTGGATGCTGCGACTCCGGCGCTGGATGCTGTGACTCCGGAGCTGGATGCTGCGACTCCAGTGTTAGATGTTGTGACTCCAGTGTCGGATGCTGCGACTCCAGTATTGAATGCTACGTCTCCGGTGTTGGATGCTGCGACTCCGGCGCTGGATGCTGTGACTCCGGAGCTGGATGCTGCGACTCCAGTGATGGATGCTGCGACTCCAGTGTTAGATGTTGTGACTCTGGTGTCGGATGCTGTGACTCCGGCGCTGGATACTGTGACTCCGGAGCTGGATGCTGCGACTTTCACTGTTCCTAATAATACAGCATTGGAGCACCTGAATATTTCAGTAAAACAATTGAAAGACCTATCTCTGACTGCTCTTGTTCGCACAAAGCGGCCATTTTCCTCTACCAGTAGTGAATCGACCGAAAATTCCGCGGGGCACGGGGTCTTTACTTCTGACGTGCCTCACAAAGTAAAAGATGAATCGTCTGATGAGGACAATACTCAAACGCACAAAAATACACCCCTAGCTAAAAAGCCCAAACCATCAGATACAGTACCCTTTATCAGCGACTCTCTTCTGTCAATCAAGCCGCTGTTGGATGCTACACCAAATGCACTTATTTTCACCTTCTCCCAACTTTGCAGTTTCTATGATAACGCCTACGGCTCTAATGATATCACCAAAGTAGCTTTAACCTATACTTCAGATTTGCAGGGGATAGTCGAGACGCTTCGTAAGATCTATCCCCACCTTACTGGCAATAGCATCAAGAATCGCACTACTCGTCTGCTGAAGAAATTATTGGCAACAATAGAGGACAGCTTTAATGTACCGAGAAGTGTCCCTATAGACGCTGTTGTAGGCGTAGGAACGCTTTCTAAATAATTAACTGTGATCTCACCTTACTGCAATGGAATATCAATAGTTTTCACTCAAATCTCGAATATTTATAGCTACTCTTGCATTCTCACAATCCTCTTGTTTGTTTACAAGAAACTAACTTCAATGGAGATTATATAGCCCCTCTCAGAAAATATTCTGGCTATCATCGCAACCGCACAGAAGCTCGACGAGCTAGTGGAGGTGTTGCCACGTATGTTAATGACTTCTTACCGCATAAAGAAATACCTCTCAATACTCCACTGGAAGTCGTGACTATCTCCGTTCTTTTAACAACAGAGCTATGCATCTGCAATCTTCATCCCTCGATCAGCATTAATGTTGATCTCTCTACGCTTTCCGCACTGATCGCTCAACTCCCTAAGCCATTTATGTTACTAGGTGACTTTAATGGTCACAATCCAGTATGGGGTAGTGATAAACTTGATCAACGTGGTAAAATGTTTGAAACCCTGCTACATACTTCAGATTTAACGCTTCTAAATGTTCCAACACCAACTCATTATAGTATTTACCACAACACCTACAGCTGCATTGATCTCACTATGTGTTCTTCCAGCATAGCACCTTTATTACAATGGTCCGTTTACTCATCACCTCAGGGTAGTGACCACTTCCCAATAACATCACTACTCAAAACTTTGCTCCTCCGTTACAAATGAGACGTCCTTCTTGGAAATTTAACAAAGCCAATTGGGTCCAATAGAAAGAGCTCTTCGAAAACGCTTTGCAACACCTTCCACCTGCAGAATTTGTTTTCACAAATAGGCATCTACCGGTATAATTAAGACTACAGAGAATGCTATACCTACCACTAGAACTGGTGCATATCATCGGACAGTTCTATGGTGGAATGAAAAGTGCCAAGAAGCTATTAAGCTATAACATAGGGCCTATTATAAATACAAGCGAAATCCTATCGCAGATACAAAATCTGAATTCCAACGTCTTCGCGCAGCTGCGCGTCATGAAATTAAACGCAGTAAAGGGAGTCTTGGCTGGCCTTCCTATCCTCCCTTACTAACAAAACTCCCCAAGCCAAAATGTGGCATAAACTCCAAGCAATTTGTGGCACACGTCGGACATCTGTGATATCTCATCTTCGAATAACACCCTCTGATGATATTTCCGAACCTCAAGCTGTTGCAGATACTCTTGCATCTGTATTCTCTAATATACCCAGTGGTATCGAACATAACGCTGGAATCCCTTTAACTTACAATTACCGCCCTATTCCAACGCTTTCATTAGCTTTCTCCGATACTACTCAACCATCAACGAAGACTAAACAATGGATGGAATGTTAACTGAATGAAATCACTGCACGAGTAAAAGCGCTGGACCTGACAACATTCCCTATGCGCTAATTAAGAAACTACTCCAGAATGGCTTACTATATATACTTCGAATATTTAATTACATCTGGACAACACAGTGCTTTCCCAGTCAATGGCGTTCATCCATAGTGGTTCCCATACCAAAGCCAAATAAGGATCATTCGCTCCCTGGAAACTGTCGTCCTATTTCACTGACATGCACTATATGCAAACTTATGGAGAAGATCATTAACAGAAGATTGCGATGGTTTCTGGAGGGTACCAGATTCTTTTATAATTTACAATGTGGCTTCCGTCAGTATCACTCAACGCTTGATGCCTTGACACTACTAGAATCTGAAATTTGTGACGCCTTTGCTAACCACCAACTGTAAGTCTCGACATTGCTAAAGCCTACGATTCGGCGTGGCATGTCCACATCCTACAAACACTACTTAAAGCCAACGTCAAAGAAAATATTCTTGCATTTATCGTCAACTTTCTACAGGATCGACGAATGCGTGTAAGAGCTAATGGTGTTTTGTCACAAAGTGTTGTTCTAAACAACGGTATACCACAGGGATCGGTATTGAGTGTAACATTCTTCTTAGTGGCTATTAACACAGTTTTTTCATGCCTTCAACCTCCAGTACGGGTAGCTTTATTTGCCGACGACTTGACTATATATCGCCACTACACAAGAACTACTACAGTCAATCCTAGACAAGCTCCAAAAGTGGAGTCAAATCATCGACCTTAATTTTTCTCCAGAAAAATGTCAAAGTATTGTTTTCTCTAGGGGGAGGAAACCTACCCAAATCCCTGTACTACACATATCCAGCTATCATCTCCCAGTAGTAAACACAATCAGAATACTGGGCATGTACTTTGACTGCAAGCTGACCTGGATCCATCTTATTAAGCTCCTCAAACCCGATTGTATTCGGCGCCTGTACCTTTTAAAAGCTTTATCTGCCAAAACATGGGGAGCCGATCTCACTGTTCTACTTCGTACATACAAAATGGCAATCCTATCCAAGTTGGACTACGCTTCTGTTGTCATTAGCTCCGCTAGTCATTCTAGTCTTAAAACACTCGACATCATTCAGAACTCAGCTCTGAGGATCGCACTTGGAGCTTTCCATACCAGTCCTATAGAGAGCCTGCAAATTGCTGCTGGCGAACCACCTCTTTCTCTCCGACGTAAAACCTTAAATCTGTCCTATGCCATCAAGACTTCTATCAGACCTGGCTCTGGTTTAGTCTCTCATGTTTCACCACAAGACAATGTCCACTCTAGACGGTACCCGTACAACCCTTCTCTCAAAGAATAGCTATGTACATCGAAGAGTTTAAATTGACAATTCCCTCACTGATTCTCCGTACCTTCAGTATAAATATTATACCATGGAGGCTTAAAACTCCTGTAATCGACTCCTGTAAACCACTCTCACAAAATATACTAAAAATGACACCCAAAGAACTTTTTACGCCAGTTTATTCAAAGAATTGCGTGAAACATACCCCAACCACGAACCAATTTACGGCGATGTTTCACGATGTGACAACAATAATGGCTGCACGGTGGTTGTATCTAATCACACCATACTCTATAGTCTGCCACAAGCTCTCACCATTTTCTCTTGCGAACTTTTGCCATCCGCTTTGCCGTAGACTATATATCAAAAAACAAAGACTTGAACTCCTACATTACTTTCACTGATTCCCTAAGTGCCCTAATGGCCCTACAACAGCGATCTCCTCGCCATACTTTGGTAAACGAGATTCGCCTATTATACAATGACTTAATATCATCTGGCAAACAACTCATCTTTGACTGGATACCCTCTCACCGTAATATACCAGGTAATGATCTTCTGACACTGCCGCTAAGGAAGCTACAAAGCATCCATGTGCTTTACCAGATCTCAAGATTCCCCATGAAGACTACTTAGCACATCTAAGATGCAGTACCCTACAGCAGTGGAAGACAGACTGGGCTACAACATCCACCAGTAAACTACATGATGCCTGCCCAGTACCTAATTTGGCGCGTCTATTACGACTCTTACCCGGCGAGACCAGATACTAGTAACTCGACTATGCATTGGTCACACTGCGCTAACCCATTCCTACATCCTATCTCATGAACCTGCTCCTACATGTACTCTATATAACTCTGCTCTCACCGTTCATCTTCTGATCACAGCTTGCCCGAGATATACTGCTGAGCGACTTAACTGTGGAGCTCCTGGAAACCTACAGCTGGTCTTGGGTGACCAACATTGCCGCAGGAAAGTCATCAACTTCATCAAAATGTGCCAAATTATTAATGATATTTAAATTGTTGCCAAGTTTGTTATTGTTAATTAACCACTGTAAGATTTAATGTAACATTTTGTAATTCTACATCATTGTACACTCAGTGTTCAGTCGCGATATGATGTCATTGTTGAAGCGACTATAATAAATTAAAAAAAAATTATGTTGATGGCCCGAACTGGATTTTGTGTTCATCATGAAAGGTGATGATAGTATTAATAACATGAAAAACGCAAGAACTCCAACATTCCCTTGGCGTGCCTTCAAATAGTTGAAAATAAATCAAGGAGAGAGGGGTATTTTGTGTGAAAACGCATACTGCATTTATAGGTAAATGTAAGTAAGTGTGATAAATGCTGTAGATCAACTATTATCTAAAGACTAGTTTCAGAAATGAAGATGTTGCGTCACTCTCTTGATATTTGGATTCTTTATCCCAGAAGTAAGGTTCAGTCATATACCTATCACACTCGTGCACGTTAGATAGCCGTGTCTTGAGCTTAGTTTACTTCCAACTCTCAACCTTCTCTCCTCCGCATCATCAGCTCGTGGACTATCGCGCAATCAAAACAGTATTTATGCCATAAAGTAACAAAAATCTCATGGTTCCATTTACATGACTTTCTCTATATCTTTGTAACAAATTGTTGTTAAAACGCTAACTTCATTCTAATCGAAATAAATAAGCTATATAAAGTTATTGTAAATATTTCTCTTCACTCACCCATTAGAATTCTGCTGCAGCATATAGCACTCTATCTCATTTCAGTCTCATATCTTCTTTGATATTTCCAATCTAGTTTCATTTCTGCTTTTAATTTCTATATACAGGATGTTTCAAAACGACACCAAACGAAGACGTCAACCTTGTTGGTCATACCGTATGTGATACATGACTATAATTTTCAGCTCTAAATTCGGCACATATAAAAACTGCCATAAAATCACCATGGATAAGGCAGTCGTGCACAACCAAATGGTACGTGCCTGGCCCACTCCAAGAGAGAAGCCGGTTGGTAGCGAAGGTCCCAGTCGCGTGGTGTATGGGTTGTTTGATAGACATGCTAGCGCGGCATTGGTCACCTTCGAAATGGAAAACGTAGTATGTGGGTTTTGTTATGTGTTTCGTATAAAACGTTCTGAGGTTGTTTACGTGGTGCATGGCAATCGTTGTTCCTTCGCTGCCTAATCCCAAATGTGTGCGATTTTTAAACACACATTAAACTTTAAATAGAAGAGTTTGAAAGTTGCGGCATCAAGTCGGACAAGTCAAAGTGTAAGCTAATCGACTGCTATCTTCGTTTGATGTCGTTTTGAAACAGCCTGTATAAGTGTCGTCGAACACTCAGCTTGACACGGCGTTCATCTCTACGTTTGCTTATTTTGGTGGAAAGAGGATACATCTGACTTCCTTGCCAGTTCTGTCAAATGCTGTCCTTAGTTCACAAGAGATATAGCTTCTACCAGAGCCGTGTTAATCTTTTTGGCTGAAACAAAGCCCTCCTTGGGGCAAATATTCCAAATTACACTATAAAGGCTTTCATTTGCATTTTGAGTCTTTGCTCTGATTCATCTTTCTCACAGTTTTCTTGAACACAACCTTTTATATAGGGGTATTATTTTCTCCACTACATTGATATTTCGAGGTGTATGTACCTCAGTTTTGCGGCTCTTAGGCTTTTCAGCTCTTGCAACAACTCTTTTATAAAACACCACAAGCTTACACCTACTGGACATTTTGAATACATGGGTGTTTCATCTGAGCTGGAGCAATGCTATAGAATTGCAAGTATCGCAGTATTCACTTTATCCACATCTGGGGCATTATCAACTATAGCAGCTCTGTAATAATGTGTTAATTTCACTAGTGTAGTTTCCTTCAGATTTCGTGTTGCTTTACCTCCAAGAGTAATATTTTTCCTTTGCATTCCTTTACTAAATTTCAACGCTTGTGCCTAGCCTTTTGGCTATGTGATTCATTTATTCTTCCTTAGTAATTGGAATTTCATAGCCATAAATTTCACTTTTCTGAAACGGCATGAACGTTTTGGAATCGCCATTAGAGAGAACAGTCACATATCTGAATCCAAAATTTTCAGAACGCTGCCACAATATAAGGGCAGTATCAACTTCCATCCCTGGTGATTATACGTCATAAATTTTGGCACAACTTGTTTTATGTCCTTCATACCAAAAATAAAATTCTGGACTTTCTTTCCCTATTGTTTTTCATTAATGATGCAAGAGTGGCAGTACTTGGATAAAACCTCATAATCAATTACTAAATCACTAAGAATGTCAATGACATAACCTACTCCATAATTACTTGTGAATCCATGGTTTGCCCATGATAGCTCACCGTTATGTTTAACACATGAGAATTAATGTGAGCATTCTCATTCATATGTACTTCCCTTGCCTTCTGCCTTGCGTCAGTCAATATTTTATCAACAAAACTACAATTCTTCCTTTGTATTTCTTTTAGAAGACTGTTCAATGCATGCACACCTAAACCCATAAACATGCAGCTATTTCCATAGTTGCATGTCCTTTTCCAAGTTTAGAAAAAAGTGTTACAATTTTCTTGTTTATATCAAAAGCTACTTTTCAGTGGTTGTACCTTTTCTTTGCTTGAAAAAGTTTCACACAAAACATATCCACAGGCTTAGCACTTCACTACAAAGTTCATTAAAAAAACACCATAGAGCTCTCTCAAATTCACAATAACACATTCTTCTTTGCACTCGCTACATAATGCTCTTGAAAACAGGTTCTTCAAAATGTTACTGTCAACAAGAAGATAATCTGGCTGTGCAAGTCCATCTGTATACAAGAGAGCACATGTAACACTTTCCCTGAAGAGTTATTAGCACAAGGTTCTTCATTTTTACCTGTAGTAGAATGTATTCTTTTTCTTTATTATCTTTCCATTCGACACTTTTGCCATTATATTTGCTAAATAGACATATGTAATAAAACAAATCAACCACACGCACGAATGCTTTAGTTGTTTTGTGAACAACACAATTCATTTGTTATAATCTTGATTTTTTGTAAACAGATGGCAGCACTTGTTGCAATTAAGAGCATCCAAAATCTATATTTTAAAGGCAAATGTTCCATTAAAATTTAAAAATCAGAAACAAACCGAGCCTTAGCTATGAACTGAAATCTGATAGATTGTTACATTTAAGTTAGATTTAAGTTTCACTCCATAATAATGTCCTAAAAAGCAATGAAATCGAAAACTTCACAACTTCAAAACTGATTGGTAATTTCCATTGTTACCTAACTGTTATTTTAGTAATTAAGTTGAACAAGGGACGTTTTTAAAATAGGTAGATATACAGCAGAACCTAATTAATCCACAACCCATTTGTCCGGACTTATCTTAATCCGGATAGCCGTTTAATACGTGACAACCTTCACTCGTACTGCCTCCCATCAGTTTCAGTCGGTCGGTCACCTGTTTGTGCCGCAGCTAGTGGCAGGTTGTTCACCTTTCTAAGGACGAAGATAACAACGATGAAAGAATATCTGCATATTACGAACATTTGAGGCATCTGCGCGAGATACTTATTTAAATAAATTAATATCAAAGGAAGACAACAAAACATGAGCAGTTTCTTCAGACTATTAAACATGTCAAGTGTGATCAGTTGCCTTTGTACTTCCTAAATTTAAAATGCACGTCCTTTTTACTGAACAGGGTGTTTAAACATGTACCTTGGCTCATTTCATAGGTTACTTTGCTAATCCGGACTTTCATTAAATTGGACTAGTAGGGCTGTACCGGATTAATGAGTTCTACTGTATTTCTAGATATTTTCAACTTTTAAAATTGTAATGTGCTTTTAAAGTATTATTATTGTTATTATTTAACAGACTTATATATTTTTACTACAACCGATCAAAATGTATGTTGTTAAGAAATCGTACAAATGACCTCGGTTTTTCCCCCCATTTCATACTTATTTCAGCTGTATTGTTTTTCGTTTTTAATTGTCATCTTGAAGACAACAGAATGACAGGCCCTTTCAGTTTACAGATTGAACCAACCCAACAGTCGGTCAGACAGACCACACAGGATCCAACTCCCCCACCATGAATTGTTTTCATCCAGGCAACCGGCCGAAGTTGGGGGACGCAGAGTCACAATGCGCACCCTTTTCTGTGCCACGCCGCACCAAACACCATCGCCGACAGGTCCAACTGTGAAAAACATCAACGGGGTGAAAGATGAGTAGAATAACAATAGATACGAAATGGAGGGACTGAAACATGTGCCTAGAAACATGGGTAAACCCCGAAAAACCTCATGGGTCAGATAGACCAACCACAGGATGTAAACCCAAGATCTCCCAGACGAAATGGCCTGTCACCTTTTTTTTTTTTTTTTTTTTTTTTTTCCCTGCTCCATGGCAATCTAAACGTAAATCTTTAATAACTCCAATCATATCTAATATAATATTAAATATCAGTCTTTAAATTTACGTTAGTATTTTAGAAATAAATTAATTTAAATTTCTTAGGTGTTTTATACCACTATGTCGTTCATAAATGGAGAGAGGTTTTTATCACTGAAGCAATTATAGAAATCAGTTGAGAGATTTCTGAGATTACCCTATTCATTACAAAATGTCTCTATTTATAATATTAGTACAGCCTTCTTATGAAACAAGAGGTACGAACGTGTAAGAAATAGCAACGTTAAAAACTAGTTGGGATGAGGTTGCCTGTTGAACAGCTGCATTCTCAAATTTCCGTGAATGTCTTTCGCCAGCGATTACTGAGAGTCAGCGTTAAAACGACACAATAGCTGTTCCACATTTTTTTTATATACCTACTTACTTAGGGAAGGGGGGGGCACCTGTTTAGCCACCGTAACGTGTAGTTTACAAACAAGCCTGCTTATTTGTTTTTAATTTCACCATTTGTGGATTTCCAAGTAGGGAAAACAATTTGGCGGGAGGTAATGGTAGGGTTAGTGTGCCCCGCCCAGTGATGCGCCTTGCCACCATGTTGCTGGCGGGCGGGCAGCGGAAGTCATTTGTATAGAGCGTCGGAGCTACGTGTATAACGACTGCTTCACCAAGACCGCCATTACCTCTATGATTGATGTCCTCCTTTTCCCGGTCGTGGCCGAGTTAGGTATCTGAGTAATTGACGTCTACTGTTCACTTCACATTGTTGCCAAGCCTTCCTTCTTCCTTTTAATCCCTTTTCACAGTTTCCTTCCTTTTTCTTTTGATCGTCATCATTCTCACGTCCTTTAATGTCATCAAATATTTCATCGGTGTTTGTTTTCCCTTGCACTGTTTCTTTATTTTGTTCTTATTCTCATTCAGATGTTCTCATATCTTCTTCGTTTTAGTTTCATTATCGAGCATTATTTTATTCTTACTCTCATTCAGATATTCTCATATCTTCTTCGTTTTAGTTTCATTATCGAGCATTATTTTATTCTTACTCTCATTCAGATGTTCTCATATCTTCTTCGTTTTAGTTTCATCATCAAGCATTATTTTATTCTTACTCTCATTCAGATGTTCTCATATCTTCTTCGTTTTAGTTTCATTATCGAGCATTATTTTATTCTTATTCTCATTCAAATGTTCTCATATCTTCTTCGTTTAGTTTCACTATCGGGCATTATTTTATTCTTATTCCCATATTCAGATGTTCTCATATATTCCTCGTTTTAGTTTCATCATCAAGCATTCTTTTATTCTTATTCTCATATTCAGATGTCCTCATATCTACTTCGTTTTAGTTTCTTCATCAAGCTTTATTTTATTTTATTCTCATATTCAGATGTTCTCATATCTTCCTCGTTTTAGTTTCAGTATCAAGCATTATTTTATTCTTATTCTCATATTCAGATGTTCTCATATCTTCTTCGTTTTAGTTTCATTATCAAGCATTATTTTATTCTTATCCTCATATTCAGATGTTCTCATATCTTCCTCGTTTTAGTTTCATCATCAAGCATTATTTTATTCTTATTTTCATTCAGATGTTCTCATATCTTCCTCGTTTTAGTTTCATTATCAAGTATTATTTTATTTTATTCTCATATTCCAATGTTCTCATATCTTCCTCGTTTTAGTTTCATTATCAAGCATTATTTTATTTTATTCTCTTATTCCAATGTTCTCATATCTTCTTCATTTTAGTTTCATCGTCAAGCATTATTTTATTCTTATTCTCATATTCCAATGTTCTCATATCTTCCTCATTTTAGTTTCATCGTCAAGCATTATTTTATTCTTATTCTCATATTCCAATGTTCTCATATCTTCTTCATTTTAGTTTCATCGTCAAGCATTATTTTATTCTCATTCTCATATTCAGATGTTCTCATATCTTCTTCATTTTAGTTTCACTATCAAGCTTTAAACCCTCTCCTCAGCCTCGTTACTACAACAGTAACAATGTACTTTTCTCTAATGTTTTCGGCCTCGCTATCACAAACTCCAGAGAGCTACAATATTATCCAATTAATTTATCTATATTTTGAAGTATACTTGTAATTGTTATTTTACTAACTTGAATTGGAGCTCGCCCCGTTATATCTTAGATCCAGTTTGGTCGAGAAATAGTAAGTACACTATACTTGTGACAGCTACAATAAATGGAAGTACAAAATGAAATGAGAAAAATAGATTTAAGGTTGCGTTATCTACAGCAAATCCACCTCAGACTGTTTGATGTCCCTACCGAAGGTAGGATAGATTTCTTAGTTATCCAGGAAGGTTTATAATGCCTTTCTTTCTCCCACTGCCGAACGTTGCGATCCCATCTAGCTCTTCGTACACATTAAAGTTCTTGTTACTCAGGTCTTCGGCTGTTGGGGCTCTTATCTAGAATGACGTGAGTTGCATGGCACATCTCATTAGGCACAAGATCATGAAAAGTGTACATTCCCCACTGGACATCTGCCGCGTTGGTCGTGATCTTACTGCAAACATCATCAAAAACCATTCCTCACAGTTTCATATTTCTATTCCTTCTATGATATTCCTGCTATACTAACACCTAATGAGGAAGGCCCATTACCGTTTTTTCTCCCATACATTACCGCTGTAACAAATTATTGTTAAGAGCATATTCTTCTATCTACTTTATCTATGATAATCGAGATAAACATTAGCAGAAATTGTATTAATTAATGCCTCATTGTAAGAAAAGAGGAAATAAGGGAATACACCAGGCTAAAATGATAATCAAATATCTTAAAATCCGGTTGCCATGTGGATGAAATCCGTTTTTATGCGTTCCATGTGAGAAAAGTTTAAGTATTTTAAATATCTCAGAAACGGTCAAATCAACGAAAAAAGGATATGACATAAATTGTGTGTTTTAACGTGATCTACATTATTGTATAATAAGTTTTGTCAATTTTTTACGGTTTATGCAAAGTTCAAGAAAATTCAATCAGAATAAAGAAGTATTTAGGGGCTATTCTCAGAAAATTCAAGATATACACTTTATTTGCCATATAAGTACCTTTAATATACAGTATTTTAATCAAAATCGGTAGAGTCAATTTTGAGAAAATCAAAATTTTCGAAATTTTTTCCATGTAAAGGGTAGTTTGGGAGGGGGATTTTTTTTTCAAAATCTTCGGCTCGCACTCCTGTAATATACTAAACATAAATACCGAGTTTGGTATTTTAGCGACTTTCCAGTTTTGAGTTATTGTATTCACAGTCACACGGACACACTGACACACACGTGTATTTCCGCTGAAATCTCTGTATCTAAGTTTTGGGTGGAATTCAATACCTTCTTTATACGCTATGTTCATAGTACGTGTAGAGAAAGTAGAAGTATGTTCTTAGGATGAACACTCTCTGTAAGCATCTGTTTTGAAGATATTAGTGATACATTATTCTACATTGCCTTTGGGAATACGCCTGGTTGCGTGTGAACAGAGAAGGATAAAATAGGTGAAACTGTTGAGAGTAAAGCATGATTTAGGAATAGGTGGACAAGAGGAGAAGGGTTCACAGCGATGGCTGACAATGTGATGACGTCCGCAAAGGATGTCACCATCATCCTAATTATTGTGGGGCAACAAAAGCTTCGCGTGGTCCCTTCGTAACGTAAATCACAGCTTGTAACAAGGCATTACTTTAAAGGAAATTTCGTTACCACGACGCGTTGCGGCTTTACCACGGAAGGCCCCCCTGACACGCGGATGTTGAGTGATGGATTGATGAATAGAGAGCAGCTTTTGTTCCCGCCTGCGACTGTCATCTTTCTGGCTACTGATGCGTCCAAGTTTAATTTATAGTACGTTCGTTCTTTTCACAAAGGAGTAGTGCATGTAGAGGAAGTGCGCTATTTGTGTTCCTGCCTCTTTTGTCAATTCACAGAGGGCATCATAATGTGCGCTTTTGCTAGGAAAACCGGTATGGCTCTTCTGCACAGGTTCAGAATTCTGTTCTTTGATTTAATAACGGAACTTCTGGGAAATTTGGTAGCAGGGATTTTAGATTACATCACATTTACACTGCAGCTATTCAAGGTATTATGCCCTAGTCTAGGCTTGATCGCAGAGTATGTGATAATGCTCTTCCTTTGTTTCGAGTGTATTGTGCTGTATCGAAAATGACAGCATCGCTTTTTCTAATGAACATATACTAGAGCTCAGTTCACACTGAGACATTTATGTCGTCCTCCGTGGGGTAATGATTACTTCATATACCCAAGGTCGCTGGTTCAAACCCGGCGGAGGACGATTTATTTTTTCGCGTGTAAAAATCCTGAGCATGGCTTCCTTCAAAGGGAAGTAAAGCCGTTGGTCCAGTGTTGTAGATTTATGACACGTAAACGAACCTCAAGCCTGATAATAGAGGCCTCTGGGCAAAATTAAGCGGTATTTCGCACCCAATTTAGAATGGGACGCTGAGAACCACAGTCGTTAAAGAGCGTCCATAAATACCACGCCATTTACATTTTTGAGACATTTATTGAGGAAACTGAGCTTATCATATGTCCTTTAGAAATGTTGCCAATTCCCAGTGCTGCAACAATTTCTGCAACATTGACCACAATTTCTGGAAGCCCCCTAGCGTATCAGAGTACACATGGCATAAGTTTCAGGCACTTCATTGAAAGCACAAGTATAGTAACTGCACATTCTACTTTACAGCTGCATTAGCTAAAATGGATTGCTAAAGTATGGTGCTTTCTTGTTCAACAGAATCTTAAATTTATCATTCTATTTTGTCTAACAAAAATGTTTGGAGCAATCATCTGTTGAGTTCTTAACGACACTTGATGAACTGCCCGTAATTAACATTCCTTTTAAATGTAGGGATTGAACAGCCTATCTACATTGATTTTTACTTTCTCTACACGTAGGCATAGTGTATAGAGAAGGTATTGCACTCCACCCAAAAATTCATTACCAAGATTTCACCGGAAATGTTTTAGGATCCCCTTTATCCTAAAAAACAAACAAACAAAAAAACACATTTTTAGAAAAAGTCCATGCGTGTTTCTCCATGTGTATGTGAACACGATAACTCAAAAACAAAAAGTCGTAAAATACAAAACTTGGTATTTAAGTTTAGTATCTCCCAGGGATGCGACACGAAGATTTTGAGAAAATCCCCCACCCCAAAATACACTTTACGTGGAACTTTTTTCAAAACTTTTGATTTTTTCAAAAATGACTTTAACGATTTTGATTAAAATATCGTAGGTATAATAAAGATATTTCTTGACAAATAAAATGTATACTTGCATTTTCTGGGAGTAGCCTCTGATTGAAATTTACGGAATTTTGCATAGCTGCTAAACAGTAAGAGATGGACAAAAACTTATCACACACAAAATGTAGATCACCTTAAAACACACATTTTTTCGTGGAGTTGATCGTTTTTGAGATATTCTTTGTTTTTGGTTTCAGCTTTAAAAACATAATTTTCTCATACAGGAATTTGTCAACTCCGGTCCATACAAACAAAGGAATTTCAGTCACACAGCAACCAGCTTTTGACTATCACTTTAAACTATGGTACTCCCTTATTTCGTTTCTACTTTACAATTTTTTCTCGATTAGCATGAAGTAAACTGAAGCATAAGCTTATTAAAAATAATTTGTTGCAGAGATGTAGAGAAAGTTAAGTGAATGGAACACATCATATTTTTCTTTATCGTTTAATTTATCACCCAGTCTGAAAGGGTTACCTTCAAAAAACATCGCATCAAAAAAAAAGGTAGTTCAATTTCTGATGTTATGCTTCCTGACACGGTCAATCTGAGGAAGGATACTAGTTTGAAGGATCTCCTACTTTACGAGATAAACCAAAAGAAAATACGAAGTTATATTATTCAGAAAAACAAGTAGAGTTTATTAAAACATACACTTTTTACTTTCTCCATTACATACCTATGGCAGGCAAGAGCAATGTTGTGTTCCACCGTAAAATATTATGTCGAAATATTGCCTGAAATACACATTTTGAGAAACCTTAAAGTCAAAAAATAATTTTAGTAAACAATCTGTTTATGTATGTATGAGAGAGAACAGCGAGATCTTAAATCTTTGATAGTTACAAAATTTTACATTTAGATTCACCATCCTCCAAAACTACTCCAACTCAAACTACCCTATGCATGGGAGGATTTTAGAAATTTTGTACACCTATTCTAAGTAAATCTGATGTACTCCATTCAAGTAGCTTTTTCTTGATGATCCATGTGCAAACTATTCTAAGTAAATCTGATGTACTCCATTCAAGTAGCTTTTTCTTGATGATCCATGTGCAAACTATTCTAAGTAAATCTGATGTGCTCCATTCAAGTAGCTTTTCTTGATGATCCATATGCAAACTATTCTTTCAAAAGAGTATTCTTTTATCTAATGCCCTAGATGCATCATGCTAATCCTGATAAACAATAGCAGAATTTGTCTTACTTCTTGCTTTCCTGTAAGTAGAAGGGAAATAAGTGGATATAGGCTAAGGCAATAGTCAAATCTTTTAAAAGCTGGTCGTTATGCGAAACAATAGCTCGGTTCTTTTTGAATGGTCCCGTTTGAGAGGAGTTAGCTATCTACTTTAAAATGAAACCAATAATTAAGAATATCTCGAAAACGGCCAACTCTACAAAAAATAGGTATATGGTAAAATTATGTTTTTTAAGGAGATCTACAATTTTTGTATAGTAAGCTTTTGTCCATCTCTTACTTTAACCTTTATGCAAAATTCTGTAAAACTCGGTCAGGATAAAGAGATCCTCAGAGGCTATTCCTAGAAAAATCAAAATAGGTATACATTTTATTTGTTTTATAAACATTTTAGCATTTAAGTAAAAATCATTAGAGCCACTTTATATTGAAACGGAACTGTTTGGTGAAATGGTGGTGGAGAGTTGCCTTTTAAGGTACCATCTCCAAACCATACTACCTTCACTTCAAGCCAAGTCGATGGCATTAGAGAGCCGTTCAGCTCTTGCTCTTTGTGCCTTTAGTTACTCAGTAAAAATATCAAAATGTTTAAATTGTGTGTTTTATTTATTATTGTACTTTAAAATATGACAATTAAAACTGTGTATATCACGAAAACGCTTATTTAGTTTCCCTTTATTTAGTACTGTTTTTTTTTTTTAAAAAAACTATACTTCATATATCAAAATGTCAATGAACTAACAGAAAAATGAAAAAAAAATTGTTATGTTGTAATGTTCTTGCTATTAGCGATATTTGACTCAAATGTTTAATTCAGAGGAACATTTCTTCCCCCCCTTTTTTTTTTTTTTTGATTTAGATTGCATATGGTAGCCCTGTTTCAACATGGAGCGTCTTTGTTTACATTGTTGTAACTCAAGCAAAGGATATAAAATTTGTAATAATTCAGTTGCTTATGGGTAATAATTCTATTTGTTCCCATTGTTTGTGTGTTATTTTAGAAACAACATCACAAGAATTGTTTGAGAAGAAAAGAAATATATGTGAATATTACATCTAACCTGAACACAAATAAAGTTCATGTTTCTGGACAAAGCTCATCCTATAAGAAGCTAAAACTGTAGCAGCACGTACCATGTGCTCACAGAACATATAACAAGGGAAAGTGTATATAACATTATAAGCTTATAGAAAGTAATGTAAAATAGTTGTGAATAAATAAGGGTAAAAATATGCATAAATGTAAGTTGTTGTAACTTAGGTAATAGTTCGCCAACCAGCACTTGCTAATGAGCACAGGGTTTAGGCTAAAGAAAGAAGTTAGTCAGGAATAGTGACTTGTGTTCCAAGTAGCTCAGGGAATTGGAGAAACAGACAAAGCAAGCATAAATTTAAAGTGAGAAGGAACCATTGGGTTTTTCCAAACGCGTCATGTGGACGCTATGACGTCAAAACTTGGCACAATTTATTTTCATAAATTGTGAGGTGATGCTAACAAAGAACCAGTAGGAGATACTGTTATATTTTATGGCGCGAAAGTTGGCGTCACCCAGAATTAGTATATAAGATACAGCAGATCTCTTATGTGGTTACTCTCTCTCTAACTCTCTCTCTCTCTCTCTCTCTCTCTCACTCTCTTGATCTTGTGTTCACGTTACATTGTGTTGTGCGCACGTCCACGTGCTTAAGTGGTGGGAGAGCGATGTGCAGATGGTTAGATTAGGCTACTGAGTATTAATTTAAGAGGTGGGAAGATATTTTTATAACATCTTTTGTAAGGCAACAAGCTAGCCACCAGTTCAACCAGTGATACAATAAATTCAAGTCGTAAGGGAAAATGCAGTCAGTGTATTTAGTATTAGCCCCACCCACAAACACCTGAGATAGTATTAATTAGGAGATTAGGAGTGGAATTTTCTTCAACGACGGAGCTGAGGACGTTGCTGAAGAGACAACCGACTTCCCACGACAAAACCTTTATTAGAGTAATGTTAAATAATAAAAGCAGATGAATGCAGTGGTTTTCAGAATGAAATAATAAATATATACGTCTTTATTCCAAGCATTGCTAAATGAATTTTCTAGTTGCCTGAATTATGGTCCTGTTACTTGTGTTAAATTGTTGTCTTGACCAGTAATATGAAATATAATTGTGGATTTAAATTCCACAAATAAAGTTTTTCACTTTTTTAGAATATGTCTACACATGCAAGTTCAGGCTATTGTCATGAATATGTATTATTAATGTTACATTGATTAGTTTTAAATTTACTATATGTGTGAAGGAATGTATGATTTCAGGACTCAGAAACAAAACAATTCCTCAATCAAGAGACAATACGGAAACTCCTTATATTAGCTTACCTTTAGTTTATGGTCTAAGAATTAGTGAGAAATGTTATACAAACATTTTCTGTGGAATAATGAATCTTTCTGAACCTCTAAAAGATGTAAATATTCTTGGTTCTGCTATTGAAGACATAGGCAGGTAAAATAAGAAAGAGGTTATTGAGGAAGTTGTGGAATGTAAGAGACATAACTATTACTGTAGAAAAGCGTGGATTTTCTTCACAAAAAGGAGTAATAGCAGGCTGTGTAGATGACGCGTAAAGTTGAAGATCTTGCTATAAAGAGTAAGTTCTGCAGGTGCTAAAAAAGTCAAAACAAATGCATGGAAGTGATTGAAATGCCAATTAATAAGGGGTAGGTGGAGGGATGTAAGTTGAAAGTGCCAAAGATATTTTCAAGCGCTCACTGGCACAGTGCACAATGTAAGGTATGTTGGGTATTTAGGAGATGAAGCCACAAAGTCTTACAAAGCTGTTTAGAATGAACAGCCTTATGAGAAAGGCATAAATATTGAGAAGTTAGGGCGCATTGGTCCTATGCAGAAAAATGGGTGCAAAACTAAGACATTTAAAATAAAATTAATGTTCAAAAAATTTAAATGATGGCAAAACATTTGGTGTAAAAAAACCAATTACTGAAGGTGATATTCTGGAAATTCAAGCATATTACGGGTTGGCAATTAGAAAAAAAAGGATTGCACACCTTCAAAGCATGAGGAAAGTTGTTTCGCTATTTATTGTCTTTCATTCTATTCAAGAAACGAACAACTTCAACATGGCGATGTAACCTGGTGCAATTAATATATGAAAGCAAAGGAAGATAAAAAAAAAAGAAAACAGAATCATTAAAACATTTACATCTTTCATCTTTCTTTTCCCTGCATGATTGAGATGAAACCAATATTCAGAGATGTAACCGACCCACAACTTCTGTCTTCTGGTGGTCACAAAACAAAAACGAATCGCTGGATAATGTAATGTGGACTCGTATGTATTTATTGAGATGAGCACACTATATTTTTGGGCAGCATGAGGCAGCAGCATCATTCAACAAGAGAAACATTGTTAAGTCCCAAGTGATAAAGATGCTGGGAATGAAAATTGTTTTAACTGTATCTCTGGGATGAAAACCTTAGACAACAGTAGTATTAACAGAGGAGCTAAATTTTTAGAATAAAACAACTGAAATGCCAGGCAAACAACCCACAGAGTAAACAGGAAGCTAGAGGACCTGTACCAGCAATAGGATGAGCCATATGATTCAACTTATTGTGTAGGAATCTATTATGATAGATTGGAAATGCTTTTTCCACTTTAAGAGCCATTTCCTGAAAACTACAATTGTTCACACTGAAAATCTTTTTTCTCGCCCCCCATGATGTGCAGAAGAATGACGTTTTTACACATATTCCCTAGATATATTTGGGTATTTAGCATAGGGGTTTCTTAATAATACTATATTTGTCAAAAATAAAAGATAATAACTAAAGAATTTCGTGCTGTTTTGCAGGACAGCTTTTAAAAATCCGATGTGTTCCATTCGCATGACTTTCTCTACATCTCTGTAACAAATTATTGTTGAAATGCTTAGGCTTCTATTTACTTCATGCTAATCGAGAAAAAATTAGAACTACTCTTATTACTTGCTTCCTTGTAAGTAGAAGCGAAATAAGGGAGTACCATAGGTTAAAGTGATAGTCAAAAGCTGGTTGCTATGTAGCTGGAGTTCCTTTGTTTGTATGGACAGGAGTTGACAGTTGCTGTGTGAGAAAAGTAAAAGTTTTTAAAGGTGAAATCTAAAACAAGGAATAACTCAAAAACGATCAACTCCACGAAAAAAATGTTAGTAACATACATTGTGTGTTTTAACGAGCTCTACATTTTTGTGTGTCGAGCTTTTGTTCATCTCTTACGGTTTATCAGTTATACAAAATCCCGTAAAATTCATTCAGAATAAGGCAGTCTTCAGAGTCTATTCCCAGAAAATTCAAGATATACATTTTATTTATCAGGTAATTTTAATCAAAATCGTTAAAGCCATTTTTGAGAAAATTAAAATTTTCGAAAAAAGTTGATTGTAAAGGGTAGTTTGGGGTGGGTTTTCTCCTTCAAATCTTCGTGCCGCATCCCTGGAAAATACTAAACTTAAATACCAACTTTGGTATTTTATCGACTTTTCGTTTTTGAGCTATCGTGTTCACAGATACACGGATACACATACATACACTCACACACACACACACAGATCTTTTTCTGAAAATGCTCTTTGTTTTTTGGATATAGGGAACCAAAAAACATATATTTCTGGAGAAATCTCGGCATCGAATTTTTGGGTGGAGTGCTATACCTTCTCTATACACTATGTACATGGTACGTATAGAGAAAGTAAAAATGGAAAATAAATATCTGGGTGTTAGAGAGCCTTCCAGTTTCTGCTGTTTGTGCAGATAGCTGTAAAGGTATTCTTTATATTCGAACGACTAGATTAGTAACCAAAAGCTCATTGTAATACACAGAGATTATCTTAAGTTTATATTTAATCAAATACATGTAGCCTAAATTGAAACCATTTCAAGGATAATATACATCGTTATTAATATAAACCGGCATGCTAGGGGTATGCAGGAAACCTGATAAAATTACATAGAAAAGGGTGACTGCTACACATACATTTTACTTTTTACTTTCTCTACACATAGTGTATAGAGGAAGTATTGTATTCCACACAAAAATTCGATACCGAGTTTTCAGCGGAAGTACATGTTTTAGGACCCCCTGAATCAAAAAAAAATCATTTTCAGAAACAGGTTCATGTGTGTGTGTGCACAAGCGCGCGTGTGTGTGTGTGTCTGTGAACAACATAGTTCAAAAACGAAAAGACTGAAAATTTTGATTTTAAAAAAAATGACCCTAACGATTTTAATTAAAATATCTTATATTAAAGATATTTACATACCAAATAAAATGTATATCTTAAATTTTCTGGGAATAGCCTCTGAATACCTCTTTATTCTGTATGAATTTTGCCGAATTTTATTTAACTGCTAAACCGTAAACTAGATGTGATCAAAACACAAAATTTATGTCCTTTACATTTTTGTTGGGGAGGTAACCGTTTCCGAAATATCCCTTGTTATTGGTTTCAGTTGTGAAGTACTTATATTTTTCTCATACAGTAAGCGTCCGCTTTTCTTTTGTTCTACTCCTGGCCAAGCAATGACGCGATTTGCAATGACAATCGCATAACGACAACTTCTAAAACATTTGACTATCGGCTTAGTCTAGTGTATTCCCTTATTTTCCTCTTACTTATAAGGAACTAAGTAATAAGAACATTCTGTTAATGATTATCTCGATTGAATGAATGAATAAGTGTATATATTGACATAAAAATATCATACGTTGAAATACAACAATCGCACGGGTCCACAGACTGTACGTGGTTTTGTAATACATAAAATAAAACAAAAAGCAATATTAAAACAACAACAACAAAGAATTAAAAGAGTAAACACGAAAATAAAAAGACAACGATATTCAAATACAGCAATTTAAACTTACAACGCGGATACGCCTTATTTAGATGCATTAACGTACCCTATTATATTAGATAAATACACTTAAAAGAAACATATATACAATATATAAAACCATAACACAATAATTACATAAGTATGACATAAAATACATGTATGTAAAACATTGTAGTCACTTCTGTTTAGTTCTTCTCTAATGGCAGTTTTCTCAGATCTCAGCTGTCTTGTCTTAAGTATAAATTTACCTAGCCCAGCCACGTCTTCCGTGCCTGCCAGTAGTGTCCAACATGCTTCTAGCTGAAGAATTATCTCGATTAACAAGGTGCAGAAGGAAGAAGAATATTATGTAAGAAGCTTGTAGAACAGCTAAAGAAAGTAATGTGAGTTTAATACATCATATTTTTTTTTATTTCTTGTCAAATTGAATAATTAAATAGATGACTGTCACTGATTTGAGCTAGATACCTAGGCTCTGTACTTGGGAAATTCTGGATCGAAAAGACTACACGCCGTTGTCCGGTTGACGAACTGTTGCTAATAACAGACTCTCAACATTTCATGACACAGAATAGTACCTCACAGTGAAGAGACAAGAAAAGATGTGAAGCCGTGCATCCATCATCAGCATGTCACGATATTAACTTTCAGTTATATTACCGCCGACAGCAAGGTAGTTGCTTGTTTCAGGTTGAGAGCGTCTGTCACGCATGGCCTGTGTGTGTATGTATTCTTGCGGTGCCATGCATAGTCACTGAGGTGCGCAAAAGAACGCGCCGCGAGGAGAAAATTTCACTTGAGCGTGTGACCGTGGCAAAAAGCTACGAATCTTACACAAGGATTCCCATTTGAAACCATACTGCGTGGAAACGCAGCCTGCTGTTGTTAAAAGGGGAATAGTTGGTGTTCTTATCCATGCACACACAACGAGTGAGCAGATAATATTAAAAACAAATAACAATGTTACCGTTTTCAGAAAAATAAGTGCTTCTATACCCATTCCATCCCAAGAAAGAGTCCTTATGTACAGAAACGCGGATACTTTAGTCGCAGCTCACCTTTCACAAGCAAATAAATTAGTTATTTATTGCACTTTTAAAAATTATCTTACTTTCTCTACATATCTGCAAAAAATATTACTAAAGCTTATGCTTTTATATACTTCATGCTAATCGAGAAACATTAGCAGAAATACTCTTATCACTTGCTTCCTTGTAAGCAGAAGCGAAATAAGGGAGAACCATACGTTAAAGTGATAGTCAAAAGCTGGTTGCTATGTGACTGAAGTTCCTTTGTTTGTATGGACAGGAGTTAACAAATTCCTGCATTTCAAAGCTGAAACCAATTACAAGGAATATCTAAAAAAACTATCAATTCCACGAAAAAATGTATATTACATAGATTGTATGTTTTAACGTCCTCTAAATTTTTGTGTGATAAGTTTTTGTCCATCTCTTAAGGTTTAGCATTAATGCAAAATTCCGTAAAATTCATCCGGAATAAAGTAGTCTTCAGAGAAAATTAAAGATATACATTTTATTTGACAGATGAATAAATTTAATATATGATATTTTAATCAAAATCGTTAGAGCTATTGTTATAAAAACAAAATTTTCGAAAAAGTTCCATGTAAAGGGTGATTGGGGGTGGGGGAATTTCTTGAAAATTTTCGTGTTGCATCCTTGCAAGATACCAAACCTAAATACCAAGTTTGGTTTTTAACGGAATTTTCGTTTTTGAGCTGTGCTGCCCAGAGACACACACACATACACACACAGACACACACGGACAATACTTTTTTGTTTGTTTCAGGGGGTCTCAAAACATGTATTTCCGATGAAAACTCGCTATCGAATTGTTGGGTACATTAAAATACCTTCTCTATACACTATGTACATAGTACGAGTCGAGCAAGTAAACAAATTGGTGAATAATATCATATTATTTTTATAGTGACTTCATTAAATCATAAATAACTAAAGATTATTTTGTTTCACTGGTATAGCCTCCCTTAACTTCTTTGGTCATGGCGTGACTTTTGACTGAGAAACAACTGATGATATTATTCGTGGAACTGTAGTTTTTACGTTCTCCAGCACTTATATACAATATACATGGAGGTAGAGAAGGTATTTCGATACCGAGATTTCATGGAAACATTTTTAGAAAAAGGTCTGTGTGTTTATGTGTATGCGTGAGTGTGTGTCCGCGTGTTTGTGTACCGATAACTCAAAAACGAATAGTGAGTGAAATATCATACTTGGTATTTTTAAGTAAAATATCTTCTGAGGATGCGACACAAAGATTTTGAGGAAAATTCTCCCACTCCAAAGTACCTTTTACATGGAAATATTTTGAGTTTCACAAAAATGGTTCAAAACATTTTGATTAAAATACTAAAGGTATTAAAGGTTGTTATTGGTTTTAGTTTCAAAATGTGGTAACTTTTCTCTTATGGGAATTTTCAGCTCTTGGTCCTGCAAAGAAATGAATTTCAAGCTGTATGGACGACCGTGTGACTGTATATTAACATTTAATTGTGCATAATTACATTTCCGTTTATACTGTAAACAATGACCACTGTAACATATAATACTTTCTCATGAACGCTTTATAAGATTTGACTCGCTTTAGTTCTAGTGTATTCCTTATTTTCCCTTTATCTATATGGAAGTAATTAACACGATCATTTCTGTTATCTTTTGTTTATCTTGATTAGCAAGAAGTAGAGAGAAGGATCGGTGTTGAATTACTAATCTGTTGCAGAATAGTCATAAAAAGTCATGTGTATGGAAGACATCAGATTTTTAAAGTTGGTTTTATCTTTAACCACACGAACATTCACACTTCCAGGCATAAAATATAATTTTGGTTAAAACAAAAACTCTCCGCCACAGCCGGTGTTGAGAAGCCTAAGCACTGATCTTTTCCTTATTTATTTTACGTCAATTTAACTTCTAATTCTTATCGCGACGAATCTGTTCCGTCGGATACCCGTTGTCAGTAAGTGGTGGACAGTAGTAGCATTTCAAGACTATATCTGTATCACTTTCGCTCTGGACCAAGCAGATGACGTTACAGTACTCCAGTTTGACTGATTTCACCATCTGTAGTCAGAATGGTGCTTACACCCAGACAACATGACCTCTAATCTAACTGCCATCACCATCCGTAGTTAGAAGATAAGGGTTTAGACAGCCCTTCAAGACCATATCCCCATTTGTGGATAGACGGCAGCACCATTGCCACCTATTTTGTTCTTGTCTTAGATTGCTGGTGTAACTTCTGGATGTGGTATTAAATATCTAATTCGGTACTTACCTTAGTGACTGAGGGAAACCACCAAAAAGTCCCAGCCAGGGTTTTAAAACCGTGTCTACCAGAGTCAGATCATAGAGGTTAACCCCTGAACCATCCCGCTCTGTATAGGTAATATTGTTTATAGTGATTACAGTAGGTTATAGAATAATTGAAACACATTTTACAAAGCTCTTAAAACAGAAAAAAAAACTATTTGAATTGATTAAACGCAAACAAAAGTAGCACTATTATTCTGCATAATAACTGGTAAATTTTCAATAAAATATCTTAATAACGTGGATCTTCCAGATTTCACAGATATACCATCTTAATAATAAATTATTGCCCAACTTTATGTATCCTCGATCCCGAATCGTTTTCCTTATTTATAATTCCTTTTATTTTAACTATTCTATTTTATCCAATAAGAATTAATATTATTACCGCGATGAAAACTATCTGTCGTGAGCGACACCGGCCCGAGCCCAGCTGACTAGGCGCGTTGTTTCACCGGCCCCTCGTAGAAGAATAAACGGTAATAAACACAATAACCGCACAAGGCCCGCTATACCACCTTCCTGCAGTTTCCTAAAAACAGTTCTGGAAAGTTCCCCTCGGCATTGATTCGTAACTTCGACGACTAGAACTTTCTGATAACCATACGGGACTATTTAAGCAGCCGATTGGTACCAGGTTGGGACAATCAAGAAGCGAATAGTTAAGATAGTGAGCAGTGGAGTGAGTTAAGAAGTGCAGTTCAATTGTGAGTCGTGACTCGGTGATTCAGTGTAATGGCGATTTGGCCGATTAGTGTGTGACAAGAGTGACTGACTTGTTATGTTACGTTTAGTACCTCAGTGTTTAATAGTAAATGCTGTTTCCTCTTGTTACACCGGTGTCAGAAGTGGAATAGAAACGTCGCAATTGAGCAACTACTTCAATAATTACTGATGAAGGGGGCACCATAAAATCCGGAATTTAAGATACGAAGTGAAAAGATGCAGAAGAGAATGCAATCCTAAATAGACAGGATGCGAAATAAAATTACGAAAATGAGTTTCTCAATGCAAAAGCAGGAAACCAAATAACGACAGTTAATGCTTCCACGGAAAAGATAGAGACGGAAATGTCCAATGTGAAAACGGCTGGCCCACGAGAGGAAAGGTGAAAGATTCTGGCCAACGCCTTAACCCTGGAGGGTTTCGGGGAAGAGCGAAGAATCGATGGCAGTGCCAAGGAGCCGAACATCTGATGGAAGAAACGTTTGACGAGTGTCTTATAGACTTGAAGGTCGAAACACCAGGACAGTACAAAACATCTGCGCACGTTCAAGC
The DNA here is from genome assembly GCA_030762935.1 of Hymenopus coronatus. NCBI lineage: Eukaryota > Metazoa > Arthropoda > Insecta > Mantodea > Hymenopodidae > Hymenopus > Hymenopus coronatus. The sequence continues at coordinate 112,343,520 of CM060888.1, read as the reverse complement.
CACACGACATGTCAATCTTCGAAGTCTACCGCCGACAATTCGCGCGGTCGCCATCCACAACCGGTGGTGGACAGTAGAGAAGGTAATCCCACAGCTTTTAGCCATCCTCCATGGTCGGGCAGCAAAAGTTTTCAATACGATTCTGACGTCAAAGTTGTCTGGAGACACCTGGAATGCCATCGAAAGCCGGTTTGGGACCATTGTTTGGCCGCAGCCTAGTATAGTTTAAATCAAGGCTCTCCCCGCCAGAGGAGACCCTGCTAAAGTTCGCCTGATCATCGGACAGTTAGTGAACAAAGCCTCACGGATCCTTTCGCTCACTTTGTGTCCTAGAAAGCTACCTACTACTTTGTCGAGGAGCGTGAAGCCGAGATTCGCTAAGGTCTGATGCTCGGCGACGTGAGGTGGTAACGCCAACGTTGTCGGCAGGACTATTAGAGAGAGGCTGCCCAACCAAGTCGACTAGTAGATGGAAACGAATAAGACCAGGGGTGGCGAGGGCCACTACGGAACTCTCAGTGCCATCCCTCGCGTGACACTGCATACTTTGGAGAGAAGAATGGATAAGAGCCTTGTCAAGTATATTGTCAAGATACGGCAGATACGAGGAAAGCTGTAGCACATACTAGTGGAAACAGGTACAACCGTCACTGTAATTCAGACCTACATGGCGGAGGGCTCGCAGTCAAAGAATCTGAATGGGCCCCACCAGACAGTGACGGCATCGGACAGCATCCTGCGGAGGAGTGCTGCAGTTGACCCTGGGTCAGAGCATTATAGACCTATAGTGTTTTCGTCGCGAAGGGGGCTGCGGAGGTGATACCGGGATTTGGATACCCTCTGGAGCCGAGCCACAACGTGACGGCTGACGTCGACAGGAGTGTCTTGCAACTTGGCAGAGATGAAGTGGCGCTACAGAAGTCCTATTGACCTTCTGGGGTCCGCAGGGTGACCCTGATAGAAGACGCGACTCTGCCTACGTGAAGGTGCGCACGATAGGCCCGCAGAGTAACCTCGTGGACCGGTAAGTCAACAGCGAAGATTTCCGGTAAGAAGATCTGGTGTGGCTGTCTTACCCTATCACGAAAAAGGGACATTGGGTCAGGCTTCAACAAACATAGAAAGATTTATGTCGTGAAAAGGAAGAAAATGATGAGAGTATATCTAGAACGACTATCCCGCTATGATGGTGGTGGTCAAGATGGCCAGCTCATCAGTGGAAACGCGGCTTTATCTATAATCTTGTGAGAGACCGTTGTTCGACGATACCAATTACAATAGGCGTACAAAGCCACGTACCACTGCGCTGAGGTTTGAGTTATACAATTTTGGAATATTTCTTTACTTAGTGTCTCATAATTTCTACTACTAGAACTTTAGAGCCGACTAGTGCTCGATTAGTAGACAATTAAGACAGATAACAAGTGAAATGAGCTATCGAATTACGGAGTGCAATTCAGTGTGAATCGTGACTCAAAGTTTCAGTGTAATTTGACTCGGCAGATCAGTTGTATTGTATACTGAGTAATTTACAACAGATATTGAAGTGTAACGTGATGTGTTACGTTGAAAATAAAGGGTGTTTAGCTTTAACTTATATTTGCATTTGTCACAATATTTAACAGTTACACCATTTGCATTACCTCTGATCATTAATTTGGTGCCTCAAACTGCATTATGGTCTCTTCACTACCAAATATTACTTTTCTAGAGCACGTAAGCCTCTATCAGAGAAAATATATGAACTTAAGCTTCAAAAACGTACAACTGGCACTGATGCAACCCGCATGGTCATCCACGTGCGAGTTGTGACTTTAAGTGGATTTGATGCTTGATGGCAGTCGTAAGAAATGCTGGGATGGTCCTTATGCAGCAAAAGGGTGAATGGTCAATTTGATGATCTCTTGAGGCAGTGTAGATGACAGCCCTTGACCTGGTCGCTCAGCCAGCGACTCTCACGCACATCCTTAGAGCCCTTTCGACACGTGAAGAGGTCACTAATTGGCACTGAGTCATAGCGCCGGAAGGAAATAAATGACTGACAGGTAGCTCTAGGCTCACTGCGAGTGGCAACACTGAACTGCAAAGTGGTGGCACGACTGTCTTTCAGAAACTCTAAACTTCTTGTGCATGAAGACAAAAACTGTCTCCTTGGTAAGCATGATAACTGATGCTCCTGCAGTATACCACAAGATATGGAACAAAACCAAAAGCTGAGAATTTAATTAAAAATGACTATGCCTATAACACTTGACCACAAAGAAAAACAGATGTAAATGTAATCGAGGTCATGCTATGTAACTGAAACAAGATTACAGCTCTACTCCAAAGAAACTCCACACAATTTGTAAAACTTTTTATCACCTTTAGCAACAGAGGGCTATCTTCTATCAACGTAAGAGAACACGATTTAGCTTACCTAAGACACATAGCACCAGTTACATACACTTTGAAACTCTACCACCGAGAGTGCAGCTTTCGGGCGCTGCTGCAGACCATTCGAACCATTTAAGAAAACGTTTGTTCATATTTCCTCTATACGTACTGTGTATATAGTGTATGGGGAGGGTGTTGTATTCCATCCAAAAATTCTATATTGAAATACTTGTTTTGGGTCTCTCTGAATGCAAAAAAAGAAAAGAATTTTTGGAAAAAGGTCCATCTGTCTGTCTGTCTGTCTGTCTGTCTGTGTGACTGTGGACAGCATAGCTCAAAAACAAAAAGACCGTTAAATACCAAACTGGGTATTTAACTTTGGTATCTTCCAAGGATACGATGCAAAAATTTCAACAAAAAAATCCCTCACCCCAAACTACATGGAAAGAATTTCGAAAATTTGAATTTTCCAAAAAATAGCTCTAACAATTTTGATTAAAATCTCTTATATTTAAGATATTTACATGCCAAATAAAATGTATATCTTGAATTTTCTGAGAATAGCTTATAAAAACCTCTTTATTCTGGATGATTTTTATTGAATTTTGCATAACTGGTAAACCATAAGAGATAGACAAAAACTAACTAACAAAAAGTGCAGAAAACACACAATTTATGTAACATACATTTTTTTTTGTGGAGTTGATCCATTTTGAGATATTCTTTGTTATTGGTTTCAGCTTTAAAAACATAATTTTCTCATACTGGAACTTGTCAACTCCTCTCCATACAAACAAAGGAACTTCAGTCACATAGCAACCAGTTTTTGATTATAACAATAGCCTATGGTACTTCCTTATTTTTCTTCTACTTACAAGGAAGCAAGTAATAAGACTATTTCTGCTAGTTTTTTCTTGATTAGCATGAAGTAAATAGGGCATAAGCTTTTTAAATAATTTGTTGCGAGAGGTAGAGAAAATCATGTGAAACGAATACATCATATTTTTTGTGCATATTTTTGTCTCACTAAACGAACAACATTAATAATTGTTTCCCCAAACGGTAATACGATGCCAGCAAGTGATTACTGAAGTATTACAGAGTTTTTTATAATCACATATTTTCTTTCTCTGTCTTTACCATCTTCGGATGGAGGATTTACGCCCCCTCCCACAAAACTTACAAGCCAGCGCCTGGGGTCCAACGCCTAAGGAGAACAGAGGCTCGGATCAGATACTTACCACACGGTAGCTGATTGTCATTATGGCCTCTCAACAGGAACTGGCTTTGCTAAACTTCTCTAGAACTGTACACAGAAACAAATGACTGCATAATAGCTATTATAGACTCTAAAGTTAAAAGGGGAATTTGTGTGAAACAAGGATGTGTGATCAGTGTATTAAAGTGAGCAAGTGAATAAAAATAACTGTGAAATTGATAAAAGGAAAGAAGATAATGAATCAATTGTTGGAACGAATGCCGGGGGCAACAGAAAACCCGGATAAAACTCTCTCATAACGGCGCTTGTCCACCAAACACCCCACATGCAGTCCTCTGGGATTGAGACCGGGCCGCCTTGTTAAGAGGCGAGCGGTCGAACTGCTCGTCCAGGGCGCTACCATAATCACATATGTTTTTCTAAATTCAATTAGGGAGTATATTTAAAAATCTGATGTGTTCCATTCACATGACTTTATATCTCTGTAACAAATTATTGTTAAAAAGCTTATGCTTCTATTTACTTCATGCTAATTGAGAAAACATTAGCAGAAATAGTCTTATTATTACTTGCTTTCTTGTAAGTAGAAGCGAAATAAGGGAGTACCATAGGTTAAAGCGATAGTCAAAAGCTAGTTGCTATATGACTGAAATTCCTTTGTTTGTATGGACAGGAGTTGACAAATTCCTGTATGAGAAAAGTATGTTTTTCAGAGCTGAAAGCAAAAACAAGGAATATCTAAAAAAAAAAAAAAAAAAAAAAAAAAAAAAGTGTATAACATAAATTGTGTGTTTCAACGTGCTCTTTATTTGTTGTGTGGTAAGCTTTTGTCCCATCTTACAAGGTTTAGCAGTTATGCAAAATTCTGTAACATTGATCCAGAATAAGGCAGTCTTCAGAGGCTATTCCCAGAAAATTCATTTATTTATGAGGTAAATATCTTTAATATATCATATTTTAATCAAAACCGTTACAGCCATTTTTAAGAGAATCAACATTTTTGAAAAAAATGTTCCATGTAAAAGGTAGTTGGGGGTGGGGGGATTTTCTTGAAAATCTTCGTGTCGCATCCTTGGAAGATTCCAAAGTTGAATACCAAGTTTGGTATTCAACGGTCTTTTCGTTTTTGAGCTATGCTGTCCACAGACACACACATATACCCGGACCTTTTTTTGATTTTTTTTTTGGGGGGGGGGGATTCAGGGAGACCCAAAACATGTAGTTCTGGCGAAATCTCGGTATCAAATATCAATACCTTCGCTATACACTACGTACATAGTACGTGTAGAGAAAGTAAAGCTATGCTCTAAATTTTTCATTTGGGGGGGGGCTGAATTGGATTGATTCACGGACAGGTTCCCCAGACACTGAGCAAAGCACCACATGTAGGCCCTAGGGTCTCTTTGTGACATAAGACATGATGACGCACACGTTAATACTATAGTCGGTGAAGGTCATTCTTCTTCAGATTGTATTTCAGGATACCCAGGAGGACGGTGATGAAGAAGTAGGCCTAAGTAATAAAACTGTTTTTCCACGGGGTAATTCAACCCTCCAAAAGTACAACATAACGGCAGCATTCCTGTAATAAGTATATATATATATATATATATATATATATATATATATATATATATAATCGACTAGTGTAGTCTATTTGAAAAAATATAGAAATAACGAAAAATTTATGACTGATTGAAACCGGTGAATACATATCTTGAGTTTTGTTTAGTTTGAATTCCGAGTAATGAATTTAAATCCTCTAAATAGTGTGCCATGCTTAATATGTATGTGTTTGTTTCATTTATTGCTTTATTGTGTTAAATAATATACAATTAATTTACAGTGTGAAAATGTATCTATTGCAGACAGCTGTTTCCAAAAATATAGTTGACCTAAATAGAAACATCATGCGAAATGTCAACAATTTGTTACTAAAATTAATTTTTATCTATTTTATTATACATCGCATTGTTGGCCATATTGCAATGAAACTATTCGGAAAGATACTTCATTGAATACCTCAATGACGGTATGTGGTGGAAAGTATCATTTTAAGGTCTCATGCCCAAACAGATGGTGTTAGAGGGCCGTCCAGTCTAGCTGTTCTACCATCCGTAGTCATAGGGGACATCCATAGTAATGACAAAGTGCAGCTAGCCTTTAAGGTTTCTCTCTCTCTCTCTGTCTCTGTCTCTCTCTCTGTCTCTGTCTCTCTCTCTGTCTCTACCTCTCTCTCACCCTCTCTATGTCTCTCTCTCCCTCTCTCTGTCTCTCTCTGTCCCTCTCCCTCCTTCTCTCTATCTCTCTACCTCCCTCTCTCTCTCCCTCTCTCTGTCTCTCTCCCTCCCTCTCTCTCTTCCTCTCTCTGTCTCTCTGTCTCTACCTCCCTCTCTCTACCTCTCTCTCTGTCTCTCATTCCCTCTCTCTGTATCTCCCTCTCTTTCTCTCTCTCTCCTCACACCTACTTACCACTTTATTCTCGATAAGCAAAGAGGGTTAGGGTGTCGTCTGTTCTCTTGCTTACAGTATCTGAGTACAGATGGTAGCGTATTCACAGTTAGAATCTATTTCAGTTTTGATATTTTTTTGGATTGAAGATTCAACTTTGGGTTATTATTACCCAACCATTATTTAAATATTAATTTGAATTCAATGGATATATTAAATATCCAATTATGTATTTAACTTGGGGGCTGAGGAAAACCACGATTGGCCTGTTCATAGGATTTGAACCCAGGGCCTAGAATACAGGACAAAGACGTTACCGCTTGAGCCAACCCATTCACTTAAATGAATTTGTTTTAACGTATTAGTTTCAGTTCAACAAGAGTTCAAGAGGTTTTCTCATTTATGAATTATTTTAGCTTCTTTATTATTTATAATTAATATTACACTGGTATATTAATAATAATAATAATAGAAATAAGAATAATAGTAATCACGATGCTGATGGTGATCATGATATTAATATAATGTAATAATAATTATAATAATAATAGTGTTTGAGGTGGTGATTTCCATTAATTTGGTTGTAATTGCAAGTAAACATGGTTCTAGGTCATTTTAGCTGGCTATAGTTGGTAACTGTGATTCAACCGGCTGGCAAACAGGTAAATTAGCGGGATTAGTGGAGTGTTTGTGGAGGGGTGATGGAACGCTAGCCCCTACAGGTGTTGTGTAAGCCCCTTTTCAATTATAATTGTGTATTCAATTATTGAAGGGAACCGCCCTGGTTTTTGCGGGATTAATTCGTTTATTCCTCTGCTGTTTACAACCATAACTTTTTTGTATGTGTGCATTTTCGTGCCATTTGAAGGGAATTTTCATTTTCACACACCAGTTATAGTCACCGGAAAAACAAAATCCTATTTGATGCTTCCCTTGTTTACACGCCATCAGAGTTCATGTAAATTTGTACGCCACAATAAAAAAAAAATTGTAAAATGTTTGCACATTCCGCGGCAAATGACAGAATTCATTCTGGCAATGGTTATCGAACTGGGAACATCTACAAAAACTGGTACAGAATGTGATTGTTGAGCATTGCTCTGTTTTTTTGAAATCACTGGTTTTAATTAAATTTTCACACAAAGAGTTTGCATTGAGGAAATTACATTATTTTTCCCTTCCTTCCACAGTAAACCATACAAAATTGATTGCACTATTCCAGAAGAGAAGAGAATATTATGCAGAATCTTCAAAATTTGTTCAGTAGTTGTAAGTGAATTTTTTTATATTACATTTTTACTTTCTCTAGCACGTATGTACAATGGATATAGTAGATAGAGAACGTATTGTATTTCACTCAAAAATTTGATACCGCAATTTCACAGGAAATACATATTTTGAGAACCCCTGAATAATAAAAAAAGCACTTTTAGGAAAATATTCGTGTGTGTGGGGGGAGGGGGCAGTATAGCGAAGATTTTCAATAAAATTCCCCCACTTTCTACTACCCATTGTATGGAACATTTTTCGAACATTTTGATGTTCTCAAAATTGACTCAAACAACTTTGATTAAAATGTCAGATTTTTAAGATATTTTCAAAAGAAATACACGTCTTGTATCTACTGGAAACAGCCTCTGAATACCTCTTCATTCAGGATGATTTTTGTATTATTCGTAAACTGTAAGAGATAGACAAACAATTATTACGCAAAATATAGATACATTAAAACACACACTTTATGGAATATATGTGTTTCTGTAAAGTCAACCGTTATCGAGATATTCCATGTTATTGGTTTCAGTTTTAAGTTACCTAAACTTTTCTCAAACGGGAAGACATCTTTCTTTTCGTCTCCGTTCTGTTTACCCATAGCAAGCAGAGAGAACCGAATTTCAGTTGTTTCATATAGCGACCGACTTTTAAAAGATTTGACTATAGCTTTAGCCTAGTGAATTCCCTCATTTCCCACCTACTTACAAAGAAGCAAGTAATAAGGCCATTTTTGCTTATGTTTATGTCAATTAGCGTTATCTAGATAAAATAATAGTATTTTACCAGGAAAGTTGGTTTGTACAACAGCTACAAAAAGTCCTATAAATGAAACACATTATAATTTTACTTTCTCTACACGTACTATGTACATAGTGTATAGCGATGCTCAAGATTTCACCTCAAATACATATTTTGAGACCAGAATCCAGAAAAAGCATTTTAAGAAAATTGTCCGTGTGTGTATCTTTCTGTCAGTCTGTCTGTGTATGTATGTGTGTGTGTCTGTGGGCAGCATAGCTCAAAAACGCAAAGTCCGTTAAATATCAAACTTGGTATTTAAGTTCAGTATCCTACAAGGATCCGACACGAAGATTTTCAAGAAAATTTCCCCCACCCCTAACTACCGTTTAGATGGAAAATTTTTCGAACATTTTGATTTTCTTAAAAATGGCTCTAACGATTTTGATTAAAATATCGTATATTAAAGGTGTTTACATGAGAAATGAACTGTATATCTTCAATTTTCTGGATGAATTTTCCTTAAGTTAGCATAGCTGGTAAACTGCAAAAGATAGACAAAATCTTATTTCAATAAAAGCGGTAGAGCTCGTTAAAGTATACATGTTCGTATTAGACAGCATCCTGTCATTGAATTCTTGAATGTGGAAGGTGAAACGGTAGACCGGTGACTGCAGTGACTCTACGCAGCATTGAGCGAGTGGATGTCAGCAAGGTTAGAAGATGGGTTCGTCATTGTAAAGAAGCTGAAGGGTCAACATGTTGGCTGATGAACAGCGGACCGGTAGACCGGTGACTGCAGTGACTCTACGCAACATTGAGCGAGTGGATGAGATCATTCAAGCTGACCAGCGGGTAACAACGGATGAATTCTGTTGCATTACGTCTCTCAGTAAAGCCAGTGTAATGACAATTATTCAAGGACTGGGGTCTCAAAAGTGTGTTCGCGGTGGTTACCCGAATGTTAATCGAGTAGAATAAGAAGACACGAAAAACAATAGCCTCGGAACATTTGTAGTGCTTCATTTGGAGGGATAAGTAAGCTCATTGCAGGATTCATTTTCCAGATGCAGAAGCCGCCAAAAATATGTTCGTCAATGACTTCGGAAGAAGACTGTGCATTTTACCACACATGAATGTATGTTCTTGTTAAAAGAGGGACTAAAACTGTGAAAAAGTGACTATTTAATCCTCAATGTTGTGGATTTCATGCTGTGTTATCAATGTTTAATTTTCTTGCAAATTAAAAGAAAAAAATAGAAGGCATTAGTTATTGACTGACCCTCGTACGTTGGTTCAGCAGGTACGAAAGGACTCGATTAAACAGCAGAAGCATATTCAGCAAAAGCACTTAAGCCTTGTTATTATTTGATTGCTATCATCATCTCTGCATTCTCTGTTCAAACACAGTACGGTCGTTTTTATCCTCTAACCTGTCATTAATTCAATATCGGTTAATTTCAGTGAAATCGGTAATTAAACATATTACCCATTGCTGCAGATTTTCACATGCTTAAACCCGGCTTACGCTGGATTATATTCCATAATCGTTGAATGGTCCGTAGGTATAATTTTGGAAGAGCGACAAAAATGACGGACTAAATCGCATTTTCTATACAGAAATGCGGATCGGAAATGAAGGTATTGGCCGCTCATGAATAACGGAACAGCTGCAGAAGGAAGTGACTAATGAGGCTGGATTACACATATTATAATGGAATGAATGCGAACGCCGGACATATGTTTTAGCGATTATTGACGTCACATAATTTTTGTTTGTTTCCGCTGATGTGCTTTGGCAATAGTGATATGGGTGCACTGGAGGTTCATATTAAATCTGGAGTGTATATAGTATTTCATGTCTTCATTTTAATATTATCTTACATTCCCGTTCACTTTCTCCACACGTACTATGTACACAGTGTATAGAGAAGGTATTTTATTGCACCCAAAAAGTCTTTACCAAGGTTTCACCGGAAATACAGGTTTGAAACTCCCTGAATGTCCGTATGTACTGCGTCTGTATGAGCCTTCGGGCAGCATAGCTCAAACTAAAATTCCATTAAATACCAAATTTAATATTTAAGTTCTGTATCTTCCAAGGATGTGACACAAAGGTTATCAAGAAAATCCTCAAACCACCAATTACCCTTTTCATGGAAAAAGATTCTAAAATTTTGATTTTCTCAAAAATGGCTCTAAAGATTTTGATTAAAATCTCTTATATTTTGATTAAATCTCTTGACAAAAAAATGAATATCTTCAATTTTCTGGGAATATCCTCTGAAGATATGTTTATTCTGGATGAATTTTGCAGAATTTTGCATAACTGGTAAACCATAAGAGATGGACAAAAACTTACCACACAAAAAATGTACAGCCCGTAAAAACACAAATTTATGTTGTATACATTTTTTCGCGGAGTTGACCGTTTTTTTTTTAAATATTCCTTGTTGGTAGTTTAAGCTTTAAAATACTTACACTTTTCTCATACGGGAATATGTCAACTCCTATCTATACAAACAAATGTAGTTGAATCAAATAGCGACCAGCTTTTAAAAGATTTGACTATCGATTTAGTCTTTTGTACTCCTTTATTCCCCTTCTACTTAAAAGAAAGCGGCTAATAAGAATCTTTCTGCCAATTTTTTCTCGATTAGTATTAAGTAAATAGGAGAACAATCGTTTAACAATAATTTATTGCAAAAATTTAGAGTAAATCATGTGAATGGAACACATCAGATTTTTAAATCTTTAAAAGTGATACCTATATTTTTATGAAAATACGTTTTATGTAATACAATTTTTTTTTAGAAATAAAATATGCAGCGGCGAATCTTAAAACTGCGTTATTTGTTTTAATCTTATTTTGCCTGCTGTGGTATATTTAACACAAAGGTGCTTTGTTAGGTTTTATATTTTGAATGGTTAGTGCTTTTAAATTTTAGATTATACTTATCTGTAACAATAAACTTCACGAATTTATAGCTAACTTATTGCTGAAAAATATGAAATGATCTCACTATAACTACACTGTTTTTTAGCAGAAGAAGCAAAGTACTAACAACTGCGATCTCGTTCTAGCGTGTCATCAAATAATCACTTATTATTAATTTCTCTTCACGAACTTTGTACATAGTGCATACAGAAGGTATTGCATTCCACCCAAAAATTCGATACCGAGATTTCACCGAAAATACGTGTTTTGGGTCCCCCTGAATCCAAAAAATGATTTTTAGAAAAAGGTCCGTATGTAAGCACGTGTGTGAATGTGTCTGTATGTATGTACACTACCGCTCAAAAGCTTTTGAACATACCTCATTTTTAGGATTTATTGAAACAATGTAATAAAAAAGACATAGTTTGTAGTCACAACAGTATATTTAATGAAAATCAGCAATACATGTTGGATTTTCCTTTCTTCAAAGTAACCTCCCCTTGCTTTAATTACAGCTGCGCAAACTCTGGGCATTCTTTCTATTAAGTGGGCCAGTGTATCTTCAGAAATATCCCTCCATATGTTGTGCACATGACTCCACAATACATTTACATTAGAGGGTTGTTTCTTTCTTACCTCTCTGTCCACATGATCCCAAAGTAGTTCAATAGGATTGCAGGAGGAAGCTTGAGGGGGCCAAACCATGTTCTTCAAGATTTGTGTATCTTCCAATCGTTCAACGTATCTTCTACAGAGTATAGATGTATGCTCGGGATCATTGTCCTGCTGCAGAATGAACCCCTTGTCAATTAACCGCATCCCAGATGATTTGGCATGGCGGTGGAGAATATTATGATAATGCCCCTTCTTCATCATTCCTTCTATTTTCACAATGTCGCCTGTCCTATTTCCACCAAAACAGCCCTTTAGCAGCACCGAACCACCTCCATGCTTGACTGTAGGAGATATGCACTGAGGTACCATACGTTCACCTTTTGCACGTCGAACAAACTGGCGACGTTTTGAGCCAAATAGCTCAAACTTAGATTCATCAGTAAATAATACTTTTTTCCACTGATCAACAGTCCAGCTTACATGTCGCTTGGCCCATTGTAATCTTTTCCGTTTATTGACAGCTCTGAATAGAGGTTTCTTTGCCCAATGCAACGGTTCAGATGTGCATCCTGAAGTCGTCTCTTCACTGTAGAAACATTCACAGATTCATCCCTCAACTGGTTCAGTCCTGCTGTCAGCATGGGTGCTGCTGCTTTGAAACGATTATGTTAGCTGGTCACTAATAAATGTTTATCCTCAGTTTTGGAGGTCACCCTAAGGCTGCCCCTTCGATAACGATCCTTATTGCTATTTGTAGTTACATACCTCTTTACAATAAAATAGACACTTCCCAAGGATACGTGTTCTTATGTGGCAATTTGACACACGGTGTGGCCTGCTTTATGTAAGCTGACTATTGCAGCACGTTTTCTAATGAAAGCTTCCTTCTTTTACCCATTTCAGACTTTTCAACTGCCCAATAACAATGCGTACCATTCACCTGCTTATGAAGTACTGAAGTGCTGTTCGCAGCCAATACCTATGCACAGATGTCTGTGAACGACATCTAGGGAATCACAGACATACTATGACATCCAAAACAACATTAGGGTAATTGTTCCTATAAGGGCCAACAAATGCTACATTTTCAAAATGCACATAATTGACAAACAAAACGCAGCATAGTAGATTTCACATATGTCTGCATGGAGTTCTACCATTTATAATATGACATTGGCTTTGTTTGGCGTTATTCACTTGTTAATTGCAGCAAAACAGGCTGCTCAAAGACTTTTGAGCAGTAGTGTTGTATTCCTGTGGACAGCATAGCTCAAAAACGAAAAGACCGTTAAATACCAAACTTAGTATTTAAGTTTGGTATTCCCCAAGGATGTGACACGAAGTTTTTCAAGAAACCCCCCCCCACTCGCATCTACCCTTTACATGCTACTTTTTTTCGAACGTTTTGATTTTCTTAAAAATGACTCTAATGATCTTGATTAAAATATCATATATTAAAAATATTTACCTGAGAAATAAAACGTATATCTAGAATTGTTTCACGTTAAAACACACAGTTTATGTTATTTTTTTTTCGTGGAGTTGATCGTTTTTGAGATATTCCTTGTTTTTGTTTTCACATTTAAAGAACTTATACTTTTCTCATACGGGAATTTTGCAACTCCTGTCCATACAAACAAAGGAACTTCAGTCATACCATCTTATTTTTTTCTTTTCTTTTTTGGTAGCTTAACGTCCTTTAAACTCGTTGGTCATATCGGACGATGAATGAAATTAGTGAAATGTTGCTCAAATGATTTCGAGGTCCATGGAGCTTAAAGTAACTCGACATTCGCCTTCTCAGGATAAGGGAAACTCCCCCACCCCAAAAATACCTTATCCGGATAACTCACCCTAAGCGAGATTCGAACTCACGAACTGTTGAATGTGAGGCAGACACGCTACCACCACAACCAACTTTTGGCAATCTATTTAACCTATGGCACTCCCTCATTTCGCTTCTACTTACAAGGAAGCAAGTAATAAGACTATTTCTGCTATTTTTTTCTCGATTAGCATGAAGTAAATAGAAGCATAAACTTTTTAACAACAATTTATTGCAGAGATATAGAAAAAGTCATGTGAATGGAACACATCAGATTTTTATTCGATACGTACAACCTCCTACCGTAAACAGAAAAAGAAAACCTAAAAGTTGATCCTAAAGGCTTTAAACCCTTATTCTTCTAATCTTTGCTTGACATTATGTAGCCTATAATCATTTTTTTTCTACTGAATGCGCAACAATTTCTACCCCTTCTTTGTTAGATACCTCGTTAGGTTGGATACTTTTTATTGAACCAAGATGTGCAGGTCAGAAATGTTTTAATGTAAATTAATATAAAACTGGAGGCAAACAAAGATAACGTGTAGGTGCTTAAAATATAAATAAAATAACGATAGAGATACTATACGTATTAATTTAACTCAACATATCACCATAAATATACCATAAATGAAAAGGTTCTACCTTAAGTAAAATGGCAACCTGTAAATGTCATACATAATAACTAATAATTGAAAACGTTATTACACTTTATTTGTATTCTCTGAAAGCTTAACTAAGACCACGGAGGTATTATGCTACAGACCAAGGTTATCTATACCTGTTGTAAAGTTGAAAGATTTAATTGTGGTGGATATTAATGAGCCCTTCGTTCCACGTCGAGCACGACCAAATGACACACCAGCAACTGTTCCACCAAATCTGACACATCTTCCATCTTAAGCACTACAATTAAATGCGACAATCTTGGCTGAAAATCTTGCTCTCTTACACAAGTGTTTTATTGTCATTATCTAACACCCAGAGCATGAATATGTGTTAATGATGTTAATTGTAGAATAGCAACTGTAGCCATGTTCGTTCACGGTTCGTCGCGGATAAAGGAGAACTTCTTTGGTTAAACAACTGGAAGTCACAAACCATATCTGAAATGCAATGCCACTGCTTTAAATTTTAACTCTATACAATTTTATAGGATATATCTTCACCGTGTTTTGTCATAATAGCTCATAAGAAAGGATGTTAATTTGTAACTTAATTATTAATGGAGACAAAATACTTTCATCAAAGAAAAGTGAAAAAAAATCTGATGTGCTCCATTCACATGACTTTCTCTATATCTCTGTAACAAATTATTGTTAATATGCTTATTCTTTAATTTATTTCATGCTAATCGAGAAAAATTAGCAGAAATAGTCTTTTTTCTTGCTTTGTTGTAAGTAGAAGCGAAATAAGGGAGTACCATAGGTTAAAGTGAAGGCCAAAAACTGGTTGCTATGTGACTGACTGGTTGCTTCGTTTATTTGTATGGACACGAGTTGGCAAATTCCTGTAGAGAAAAATATAAGTTTTTAAAACCTGAAACCAAAAACAAGGAATATTTAAAAAACGATCAACTCCACGAAAAAAAATGTATATAGCATAAATTGTGTGTTTTAACCTGCTCTGCATTGTCTGTGTGTTAAAGTTTTTGTCCATCTCTTACGGTTTAGTAGTTATGTAAAATTCATTCAGAATAAAGTAGTCTTCAGAGGTTATTCCCAGAAAATTCATGATATACATTTTATTTGTCAGGTAAATATCTTTAATATACGATATTTTAATCAAAATCGTTAGAGCCTTTTTTAAGAAAATCAAAATTTTCGAAAAAAGTTGCATGTAAAGGGTAGTTGGGGCGGGATTTTCTTGAAAATATTCGTGTCGCATCCTTGGAAGATACCAAACTTAAATACCAAGTTTGGTTTTTAACGGACTTTTCGTTTTTGAGCTATGCTGCCCACAGACACACACACACATATAAACATACACATAGACACACACATAGACAGACAGATACACATATGGACATTTTTCTAAACATGTTTTTTTTTTGATCAGATGGTCTCAAAACATGTATTTCCGGTGAAATCTTGGTATCGAATTTTTGGGTGCATTCTTTCTCTATACACTTTACATAGTACGTATAGAGAAAGTAAAAAAGTCTCTATCATTTCAGCTTTAAAATTAAAGATACTCAAGAACTTATAAATATTTCCAAACATTGACAGTATTAAATTTGCGCTCCCAATATTGTATCGAGTTTTGAGCAAGTGCAGTCAAACTCAACTGTGACTCTTATGGCAGGTGTAGTAATGTTTAAGTTTTTGGCCTTAAGTAAGTATTATAATGTCACACCTTTATAATACAAAGATTTCCAGCAACAGAATAAGAGTTGGTGCAGGGAATCATGGGTGTTTATATATTTGCACTAAGGTGTGCTGATAAGTCCCGGGCCTCTCAGTGAAAACAGCACTTAAAACATTATTTTTTATTTATTTCTCAACATAATTTCCAGAAAGGCTAATACATTTGTCATGTCGGTGTTCTAATTTCATTAAACCACCTCTGTAGTGCGATTTATTAATGTCATCAAAATAGGTGTTTACTGCATCAATGACCTCCTCGTTGCTGTGAAATTTTCGTTCTCCAAGAAATTTTTGAGGTTTGAGAATAGGTGGTAGTCACTGGGTGCTAGATCTGGCAAATTGGGTGGATATTCAAGCAATTCCAACTTTAATTCGCACATTTTTCCATAGCAATGACTGAACGATGGGCCGGACTTTTGTCGTGATGAAACAAGTTTTTTTTTGTGCCAAATGAGGTTTTTTCTTTTCACATCATCACTCAACATTGCAGTAAGCTTGTGATACTTTTACGCTTTTCCAAGTAATCAATATAAATAATTCCCTGTGCATCCCAGAAAACACGCGCCTTAACTTTGTTAGCTGACAAAATTGACTGCCCTTTTTGGAGTTGGTTCACCTCGCGCAATCCACTGTTTGGCTGTGATTTACTTTCTGGAGTGTCGTGATGTATCCAGTTTCATTCATGGTAATAAGCCATCTCAAAAATTCACTGGGATTTTTACGGTAGAGCTCCATATTCTTAACAGAAACAGCTTTTCTTTGCAACTTTTGATCAGGTGTCAAAAAACGCGCACCCATCTTGCACCGACCTTGTAAAAGCCCAAAACATTACTTAAAATATTACCTGCGTGTTCTTTTGATATGTTTACTGCCTGTGCTATTTCAAACAACTTTAGTCTGCGGTCTTCCAGTACTAAACGATGAATTTTTTCAATGATCTATGGAGTTGTCATTTCTACAGGGCATTCAGAGCGAGGTTCATCACTAGTGCTCGTACGTCCCATTTTTAACTGTGCAACCCACCTTTTAATCATTGAATATGGAGGGGCAGAGTCTTTCAATGTACTGTCCATTTCATCCTTGATTTGTTTATGTGTTAAGCATTTCAAATAGAAGTATTTAATCACTGCTCGTTTTTCCAAAACCTCCATTTTCGTGAAAACTCTAAAGTTGTCTTGTTGAAAATGCTGTCATTCGAAAACTAAACAAGCTATTGATGAGTAACTATGGATACAAGCTTGTCTAGAGTTAAGCTATACAATGCTACCGTCTAACTGGCCTAGTAGTGGCATATCTGTGTGAGGCCCGGGACCTATCAGGCGACCCTCGTAATATGTGTGTGTATGTCTGTGTGTGTGTGTGTGTGTGTATTGGAAGAAAACAGCAAAAAGAGTAATCAACCAAAAAACACAGTAAAAATAAAATAAAAAAGAGTCATTGATGGGCAGATAAGGTACTCTGGTGAGTACCGTCTGTAAACAGTGCGAGGGATGGGGACTGTTAGTTTTTTGCAAGTTCTTCCTGAAATACACTAACAGTCCAAATGCCTTTCCTTTCGTTCTGCCTTAAATTTTATATATTCTCTATCTGCTTATAAAATAGCTGCAATGTTTTCTGTAATAATTATACTATTATGTCCGTTGCAAAATATTTCACAATAATAAAATTAAAGATAGGAACAACCTATGGAAAAATAATTAAGTTTACTGAATTTCCTGCATGAGCAATATTAGCTGAAAGAGGTGGATAAATTTCCTTACACTCTTTACATGAGTTTAGAACTCGGGATGGAACTTTTTATTTTGAAGCAACGACAAATGTGACCCCTTTTTTATTCTTACCAGTTCTTTAAAATGTGAGTTTCGCAGAGGCATGCCTTTGTTTATTTACCAAATTATCTGTAGTGGTGAATGATCTATTCCTGGGACTGCATATACTTTCAATTTTTCAGTTTTTCAGTCCATTTTTTTTTTTTTATTATCTTATGTGCCATTTTCTATGTACCTTCAAGTAAAGCTGTCCGATAGAGCCGGTCCCAGTGACCGCGCTCGCTAAAAACTCTAGTTTTTTTTTTTTTTTTTTTTTTAATAAAATACAGTTCCGGAGTCTGATCGGAACTCCGGCGCTTTATACCCTACTTTTTATTTACCTAATTTGTTTACTGTGATTACTGTATGATTGCCGAATTTCTGTTTTACTTTTTACACACACACACACACACACACACACACATACACAAACATATAACACCCATGCCCAAGGCGGGACTCGAACCCATGATCCCCTGCGCTGCGAAACACCAAAGCGAGACGGATATAGGAAAACAAACAGGGGGTCAAAATGGTCTACTGCTTACGCGCAAGGAGGAGAAGCGGGAAGTAGCGAAATTTGTGCGGTATCACAGCATCCCATCACAGCAGGAAGAACATTGATCCTATCTCTCTCATGAACGTAGACAGGTCAGTGTTATTGCGCATCTATGCTTCAGTTACATAACTATTACAGATTCTTTCATCTGTTCATGAAGATTCACTGTTTGACTTACTTGATTTTGATTGAACGTCTGAAATAGGCACATACGTTCTAAATACTTATGCAATAAATCTATGTTTAATATGCAAGTGTATTTGTATAAATAATAATTAATATATGTAATCTGAGTTATGTTACGTCGTCCTCCTTGATGTAATGTTTACCATGCTAACTTCATATGCCCAAGGTCGCGGGTTCAAACCCGGCGGAGGACCATGGATTTTTTCGGGTGTAAAAATCTTTTGCATGGCTTCCTTCGGAAGGGAAGTAAAGCCGTTGGTCCTGTGTTGTAGATTTACGGCACGTATAAGAACCTCGAGCCTGATAGAGAGGCCTCTGAGCAAAATTAAACGGTCTTTCACGCCCAATTTAGAATGGGATGCTGAGAAGCACAGTATTTAAAGATGCGTCCATAAATAACACGACATTTACATTTTAAGTTATATTACATTCAAGACAAGGAATATTGGTTTTAGCATTTTTGCCTTTTATTTCATAAATAAACAATTTGAGCTCTGCATAATAGATAAGTTTGACATGAGACTTTAAACCTAACCTTTATAAAATATAGCACAGTATCATTTCTATATTTTGGGTATGTACAAAAATATTTTTCTCCTTTTTAATAAAATAAGGGTTAGACTATTCTTATGCACCTGCCTTCAATTGATATTATCCCTGCTACTCTTTAATTTGTTTATTGATGACATTGTTAATATGATGTTGGAGGAAGACATAGATGTGCCGACAGTTGAAGGCGAAAAAATACTAATTCTTTTGTACGCTGATGACATTGTTATTCTTTCTAAAACAATAAATGGTTTAAACGCATTGCAACGATTTTGTAGACAGTGGGGCATGGAAGTGAATATTCTTAAAATCAAAGCACTCGCATTTAAAAATGGTTACGTGTACGGTCAGCAGGAAAAGTGGACATACGGGGCGAAAGAAATTATAAATGTTAAACATTTCGATTATCTAGGTGTAAGGTTTGACATGGCAGGGAAATGGCACAAGAACTTTTAATTTGTACAACACAAAGGGATTAGACAACTTTCTGAAATATTGCAGCTGTTGACCCGGATACCAGATATGCCAGTAAAAACATTACAAACCATGTATGAGGCAATGGTAAGATCTTCATGGCTATATGGAAGTGAGGTGTTGGGATGGGATAGGGTAGATAATCTAAATAAAATACATTCTGGAGAAAACATGTCCAAAGAATGAAAGACCACGTGAATGGAGTATTGGTAGTCATAGAAGAAATGATTTCAACTTTTGAGTAAAAATCTATGAGACCTTAAGGACTTGATGATGGTACTAATATGATAGTGATGAAATTAGTAATAATGATAATGATAATGATGATAATAATAATAATAATAATAGTAATAAATTACTGTCTGCTCTTTGTATGATTACTACTTAAAGATTTAAAACTAATTATTAAAGTAAGAATCTGCATTATGTAGGAGGATAAAATGCAGTAATTTATTATTTAAATATTGATCACAATTGCACCCCCCGCTACCCTGAGAGCAAGCTTGAGGGAAGGATTATAAGGTGATGCATTAAAAAAATGTCTGTTCCTCAGACCCAACTGCTCTTGTGGGCCACTTAATCAGGGGCTATTATTTTTAATTTTCTCATGCCTCTCCCAAGCAGGAAATAATTTCTACATCCTCCCCGAAATTTTACTGAACCTCCTTAAGCACATTACTCATCTCTTTCCTTTTGATTAATGGTTTTAATATTATTTCAAGCGGGTGCTTAGGTTAACTATTTTAATTAAGAGTTAACGGCAACTCTTAAAATTTTTGCTACCAATAATAATAATAATATGTAGTTTATATACGTAACATAACATTTGAACAAACAAAACAAACAAGAGATTTTTAAAATTCCTAAATGAAAAATCTGACGTGTTCATTTTACTTGACTTTTCTACCAGTTCGGCAAACAAACCATTATTACAAAATAATATTCTTTTCTCTACATTATACTAATCGTGATAAACACTAGCAGAAATCTTTTAAAGCTCGTCGTTATGTGCAAAAATGAAATTTGTTCTTTTTTGCATTCCCGATAAAAAAAAACAAAAGATACATGATACAAACTTAACTTTCCACTTGAGAAAAGTTTATGTAGTTAAAACCGTAACCAATAACAAGGAATATCTTGTAAACTATATATGTAATAAATTATATTAAAATAAGATTTATGGTTTTTGGTGTAGTGGATTTTTGCTTATCTCTTAACAAAGGTCATCCAGAATGAAGAGGTGTTCAAAGGCTATTACAAAAAAGTCAAGATGTACGTTTCGTTTGCCATAAAAATATCTAAAACATACCTTACTACATTTTAATCAAAATCTTGATAGTCATGTTTGAGAAAAAGGGATGTAAAGGTAATTGGGGCTGGGGGAATTTTCCTGAAAATCTTTGTGTCACATCCTTGGAAGACGCTGGGTTTCAATACCAATAGTAGTAAGGCTATTCTGCTAATGTTTATCTTGATTATCATGAAGCAGATAGAAGGATAATTTGTTACAGAGAACACTAGGTTTTTTTCATAAGGAATCTTATTTTTCTACTTCATTTTAATGAGAGAAATCTTTGCAAAATTAGCTACATTATAGATACCAAGGAACAGTGTTAGTCGCCTGCTGGTCAAGTGATCCTGAGGTAAATTTCCGGTTGCGGTGGCAATGTTTCTCTAACGGGGATTGTTCCGTAACCTCCCCAGAGATTTCTATGAATGTGCATTAAAAGAAGCATAAGCTTTTTAACAATAGAGAAGTAGAGAGTCATGTGAATGGAACACATCAGATTTTCTTTTTAAATTAAAGGAGAATGAACATTTTACCTCTTTTGAAATTTCGATGGTTACTTTGAATGAAATGTAATAACCTCGTTAGTTAGAGAATATAATATAAATTTGAAAGTAGGAAACGGATAGCTGTCTAAATAAAAATGGAAATCGAAAATTAAAAACTGATAATATTGTACATACAAGTCATGATCTTTTGATATTCATATGATTTTTTCTACCCAAAATCGTTTAGTTTTATGCAGCTACTGTAGACTGCTTAAAAATAACTTATTGTTATATCTGAGTTTTAGTCAAATTAAACCTTTTGTAAAAAGAGCCTTATTATACATTTCTTTATAGTTACTAAGAAAGAGATTCGAAAGTCAAATGTTTAGAAAATGAAAATTTGACATATTGAAAACCATAGTAATGGTATCATTAAAATGGTTCTTGCCACATAAGAGGTTATTTTAAATAAACTGTGTATTTTAAGTATATGTGCATTTATGTGTAGTATTTTCTTATCTATTTTCCACGGCTCACCCACTATACAAAAATCCTGCTGAATGAAGAGGATTTTAAGTCTATTTGCAGAAAATTCAAAACATATATTTTATTTGTCATGCAAATATTTTAATATTGACATTTAAATCAAAACTTTTGAACTATAGCTAACAATAAAAAGCATAAATAGTGAGGAAATAACAAAAAAATTCCAAGTAAGGAGTAGTTTGAGGGGGGAGAGTCGCCCTACGTGTTATAATGGTTACCATGCTAACTTCATATACCCAAGGTCGCGGGCCCAACCCGGCTGAGGACGGTGGATTTTTTCCGGCGTAAAAATGCTTAGAATGGCTTCCTTCGGAAGGGAAGTAAAGCCTTTGGTCCCGTGTCGTAGATTTAGACACAAGCCTGTTATAATTATGAATATTCGAGCAAACTGTAAAACTCCTAAATTTTTCCTTAATATGCAAGAGACAGTTCAGCACATACATCGACGGCAAAGTTAAAATACCTAAATCAATAAAAAGTGGTTTACAATGTTCTTTTGCATGAACTCCACAAATTAATTTAACAGCCCTATTTTTGTAATAAAAATATCTGCGTTGCCAAGGAGCGTCCATAAATAAAACTCCATTTCAATTTGGGGTGGGAGATTTTCTGTCACCGCTTTGGAACATACTGAAATTAAAAATCAATGTTGTAATTTATCTGAATTTTCATTTTTGAGTTGACCTTTTCACTGACGCGCACATAGCGACCTTTCTCTAAAAATATTCGTTTTTATTTAAGGGCTTTAAACATGTATTTCCGGTGAATTCTCG
The DNA here is from genome assembly GCA_030762935.1 of Hymenopus coronatus. NCBI lineage: Eukaryota > Metazoa > Arthropoda > Insecta > Mantodea > Hymenopodidae > Hymenopus > Hymenopus coronatus. The sequence goes on along the minus strand of CM060888.1, from coordinate 112,321,046 downwards.
CATTTAATTTCTGAATTAAATACAATACTTCATTTACTAATTGTTAGTTCGTATAAGAGAAAGTAAAGCTAAAACAAGAGATGGAAAGGTACACAAATAAGAAGCAAGAAACAAATGAATACGCAGCAAGAGAATGTTTGGCAGCATATGCAGCACAAACGCAACATCTCATTCTGCCAGTAGTAGCAGCAGCAGAAAAATGGATCGCGATTGTGCCCTTGTAGCAGGGAACGCAGGTTCTGGTTACCAGCTGGTTGTTCCTATAGAAAGGTATAGAGAGAATACAGCCGCTTTACAAGTCGGGACCACTACACAAGTATGAGGGGCTAATTATCCCCTCCCCCTGCTCATTGCTTAAAACATTAGTAGAAAGCCGCAAAACCCCCGTCAGGGGTAACAAATGTGAAAGAGCCGAGTTGGATGCTATACAACTTCCTACATCGCTCTTAAGGTAGGCGAAAATCCGCCCTTATTAGGGTTTGGGGGATTATTAGTCCATGTTCGATGCACCAGAATTCCACTTGCCCTTTTCCCGATCCCTTTGCTCTCCCCCAGTAACCTCCCCTGAGATACGTTTCCGGATTAGAGGACACGCAGTAGACTTCCTGATATAAACACCTCAGATTGCTGCTTAGAAACAGGATACACCCTACCAACACAACCACACAAATTAAATGACCCTTTGTCTTTGTTTGCAATGGTTTTATATGGTCATTTCTGTTTTCATTGTAGTGAAAATGTATTTGTTATTGTTGCTGCCCTCCAAGAAGTATTATCCACCTAAAACTTAAAAAAAAATCAGTAACAAGATTTCATCTAAAATACATAGAGTTCCAAAAGATTCGCACCCCCTAGGGCAATTTATCAAATAAAGCTTATAATTAGTCAAAGTTATGTATAGCAGTAGCATTAATTCTGAACGCGTTTTTACTTTCTCTACACGTACTAGGTACACAGTGGGTAGAGAAAGTATTGTACTGCACCCAAAAATTCGATACCGAGAAATACACGTTTTGAAACCCCCTGAATCCAAAAAAATCATTTTTAGAATAATGTCCGTCTGTGTCTGTGAAAAACGAAAAGACCGTTAAATACCAAGCTTGCTATTTAAGTTTGGTATCTTCCAAGGATGCGACACAAAGATTTTCAATAAAATCCCCCCACCCCAAACTACCCTTTACATGGAAATAATTTCGTAAATGTTGATATTCTCAAAAATTGCTCTAGAGATTTTTATTAAAATATCTTATATTTAAGATCTTTACATTACAAATAAAATGTATAACTTCAATTTTATGGGAATAGCCTCTGAATTTTGCATAACTGGTAAACCGTAAGAGATAGACAAAAACTTACCAAACAAAAAATATAGAGATCACTAACTCATACAATTTATGTCATATACGTTTTTTTCGTGGAGTTGATTGTTTTTGAGATATTTCTTGTTATTGGTTTCAGATTTAAAATACTTATACTTTTCTGATACGGGAAACTGTTAACCCCTGTCCGTACAAACAAAGGTACTTCAATCAGCAACCAACTTTTAAAATATTTTACTATCGATTTAGCCTATGGTACTCCCTTATTTCCCATCTATTTACAAGGAAGCAAGTTGTAAGACACTTTCTGCTAGTTTTTCCTGGATTAGCATTAAGTAAATACAAAAATAAGCTTGTTAACAATAATTTATTGTAGATATGTAGAGGAAGTCATGTGAATGGAACTTAACTTTTTTTTTTTTTTTTTTTTTGTTAAATTAACTTTAAGATTTGAATACTTCCTTCGTCTTCATTCAGAATCATTTTTATCTGATAAATTATAGCCAGGAAGGGTTACCATAGCACAGTAATTCATATTTTACATAAAGTGGAGCTAATGTAACCCTTAAAAGGATATTTTTGCCCAACTTTGGAAAATATATAATAATATAACTATACATATATTTTATTTTATCTTGTATTTGTTCAATGTGAAAGCTGAAATGAATGCTTCCATTTTGTACAGAGGAGCTCAATATTTGAAGAAATCTATTTATTCTCGAATATGACAAATCAACACATGAACACATAATCTTAAAAATACCGCATTTCTCCAATTTTAGCCCCCGTACTATATGAGACTACTAATTCTTTATGCTTCATATTGAATGGGGTAAATATATAAAATATACTTTTCATTTGATTGTGCATTCAATATGAAATATAATATATTATCACTGTTATATACTAGGTCGCTCAAAATTGGAGAAATACTTTTATTTTTAAGATTATGGTGATTATGGTGTTGAAATACCAAAATCTTAAAATATATATATATACCTACGTAGATTCATAAAAAATATATTTTCCAAAGTTGGGCCAAAATAACCCATTAAAAACCAAATTAGCTGCAGTTTAAGATAAAGGGTTCAATACTGCGTTATGCTAACATTTCCTGTCAATAATTTATCAGATAAGAGTAATCCTAAATGAGAGTTAAATTCAACATTCAGATTTGAAAGTTAGGTTTTGTGAGCAGGAAATTTAAATGAAATATCTGAAGCATGGTACACTCATCTCATATAACATTACCTATTCTATAAAGAACTATCCTCATAAAAACTTATTCTTCTATGTATTCATGTTAACCTAGATAAACTGTACCAGAAGTTGTCTTATTACTTTCTTCCTTATAAGTAAAAGGGAAATAAGGCACTACACTAGACTCAAGAGATACTCGAATATTTTAAAAACTGTCATTGTCATTGGAATTTGGCTCCCTCTTCCGTAGCCAGGAATGAAAAAAAAAGGAAATATGAGACGGTTTGAAAAAGTTTGAAAACTGAAACCATGACAAGGAATTTCTCGGAAATTATCTGTATATGCTATTAATTGTGTGTTTTAATGGGAGCTATTAATTTTTGCCTAACTCTTACGATTTACCAGATATACACAGGTCATTCAGAATGAACACGACTTTAGGGTATGCCTTAGAAAATCGAAAATTTCGAAAAATGTTTCATGTAGAGGGTTTGGCCGAAAATATTCGTGTCGCATTCTTGCAAGGTGTCCAACATACATTTACACAAACACACACAGACGTTTTTATAAAAATGCTATTTATTTAGCGGGCCTTGAATCATACAAATCGGTTGAAATCTCTAGCAACCTCTAGAGAAAGAAATGAATTACTCCTAAGCTAGATAAAGAAAATAGCTGGCCTTCAATTATTTAGAGTATAACATTTCCTATCCAGCAAAAGTTATATTAATTAAAAACTTCTTAATTATAACCAGTTAATAGTGATTTTCAAACGGACACTCTGTAAGAAGGTGATTAAAGAAACACTTTTAACATATTATGAAGTTCTGGCGATTCCAGTCGTGCTATATGCAACAGAATTATGATCCCTCACAAATAAATATAAACAAAAGATTGAGGTATCTAGATTAAATTGGTGCGTCCAATACGCAGTGAAGGGTCATCTTTTTTTTTTTTTTCTTTTTTTTTTTTTTTGGGTAGACTTTAACGCCCGCTTTTATAACTTACGGCATCGCACTGGTGATAGTTGGAATGAAGATGGAGCACCGGTGGAATGTGATGGCGGGGGAAACCGGAGAACCGGAGAAACCTCCCTGCACCGTTTTGTCCACAAAAATCTCACATATGGTCATTTGGGATAGAAGCCGTTCCATTTAGGTGAGAGGCGAATGGTCTAACCACTCAGCCACGGCTTGGCCTTCTGATGGGTTTTAAAGTGCTCTACATTTGTTGTGTGGTAAGTTTTTGTCCATCTCTTACGGTTTAGCACTTATGCAAAATTCCGTAAAATAAATAAATAACAATAAAGTAGTCTTCAGAGGCTATTCCCAGAAAATTCAAAATATATATTTTATTTTGTCAGGTAAATATCTTTATTATACGATATTTTAATCAAAATCGATAGAGCCATTTTTTAGAAAATCAAAATTTTCTAAAAAAAAATTCCATGTAAAGGGTAGTTTGGGGTGGGGGGATTTTTCTCGAAATCTTCGTGTCGCATCCCCGGAAGACACTGAACCTAAACACCAAGTTTGGTAGTTTACCGACTTTTCATTTTTGAGTTATCGTGTTCACAGACACATGGACACACCGACACACACACACACGGACCTTTTTCTGAAAATACTTTTTTTAGATACAGGGGACCCTAAAACATTTATTTCCGGTGACATTTCGGTATCGAATTTTTTTGGATGAGTGCAATACTTTCTCTATACACTATGTACATGGTGCGTGTAGAAAAATTGAAAATCTGATGTGTTTCATTCACATGACTTTCTCTATATCATTGCAACAAATTATTCTATTTACTTCATCTAATGGAGCAAAAATTAGCAGAAATAGTACTATTACTTACTTCCTTGTTAGTAGAAGCGAAATAAGGAGGTACCATAGGTTAAAGTGATAGTCAAAAGCTTGTTGCTCAGCAACTGAAGTTCCTTTGTTTGTATGGTCACGAGTTCACAAAGTCCTGTATGAGAAAAGTATAAGTCTTTATAGCTGAAAAAAAAACAAGGAATATCTCAAAAACGATTAACTCCACAAAAAAAAATATATATATATAACATAAATTGTGTGTTTTAAGGTGATCTACATTTGTTGTGTAGTAAGTTTTTGTCCATCTCTTACGGTTTAGCAGTTATGCAAAATTCCGTAAAATTGACCCACAATAAAGTAGTCTTCAGAGGCTATTCCCAGAAAATTCAAAATATACATTTTATTTTTCATGTAAATATCTTTAATATGCGATATTTTAATCAAAATCGTTAGAGCCATTTTTTAGAAAATAAAGGTTTTCGAAAAATCTTCCATGTAAAGGGTACTTTGGGGTGGGGGGATTTTGCTCAAAATTTTCGTGTCGCATCTCTGGAAGATACCAAACTTAAATACACTATATACACTATATACATAGCACGTATAGAGAAAGTAAATATATATATGTATAATTAGCAACATTGTTGTAGTGATGCAATAGCTGAGTTACCGAGACCGTTGATGCAAATCCCACCAGGATCATTCTTCCTGATGCAGGATTTTTCCAGGTTTTTCCCAGGTTTAATAACCATTAGCTCTTAACCCAGGAGTAGAATTCTATTTTTACTTTCTCTACATGTACTATGCACATAGTGTTAGAGAAGGTATTGCACTCCACCCAAAATTCGAACCCAGATTTCACCGGAAATATATGTTTTAGGGTCCCCTGGATACAAAAAAAAAAGTCAGAAAATGGTCCGTGTGTGTCTGTGTGTCAGTGTGTCCATGTGTCTGTGAACACGATAACTTAAAAACGAAAAGTCGGTAAACTACCAAACTTGGTGTTTAAGTTCAGTGTCTTCCAGGGATGTGACACGAAACTATCCTTTACCTGGAACTTTTTTCGAATATTTTTATTTTCCCAAAAATAACTCTAAAGATTTTGATTAAAATATCGTATATTGAAGACAAATAAATGTATATCTTGAATTTTCTGGGAATAGCCTCTGAAGACTATGTTATACCTACTGGATGAATTTTATGGAATTTTGCATAGTTGCTAAACCGTAAGAGATGGACAAAAGCTTACCACACAAAAAGTGTAAAGCATTTAAAACACACAGTTTATGTTATACACATTTTATTCGTGGAGTTGATCGTTTTTTAGATATTGCTGGTTTTTAGTTTCAGCTTTGAAAAACAATATACTTTTCTCATACAAGAATTTGTCCACTCCTGTCCATATAAACAAAGGAACTTCAGTCACAAAGCAACCAGCTTTTAACTAACATTTTAACCTATGGTACTCCTTTATTTCACTTCTACTTACAAGGAAGCAGGTAATAAGACTATTTCTACTAATGTTTTCTCAAGCAACATGAAGTAAATAGAAGCATTAGCTTTTTAAAAATAATTAGTTGTAGAGATGTAGAAAAAGTCATGTGAATGGAACACATAAGATTTTTAGTTATTACCTTGAGGACAAATACTCTCTTTTTGAGGAGCTACTGATTTTACTAATTTATTATCAGCTATTCCTTATGCACCACCCATATTCCGTGTCATAAGCAGTAAGAACGGGCGATGAGCATTTAAAGTGGAAATTCATTTTCAGATTCTCTACTCCGTACATAGCACATAAGTAGAGAAGTGTTACATTCCACCCAAAAATTCGATAGAGAGATATCCCTAAAATATAAGTTTTAGACTCCCCTGACTAAAAAAAAGGCTTTTTTAGAAGAAGGTTCGCGCGCGTGTGTATGCATGTGTCCATGTGTCTGTGTACAGAGTAACTCAAAAAACGAAAAGTCAGTTAAATAACAATCTTGGTATTAATACTCAGCATTTTCCAAAAATGCACACTCCAAAATAACTTTCAATGAACATATTTTTGAAAATTTGTATTTTCTCGAACATGACTCAAACGATTTTTATTAAAATGCCGTACATAAATGTACTTACATGGCAAATAAGATGTATTTCTTGAATTTTCTGGAAATAGCCTCTAAGTCCTTTTCATTGTGGAACCAACCATTCCGAAATATTGCTTGTTATAAGTTTAAATGTTTCCAATTCTTATACTGTTCTCAGATTGGAAGTTGTTATTCGTATTCTCTCATTATGGCCAAGAGAACGGAACTTCAATACCATCCCATAGCGATCAGGGTATAAAACAGTTTAGCATTTAAGCTCCTTGCACATCCTTATTCCTTTTGTATAAGGAAATAATATCGTAATAACACCATTGCTGTTAATATTTATTTTAATTAGCATGAAGTAGATAGAAGAATAGGCATTTGTAGGAACAATTTGTTACCGAATAGGTAGAGAAAGTCCTATAAGTGTAACACATCAGCATTTGTCATTTTATTACAAAAATAATAGCAACAGTTGAATAAAGTTTGAACGCATGATTCTGTTTACTGCTACAATACACTAAATGTACATAATGTTTTTGTTCACTGTCAAGGCTACTCGCCTGCGCCGTCGCCGCATGGTTAGACCACTCGCTTCTCATCTAGACGATCCAAAGCATGTGAAATTTGTCATGGACAAAGAGGCGCAGGGACAGATTTTCTCCGGGTTCTCTGGTTTCCCCCGCCATCGCATACCACCGGTGCTCTATCTTCATTCTATGCATCATCAGTGTCATCGCCTGCGGTACCACAAGCAGTAAAAGCGGGCGTTAAACACTACCAAAAAAGGGGCTATTCCATCACAATTTTACTTTTCTGCGTAACGATTCGTATACGTTTTAATATTGTCCCCCGACGTATTTACTTCTAACGCTCCTAATTTCTAGCAGAGGGGACATGCTTACATATCTTATACAAATTTACTTACCACTACCGGCGGAGAACAAAAATACTTCACAACACGTAATTACAAGCCTGCAATATAAAAAGTGCCTTCGGTAGTAATCCTAAATTGGCTACTTAATTTGCTGAATGAGTTTGTTAACTCACTTCCAAATATATTAAATTAAACTTCCTTTTTCCCTCTTGAAGCTCTAAACGTGGCTTCGAGGCATCTTTTATCTCCTCGGTGTTATTGTTCTTTCCTGGCTACTGTTTCTTCACTGTTTCACATTGTTAATGTAGGGGTGTGGTATTTTTTACTTTCTCTACACGTACTATATCATAGTGAAGGTATTGTGACGCACTCAAAAATTCGATACCGAGATTTCACCGGAAATACAAGTTTTGGGTCCACCTGAATCCAAAGAAAGCATTTATGGAAAAGGGTTCCTGTGTGTGTGTGTGTGTGTGTGTGTGTGTGTGTGTGTGTGTGTGTGTGTCTGGACAGCATAGCTCAAAACCGAAGAGTCCGTTAAATACTTGGTATTTGAGTTCGGTATCTTCCAAAGACGCGACATCAAGATTTTCAAGAAAATCCCCTCACTCTTAACTACCCTTTACATGGAAATATTTTGGAAAATTTTGATGATTTTGATTAAAATATCGTTTATTAAAGACAAATGTGTAGTATAATGACAAATAATATTCTAGGAATAGCCTCTGAAGACTACTTTATTATGGATGAATTTTATGGAAATTTGCATAACTGGCAAACTGTAAAAATAGACAATAACTTAATTAACAGAAAATGTAGCGCTCATTAAAAAGCACAATTTATGTTACATACATTTTTTCATGGAATTGGCCATTTTTGAGATGTTCTTGTTATTGGTTTCAGCTTTAAAATACTTATACTTTTCTCATATCGGAATTTGTCAACTCCTGTCCTTACATACAAAGGAACTTCAGTTAGCAACCAGCTTTTGACTATCGCTTTAGCCTATGGCACTTCCTTATTTCCCTTCTACTTACAAGGAAGCAAGTAATAAGACTATTTCTGCTAATTTTTTCTCGACTAGCATGAAGTAAAAGGAAGCATAAGTTTTTGAACAATAATTTGTTGCAGAGATGTAGAGAAAGCGAAATTGATGATTGAAAATGTGATGATGGAGGAATTGGTGGAATGAGTGGCGAAGTAAACCGGAGGACCCGGAGGAAACCCTCCCAGAGTGCGTTTCCTCCACCACGAATCCCACATATGGGCGCTTGGGATGGAATCAGGGCCGCCTAGATGAAAAGGGAGCGGTCTAACCACTCACGCACGGCGCCACCTTGTTTCAAATTCATTGCACTAAAATAATCGGTGTCGCAATACGCAATATTAAACACGCAGGGACACCACTGTTAACGTGGTTGGGAATATTACTATAAGATATATCACTGTAGTTCAAAAGGGTCAACCTTAAAGAGAACGAAAAATAAGCAAAACATTACTTTTGTAAAACAAAGATTGCTAAAACATTTTAGTTTCCAGCTTTACTAAATATTGTGCAGAAATCTGTTTAAAATCTTGATCCTTGTGGCCATGGTCCAGAGGCTTTGGTGTTCCGTCGCATGGAGGGCTTAAGTCCCGCATCGGGAACGGGGTTTGTTTCCGTGTAAATATGCATGTAATTGGGCAAAAGTGAAAATGGAAAGTCAACTAAAAACATGGAGGGAAACTCCACCTTTCTTGTCTGTTATTTGAAGAATTTTATAAAAGCAGCTATTAATGTTACATGCAATAAATAATATGCATTATTTTCTCTAGATATTTCCACATACTCTTATGCTGTAAGGAAAAGTTTCTGCCCTCCAAACTGCGTATTCAGATTGCTTGAATAACGTTTTGATCCCAGGTATTTTTTTATCTTTCCAAGGCAAACAATATACATCCTGAGCTCATTTGGGCAGAATTCCTCCATTGTCTCTGGAATTAAGTTTCCAAAAGAGACGGGATGGCGCTAGCGTGGTCATTTGGGCTTGGGAAGTTCGGTCAGATCCAAGGGCGCGTGTTCCTAGCTCTCCCGCGTTGAGATTAAAAACTGCTTGGTCTACGGTGGCTCTTTCCCCTCGGGTAGCTCCGGCCGCCAGTCGAATGCTCTCTGTTATTCTAGGATCTGACGTACCTATAATACTTATATTCATATCCATCCTTCATATAACGTATAATTAATATATTTACTAAGTTTCGCTCACGTAATTTATTCATAATTAACGAATAGATAGGATTCTAGTAAAGCTTAGGAGATTAGTTACATTACATGATGAATTGATATTCAGAACTTTATATTTTAAGTCTTAGTAATGAGCTCTTGCAATGGAAAAGAAACAAAAACAATACCAAAACTCAAAATATTCCGTGAAATGACGCACTTACATTTGAAGTTGAGTTATTTATTTGTGGGCGCTATTTAATTTCTATATTTCCCAGCGTTCATTGTGTATTGGGCGTATGGATTCGTTTAATTTTACTCAAGCTTTATCAAGCTTGATGCTGTTTTACGGGGCCATTGCCTTTAAAATCCGTCGTAAGTGTGAGATGTTTACGCGCGAAAAAAAAAATCATCCCCTCCGCCTGATTTGTACCGCGATCTCGGGAACCAGAAGTTAGCATATTACCCCAGATATTGACTTTACATTTGTAAAAAAATTTAAAAATGCAATATAACTTTTTTTCGAAAACGTACAAATTGACAGAAATTGCAAAAATTAGTTACATATTATCTCGACACTTTGCTCATTTGTATTTCTCTTACTCTTTGTAAAAAAAATGTAAAAATGCAGTATAACTTTTTTTCGAAAACGTACAAATTGACAGAAATTGCAAAAATTACATTATTATCCCCACATTGCTCATTTGTATTTCTCTTATTCTTTTCGAGCTTTACGAAAGATATATAGAATTGAATGAGAATTAAAATACTTCACAGAATAATATATTTGTGATAATTATTATTATTATTATTATTATTATTATTATTATTATTATCATTATTAATTTTAATACCTCAATATTCATCTTCTGTGTAAGTCAATTGTGGTATGGTAAAAACTGTTGTTTATTGCCAAACTTACATCTGACATATGGTATTTATCCAACTTCTGTTCGTTGATTTATAATTTGTGGTTCACAGATACATATGAAAACAAGGGAGCGTTTCTCTGAAAATGTGTGTATGCGTGTGTGTGTGTGTGTGTGTGTGTGTGTGTGTGTGTGTGTGTGTTTTCAGGGTGCCTAAAAATGTGTGTTAGTGGTGGATATTGAATTTTTAGGTGGCGCATATCCCTTGCTTTACCCACCATGGGTATGCAGTAGAGAATGTAAAAATCCAATTTTGCGGTCAAATCAGACTGAGAAAAATGATGACGCAACTCAAGTTATTTTTTGCGCCACATGAATTTACTAGAGAGGAAAGAAATGTTTATAGCATTTAGAGCTGCTCAATAATATTTTCAAAAAAAAATTCAAACACTATGTTAAATACCGAAATTTCAGATTCACATATGTGTGAATTTTTGGTTGGTATTACAAAAAAAAAAGAGAAATAAATAAATAAAAACCAAAAAAAATATGATAATCTGTTCAAGTTCTGCAATAAGTACTTGCCAAGTACTTGCGCGTTCTCGGATTTCTCGAAGCGCAACAACAGATAAGTTATTTGGCGAAGGTCACAGCACAAGCGCTTGCGCTTCCACCAGTCTTAAGGTTGTTTTTGTGTTCTTTCTTTACATAGTATCTATATAATGCTAGGTACGGAAATTCACGTTTTAGGGCCCCCTGTATAAGAAAATGTTTTTAGAAAAACGTCTATGTGTGGGTGTCCGTGTGTCTATGAGCACAATAACTCAAAAGCAAAAGGTTGGTAAAATACCAAATTTTGTACTTAAGTTTAGCATCTTCCAGGGAAGCGACACGGTGATTTTGAGGTAAATCCCCATAGCCCATAAAAATATTATACTTTACGATTTTCTATAAAATACCGTATATTAAATATATTATACACAAATAAAATGTATATCTTGAATTTTCTGGGATTGGCGTCTGAAAATTCTGAATGAATTTTGCTGTATCTATCAAAACTGGTAAACCGTAAGAGATAGACAAAAATTTACTACACAAACATTTAGATCTCGTTAACACACACAATTTATGTCATTTACATTTTTTATAATTTTTGACCATTTTCCGGATATTCCTTATTATTGGTTTCAGCTTTAAAATACTTGAAGCTTTTCTCTTTCATAAATTTGTTAACTCCTGGCAATACAAAGAAATGGATTTCAACCGCATAGCAACCAGCATTTAAAAGATTTGACTATAGCTTTAGCAAAGTGCTAAAGTTCCCTTATTTCCGCTCTCCTTACAAAGAAGCAAGTAACAAGTCTTATTTCTAATCACATTTATCTCAATTAGTATGATGGAGATAGAAGAATAATGACTTGTTACAAAGATGCAAAGAAAATCATGTGAATGAAACACGTCACATTTTTCATTACTAGGCTCCAGACGTGACTTTAGGTTTAGTTAACTTCTAGCATACTGGTAAGTTGTTTACAAGCGAACGGAGAGAGGAGAGGCAGAGGATCTGTGCGCTACTGAGTTTGTTCTAAAGATATACGCGAGCACAGAAATAAGTAGTAGTTCTGTAGTAAACATAAGTTTTTATCACAAAGCATAAATGACAATGAATAAAATAAATTTTTACTCTGCCGGATGAAATAATCAGTTTCGTGTGTGACAACTATTGCAGTGGGTTACAATATATTTTCTGATTGTCAAAAGCAAAGGGGAGAGGAAGGTCCCAGTGAAAACCTGTGTGCACGTAACTATAACTTTCTCTATGTATTGAGAAGGTGTATTGAGAAGGTAATTGTGTTGCACCCAAAAATTTGATACTGAGATTTCACCTGAAAGACATGTTCTTAGGAATATCAATAAAAGGAGAATTTTTAGACACATGTCCATATGATGTCTGTGGCAGCATAGCTCAAACACGTAAAGTCGGTCAGATCCTAAACTTGGTTTTTAAGATTAGTATCTCCCAAGGATATGACTTGAATATTATCAAGAAAATCCTCCACCCCAAGCTACCCTTTAAATGGGAAATGTTTCGAAAGTTTTTATTTTCTCACAATGGTTCTAAGGTTTTGATTCTCTACATATCTGTAACTAATAATTATTGTTAAAAAGATTTTTCTTCCTTCTACTTTATGCTAATCGAGATAAACATTAGCATAAATGACCTTATTACTTGCTTTCTTATAAGTACAAGAAAAGTAAGGTAAATCATTAAGGCAAAGTGATAGTCAAATGCTTTAAAACTTCGTTGCCATGTTTGAAAAGTTTAAGTATTTTAAACTAATAATAAGGAATATCTAAAAAATAGTCAACTGCATGATAAAAAGTATACCACATAGATTATGTGTATTTACGAGATCTACATTTTTGTCTATCTCCTACGGAATACCAATTATACAAAAATTCATCCAGAATGAAGAGGTCTTCGGAGGCCATTCCCAGAAAAATTCGAAATACACATTTTATTGTCATGTAAATAATTTTAATGTAAGGTATTTTGGTGAAAATCGTTAGACCATTTTTGAGAAAATCAAAATTTTCAAAATTTGTTCTATGTAATCTCGGTATAAAAATGTTGGGTGTGATGCAATACCTTCTCTATACACTATATATATATGTATATATTACCTGTAGAGAAAGTAAATAAACAGGAGCGAATAGTTGACAGTTATATATGAATAAATGTTCTATTTATGGGAAACCGTGTCTCTAATTTTGTTCACAACAATGTATTTCAACTTTCAACTAAGGCAACAAAATGTCGCACTCCCCTATATCTCGTCTTTCCCATCTTAATTGCAGTTATATTCGTTTCTGTTACATAGACCGTAAATTATAAGGCTACTGACGGTAGTTTTTGTGGTATTTTAAATCGTTTCACAAAGGAAAAGTTGATATCTTGCAGCCCGGAATCTTTTATCTTGACATTTGTTTCCTTTTAAAAAGGGAACTAATAAAAAATACATAAGAATTACCTCTACGACTACTTATAAATTAAGGAGAGGATAAAGTTATGCATTCATTAAACAAATAGAATAGAAATTTAAATAATTCGCTTTATTCTAACCCAGAATGTAACAAAATCCACCTCATCATATTATTTTTACTATTTATTATGTACATAGTGTACAGAGAAGGTACTGAATTGCACCTAAAAATTCGATACCGAGATTTCAACGGAAATACATGTTTTGAGACCCCCTAAATCCAAAAAAGCACTTTTTAGAAAAATGTTTGTGTGTATCTCCCTCTGTCTGGCTGTCTGTGTGTCTATAAGCAACATGGTTACAAAACGAAAGACCTTTAAATACTAAACTTGGTATTAAACTTGTTATCTTCTAAGAATGCGACACGAAGATTTTCAAGAAAATCCCTCCACCCCAACTACTCTTTGCATGGAATATTTTTAAAATTTTTTATTTTTGAAAAACTGATTAAAATCTCTTGCATTTAACATATTTACATGCCAAATATCTTGAATAATCTGGGAATACCCTCAGAGAAAATGTTGATGAATCTTGGGAAATTTTGCATAAAAGGTAAACTGTACGAGATAGACAAAAACTTACACCGCAAAAAATGTATAGCTGCTTTAAATACACAATTTATGTTATTTGTATTTTTCCATAGAGTTGGCAGTTCTTTTATATATTTCTTTTCTTTAGTTTCAGCTTTAAAATACTTATACTTTTCTCATACGGGAATTTGTCAACTCCTGTCCGTAAAACAGAGGTACTTCAGTCACATAGAAACCAGCTTTTAAAAGATTTGACTATCACTTTAACCTATGGTATTCCCCTATTTCTCGTCTACTAACAAGGAAGCAAATAATAAGTCCATTTCCGCTAATTTTTTTCTCGATTAACATGAAAAAAATGGAAGAACAAGCTTTTTAACAATAATTTATTGTAGAGATGTAGAGAAAGTAATGTGAATGGAACAAGCCAGATTCTTTTTGACTAAAAACAAAATTAGGTATTAATAGATTTTATATAACATTAGTTTATATCAGAGATGGTTTCAATCCTTTAGCTTGTAATTATATATATATATATATAAACTGCATATATATGCAGTTTGCATAACTGTCACAATCGCATTTCTTTCAGTATTTTTTTCCATTGTTTATTTATTCAGCTTTGTAAATCATCCTAATGTATTTTTCCTATTAATTTTCAGTTAAATGTCATGGATTTCATTTTTTTGTCTTTTCAACAATGTTGTTTCAGAAGGTATGGGAAGTAGTTATTTCAGTCAATATTAGATGTCCAGATTTCACCGGAAACACAAGTTTTGAAACACCCTGAACCCTAAAAAGCATTTATAGAAAAGGATTCGTGCTCACATAGCTCATAAATGAAAAAGTAGGTAATGTCTAACCTTCCAAGATGCGACTTAAAGATTTAAAAAAAAAATATCAGCGCGCTCGCTGAAGTGCAAGCTTTGGTGCTTCATAAAAGAACCCTAAACTATTGTTTACATGAAAAACTGAAGTAATTTGTATTATATTTTAAGCTTAATCTATTTTCGTGACATTAAATTTTGAGCATTTTGGTAATAGCCTCTGAATTCCTCTTTTTTCCGAATTATTTTTGCATAAGAAATAAACAATGAGAGAGAGACAGAGAGAGAGAGAGAATATCTAACTACATAAAAATATAGACTACGATAGGGCACATAATTTATATCTAATGTTTTGTGCTGTTAAAAATTTCTGACATATTCTTTGTAATTGGTTTCAAATTTTATATAATTTATACTTAACTAATCTGCAAATATCAATTTTCCCTGCCTTTTTTGATTTCGCAAAGAGAATAGAATTCTAAAGCCAACTTTGAATATACTTGACTATTGCTTTTGCTTACCTTTTATTTTCTGCTTATATCTGTAACGAAATTTTAAATTGTTTTGGGTATTTCGTAGTATGTGTGGTTAAGGCTGTTTTAATCTTTAACCATATGCAGCATGAAATATGTATTGTCCAATGAAAACAAATAAAGCAATGTATGTATAAAATTACTACATTAAAACGTGTCTAAATATATAACGTTCACCTACTCAACGACATGCAGTAATTAAGGGAAGTATTGAATTCCACACAAAAATTGGATGTTAAAATTTCACCAGATATATGTTTGGTGTCCCCTAAATTGCCACCCGCGCGCGTTTATGTATCCGTGAACAGCGCAACTCAAAAACGAAATGACAGATTAAATATAAAACCTCATATTTCAGTTTGGCATCTTAAATTGAAAGTGACATAATACATTCAAGGGAAAAAAAAAAAACCTAACCATATACGCTTTATTACGATTATTTTGTAAAATGTTAAATTTCTTAAAAATGACTAACGATTTTGAATTAAGTACCATGTATTTAAAACATTTGTATTAAAAGTCTAGTATATATCTTGAATTTTCTGAGAATAGACTCTGACGTCTTCATCGATATAAGTAAATATTACATAATTGGTAAACCGTATCAAAAATGTAGATATCGTTAAATCAAACATTTATACCAAAATCATTTTTTTCGAAGTTAAGCATTTCCGAGATATTTCTCGTTGTATGTCAACATTTTCCAGTTCTATACTTTTCTCAAATGTGAAATTATAATTTATCTTTTTCATGGTGGCCAGGTAAAGAAAACAGAACTTAAACCAGATCACATAGCGACTACCTCTGAAGATATTTGCGTATCGCTTTAACCTGTTGAAGTTTTTCCCTTATACAAGGAATTATGAAATTAGCCATTGTTCCTGATTTTTACCCGATTAGCATCAAATAAAAGAATAAACTTTTATAAGAATAGTTTCTTGCAGAATAGGTACAGAAATTCATGTGAATGTAACACATCAGTTGTCCATCGTCGTGTAATGGTTGCCATGCTAACTTCATATAAATACCCAAGGTCGCGGGTTCAAACCCGGCAGAGGACGATGGATTTTTTCGGGCGTAAAAATCCTTAGTATGGCTTCCTTCGGAAGGGAAGTAAAGCTGTTGGTTCCATGCCATACATTTACGGCACGTAAAAGAACCTCCAGCCTAGTAGAGAGGCCTCTGAGCAAAATTAAGCGATCTATTACGCCCAGTATAGACTGGGACGCTGAGAACCACAAGTTAAACAGCGTCCATAAATAAGACTACATTTTTTTTTTTTTTCAGATGTCCATCTAGAGTAAAAAGCGCTCGAGCCTTAGAATTTGGATACAAGTTTTTTGAAATTATCTCCGCGGATACTCCGACCGCACCACTGAAGATGTACACCACAGTGGTGGACGAAGCGTCTGGAACATCTGACTCCAACAGACCACGACAAAGCAGCCCAGCAATAACTCCTAGTTATATATGTGGGTAATTCTCTAATAGTTTTTAAAAATAGTTTTAGGTATGAAAAGTTTTGATTTTAAGGTTTTTGTCAACATTCATAGTTTTAGCTAGTCTTCATGGACTTTTCACATCACTCCTACGTATCACAGTTATAATAATTTGAATTAATTTTTTTTCAATATTTTAAATTGCTATAGAATGTAGAGTTAAGGTAAGATAATAATTTGTTACGTTTTAGAACTTTTCTTACATGAATCGTTTTGGAAAGCCCTTGAACACATCCCATTGCCTTTTGCTGTCACTTATTTTTCTGCAGAGGAAGAATTACCCCATATTCTGGTTCCATAGATAATATCTGAATGGAAAAATTGCAATTGCAATATACTGAAACAGTTATTACTTTCTCTATACGTACTATGTACATAGTGTATAGAGAAGATATTGTATTGCACCCAAAAATTCGACATCGAGATATCACCGGAAATATATGTTTTGAGACTCCCTGAATCCAAAAAAAAGCATTTTTAGAAAAATGTCAGTGTGTGTGTCTGTGTGTATGTGTGTGTGTGTGTCTGTGGGCAGCATAGCTCAAAAATGAAATTACCGTCAAAAACCAAACTTGGTATTTAAGTTTGGTATCTTCCAAGGATGCACCACGAAGATTTTCAATAAAATACCCCCACCCCCAACTACCCTTTACATGGAAAACATTTCGAAAATATTAATTTTCTTAAAAATGGCTCTAACGATTTCGATTAAAATTCCTTATATTTAAGATATTTACTTGCCAAATAAAACGTATATCTTGAATTTTCTGGGAATAGCCTTAAAATACCTCTTTATTCTGGATGATTTTACTGAATTTTGCATAACTGGTAAACCGTAACAGATAGACAAAAATTTTCTAAACAAAAACTATAGATCACAATAAAGCACACAATTTATGTCATATACATTTTTTTCATGGAGTTGGTCGTTTTGGAGATATTATATTTGATTTCAGCTTTGAAAGATATACTCTTATAATACAGAAATTTGTCAACTCCTGTCCATACAAACAAAGGAACTTCGGTCACCACTTTTTGACTATCACTTTAACCTATAGTACTCCCTTATTTCGCTTCTACTAAGAAGGAAGCAAGTAATAAGACTATTTCTGCTAATTTTTTCTTGATTAGATGAAGTAAATAGAATAATTTGCTCTAGAGATGTAGAGAAAGTCATATGAATGGAACACATCAGATTTTTTTTAACTAAGTCTATCAAATATCTTACAAATAAAATTAGCATCATTATGTCAGGTTAACCTACTATCCACAAACCAACCTAATGACTTAACATACTATGTTTCATTTCCTCTTCCCATTCTTCGGCTTAACCTCCTCATATGGAGGACTTATAAGTTAATATCTGGGGCCAGGTACCTGTTGAGAAATAGATGGGATATCTGTGTATACACATACATTAGATAAGAGTATCTAGGGATGGAAGATCAGCCCAATGCCTGGTATGAACTTGAGGAAATAGATAATGGGAAATGTAAGCGAACTGAATGATAGGAAAATTGATGGTGCGGAATTTAGTGCAATAATGGTGGTGGAAACCGGTGGTGAAATAATCGAGATTTAAAATCAACCGTTTACTATATTTTTTCTGTTATATAATAGCTGTGTCATCATACAAAATCGAGTGAGAGGGTAAAAAAAGGTAAAGTTATAGACCTCGTACGTCTGTTGTGCGTGACACTCTCCAGGAGAAAGTGAAGTGAGGCAACCACAGGAGTCCACAGGTCACAGGCAGTACAGGTTACAGAGACGCGCGTAAGTCTCTAACTCAGTGGCTGAGAGTTCTTCATACCGGCGACAGGATCCGCCATGCAGCCGCCAACACTCGACAAACGTACCCGTCTCTATGTGGGCAGCAACCGCAATGACGCCTCAATGACGAGAACAATGTTTACAGTACTCGTGCATCCGCCCCATCTGCCAGCGCAGCCACCTGAAAGATAAGGAAGGGCATGAAAGGGAATGAATGATAGAAAGGAAATCTGGGAGAATAAGCACCCCAGCATTCAACTAAGTGACAAGAAGGAACCACAAGAAAATCTAAATCAGAGTGCGTGGTCGAAGGAGAACGAACCCGCAATCGATGAATGCAAGTCGTAAATGTTACCGTGGTGCCACCTCGTTTGGTTGAACGTGAGGATTATCTGTATTAATAGAAAACAAGAATTACTTTTGTGACAATATTGCAGAAGAGTGAGTAGAAAATGTCATGTGAATGCAGCAGGTTGTTTTACTTATTATTTACTGCCATTATAAAGACCTCAGATGTAGTTAAAATATAGGTTTAGGTTATGAAATAAACTTTGTTTGGCTTGTAATATTTATCGCACATAATTAGTGTTAAATGGTATAACAAAAAAATCTGATTTGTTCCACTCACATGACTTTTTCTACATCTCTACAAACAAAAAATATGATTACAAAGCTTATGTTTCTCATTACTTCATGATGATCCAGAAAAAATTAGAAGAAATAGTGTTATTACTTGCTTCCTTGAAAGTAAAAGCGAAATATGGGAGTATCATAGGTTAAAGTGATAGCCAAAAGCTGGTTGCTATGTGACTGAAGTTCCTTTGTTTGTATGTTTGAGAAAAGCGTAAACTTTATAAGGTGAAACCAAAAACAAGGAATATCTCAAAAACAATCAATTCCAAGAAAAAAAAATATATATCACATAACTGTGTGTTTTAACGTGCTCTACATGTTTTGTGTGGAAAGCTTTTGTTCATCTCTTGCAGTTTAACAGTTACGAAACATTCCGTAAAATTCATCTAGAATAAAGTAGTCTTCAAAGTCTATTCCCAGAAAATTCAAAATATACATTTTATGTGGTATTTAAATATCTTTAATATACGTGATTTTAATCAAGATCGTTAGAGTAATTTTTTAGAAAATCAAAACTTTCAAATAATTTTCCATGTAAAGGGTAGATGGGGGCGCCGCATCCTTGGAAGATACTAAACCTAAATACCAAGTTTGGTTTTTAATGGACTTTTCGTTTTGGAGCTATGCTGCCCACAGGCACACGCACACACACATATACACAGACAGATAGACAGACAGACTGACAAACAGACACACACACGGACATTTTCCCAAAATGTTTTTTTTTTTTTTTTGGATTCAGGAGGACCAAAAACATGTATTTCCGGTGAAATCTTGGTGTAGAATTTTTGGATGCATTACAATACCTCCTCTATACACTATGTACATAGTACGTGTAGAGAAAGTAAGACTATAAATTAAAAGTACCAAGCAGGAACTCCCAGGACTTAGTAAAGGATGGTTAGGACACAAAGCAGCGCAGAAAGCTAATCTGCGCTCATCAAAAGTTCCCTGACATAACACAATGAGACTAGAAAACAACACCTGTCACTTTCACCCCACCTTCCGCAGATTTTAACAATTTGGCCGTCCAGATTAAGTGATGAGTGAGTACTGCAAATTAACACTGGAAGCGCTGGTGTTTCATGTGGTTAACTACCAGAGGCTACTATCTGGGACAGTGAGTGACGAGCTGATTGCTGCAAGAGTCATAATTCTTCTGGTTTCATGCACTGCAAATTGCTACTTAAATATGCAAAATTCCTCGGATATAACATGACAAAAGAGCAGCATTTACATATGGCTGCAAAACACGTTACGGGACAGTTCTTTACTTCTCTACACGTACTTTGTACAGAGTGTATAGAGAAGGTATTGCACTCCATCCAAAAATTCAATACCGAGATTTCACCGGAAATATACGTTTTAGGGTCCCCTGTATCCAAAAAAAGTATTTTCAGAAAAAGGTTTGTGTATGTGTATGTGTTGTCTGTGAACACGATAACTCAAAAACGAAAAGTCGGAAAAATAACAAACTTGGTGTTAAAGTTTCTATCTTCCAGGGATGCGACAAGAAGATTTTGAGAAAAATCCCGCCATCTAAACTACCCTTCACATGGAAAAATTTCGAAAATGTTGATTTTCTGAAAAATGTCAGTAATGATTTTGATTAAAATACCGTAAATTAAAGTACTTACATGACAAATAAAATGTATATTTTGAATTTTCTGAGAATAGCCTCTAAAGACCTCTTTATTCTGAATGAATTTTGCTGAAATTTGCGTAATTGGTAAACCGTAAGTGTTAGACAAAAACTTACAACATAAAAAATAATTTGGTATTTTCGGTTTAAGCTATTCTGTCCACAGATACACACACATACACACAGAGACAGACAAACAGACAAACACACAGGACCTTTTTCTAAAAATGTTTTTTAAAGACTCAATGAAATCTCGGTATCGACATTTTGGGTGGAATACAATGCCTTCTGTATCCATTATTACATTGTACATGCGGACTAGAGTAATCCAAACGAATTCCAATTTGAGAAAAGTGTAACAAGGAACATTTAAATAAATAGCAAGGAATATCTCGGAAACGATTAATTCTACAAAAATGTGTTTGAGTAAGTTGCTTACTTTAACGAGATCGACATGTTGTATATAGTAAGACTCTGTCTATCTCTTATGTTTTACTACTATGTAAACGTCATCCAGAATGAAAAAGACTGCATAGGGTATTTCCGGAAAATTCAACATGCTCATTTCATTTGTCATGAAGAGATATTAAACGTATAGTATTTTAATAATTATTGGTACAGCCATTTTGTTAAAAAAA
The DNA here is from genome assembly GCA_030762935.1 of Hymenopus coronatus. Classification (NCBI taxonomy): domain Eukaryota; kingdom Metazoa; phylum Arthropoda; class Insecta; order Mantodea; family Hymenopodidae; genus Hymenopus; species Hymenopus coronatus. The sequence continues at coordinate 112,299,575 of CM060888.1, read as the reverse complement.
GGCAAAATATAGGAAAATGTGGATTTAATGAAAGTCATGCTGAACTTAAATACCAGATTTAATATCTAATCGATTTTTCGTATTTGAGTAATGTTGTTCAAAGACAAACGTATATATACCTTTTTGTAAAAATGCTTAATTTTTAATTCAGGGGTCCTCAAACATATATATAGAATGAAATCTAAACATAGAAATTTTGGCTACTCTCTAATAGGGAATAAGGGAATATATGGGTTAAGGTTAACTCCACAAAAAATATAGCGGACATCTAGTATCTCTTTTAACAAAATCTACATTCTAAGTTTTTTTCTATCTCCAATAGTTTTCCAATTATGCAAAAAATCATACAGATTAAAGAAGACTTTAGAGGCTATCCTTGGAAAATTCAAAATATAATTTTATTTGCCATGTGTTATATTTATTATATATATCTTAACCATATAGTATGTCAATCAAAGGATTTTGGAGAAAATCAAAATTTTAGAAACATTGTCCATGTTAAGTATAGTTTTAGTTGGAGGTATTTTCTTGAAAATCTTCATATAGTGTGCTTATTGATACAGAATTTGAATCCAAGGTTTGATATTTAACCGTCTTTTTACTTTTTAGTTATGCTGTCCACAGAAACACACACACACACACAAACACATGCTTATAAGGCCTTCTAAACTTGATTTTTTTAGGGTGATCTCATTAATATATACTGCACATAATAGAGAAAGTTAAATAATGAAGTAGAGTGTCGAAGTAAGAAAACAAAAATTAAGTGTCACTATGTCAAAGGAATAATTTGTTTTATACAGGATAAGTGCATTGCTTCTGAGCACAAAGAAAGAGAAAATTAATTATAAACGGTGAAATTATTGTAAATAGTATGTTTTCTTATAAAAACTCTATGTACAGAGCAGATATTACCATATATGTTTACTTTTTCGACCACGCGTGCACAATATAAATAGAAGGTAGAGAAAATATTATATTCCACCCATATGCCATATTGAGATGTCACAGGAAACAAGTGTTTTGACATCCCTTGAATTAAAAAGAAAATATTTTTAGAAAAAATTTGCGTGTGTATCTGTGTCTGTGGGTGTGAAACATAATTCAAAAACGAAAATTCCGTTAAACCCCAATCTTGATATTTAGCTAAGCATCTTCTAAGGATGCAACATGAAGATTTTCAGAGAAATCTCCAATTGCAGTATTTTTTAAAATTTTGATTTTCGAAAAAATAGCTCAAACGGTTTCGATTAAAATACCAAATGTTTTATATTTTCCTGACAAATGAAACGCATGTATTGAATTTTGTAATCTCAGACCTCTTTGTTTGGAAGACTTTTGTAAGAGTTAATAAAGGCTCACAACAAAGAAATGAGCATCTCATTGGAACACACAATTATTTATGTTATTTTTATGTCATTTTTGTACACTTAACTATTTCCCTGTTATTCGTTTCAATTTAAAAAAAAATAATTTTTTCATACGAAAGACGTCATTCTTTTCACCTCTCTTTTGTTTTATTCCTGGTCATGCGAAGAAATTTAATTCCAAGTCAATCGCACAGTAATAGGTTTTTAAAGATTTGATAGTTGATTTAGCCTAGAATGTTGCCTTAAATCCCTTCTACTTACAAGGATTCCAGTAGTAAAACCATTTCTGCTAATATTTATCTGGAGTAGTACATTACATAAAAGGAATAATTTTTGTAAGAAAATTGTTTGCAGAAGAGGTGTAGAAAGTCATGTGAATGATTTTTAATGATACATTGCACACAGTTCAGCACTAAAAACAGAGCAAATAGTGTATTTAAGGAGCATGTTAAACGAGTTTTACTTAAAATAATACTTAAAGTGTTTTATATTATTTCCTCCCATTCCGAATTTATACCTTGAAATCTGATCTCATTTTAAGAATTTCAAATCGTACTTCTGCAGTCACGCATTCGATAAAATGCAAAGGTTTTAGGTAATTAAATGCTGAATTTACTCACTATTAATTAAAAATAATAACTACCATTCAACTTTATTAGGACCGCATTAATGTAACGGGGATGTTGAAATATGTTCCATATGTAATATTTCTTTAGCACCACCTTGTGTAGCTGAAAAGTTCAGCTAGACTTTTAGAACTTCAATGCCATCGCGAGGTTATGTCGTGGACATACCGAAACTTTGTCATTGAATGCAGAGAATCGAAACACGCTGAATGAATTCCTAATTTTCAGAAATTTCAATCAAATCAGTTTGCATTGCTGTGAGAGGTGTTGTCAACATAATTGTAATATAAAATTAACATTCGTGATTCTATGTACTTCATTTTCTAAAATTGAAAACCAGTCACATATAAAATATTTGCTTAATTATTTTTCCAAAAAATTGATATGTGTACATTCACATAATTTTCTCTACCCTGTACATTTATTAGTGACTATATCACAAACTACTCTTCAGAAAGCTTGGATAGATAGAGTTAGACTGAAAAATTCAATGCCATAGCCGGGATTTGAACCACAATCTCTCCCGGTCTCTAGCCGGTTGCTCTACCACTGAGCTACCAAGGCAAAATGCCGGCATAGCATTAAATTTCTCAACTGACTAGCATGTTTCCCGATAAACCCAAGGTGATCTCAAATTATTTTGAGATGAAAACCCCAGAAAGCTTATTTTTCTATATTTTATGTTAACGGAGACAAACCTTTGTAGAAATAGAAATCTCGTGAGAGATACAAAGAAAATAGCAGTAGTCAAATATTTAATAAATAGATTCTATATATTAACGTTAAGTTCCAAACTATTTCCATGCAATGACAAGAACTAAGTGAAAATCGGCGAGTATGACTGTAAATAATAAAGTATTAATCAATTTGAACCATTAACATTTATTGCCACAGAAAATGTTATTTGCAATAAATTGTGTGTTTTAACGAGTTCTAATTTTTTGTATACGTTTTCATCTATTGCTTAACGTTTACAGGATTATACAAAATTCCTTCCGAATGAAGAAGTCTTTACAGCCTATTTCCAGAATTTATTCGTCATAAAAATATATTTAATATTTAGCATTTTAATCAACGTCATTATTCATAGTTGAAAACATTGAAAACTACGGAAAATGTTCCATGTGCAGCGTAGTTACATTGAGGATATTCTTGAAAATATTCATGTTGCACCTTTTGAAGATACTAAATTTAAATACCAGCTTCGATATCTTCGCTTTGAGTTATGCGATTCACATACAGACACAAAAGCTCTCGAATCTTTTTATTAATATTTTTCTTTATTTATTCAAGAGTGTTCAAAACATGTGCTCAATTTCTGAGTGATTACAATAGTTTATGGGTGAAACACTATACTTTCCCTTCTTACTCTACTTAGTAGAGAGTAAAAATGTTGTTTTTTGCTGGAGCATATAAGCTGAAGAGATGGATGTGAAAAGTTGAGATTTCGCACTTTCTGAGCGGTCGTTACTTTTTAAACTTTATTCTTCTTTACAGTATGTGGAATTGTTTTGCAAATTAAAATTTAACCACCCAATTTACCTATTAATGTTTAAAACTTTATTCTTCTTTTCAATATGTGGAATTGTTTGTTAAATAAAATTTACCTGCCCAATTTACTCATGCATTTTTAATACTTGATTCTACTTTACAGTATGTGGAATTGTTTGTAAAATAAAATTTACCTGCTCAATTTAACCATTACTTTTTAAAACTTGATTCTTCTTTATAGTATCTGGAATTGTTTGTAACATAAAATTTACCTGCTCAATTTAACCTTTACTTTTTAAATCTTGATTCTTCTTTACAGTATGTGGAATTGTTTGCTAAATAAAGTTTACCTGCCCAATTTACCCATGAATTTAAGTGTGTATGGTATGCTTATAAGGTTATCTCCTGAAGAACTTTTATGGTTATTATAAACATTACAACACGTTTAAACGAAAGAAAACTTTCGCGAATGTTTGATGAGTTTGAGGCATTGCGTGTTTTCTGTACTCTACTCCTATTGAATTCCAAGAAGGTTAGACACGCAATAAAGTTTGCAAGTGTACACTTATCGCTAGGAGTACGGTGCTGGGACTGGAGTCGAAGCCGTGAGCCCTTGCGGTGCGGCGGAGAATCACACACAAGAACAGTCGTGGGGCGTACGCCATACGAGAGACCTAAGAAACCTCCTGCCCTGTCAGTTGTAAAGAAAGTTAATAGGTCGTGTATGTTTCACCGCAGTCCATTCTTCAGCTCCCCAGTACTTGAGCACGCAAGAACAAGACTGGCGTAAGAAACTGCCCTTACCTTGTCTACAGGTAAGTCCCCGCTTCCTTCTCAACAACTCTGCCATTGTCTAACTGAAAAGGCAGACTACGAGCTTTGTGTTTCAAAACTTAAACCAGCATTGTTTCAAGAAATGGCTTCTAAATAACATTTATTTTGTGTTTAACATGAAACTAAGTTACCAGACTTATTTTATTAAAATGAAAGAGCCAATAAGTATCTTACAGTCAAACTTTTCTCAAAGATATGATGTATAGAGGAAGTATTGTATTCCACCTAAAAATTGATACCGATATTTCACAGAAAATACATGTTTTTGGACCACAAAAAAGTATTTTCAGAAAAAGGTCCGTGTGTGCATAGCTCAAAAACGAAAAGGCCGTTAAATATCAAACTTGGTATTCAAGTTTGGTATCGTCCAAGGATGCGACACGAAGAGTTTCAAGAAAATACCCCTTCTCTCCAGACTACCCTTTACATGGAAAGAATTTAGAAAACTTTGATTTTCTCAAAAATGGCTCTAACGATTTTGATTAAAATATCGTGTATTAAATATATTTACCTGAAAAGGTATATATATATATATATATATATTGAATTTTCTTGAAATAGTCTCTGAAGACTACGTTATTCTGGACGAATTTTACGGAATTTTGCATACCTGGTAAGCCGTAAGAAATAGATAAAAACTTACCACACAAAAATGTAGATCACGATAAAACACACAATTTATGTCATATACATTTTTTTTCGTGGAGTTCATCGTTTTGAGATATCCCTTATTATTGGTGTCAGCATTAAAAAACTTATACTTTTCTCATACGAACTCTTGTCTATGCTAACGAAGGAACTTCAGTCGCATAGCCACCAGCTTTTAACTATCACTTTAACCTATGGTACTCCCTTATTTCGCTTTTATTTACAAAGAAACAAGTAATAAGACTATTTCTGCTAATTTTTCTCAATTAGCATGAAGTACATAGAAGCATAAGCTTTTTAACAATAATTTGGTGCAGAGATGTAGAGAAAGTCATGTGAATGGAACACATATTTTTATTACTTAACTCCAATAAATTACACTTTGCATTAGAAACAATTCGTTGTCTGTAGGATCTTTACGTTAGATTTAAATCATTTTATTTTCCTCAAACACACACACACACATTCACTGTTAATACATACTTCCAAACTCTGTGAGGGATTGGGAATAATTCTGGTTAAAGAAACATTTCCCGCCCCAGGCGGGAATCGAATCCAGCACCTCTAGGTGAGAAGATAGCTCGCTGACCACTCGATAAGGGAGGCAATGCAGTTGCTCTTTTCACATGACTTTCTCTACCTGTACTGCAAACAAACCATTCTTACATTTTTATCCACATCTTGCTAATCGAGAGAAACAAGGGAATACGCTAGGCTAAATCGATTATTTTTGGGTAGTGTTTAACGCTCTCTTTTCCTGCTATGGTGCCGCAAACGGTAACCCTGATGATACATGAATGAAGATTGAGCACCGATGGAATTTGATAGCGAGGGAAGCCGAGAACCCGGAGAAAACCAGTCTCTGCGCCGCTTTGTCCATCACAAATCTCTCATGCGGCCGTTTGGGATCGATCCCAGGCCGTCTAGGTGAGAGGCGAGTGGTCTAAATCGATGCCAAATCTTTTAATATTTGGTGCTGTGTGAATCAACTGAAAGTGGGTTCTTTTTGAATAGCCAGGATTAAAACAAAAGATGACTCCGCGATTGAGAAAAGTTTAAGTTAAGAAACTAATTAAGTCCCTCGTCTAAGTTATAAAAATTAGGTACCTTTACCATCAATGTTAGTAGTATAAGCCGTTTAAAACATATTAGGTGTAATCCAACGCTGATATAATTCAAATTATGCTGTGGTTTCCAAATGCTTCCCTTCTCCCTTTTTCATATAAAATGCGTGTTTGGGTCTTGAATGCCATTATTTATCTAAACATTTTTTCATCGTTTTTACTTTTTCTATCACGTACTATGAACATAGTGCGTAGTGAAGTTATAGTGTATTCCACCCTAAAATTAGATGTCACAATTTCACCGCAAATATGCACTTGTTTTGAGGTCCCCTGAATAAAAAAGCATCCATATGTACATGTGTGTGTGAACAACATAACTCAAAAACGAAAAGTCCGTAAATAATAAAGTTGGCAGATTTTAAAGAAACTTCCCTCTTCCCCAACAAAGTTTACGTGGAAAATGTTTCAAAAAGTTCTATTTTCTAAAAAATTGGTTGTAATAATTTTGATTCTGAAGCCTTCTTAATTTTAGATGACTTTTACTAACCGGCAAGCTGTAAGAGATAGACGAAAACTTGCTACACAGAAATATAGACATCCTTAAATCACCCAATTTATGTCATATGCATTTTTGTGGGGTTAACAATTTCTGAGAACTTCCTTGTCATTGATTTCAGTTTTGCAATACTTAAAAATTAAATACTTTTAAAATGGAGGTTGGGTTTTTCATGGTGAATCAAAATTACAATAGCGACCTAAAATATTTGACTATTGTTTTAGCCTTTTATCTTCTGCAACGAAACAATGTGCAACAAAAACATTTCTGTAAGTATTTTCTTGATATTGCATTGATGAAGTAGCTAGAAGCTTTTTAAGAACATTTTGTAGTAGTAAGGTAGAGAAAGTTGTCTGAAAGTAGCACATCAGATTTTTTGGTAGTCTTCTACAAAAAATTAACTTAAGCTTCAAAAAAAGTTCGATTGTCATTAACGTTGTAAAAAGTTACTATATAACATTAAAAACTGCAGTGTGAAGAATAGATACTTAGTTTAAAGAATTGTTTCTTATATATTGCATACAATATGCTAAATAATATAACACTAATATCACAGATCTATTATTATTTCAAACTATACTTGTTTCTATTATGCATTGCATTTCCTCAGGGGCATATAAAGGAAATTACATAGTTAAGTGCCACCATAATACTCCAAGGAAGTGTTATAAAAAGCTGATTTGGTCCATTCACGTGACTTTCTTTATATCTCTGTAACAAGTTATTGCTAATAAGCTTATTCTTCCATTTAACGCTAAAACATTAGCAGAAACGGTTTTATTACTTAATTCCTTATAAGTAGAAGGAAAACAAGGGAATACACTAGGCTAAACCGACAGTGAAATATTTTAAAATGTGGTTGCTATGGAATTAAAATTCGTTTCTTTGTATGGCCAAGGGTTAAAAATTCCCGTATGTGAAAACTTTAAGTATTTTAAAACTGAAATCAATAAGAAGGAATATCTTGAAAAGGTCAACTCCACGAAAAAAATGAATATAATATAAATTGTGTTTTATCGTGATCTACATTTTTGTGTTGTAATCTATTGTCTATATTTATGGTTTACCGGTAATGCAAAATTTAATATAGGTCATCCAGAATAAAGAGTTCTTTTGAGGCTATTCCCAGAAAATTCTAGATAAACATTTTATTTGGCATGCAGATATATAAAATACCTATGAGAGATTTTAATCAAAATCGCTAGAGCCAAAAATTTTCCAAATTTTTCCATGTAAAGGGTAACTTGGGGTGGGAGAATTTTATTGAAAATTTTCGTGTCGCATCCTAGGAAAATACCAAGCTTAGATACCAAGTTTGGTATATAACGTTCTTTGAGTTTTTGAACATTGCGAACCATCTTTTTTGGGTGCAATACAATGTCTTCTCTATTCACGTGTACATGGTACGTATAGAGAAAATAAAAACAGAAATATGGGTGAAAGGAAACAGAGTTGAACGGTGAGGCCGCTGCTATGAGACCGGCAGAGTCCGCGAGTGCGGCCGAGGACGCAGGAGTGTTTGACGGACAAGCCACTGTTAGATCAGCCAGTCTGTTCCTGGCAGAACACAAACTCGCTTAACAGTAGTATTGCCAGATTCCTAACGGTGATAAATAATTTATTAAAACCAAGAATACATTTCTATTTGATTAGTTCATAAGAATGTTAGTTAATAAAGTGTATATTTGATGTAATTTTTATTACTTAACTCCAATAAATTAAAAGAATTAAGCTAGACGTATTCAACCACTTAAAAAAATAATTAAGGTGACTATTTCGTTCATGACACGTAACCGTAGGAAGTGGCGCGTAAAAATAGAACCAATCGGAACTCATTATCTCTGAATTTTAATCGTTTTCTATATCACATTCACGTGCAATTCTTTTTCTAAATTTACGCACCCACTTGTATTTGTTTTTTCTCTGAACTAATGTCCCTCTCATAATAATAGTATCAGTGTGCAATCCCGTACATAATAGTGGAAGTTCCAAAACGTTTTGGGAAAATGTCTATTGCTGAAATAGACATATTAATTGAAAACTCAAAGTCGCAGAATACCAAAAACAGCACACAGAGAGTGTGTGTGGAACCAGTTTAACGAATTCTGTAAGCAACGAGGCCATGATTTACAATATGGACATCAGTTGCAGTGATTGTGGTGCAAATATACTTCAAGACAAATGGGATTTTCGGAATATTATTCTTCTTGCCATATAGGCTAACCATTGTTATTTTATTCACGAAATAGTCTTATTTAAAGACAACTCCAGTAACAATTTTTTTCTAGATAAAGGTTCGATCTCTTGTTATATTACTTATGATAGGCTGTAGAAAGCATAACCTTTTACTTTAAGTTGTCCATATGAAGACTGTATTATTTGTGTTACAGAATTTCGAAACTGTGTTGATATACAAAACAGCCAAAGTTAAATACTGTACTCTATATAACTTTATCTAGGCTAAGAACAGGAATTAGTGCATCCCAACAAAAAATTCATACCATAATTTCCCCAGAAGTGCATGATTCTGATTGAAAAAATAATTTTTAAAAAAGGTGTATGTATATTTGAAGAGCATAACTGTATGATGAAATGTTGCTTAAATAGTTTGGTATCTAAGTATGTACAGCATATTATAACGATGGGAAATTAAATTTTTTGAGAAAAATCTATCACCCCAAAATTTTGTTTTCATGTAAAATGTTCCAAAAACGGGCTCAATATTTTTATAAAATAGGTACATAAAAAACTACATATCTTGAAATTTAAGTCATAATTGTTCCGAATAAAATTTGAATGATTGGTAAACTAGAAAATAGAATAAAATAATATTGCACAAACTATAGGTACACTACACAATCTGAAGACCTCTTTATTCTGAAAGAATTTGGCTGAATTTTGCGTAACTGATAAACCGTAAGATATAGGCAAAAACTTACTACACAAAAATGTAGATCACGTTAAAACACACAATTTACGTCATATACGTTTTTTTTTCATGGAATTGACCATTTCTGAGATATTCCTTGTTATTTGTTTCAGATTCAAAATACTTAAAATTTTTCTCACAGGGAAAGTTGTAAACTCCTGGTCCTGCAAAGAAACTGATTTTAACCACATGGCAACCAGCTTTTAGAGGATTTGACTATCGTTTTAGCCTAATGTATTCCCTCATTTTCCTTCTACTTACAAGGAAGAAAGTAATTAAAACAATTTTTGCTAATATTTATATCGTTTATCATAAAGTAGACAGAAAAATATGTTTTTAATAATAATTTGTTACAGCGATGTAGTGAAAGTCATGTGAATGGAACACATCAGATATTACTATCCTATGTTTCATATTTTAATGATCATGTTTGCCACATGTGAATTTAAATGCCTCAGACTATGCGAGTGAGGCTACACATATAATTCCACAGCAGATCCCGTGAAAACTTGCTGAAACTGAGAAGGCATCTAACAAAGAAGTGTTATCTTGTGGCGCAAAAGATATGTAACACATACACGTTGTGGTTTTAAATGACCATAAATTATATTTTAATGGCATGCTAATTTTCTACTTCATTGCATTAAATAGCAGTAGCTGGAGCATAAATGCGCATCAGTGAACACTGCATGACTGATTATTTATGAATCTCATCATATGCATTATCAGAATAGGCGCAATAAACGCGCGTTATAAATAATGAATTTTCAGCGATTATTTTACCATTTAGCATAAGCCGTTTATTAATGTTAATTGCATTAGTGCATGTGGTCATATGGCTTCAATGCAATTCACTTCCCATTTTAATGACGTCATTTAGGTAACGGAGTACCAGCAATTAATAATTTTAATTTAATCGTAACACATTCAAATCTGAACCTGGTGATTGGTCCTTTCAATATGGGCAAATGTAGGGTTTGAATTTTAATGAAGCTCTATGTATAGGCTCGTTGAGGTCATTACATTTCTACAGTGTTGAGAATGGAGGTATTAGTTTTTATAGGTGCAGTTTTTTCTTTCTTTCTTTCTTGGGAAGTAAACGCAATTTCAGTAAGCAATAGAAATTGTGATAATTGTAATCGTTATCCCACAGAAACCGTGTGTAGGGCAAGTGATTCGTGGTTCAAATCCCAGCTATGGCATTGAATTGTTCAGTCTGACTCTACCTATCCAACTCCTGTCCTACGTATGGTTTCCGTGAGAAAACAATTAAAATGATCACATTTGGCCATAATAGTTAGCTATACTATAAATCCTGGGACTTAAACTACTTAGGACATTATAATTCGCCATTGGGGTTGTCATCTCAAAATAATTTGCAATCACCTTGTGGTTTACCGGAAAACATGCGAGTCAATTGAGAAAATATCAATGCTATGCCATCATGTTGCCATGGTAGCTCAGTGGTAGAGCGACCGACTGGAGACCGGGAGATCCGTGGTTCAAGTACCGGCTATGGAATTGAATTCTTCAGTCTGACTCTGCCTATCTAAGCCAAAAGAAGGTTTATTCATTCTTACACACGAACAAACAAACAAAAACATTAGCATAATTTTCTCTATCTAAGCTAAACATACTATTCTTACAAAGCTTCTGTCTACTTCAAGTTTATTAAGCTAAGTTTTAATATTGTTACATATTATTTCCTTGTACAAGAGAGATAAGGAAATACAATTCGCTAAGGCGATAGTCAAAACTTACAAAAGCCGATCGCTATGTAATGGTTTTGAAATGTCGTTGTTTTGCTTGTCCAGAAAAATTAAAAATGAGTAGCTACTTCCCATTTGAGGAAAATTTAAATATTATAAAATTCAATCCAACAACAAGAATGTATCAGAAATCGTTAACTCTACAAAAAAATTGCGTATTTATATTAACGAGATGTACATTTTTGTGTAATAACATATAAACGTCACCAAAAAGGAAGAGGTATTCAGAGACGATTCCCAAAAATTCAAAATATAAATGTCTTAAAAATAAGATGTTTCAATCAAAGTCGTTAGAGCGATTTTTGAGCAAATCAAAATGTTGGCAAAAGTGTAAAGAGTAGTTTAGGATGGTGGATTTCCCTAATAATCTCCATGTTGCATCCTTCAAATCTGAATTTAAATACCAAGTTTAGTATTTAATTTTCTTTTCATTATTTAGTTATGCTGTTCACACACACAAGGACCTTTTTCTAAATATCTATGCTTTCTTTATACAGGGGACCTCAAATCATATATTTCCGGTGAAATCTGACATTAAACTTTTAGATAAAATACAATATTTTTCTACACACTATGTAACTATATAACACGTTGCAGAGATAGTAATATTGGATAACTAAGAGAGTGGCTTGAATGCAATTAGTCAAGATAATATTATATTCGTGTATATTATTTCTTTTTCTACTATTTACCAATGTAAGTCGAGGGATTATTGCATTCCATCCAAAACTTCGGTACCCAGGTTTCACCGGAGTAATATTTTGAAGCTCACTAAAGCCAAATAAAAGGCATTTTAGAATACTATATGTGTATGAGTGTGTGAATCCGTTTGTATATGTACATCATCATTATAAAATGTAAAGACGGTATTTAAATTCAACATCGACTGGAAGATTTTCAACAAAATTATCCTTCATTCCGATGGTAACTCTTTTCATTACTTTATATTTTCTCATAACGCCTCTAACGATTTGGATTAAAAAGAAATAGTTATTGGTAAGATAAATGAATCGTCTATTTTGAATTTTATAGAAATAATCTGTGAAGTCCTCTTCATTTTGAGTTATTTTAGTATAATTAGTAAATCGAAAGCTACTACACAAAAGTGTAGATCTCGTTACAGCACACAATTCATAGCAAATATTTTCTGTGGCGTTAACCATTTCCGAGATATTCGTTGTTATTGCTTTTAATTTTCACATACCTACTTTCAGTCTGTTGGGTATTTATGTTTTGAGTATAAAAAACATTGGTTTTCAACGCCATCACATGGGGATCTCTGTATGGATCGTTTTCTATTTTTTTTTCAGATACAGAGGACCTCAAAATATGTTTCTCGTGAAATATAATTTTGGGTAAAATGCAATTTCTGCCTTCTCTATCTACTCTGTACATTGCAAGGCAAGTAAAATGACTTTTGAAAGCTATCCTCGATTATATGGCAGCTGATCATCTATAAAAAGGAGTGTGCAACTTTTCTATTTTCAACTCAAAAATTGTCTGATAAATTGTATTACTATTTCCTTATGACGTCAATATATAAACTAAACAAAGCCAGTGTTAATGGCTACCCTTGTCTCAGTCCTTGTTTTATCTCTATAGATAGTAGGTTATCTGTTTCCGTGTTTTATTTTTATCTTAATGCAGTATTAACATCTTCCTTTTATTAATATGCAATGTGGAATTTAAAATCTATAATCGTCCTTCATCTGCGAGTTAAAGGGACAAGGTAGTCTGAATATAAGTAAATTACACCTTAAGTGAGTTAAATGACCACTGCTCTTAAAGTATTTAATTGTGTTTCCAGAAATTTGTAGATGTGAATTATTCTATAAATCATGAAAATTATTTCAATTGGTTGATTGTATTAATAGCTTATGTTGTTGAGTCTATAAAAAGTATTTCATTTAGCAGAAAAGTAGTAAAACTTAGTCTTTGAACATGTGAATTCGTTTCCTCTGATGCTACTTGCAATACAAAATCACACTTTTCATGTTTGTTCTTGGAATAATCAGCTATTTTCTGAACCTCAATTATTTAGCTATAAAACAATTTCAGTAGAAATTAAAAAAAATTATTTGCAAATTCAAGAAAGTAAAAATGTGGAAAATTTGCAATGATGTCGTTTCTTAATATGTTCAATAACATCACAATTGTGGTTCAGACAGTTCAACTATATATATGCTGAAAATTTCAGCTTTCCAGCTCTCATACTTTCTGAGAAAAAGGTACATAAGTATCTAAAAATGCTGTTTTGAGAAAACTGAATTTAAAGATACAAATTTTCTAAAAAGAGGCATTGCATGACAGCTTTAAAGCAATATAGACTGTCATTTAAATTGATTAAAATCCTCTTAACCCCCAAAAAGTATACGTTTTCCGAAATTAAAAATAAAACAGATTTGATTAATTTTTAAAACAAAAAAATACTATTTTATGCTATTTCAGAGTCCCCTTAACAGAACTTAGGATTTTAATAACATATTCCCTCTCCAAATGAGAGCAATATCGATACCTCTGAACCAACTCGCGCGGTAGCAGTTTATTATTCCTGGATCTGCTGCCATCTGTGGGACTATTCGTGTGTTTGAATGCTAATGTGGAATGCAACAGCCAATAAATAGCTGATTACTTACAAAAGCAATATAACTAGGCTTAGCAGAAGATTCCAAACAAATCACACAACAGTGACCGCGTGGTAGTAACACGGTCGCACCTAGTTTACTAGCCCTTTGCTGAATGTTTGCAGCGCGAGAACGCGAATTCCGACCGGCACTTTGCACGGTTCCTATCGTAAATACACACTTACAGCCAATAGGAGACGTGTTAAAATTTAGCTGACTTAGTCCGCTTATCTGTAAATATAAGCGAAACAATAAACATGTATAAGATACATAAAAACACTTAATTTACTGCATGCTCGTAATAACGAAGCTCAAAATTACTCTATCCAAAATTAAAGAAAAAAAAAATATCATGTGTTCCTTTCACATGACTTCCTCTACATCTCTGCAACAAATAAATATTAGAAAGCTTATGCCCTTATTTACTTCAGGCTAATCGAGAAAAAATTAACAGAATTATTCTTATTACTTGCTTCCTTGTAAGTAGATGCGAAACAAGGAAGTAGAAGTTAAAGTGATAGTCAAATGCTGGTTGCTATATGACTGAAGTTCCTTTGTTTGTAAGAACAGGAGTAGAAAAATTCCTGTAAGTTTTTTAAATCTGAAACCAAAAACAAGGAGTATCTCGAAAACGGCCAATTCCACGAAAAAAATGTATGTGATGTAAATTGTGTGTTTTATCGTGATCTACATTTTTATGTAATAAGTTTTCGTCTATCTCTTACAGTTTACCAGCAATGCAAAATTCAAAAAAATCATCCACAATAAAAATGTCTTCAGAGGTTATTCCCAGAAAATTTAAGATATACAGTTTATTTGCCATGTACACATCTTTAATATATGATATTTTAATAAAAAAATGTTAGAGCCATTTTTGAGAAAATAAAATTTTCAAAAACATTTTCATGTAAAGGGTAGTTGGGGGTGGGGGACTTTCTTGAAAATCTTCGAGTCACATCCTTGGGAGACACTGAACTTAAATATCAACAGTATTTTCGTTTTTGAGTTATGCTGCCCACAGACACACACACACGGACATTTTTCTAAAAATTCTTTTTTGGATTCAAAACATATATTTACTGTGAAATGTCGGCATCAAATTTTTAAGTGCATTACAATACCTTCTCTATGCATTAGTACGTACAGAGAAAGCAAAAATCTTATGTCTTGCATATATTTCTGAATTCGCTCTTCTGCAGGCAATTCTTACAAAATATTACAATTCTATCTTTTTGTTAAGTTCTATATCCTTTTTATTCACATTTACATGTCTTTACAGATAAAGAAAAAATGAATAGAGATTTATAGATGTTAAAAGTATCTATCAAGTATTTGAAAATTCAAACTATAAGAAAGAATATCTTGCAAATCGTAAACGGCACAAAAAATGTATTTCCCTTTAAATTGTGTGTTATAATGAGATGCACATATTCTGTGCAACAGGCTTTTGTTTATTACGGTCTACCAGTTTTATAAAAGTTACAATAATAGGCTATTTCCAAAAATATACATTTACAGCAGTTATCCAAATATCTTAAACATATAATACTTTTGGTCAGCATCGTTGGTAATATTTTTAAGCAATAAAAATAATATTTTTCGATATAAAGTGTAGTTTAGAGTTACTAAATTTTCTTGAAAATCGTATACTATCCTCGAAAGATGTATATATAAATACCAAATCTGGTATTTCGTTTTAATGTATGCTGTTCTCTCACACACATACAGTAGACCTTTCTCAAAAAGCATATTACATATTAAGCTTCTATTTTTACTTTCTCTATAACCACTATGTACACAGTGTATAGAGAATGTATTGCACTCCACCAAAAAATTCGATACCGAGATTTCACCGGAAATATATGTTTTAGGGCCCCCTTTATCTAAAAAAAGTATTTTCGGAAAAAGGTCCGTGTGTGTGTGTGAGTGTCCGTGTGTCCGTGTGTCTGTGAACACGATAACTCAAAAACGAAAAGTAGGTAAAATACCAAACTTGGTATTTAAGTTTAGTATCTTCAGGGATGCGACACGAAGGTTTTGAGAAAAATCCCCCACCCCAAACTACCCTTTACGTGGAACTTTTTTCGAAAATTTTGATTTTCTCAAAAATGTCTCTAACGATTTTGATTAAAATTTCGTATATCAAATATATCAAATAAAATGTATATCTTGAATTTTCTGGGAATAGCCTCTGAAGAGTAGTTTATTCTGGATGAATTTTACTAAATTTTGAATAACTGCTAAACCGTAAGAGATGGACAAACACTTACTACACAAAAAATGTAGAGCACGATAAAACATACAATTTATGTTATATATATATATATATATATATATATATATATATATATATATTCTTCTCGTGGAGTTCATCGTTTTTGTGACATTCCTTATTTTTGGTTTCTGCTATGAAAAATTTATACATTTCTCATACAGGACTTTGTCAACTGCTGTCCATACAAACAAAGGAACTTCAGTGACATAGCAACCAGCTTTTGATTATCACTTTAACCTATAGTACTCCTTTATTTCACCTCTACTTACAAGAAGCAGGTAATATGGCTATTTCTGGTAATGTTTTACTGATTAGCATGAAGTTAATAGAAGTATAAGCTTTTTAAGAATAATTTGTTGCAGGGATATAGAGAAAGTCATGTGAATGGTACACATAAGATTTTTTATTTTAAAACTTCCTTTATTGCAAAGCTCCTTCTGAACAAAGCTTAACTAATACAAACCTTAATAAGAACACATATAAATTGTTGAATACTGCAATAAGAAATAGAACAATATACAATAAGCACTGTCGAAATTCGAGTTATAATGAAATAATCGAAGAAATGAAAGAACATTAGATACTCAAAAATTGATATTTTGGATGAATTACAATACTTATACTTACTATTGCTAAGTAGAATAGAAAGTAAAGCTGTTTAAAGGCATAAATATATGTTTAAGGACACACAGATGTTGCCTAAAAGAAAGAAACCTATTTAAGAACAGATGTCGACCAGAAAACAAAGAGCGCTCCAACGTATGAATCAGCAAAAGTGGCTATGAATAACAGTAATTTAGGTAATTAATTTAAAACATAAATTTTGGTACCGATTACAAATTCCTAAAAAATAATAAATGTAAAATTCCAAGGGATATATAAGTAACGAAGGAGACAAGAATGTTTGCAGATTGTCACTCTTAGTTTGTCATAATGATGTTTGTTCATGTGATCTATGACGTTCCTTTTAAATGCTTCAACACTAATAATTGCTTTCGCTATTTATAAGACCTTCTATTATAAGATAACGGAAGTATGGACGCATATGAAAGATTGTGATTTGTTTCAGTTATTTTTAAATGAGAATTGCGCGCATAATAAACACCATTGGTTTAGTTATTAGCCGGACCATAATTCGCATATAGTATACAGAGTTCGCTTGCACTCCACTCCATCGGCGAATGACCCGCTCAAGGCCGTGTTTATCACCTCTATTATGCTGTGTCAGTTGATTCCTTCAGATCGAGCTATGAAAACTATATTTTGTCTTTATGCACCTCAAAACTGAAAATTTATATGTGAAATATATTAGATTAGCAAAGCATTTTATGAAAATATAGTTTAGGACAAAAAAGATCACTAAACGCTAAAGCTGTAAGAAACGAAAAAGAAATGATCTAACACAGGATGAAATTGATGAAATTGCTACATCATTCGCACGCTCTCCATAGAAGTATCTAACATTTCCCATATAGCAAGTGGATGTTTCAAAAACCTCTGTTCATTGAGTGACTAAATTTTAAACTTGAAATCCCACAAATGACTACTGCTCATAAATTATACTTAACCTGTTGACGAGGAATGTCTAAATGCAGATATACATTGCTTTCGACATAATTTATAATAAGATTCACGGGAGTAAGTAACACGGAAAAATCCATTAATAGATTGAGCGAAGACCGTATAAACACAGCTATATAGACGCATAAGTTTGGCTTTAGTAGCGTCAACATTCCTTTAATAAACATGGACTAAAAAATCTAATCGGGAAATACTACTATCACTTCATACCGCTGATACAAAAACATTTATTTATAGTAATAACTATAATAATAATAAATTAATTAATAAATAAATAATTTGGGACTTTCAATAACTCTATTGACTACCTATAATGTATACCACATAGTACATAAAAAGTAACACTCCTTACCTAGAAAATAACAGTAACATTTCATATATTTTCCAGAAGTAAGTGTGTATGAGTGATATTCCATAACTGAAATTTTACTTGCTTCTAAGCGGAAAAAATTACGAAAATAGAAATTTAGATTTATATACTGTTTTATTAGTAACTGCGTTAGACAAAATATATAATGGTACATTTCACGTTACAAAAGATACTTTTTTCACATGCACTATGCACATAGTGTATAGAGAAGGTATTGCACCCAAAATTCGATACCAGGTATTGTCGGAAATACATCTATTGGGACTTCTGAATCCATAAAAAGTATTTCTAGAAAAAAATGATCCGTGTGTGTGTAGATAAGTTGTCTGTGGGCAGCATAGCTCCAAAACGAAAAGTCCGTTAAATACCAAACTTGATATTTAAGTTCAGTATCTCCCAAGGAAGCGACACGAAGATTTTCAAGAAAATTTCACCCCCCCCCAACACCAACTTCCCTCTAAATGGAAAAAAATCGAAGTTAGTGATTTTTGTCAAAAATAGTTCAAACGATTTTGATTAAAATCTCTTATATTTAAGAAATTTACATGACAAATAAAATGCATATTTGGGATTTTCTGGAAATAGCATCTAAATATCTCTTTATTCTGGATGCTTTTTTTCTTTAATTTTTCATAACTAGTAAACAGTAAGAGAGAGAAAAAAACTTGCTACACAAAAATGCAAAACTCCTTAAAACACATAATTTATGTCATATGCACTTTTTTCCCCAGGATATGACCGTTTTAGAGACATTCTTGTTATTGGTTTCAGTTTTAAAATACTCTAAACTTTGCTCATTCGGTGGTCCATTCACATTCAGTAAACAGAACTTTTATTCAAAATATTAGCCTATTATCTACAAGATAAGAATAAACAGCATTTGTCTTATTACTAGTTCCTTGTAAGTAACAGGGAAATAAGGAAATGCACAGGCTAAAGCTCGTTTAAAAGCCAGTCACTAAATGAAACAATTGAAATTTACATCTCTTCACTTTCCAGGAGTAAACAAACAAGAAACGAGAAGATGTCGTACCGTTTGATAAAAGTTTAAGTCGCTAAAATTTAAACTAATTATCCGGAATATCTCGAAAGCGGTTAACTCCACAAAAAATGTATATGACATAAATGAGTTCTACATTCTTTGTATAGTAAGTTTTTGTCTACCTCTTACGGTTTGCTAGTTATACAAAAGTCATTTAGAATGAAGAATTCTTCAGGAGCTATTCCCAGAAAATCCAAGATATACGGTTTTTTTTTTCGTACTAAACATATGGCATTTTAGTCAAAATCGTTAGTGCCATTTTTAAAAATTCAAAATTTTCGAAAAATGTTCCATGTAAAGCATAGCGGGATTTTCTTGAAAATCTTCGTATCGCATCCTTGGAAGATACTAAACTTAAATACCAAGTTTGGTATTTATGGGTCTTTTCGTTTCTGAGCTATGTTTTCTACAGAGACACATTCACGGACATTTTTGTAAAAATATTTATATTTTATACAGGAGGTCTCAAAATATGTATTTCCTGTGAAATCTCGGTATCGAATTTTTGGGTGTAATACAATACCTTCTCTATACATTATGTACATAGTACGTGTAGAGAAAGTAAAGAACAATTCAAGAAATGCTTTGCTCGAGCGCAAGTCTCTAGAGAGTAAACTAAAAAAAAAAATATATATATATATATATTATGAATAGTAAAAGTAAAATGTACTTTAATTACTTATCTGTCAAGATGCAACAGGGAGATTTTCAGGAAATTTCCCTGCTTAACTCTACCCTATACATGAGCATTTTCCATTAGCTTTTGAGTGCTCAAAACTGGCTCTACAGTTTTAAACAATTTGATTACCTTAAAATATAGACATGGAGAATAAAATCCCTCAGTCCTGAATTTCTCTTCGTTCCTACTGAATTTTTGTGATAGTTAAAAGAAATCTTACTGCAGAAAATAAGATATCGTTCACTAAAATATTTACAATTTACTTCAAGCACTTTATTGTAGCATTAGAATTTAAGCAATATTCCATATTGTAAGTTGTTTACATTTGCCGAAGTATAACGGCGGTATCTGACAGAATGTATTTGGAAGTTTATGTTCTTCCTTATTTTACTTCGTTCACTAGATCTACAGATCGTGAATTCACTGTGTTTTGATGTGTTCCATTCACACGACTTTCTCTACATCCAATTATTAACAGAAAGCTTCTTATTCTATTTACTTCAAGCTAATCCAGAAAAAAATTTAGCAGAAATAGTCTTATTACTTGCTTCCTTTTAAGTAGAAGAGGAAACAAGGGACTATCATCGGCAAAAGCGATAGTCTAAAGCTGGTGGTTGCTATGTGATTGAAGTTCCTTTGTTTGTATGGACAGGAATTGACAAATTCCTGTATAAGAAAAATATAAGTTGTCCAAAGGTGAAACCAAAAGGAATATCTCAAAAACGATTAACTCCACGAAAACATTATGTAACATAAATTGTATGTTTTAACGTGCTCTACATTTTTTGTGTGGTACGTTTTTGCCCATCTCTTAGGGTTTAGCAGTTATGCAAAGCTCCGTAAAATTCATCCAGAATAAAGTAGTGTTCAGAGGCTAATCCCAGAAAATTCAAGATATACAGTTTATTTTTCAGATAAATATCATTAATATACGTCATTTTAATCAACATCGTTTGAATCATTTTTGAAAAAACCAGAATTTTCGAAAATTTTTCCATATAAAGGTAGTTGGGTATGGGGGGGGGATATTCTTGAAAATCTTCGTATTGCAACTTTGGAAGATACCAAACTTAAATTCCAAGTTTGGTATCCAATGATCTTTTCGTTTATGAGCTATACTGACCGCAGACAGACAGACTGACAGATAGACACACACACGGCCCTTTTTCTTTTTTTTTTTTTCTTTTTTTTTTTTGGATTCAAGAGGTGTCAAAACATGTATTTCCGGTAAACGAGGAAGATGTCGCTTCATCTGTTTTCTAAGAAAGTAACAAATATGCTTACGCGAAAATAAATTAATCACTCTCAGCTGTTCAAAAGCAGGTCAAGGTCAAGCGCGCAAGCCTCTGCTAACTGTGTTTGATTAGTCACGGCTGGTAATGCTGACCAAGTCAAGAACTGAAGGTGAGATCGTTGCATTCGTAGAAAGTTATATTTAAATGATGCTGAATTAAAGCGTAAGTGAATGTAACAACAAGACAAGATTTAAGTCAGCAAATTTTACCTCAATTTTGACCAGACTGCAGTTCTGCAACAATAAATATTTATACACACCAATAGTTGAAGAATTAAAAGTAGTTTATTAGCATTTGCGGTAAAAGTCTAAAACGCTCGGAGCGCAGGAATATTAATTTCCAAACAAAGCACGAGCGTGAAGTGGATTAAAAAATCTGATGTGTTACTCTCTCTAGCTGTTCTACAGACAAACTTCTAACAAAAGATTATTCTTCTTTCCACACATGCTAATTGTGATAAACATTAGCAGAATGTTCTTATTTCTTAGTTCCTTATAAATAGAAGGAAACTAAAGCAATGCGCTATGTTAAAGTGCATAGTCAACTGTTTTAAAAGATGTCGTTATGCGATTGTCATTGCAAATCGCTTCTTTGCTTGGTCAGGAGTAGAACATGAGAAATACGGACACTTCATGTGTGAGAAAAGTCTGAAACCAATAATAAGGAATACCTCGGAAACGGCTACTTCCACAACAAAAACGTAAAGGGTATAAATTGTGTGTTTTAACGAGATCTACGTTTTTTGTGCAGTAAGTTTTTGTCTACTTCTTGAACAAAATTCGGCAATATGCATCCAGAAGAATGTAGTCTTCAGAAGCTATTCCCAGAAAATTCAAGATATACATGTTATTTTGGGATATGAATGTCTTTAATATACCTACGGAATTCTAATCAAAATCGTTAGAGGCATTTTTTAGAAAATAAAATTTTCGAAAATATTTCCATGTAAAGGGTGGTTTGTGGTTGGGGTATTTTCTTGAAAGTCATGTCGCATCCTTGGAAGGTATCAAACCTAAATACCATGTTTGGAATTTATTCGTTTTTGTGCTATGCTGCCCACACACACACACACACACATACATACACACACACGGCCGCGCCGTAGCCGAGTGGTTAGACCACTCGCCTCTCACCTAGACGGCTGGGATTCGATTCCAAGCGACCGCATGTGATATTTGTGGTGGACAAGTGCTGGGGCGGGTTTTCTCCGGGTTCTCCGGTTTCCCCCGCCCTAGCATTCCACTGGTGTTCCATTTTCATTCATGTATCATCAGTGTCACCACCTGCGGTGCCATGAGTAGTTATAGTGGGTGTTAAGCACTATCCCTCCCAAAAAAACACACACACTGGCCTTTTTCTAAAATGCTTTTTTTTTTTGGACACAGGGGACCCCAATCCGGTGAATTTTTGTGTGGAATAAATTACGTTCTCTATACACTAATTACATTGTACATGAGGGGTAAAGAAAGTAAAAACACAATCGACGAAAAATAAGTATTGCAGAATTAAGAGAAGTTTGAAGAAAGCAAAAAGAGAAAGGACCGGCTCTGGTTGTCAGCTCTTGAGTCAAGTTCCAATATTAAGAACCGTCTTTAATGAGGCCTGACAAACTTAATGAACTTCAATCACAGATCTCCCGGGCTCTTCATTACAGAAATCAATTTAGCTCAGCTAAGCTGTGAGAAAAAGTTACAGCCTCCTTCAGATATCAGAAATGTACGCCCGGGAGCTTAAATTGAAATGCTATCAAATATTATACGCATTGAAACACAAATGGTCGCGTTTGCAAGCTACCTAACACAGAAGCTAGGATAAATAGATAAATCTACAAGTAACTCACGAAATATCCTAATGGAAACTACAATGATCTTATATATATTTATTTTAGCTTAACGTCCTTTAACCTGGTTGGTCAAATCGCACGATGAATGAAATTGGTGGAAAGATGCTCAAATGATCTCGGGGTCCATGAAGCTTAAAGTTAATCGACATATGTCTTCTCAGGATAAGGGAAAACCCCGAAAAAATCCTTATCCTGGTAACTCACCCTAAGCGAGATTTGAACTCACGAGCTGTTGAACACGAGGCAGACACTCTACCACCGCACTACCCATATAGCAACAATGATCTAGAAACTGATTATGTACTTGAAATGTATTAATAACAAAAGTTTGGACGCACTTTATATTAAACAGAGATGAATTTCTTAGAAATATAATTAGAAAATAGGTTTGAATTATAGAATGCTTAACTTTTATTGTACACCTGATCGTGGTTTTGTATCAACTACGTTATATATATATATATATATATATATATATATATATTTAATTTTCAGCGAATTTAGTGATACCACTACTGCATACATTTAGGTTTCTCAATAGGTTTGTACATTATAATACATTTTACAAAGCTTATAACATTTTCACGTGAAGTTACATTGATAAGTATTTCCATAGTATTTGAATTTACACACTGTTTTCTTTATTTTTGAAACTGTGCATATTCTGTGATATTTTGAACGGCGAGCTCTGTCTAACTGTTGACTCACAAGTTGGTTAGACCACTCGCCTCTCACCAATGTGGCCCGAGTCTATCCCAAGCATGTGGGATTTGTGGTGAACAAAGCGGCGCAGAAGTGGGTTTACTCCGATTTCCCCCACCATGGCATTCCATCAGGGCTCCATCTGTATCATCAGTGTCATCGATTGCGATGACAAATGCAGTAAAAGGGGGCGTTAAAAACTCTAAAAATAACATGAGAGTGAGTCAGGGTTGTATGTCCTAGGCGAAGTCTGAACGCAGGAAATATTGCTTTCTCGTATTATACATGTGGGTACATTTTAAAATGTTCTAAATAGTCTATCAGCTCTTATACATAGTTATTCATTTTTCGTGTCAAACTTTAACTGTAAATAGCTATACATCTACATACATGCTAAAAATACTATCATGTAACGTATTTCAGTTTTCTTTTTCTGTCACTTAACCATGTAGGTAGAGGAAGTGTTGCATTCCATCCAAAATGTTTATATTGAGATTTCACTTAAAACATGTTTTAACATCGCTGTAAATGCTTCCTGTAGTTGTGCCTGTGTATGAGAAGGCGTCAGAGAGAGCGAGAGAGAGAGTAGCATGATTAAAAATGAATTTCCTATCAATATTCAGCTTAGTACTTAAGACATGCTCTTTAAGGATGTGGCACAAAATACTTAAAAACAGCTTTAAGAACTACGATAACTCAAGCTACACCTTCTATGGAAACGTTCGTTACATTAGTTTTATAAAAATATTTTCTAAAAATTTCAATATTTGCAAATGGAAAGCACTCTATAAAAACGTTTGCTAAGGATTTAAATATTTGCATCTGAATTAGTTGTATACATCCTGGAAAGCCCACTTTATTCGAATGCATATTTTTTCATAACTGTACCTTAGGAAATAAAGAAAACCTAATATACGAAAATGTAGAACTCATTAAAATGTGAAGTATCAAATAAATGTATCTGTAGTAACCGACATCTTGGTTACAATATACGATCACTGTGCTGTTCATGTAACCAAAGTGAGGTTATGTCTAGTGAAAAATGTATCGTGATTACGTAACCGAATAGAGAATTATGTGAAGTTGTAATTGATATAGAAAATTGTGTGTGTGTGTGATGTGTGTGTGTGTGTGTGTGTGTAACACAATAGCATTTCTTTAAATCTGGGATAAATCCAAATATTAAGATCGCAATGTAATCGTCGATACACAATTGCAGAGTGGCATTCTTTATAGAACTTATATTGATATAACAGTGATGCAGCATGATAATCACCTATGTACTAAATTATATTGTATAGTTTATCTTGGGAAAATTAAATAGGATGGTTTATACCGGCAGTATAACCGAGGTCCTGGGATTTATTCACGAATTGAAATGCCTATTAGACAGCATGAATTAACAAGATACATTCTCTGCCTGGGTAGTGTGGTGGTACCGTGTCTGCCTTACATTAAAAAGATCGTGAGTTCGAATCTCGCTTAGGGTGAGTTACCAGGATAAGGTTTTTTTCGGGGTTTTCCCTTGTCCTGAAAAGACACATATCGAGTAACTTTAAGCTCCATGGACTCAGAGAACATTTGAACATCATTTCTCCAATTTCACTCATCGTCCGATATGACCCTAGGTTAAAGGACGTAAAGCAAAAAATAAATAAATAAAAAATAAAAAGAAATACATTCGCGGAGAGTCTCACCGATATTGAAATAATTACAATGGAAACATCAGGTGTAATCGATACTTGCTGCACCAATTTTAGCTATCCATAGAGATGTATAATCCGCCATATAGACAGTGGCGTATTAATGAATAGGAGAAGAAACTACCAAATGGAACAAAACATTCATTATGTGTTTCTTGTTCTATTCGTTACTACACCACTATTTTAGGCTCACCACCACGTATAATTACCGCTAAGGGTAGCTAAAATTGGTGCAGTAAGTATTGATTGCTTCTGACGTTTCCAAAATAATCAGTTTTATTTTAATAACAGTGAGACACTTCGCGAATGTACCTTGTAAGCAAGAATCGAACCCGCATCTTCAACCTTGGAGGTGCCCGACTTGGAAATTTTGTATCAAATGTTACCTTAAAAAGTGTCTTACATGCTAGTTTAGATTTGAGTATTCCAGAATGTTTAGAAATGTTTTCTTTATTAATAATAGACAAGAGCAGAAAATGCACTTTCTCAACCTCTTAATGAGTTGTATCAGAAATGAAGTCAGCAATCAAAGTCAATAAAGACCTTCAAGGTCAAAGCTGTTATCAGAGTATATAAAAAGGTCAAGAGTATCATTCATCTTCCTGGCTATTGAAAACTTTGGTTCATAAACTTGTAAACAATATTATATACCTATGATTATGTTATATTAAATTGAGCTTTGATATTCAAATGAACGTTAAGCATTAATTGGCACCTTTATAAAACTGTCGAGAGGTTCATTTTACTTTCTCTAATATCTAAACAGTAGGTAGAGAAGGTATTGCATTCCACCAGTAACCAAGATTTCACTGGAAATTCAGGACCCCTGAAACCAAAACAAACCTTTTTAGAAAAAAAAAATGAGTGTATTTATGTGTCTGCGAACAGACGAATAGATTTGGGATTTAAGTTCAGTAGGTATCTGGTAAAGATATGACTCGAAGATTTTAAACAAAAACCCCCAAGTGCTGTTCACATGGAACCTTTTTAGAACGCTTTTATTTTCAAAAAGTGGCTCTAACGGTTTTGATTAAAATGCCACATAGTTAAGATCTTTTAATAAAAATCTCTTTATTCAGAAGAAAACGTGTATAATCTTGTATAACTGGTATATTTAAACGATAAACAAAAACTCACTACAAAAAAAAATAAAATAAAATAAAAAAGTAACCCTTGAAAGTACACCATTTATTCCAAAGAATTTTTTGAAACATAAGCTATTTCCGATATCTCCCTTTTTAATTAATCGAGTTGTTCAATAATTTTGTCATTCTTTCAAATTGTTGTTCACTTTCAGTTTTTTTCTCCAGTTCTTCAGTTCTTAGCAGTTTCACTATTGCTATTCCCTTTGTAACCACAACGTAATTTTTCTTGTAGTTGTTTATGCAAAAGTTTGTTCCGATTAAAATGAAGTATGCAGATAAATAATTGCAGAAAGACAAGCTTTTATACCACTAATAAGTGATACAGGGAAGAGAAACTCATGTGAATGTTACACATGAAATGTTTAAATCTAGCTGCCTTCTTAAATTATTTAATAAATATAGCTAGGTTCCCCTAGCTATGTTCATTTTAAAAATATAATAGAGTTGCGGATCAAGGAGTAAAATGGAAAAGAAATAAAAGGAAAAAAAAAAAAAAAAGCAACTAAGTACCATAAATCATATTATATCAACATTCTAAACAAAGAGAAACTAAAGAAAGTGTTATATGTTCTTTTACACATATAGAGGACATAACCTATTATATTACCTGTATCATTTATGGTAATATCACATGACAGAAAACAGCTAAGTTTCATGTTGGACTTCCATATAAAAATATGTGTATATGAGATTCCCTGTATGTCCTCTTTGTAGTTTGGGGGTAGCATGTCTTTCACGCATTCAATATGTACCGAGTTCGAATCTCGGATACGGTGAACTACCCGGATAAGGATTTTGCCGGGGTTTTCCCTTATTCTGAGAAGATGAATGTCGAGTAGCTTTGAGATCTATGGGCCCCCGACTCATTTGAGCATAATTTAACCGAATTAATTCATCGTCCAATAAAACCTACCTGGTTAAAGGACGTTAACATATAAAAAAATATAAATAATCAGTGTTAAGCCATAGAAACTAAAAAGCTTGTGGAAATGAAATGGAGTTTTATTTCTGGACGCTCTTTAACTGTTGTAGTTCTTAGCGTTCCATTCTATACTGGGCGTGAAAAACCGCTTAATTTAGCTCAGAAGCCTCTTTTTAGGCTTGAGATTCTTTTACGTGCCGAACATCTACGACCCGGGACCAACGGCTTTACTTCCCTTCCGAATGAAGCCATGCTAAGGATAACGCCCGAAAAAATCCATCTTCCTCCGTCGGGTTTGAACCCACAACCTTGGGTGTATGAAGCTGGCAGAGAGCCATTACACCACGGAGGACGACTAAAAAAAATTGTGCTGCGAGATTTTAGGAACAAAAATAGAACTCTTTTCACCTATTCATTATGGCTTCACGGGTGATCAGCCGTGTCAGGTGTATAAAATCCAAGCTTTTGACCATTGCACACTCCATGGCCTTCATCAGGGACCTAATAAATAATGTTAAAAAATTAAATACTGACGGCTTCTTTTTTTTTTTATTGTTTCATTTATATAGCACATACATACTTCCAGAACTCTGTGGGGGATAGGGAATAATTCTGGCTAAATAAAAACTCCCCGCCCCAGCCGGGAATCGAACCTGGGACCTCCAGCTTCTTTTTTTAGTTAGGTTTAAATCTGAATACAGTGAGTAATAAGAAACGGACCTCGAAAAAGAATAGAATTTCGCAGAATAAGTGCTTTAGAAACTTGTATTAACTAATAGTGTTAGAGTCTAAAATATTTGGAGACAATTGATATTTCCCTTGGGCTGTACTAACAACAGTGTTGATATGCAGCAGTGATAATTCTTTCTGGTCAGTGCGACCAGATAACAGAGCTTTAATACATTTTATTACAGTCTCTGACACTTTTCTGGTTAATTACTATTATATAACTAGCCTTGTTGGTAAAAACAGAAAGTAATAAACTGGACAACAATATTATGTTTCATTTTCCACGAAAACAGTCGCTACGCCTATAAGAATAACGTGAAAATTATGTTAGCCACTCCGTTTCGTTTAACAACACAGGTGTGCAAATTTCAACCCGCCTTTAGCACACTTTAGTGCAAAGAAATCAAGAAGACCGAGGAGATAATCTTGAGTTATTGCAAGTTTCTGAGAAGGTAGTATAAACAACAGTTGAATGCGTGCAATACCTCAGCTATTACCATCCAGCCGTAGAGCCGGGAGAAAAATATTGCACGTCACATGGTCGCCATCTTGTTGACACCTGCTTTACACCGGTCTACTAGTCCTGTGGGACGCTCTTTGTGCTAGTTCCCGGGGATATGTAGGGAAGAAGCATCCACACATCTGCAACAAGGATGCAAGGCAAAGGAGATTAAAAGTGTGGCATTGAAATTAATTTGTAAAATAATATGCGTATAGCTGCTAACATGCTATAAAACCATTAACTTAACTCAATTTAGTTGCCTAGTTTAAATTTTAGTTAAACTATATGTTTTATAATAATATTCATACAAAACTAACTATAAACTGAACTACCCAAACTTGTTGTCTGCTTTACCTCTTAATGAATATTATTTTTTACATAAATACTTAATCAAACTTTGTTATTATAATGCTTTATATTATTCTATGTTCATTTCAACGTACACTTTCCTTCAATAGAATGTATTATATGTTTTAAAAATAATTCTTTAGTATCGTATTTTATCTTGATGTTTTCAGATCTTTATGCCAGTACTCCGAAATTATTATAAAAGTGTGATTGAATTCACATAGCTTTCTCTATTCATTCCCCAAAAAACTATTCTTACAAAAGCTTATTATTCTCCAGACTTTTAGTTCACCTAATTAACGTTAAATTCATGTTTACATGCTTCCTTGTACGATGAAGTCAATAAAGGGATAATCAGATTTTTAAAGAGCGTGTATTTATATGATGGCTTTGAACACGTAAAAATAAAATTAAAAAAAAATTGTGATTTGTCATTTGTGAAAAACTTAAGAGTTTGAAAGTTCAATGCAAATACAAGTATTATCCCAAAAATTGTTAATTGAACAAAAATATTTGTTTGACATAATTGTGTGCTTCAGTGAGATCTATAGTGACCTCTGTGTGGTGAGATATTCAAATATCTCTTGCTGTTTACTAATTATGCAAAAGTCATTCGTAATGACGAGGACATCAGAGGCTATTCCCAGAAAGTTCAAGATATATCCATTTTTTTGTCATACTAACTTCCTAAACATACATAAATACATAAATAGGAACATACGTAATAACATACCATATACAACCGATCTTTTCCTAAAGATGTTTTGGTATTTTGGAGTCTGAAAACGTGTATTTCTGAATAACGATATTCTGCGGAAGAAAATGTCATAGCAATTGAAAAAGAGTTTATTTTAATCATTCTGAAACCTCAGAATGGAACGTCTGTTTTGATTGTAATACTTCCTCTGCTTACTACAGGTAAAAAGTAGAGAAAGTAAAATGTAAACAAGCTTCCCGCTGATGTGCGGAGGACTCATTCTACAACATTACAAGCACCACCGACGGAAAGAACAAAATTCCAAGACGTGAAATAGGATTGACCACAAAGGCGAAATAAACAAAATAAAATGACATGAAACAAACATAAACAAAAAATAATAATACAAATAACTGTCTCTTGGTTCGGCCTTTTCTACCGGATCTTCCTCTCTCCTTTTCATCTCCCCTCCTCTAAAATAAAAAAATCAACCCTTACTAAAAAAGCACAATAACAAAAAAAAAAAAAAAAAAAAAAGTATTCCCTATAAAAAACCAAAAAACACTTAAAATGTTGATCTAGGTTAGCATGTAGTTCTAAGCATTGTTTGTTTGCAAAATAGATGCATTAAAGCGAATGAAAAAAAAACACAAATAACACAAACACGCAATAGAATAATGTGTTGCTGTTATGGTTAAACGCATAATAAGAATCCTAACCCATATAACGTGTTATAAACTTACAACAAACTAAAAAGCAGAAGAATATTGGATTTTAAGCTTTATAATATTTGTTTACTTAAATATTTAAATCATTATAAGGCTTCGTGTGTCATGTGTGCCAAGCTCTTCTGTAATATTTACTCTGCAAAATTTTATAAGGAGTATAAAAACTTTTTTGATTGATCTTAATTCATTAACTGCAAATAGAATAGGTATAGTAATGGGTTTGTAACCACTTAAATGTTTGACACCAAAATGATGCATATTTATAATTTTCATTGTAAGGTATAACAAAATAAATGATTTTAAAAAACAAAAATGTGGTGTTAACAGTTAAGGAGACAGGCTTGTTAAAATCACGTGTTCTTGTAATATCTCTTCTCTCCTAAAAATATTATTGTGTCATCTAGTTAGTCTGAACTCTCTTACGTTTTCTTTATAACTAAATTTGAGTTTTAATTATTGATTTTTAAAAGGTTAGAATAAAACAAAGGTTAGTCTTTAGGTCATAGTTAAGAAAATTAGATTTGTTTAATTACTATAGCTAATATTGAAGTCTAAAAGAATGAAAAATAAGACTTTTATGTTTTCGTTTGTACTCTTCATTATGCAGAGACTTTCTGCTATGCAAAGGGAATATTGTGTATTAAATTTATCAGAGTAATTGTATATAAATAATATAAATAATTGTATATTTGTATACAAATTAATTTTTAAAATTTTACAAGTCTTAAATTAGCATGTTAGTTTTGAAATCTGCGTTCCCACTTCGTTAGGTGGTACTTATGGCAGGATTTATTGCAATTCTTGTAGACACAGTCTTCCTTGGGTTCGTGGTATGGCTTGTCCTGGCAGATCTTCCCATGAAGCCCATGATGGCGCTCGAAGTTTGGTCCCGTCCAGATTTCTGTCTTCATAGCTTCGGTTTCTAATGCCTCTTCCGGTATCTTAGCAGTTTTTTTCTGTTTCTCTTCGAGGACGATTTTATATGCCTGTGTTTCCGGTCTTGTCTTCAGTGTAGAAGGGCTCCTACGCTATTTTATAGAAATAGCTAAAGTATATCATTCTCAGAAAAAAAGCAGTGATAAGGAAATAAAAAAAAACCTGATGTGCTCCATTCACATGACTTTCTCTGCATCTCTGTAACAAATCATTGTTAAAGACTTATTCTTCCATCTACTTGATGATAATCGAGATAAACATTAGCAGAAATTGTCTTAATTACTTGCTTCCTTGTAAGTAGAAGGAAAATAATGGAATACACCAGGCTAAAAGGATAGTCAAATCTTTTAAAAGCTGGTTACCATGTGGTTGAAATCCGTTTCTATGCAGGTCCAGGAATTTACAACTTTTCGCATGACAAAAGTTTAAGTATTTAAAATCTGGAACAAAAAACAAGGGATATCTCAGAAATCGTCAACTCCACGAAAAAATGTATGTGACATAAATTGTGTATCCTAACTTGATCTACATTTTTGGTAGTAAGCTTTTGTCTATCTCTTACGGTTTACCAGTTACGCAAAACTCATCAACATTCATTCACAATAAAGAGGTCTTTAGAGGGTATTCCCAGAAAATTCATGATATACCTAAATTTTATTTACCACACTAATATATTTAATATACAGCTATTTTTGAGAAAATAAAAATTTTCTAAATTTTTTCTATGTAAAGAGTAGTTTGGGGTGGAGGGATTTTTCTCAAAATCTTCCTATCGCATTCCTAGAAGATATTAAACTTAAATATCAAGTTTGGTATTTTACCGACCTTTCGTATTTTAGTTATCGTGTTCACAGTCATACGGACACACAGGGACCTTTTTCTGAATATACTTTTTTGGATACAGGGGACCCTAAAACGTGTATTTCCGGTGAAATCTCGGTATAGAATTTTTGGGTGGTGTACAATACCTTCTCTATACACTATGTACATAATACATAGCAACCAGCTTTTGACTATCACTTTAACCTATGGTACTCCCTTATTTCTTTTCTACCTACAAGGACGCAAGTCATAAGACTATTTTTGTTAATTTTTTCTCAATTAGCACTAAGTAAATAGAAGCATAAGCTTTTTAACAATAATTTGTTGCAGAGATGTAGAGAAAGCTATGTGAGTAGAACACAAAGTTTTTTTTTTTTTTTTAAATATACTTGTGCCGTTTTTATGGACCAGTATCAAATCGCACATTTTATTGATATTTGGATGCAACCTTTGTATTGTTTATTATTCGTCTAGCACGTTCACGTGCAAAAGGGGATTTTTCCAAAGCTTGCTTTATAAATACATATCCGGTTCCATCTATCTGTTCTTCCAGTACCAAGTCTATGCATTAAATATGGCTGGTGGAATCGAAACAGATCCTATGTTTGACGGATAGGAAGAAGAAGCAGAATATTAAGAAAATGAATATTATGCAATGTATCTTATTTTGAAACCCTAAAAATAAATAAGACTTATTTGCTGATCAGAAGAAGAAACATGTTATTTTACGGCGATCAAAAACAGAAGCAGAAAAAGAAAAGATGCGAAAAATGGACAATATACTTGGATGCATTTTATCATTGGATTAAAAATTAAAATTAATTCAGTAATCTAGCTGGAGCAATAAAGGCAACATTACTGAGAAAAACAAAAAAAAGTAAAACCCATACTCTACAGATCACTTCGGTACAACAGGTAATTAACAATCTAAAATGAGTAAAATATATTTAATTTGAATGAAAGATAAAATAATTATAATTTAAATAAATAGATTCCCAAACGTATTTTTGCAATACAATTCTATTTTACATTTATACGACTTCCTCTACCTATTCTGCAACAAATATTTTTACACAAGCTTATGTTTCTGTGAACGTTACGTATATCCACATAAGTATTTGCAGAACTAGTTTTATTACACACTTCCTTTTAGATTCGCGTGAAAAAGGGAGCGTACTAGGCTAAAGCCTAGGCAATATACTTAGTTCTTTCAAGAACTGGTTCGCTATGCATTGACTTTTCTTTCTCTTTGGTTGACCAGGAGGAAGAAAAATGAACAATCTTTTTTTCCATTTGGGAAATGTGTAGGAAATTTAAAATTCAAACTAATAACTAGCAATATTTCGGATATGGTTAAGTTTACAAAGAATGTATTTGACCTAAATTATGGGTTTTAACTGGATCTACATTTTTGGGTTCCCTATCTCTTATGGTTTACCAGTTGTGGAAAATGTATTTAGATTCAATAGGTCTTCAGCGGCGCTACTCCAGAAATGTCAAGATACATATTTCATTTAGCATAAAAATCTCGTTAAAATCGTTAAAGCCATTTTTGAGAATATCAAGATTTTCAAAAGGCGTTCCGTGTAAAGGATGGTTTAGTTTGGGGGATTGTCTTGAAAATCATAAGTGCCAGATCCTTGGAAAATGTTGAACTTAAGAACAAAGTTTAGTATTTAATGGACTTTGTGCTATGCACATATTCGTCAAAATGTCTCTTTACTTATTTATTAAGTCTCTTTATTTATTGTGTTTACCATTGTGGTAAACCACATGGCTTCAGCAGCTGCTCTAGAAATGTCAAGATATATATTTCATTTAGCATAAAAATCTCTTGAAATATTGTATTTTAATTAAAATCCTTAAAGCCATTTTTGAGAACATCAATATTTTCTGAAAGACTTTCCGTGTAAAGAGCGGTTTGGGTTGGGGGGATTTTCTTAAGTGTCACATCCTTGGAGAATATCGAACTTAAGAACAAAGCTTAGTATTTAATGGCCTTTTCGTTTTTGAGCTATGCTGTTCATACACTCTTGCACACATAGACGGACCTTTTCGTCAAAATTTCTCTTTATTTATTTATTATTTAGGGACTTCAAAATTTTATTTACGGTGAAATCTAGATATAGAATTTTTGTTGGAATATAATATAATCGATTATACGTACTAAAGAGCTTATAAATACTGGATGTAATAAGAAACAATGGAAAGTATTGAATAAAGCATGACATGTCTTTATCCTCATGTCTCTTGTGTTGTGTCCTGCTAGCCAATCCGTGTCTCTTACCACGTTGTTGTACTTGGCAATAGGCGATTTGGAATAGAGGCGCGGTGTTTACGGGCGAGGTAGAGCTCGCTTGCCGGGCGATGGTGCAGCTTCGCCCGCCAGTCAAACCTCAGAGCCTCCCGGTGCTGACGAGGTCACACTTCATCAGCTTCTCTACGCTCCACAACCCAAGATTTATTACTTTCAACCTACCGAGATAAGTCAAATGGCAACAGTTACCCACGCACGACACATTCTTGAGCACGTAGCTTTATAGCTCAAAACGCAAAAAAACGCGAGTACATAAAGGAGTCTCAGTCTCGTAGTGAAAGACTGGCGCAGTTAGTTGAGTAGGAAGAAGGTTTCGATTCTTTTCCTTCTGGTATGTTATGGGTTATCGTACCGCCATCACCGCGAACACGTCTTGGACCATTTGCATCCCGCGATGTCGTCGACACAGACGTTGGTCCGCCGCAGCAACGTGTCTGGTTCTCGCCAATCCTGAGCCAACAAGACTCCTCCTTCCACTCTAACGCTCTCCAAGAGAAAGCATTTACAACCGAAATAGCGGTCTTCATAAAACATGGTGGTCATGAAATGAATCGATTTGATAATTTAATGGACCGTGAACGCTTGGAAACTTATCGCTGCTGAGGAAATGCCAAAGAAATTTCGGCTTCTTGGACTGGTCCAGAAAGAAGCTGTTCAGACAGAGGTGAAGTGACAAATGAAAACATCTGTTGGCTATTTGAATTGATGACAAGTACTTTTATAGAAAGAGATATGGTCCACTGAGAGCTCCGTCGATATTTTCGGAGATTGAATGAAAACGTTTTGGAAACGGTGCATTTAACTTCTTAGAGCTAAGATTTTTACTTTCTCCATACGCACTATGTACATAGTGTATAGAGAAAGTATTGCACTCCACCTAAAAATTCGATACCGAGATTTCACCGGAAATATATGTTTTATGGTCCCCAATATCCAAAAAAAGCATTTTCACAAAAAGGTCCGTGTGTCCGTGTGTCTGTGAACACGATAACTCAAAAACGAAAAGTCGATAAAATACCAAACTTGGTATTTAAGTTTAGTATCTTCCAGGTATGCGACACGAAGATTTTGAGAAAAATCCCCCCGCCCCTAACTATCCTTTACTTGGAACATTTTTCGAAAATTTTGATTTTCTCAAAAATGGCTCCTACGATTTTGATTAAAATTTCGGATACTAAACATATTTACCTGACAAATGAAATGTTTATCTTGAATTTTCTGGGAATAGCCTCTGAAGAGTAGTTTATACTGGATGAATTTTACTACATTTTGAATAACTTCTAAACCGTAAGAGATGGACAAAAACTTACTACACAAAAAATGTATAGCACATTAAAACACACAATTTATGTTGTATACATTTTTTCCGTGAAGTTCGTCGTTTTTGTGACATTCCTTATTTTTGGTTTCTGCTATGAAAAACGTATACTTTTCTCATATAGAAACTTGTCAACTCCTATCCATATAAACAAAGGAACTTCATTGACATAGCAACCAGCTTTTGACTATCACTTTAACCTACGGTTGTCCCTTATTTCGCTTCTACTTACAAGGAAGCGAGTAATTAGACTATTTCTGCTATTTTTTTCTGATTAGCATAAAGTAAATAGAAGTATAAGCTTTCTAAGAATTATTTGTTGCAGGGATATGGAGAAAGTCATGTGAATGGTACACATCAGATTTTTTAGCTTTGTCACCGTCTCCATAGCAAAGAAGAACTGTACAAATCAGTGTGTATATTCCCTCAAACTCAATTATAAAGCATATGTAAGTCTTGCTCAACATTTCTGAGAGTGGTTTCCTTCACAATTACTGTTTTCAGTATGTTCAGTGATTGAGGGACCTAATGCGAAAAAGCTATTAACAAAATTAAACAAAGCTCTTGAACAGTCCATAGCAGAAAATTTTATAAGTAGCTATAAACTTGGAAACAAATATATTTGTTGTAAATGGTATTAATTCTTCATCGTTTCAAACAAATAATTCAATGAACAGTATCTTCAAGCAGAAATATGCCAAATTAATTAAATATACTTCCATACGTCGATCAAAATTGGTCAACGAATTCTACACAAAGATACCCACCTAATATTAACTTAAATGCAATAAGTAATACATTATAAATAAAAATTAATATTCGTCAGTGATTATTTACCCAGTAGTTCCTCACATTGAAGTGAATTGTATTCCCTAATTCAGAAACAATGGAGCAATTTACAATTTGGTCGTATATTGAGTGATTGAATACCTGATTGGAATGATTCTACACTGCCATCTAGTTTTGAGATTATTGTGACTAACGTATATCACACTTGAAAGATTGTACACTAACTGAATCAGTTTGTCCTGGACAAACTCGTTCATCTTTATACCTCTCTCATCGGCCCACTCTAGTAACAGGCTATCGAAAGGAATGAACTTAAACTTGTTCATTACACTATCTGTTGCAAAGCGCAGTGTTTTGAAATTCAAGACTGTTTTAAGCTTATAATTATATTTTTCGTTGTTATCCTGATAAATATTTGTTTTCTGGCTTGGATGGACGTTTTTAACCAGGTAACTTCCAGAATGAGAATGACATTTAGAAAATGCAACTTTTAATCCAATTTGGAATGTTTGTACCGATTAAAATGCGATGGAAGAAGAAATTCCGTTGTGGATATCGGCAACAACCCTTGTAATTTGTGCTCCAGTAAACGAAACAATAGAAGATTGAAATAAGAACTGAAGCTTTCCTGGCGACGTGTTAATTCCAAATCTTCTCGGGCTTCTAGCCAGGTAAAAACTTGGCTTGACACCAACGTTTCGAAGAAGTGCATCTTCCTCGTCTTCAGGGTGAACTGATCCATCCAAGATTTGGGAATAGAAGATTGATTTACATTATTTCAAATTACAGCAAATAATTTTACCAACAAATTATGCAGATTTTAATGACAAGTCTGTGCAGATAAGTAAAACGAAATCAAGTTGGTGACAGAAAAGCATTTATGAAAACTCTTTCTTCTGATGATCTATGCTACGTAAAATGGTAAAAACAAATGCAAATAAGCCCTAAATCAGTGGAATTAACACTTTATGTATGTGACATATGGCTATTTTTTCAGTTAGAATTGTTTGTAAAATTTCACAAAATTAAATTAACTCGTATCATCAATAGGATCAATAATTTCATTTATTGAAGTTATTATATTTATCCTCATTTTATGAGAACATTGCGGCTTACGATTGTCATGGTTAGAGAAAACAAATAAAGATTTGTGTTGTTGCGTAGTAATTTTTGTAACAATGCAATTACAGTGACGTTCTTTATTTCGGTGGATATTAAAACTTAATCTTTTTATATTTGGTAAACAGCCAGCACTTTATACTTTCTTTACCAAATACTATGTGCATGCATAGTAGATAGAGAAGTCAATGCATTCCACCGGAATTACGTAGATATTTTGAGGCCACTTAATCCGAAAAAAAAATGTTTAGAGAAAAGATTTGTTTGCGCAAGTAGTATTTTCCAATGATGTGAAAGGAAAATATTTAGGAAATTTCTCCACCCCAAACTATCCTTTACATGAAAAAGTTTCTCGAAATGTTCAATTTTCTCGTAAATGGCATAACATATTGATTAAAATACCGAAAGTATATTAAAGATATTTACATTAAGAATATATAATTTATTTCCTAAATTTCTTTGGAATAGCTTCTGAAGTCCTTTTCGTTCTAAACGACTTTTGTTTAACTAGTAAACCTAAATGATAGACAAAAACGCAGATCTTCTTAAAACACACAATTTTACATTTTTTTTAGAGGTAACCAACTCCAAGATATGCCCTGTTGTTAGATTTAGAATTTCCAATAGTTAGGCTTTTCTAAATTAGGAAAGAGTTATTCAGTTTTTTTCATCCTGGTTGAGCAAAGTGAAAAGAATTTCAAACCCACCACATAGCGGTCGGCTTTTAAAAGATTTTACTCTCGGTTTAGCTTAGTATATTAATTTTATTTCCTTTCACTTAGAAAGAACTAAGTAATACAAAAATGCACGCTAATATTTATTTCGATTAGCCTGAAATAGAGAAAAGAATAAGCTTTTGTAAGAATAATTTGTTACAAAATAGGTAGAGAGAGTCATTTGGTTGGAACACACCAGATAATAAGGCATATAGAGTGATTTAAATCCTATTATTGTGTGTATGAGTGTTTCTCTCTACAAGAAAGAGAGAGGGAGAGTAATCGTTTAAACTTTTAGCTATTATTCAGAAAGATAATATTCCAGATTGTGCCAAATCATTGTATGGCGGAAGCTTTACCAGGATAACAATGCATTATTCTTTGAAGATTAATTTTTAAGCTTGCTATACATAAAAGAACAACGTGCCAGAGCATCTCTAGGAGATACAGATGGGATTCCCCTCCTTCCCACCTGCCACATTAAACAGGGTCACCTTGGTTTAACAACTCCGCCAAAGTCGTGACAAATGAATGTCTCCCGCTGTAGCTTTTGGCACCAACATTTAATATTCTTTATTATTCGATTTAGGCAGTGCCGTTCTTTTAAATCTACAGAGTGGAACAAAATCCAGGTTCGGAAAAACTAGGATGGGTAATTTTGTTTAGCAAAATGCTTCAAAGATACTGTTTCACTTTATTTTATATTTAATTTATAAAAGAGATTACATTAAAAATAATTTGATGTATTCCATTCACATGACTTTCTCTACATCGCTGTAACATATTATTGTTAATCACATACTTCTATATAGTATATGATAACAGAAATAAACATTAGCAGAAATTATTTTAGTTACTTGCGTCCTTGTAAGAAGAAGGAAAATAAGAGAATACACTAGGCTTTAGTGATAGTCAGTTCTTTTAAAAGCTGGTTGTCATGTGGTTGAAATCCGTTTCTATGCATGGCCAGGAGGAAAATGTGAGAAAACTTTAAGTATTTTAAAACTGAAACAAATAACTTGAAATATCTCAGAAATAGTCAATTCCACGAAAAAAACGTATATGACATAAATTGTGTGTTCTAACGTGATCTGCATTTTCTGTGAAGTAAGTGTTTTCTATTTCTAACGGTTTATCAGTTACACAAAATTCATTGGAATTCATTTACAGTAAAGAGGTCTTTAGACGCTATTTCCAGAATATTCAAGATATACATTTTATTTGAAATATAAATATCTTCACTATACGGTATGTTAATCAAAACCGTTAGGGCCGTCTTTGAGAAAACTAACATTTTCAAAAATGTTTCCATGTAAAGGTTAATTGGGGTGGGGCGATTTTTCTCAAAAGTTTCGTGTCGCATCCCTGGAAGATACTTAACTTAAATACCAAGTTTGGTATTTTACCGACCTTTCGTTTTTGTGTTATCGTGTTCACAGACACGCGGACACTACACGGACCTTTTTTTAAAAATGTGTTTTTTATAAAGGGGTCTCTAAAACATATATTTCCGGTGAAACCTCGATATAGAATGCTTTGATGGAATGCAGTAGCTTCTCTATACCCTATGTACATGGTAGGTGTAGAGAAAGTAAATATCTACTGCATTTCATTCACATGAATTTTCATAATTAGTTGTACAAACAATTTATGCTTACTAAAGATTATTCTTTTATCTGCATCATATTAATCGAGTCACTCTTCGTGGTGTAGTGGTTAACGTGCTAGCCTCTACAATCCAGATTGCGGTTACAAATCGGGCGGAGGACTATGGATTTTTTCGGATACAAAAATCCTTAGCATGGCTTTCTTTGTGAGGTCCCGAATAATGTTTATTTGCACGTAAAAGAACCTTCAAGGAAGATGATTTTTGGGCAAAATTTCTGCCATTTTGCGTCCGCAAGTCGTGATATCGTCTTATAGTGCCATCTGTGAGCAATGAACTTATCCCTCGTCATCATCGCGCATATCGGGTAACTCACGAACTAGGAATTCAAATCCGATCATGGAAACATCATAACGATGCTCTTTTCTCCATTTAGGAGCTACAGGAAATACTATTACACTAATCGAAATAAAAATAACAGAAATGCATTCATTAATTAGATTCTTAAAAGTAGAACGGAAAGAAGAGAATAAACTAGGTTAAAGAGACAATCAAGCTTTAAAAGCTGGTTGCTATGCGACTGTCATTGAAATTTGGTTCTCTTTCCAGGAGTAGAACAAAAGAGATATGAAACGTATGCGGACTTCCCATTTGAGAAAGTTTTTAAGTATTATAAAATTGAAACCAATAATAGAGAATATTTCGAAATCTGAATGTTTTGTATAATAAAGCTTTTCTATCTCTTATGTACCAGATTCGTAGCTTAAAAATTATCAAATAGCCACTTGAAATCTTTGGGCACTTAGATCATCATAGAGACCGAAGCTCTTGTCACTTACACGTTCTGCCAGCTATGAAGACCACCACAATTTAAAAAAAACCACACACACACATTTTGGCTTATTTATGTTATGGATTGCTATTCCTGTAAACATCATTTTATTTAGCTCATTATTTACTTCAAGTCTTCTGCAGCATTAGAAAATTGCATGGCCTTCTATAGATAGCTGGACTGCACTTCATACATTAGCTAATCAGTCTAAAGTGATTAAATCGTGCTTGTGGTTTCCTTATTGTGCAAATAAAATATTTTAAATGAAGTAGTTGTTCACGGAATCATTGTTTACTGAGTAATTCACATTATACACAAGCATTCTTGACTATTTTATATTTTAATATTGTTTTAATATATGATCGGCTTAAGTAGCACCACATTTCAAAATACTACTTTCTGAACTACTACTGCTGGTTCTATTATTATTATTATTATTTTTTTTTTTGGACGACTATTCACAGAGATCCCTTCGCTTTTGAATGTACCTGCATCTACATTGTACAGGAGGCCAGCAGAAGAATCCCTACCAATGCGTCATATAGCATATTTTCGAGAAAACTAGGAGTTTGTGATTCGTCTGATACAAGTGGTTATGCTGAAAGCTTAAGAATGTACTAGTGTTTACATTTACATCTTGAACAGAGTGTTGTGACATATTTTATGAAAACATTACATTGATTTAAATAGGATAAGATGAAATATTTGCTATTTTAAAGACCTTTAGAGAGACCATTATTAGTGCAATAGTAAACTTACCTACGTACATTTTAGATAATTCTGCTCTGTTATACTAATTATCCATGTAATGGGATTAATTAGCTGCATTATTAAATGAATAATTTCAATAAATTAACAAACTAAATGCCAGAGAGTTTAGGCCCAGGGATGGCCAACCT
Organism: Hymenopus coronatus; assembly: GCA_030762935.1. Lineage (NCBI taxonomy): Eukaryota > Metazoa > Arthropoda > Insecta > Mantodea > Hymenopodidae > Hymenopus > Hymenopus coronatus. The sequence goes on along the minus strand of CM060888.1, from coordinate 112,257,749 downwards.
AAGCCATGCGTGTCGCTAGGTGTCAAGCGCTAATAATTTCACATTATTATTACTATTATTATTATTATTCTTTTTATTAATTTGTTTATTTACTTATGTATTTACATATGTTGTACTTGGTCTTGTTCATTGTGTTTTAGTAATCACAATAGTCTTAGATACTTCTGGGGAAAGTGTAGAATAATTTAATGCATGTGTCAGTTCATAGATGTATTTCAAGCAAACATGCAGGTGACATTACTGTCCCTTATTTGAAGTGTACAGATGTCCTTTCGTGCGTTAAAGGAGTTGCAGAACTCAACGGGGCTATTTCAGTTTAACGACGGCCAGTGGGAACTGGTCGAACGACCTTCTTTTTACCTCTCTTGCTTATTAGGGGGAGACGGTGAGCTGGTTGCGTTCATTTAGAGGAGTAAAACTGATATCGCGCATGCTTAGTTGAAGGTAGTGATAGTTCTTCACTGGCCGGCTTTAAATTGAAATAGCCCCGTTGAGTCCTGCAACCCTTTTAACGCATGAAGGGATATCTACAAACGTCAAATAGGGCAAACTGGTATTTAACATTTTCAAAATGCTTTAGTTCAAGGCAGGTGCAGAATAGAATATGGCGTGATACGAAAGGAAAAAAGAAAGAAAGAAAGAAAGGAAAACTGAGTTGTCTTTATTCGATTACAGTAGCATCACAAACCTTTCAATCTAATGTTGAAAAATCTTCCATGTAAAGGGTAATTTGGGGGAATGCCTGAAAATCCTTAATACAAAGTTTGATACAAAGTTTTCCTTTTTAAGTTATGCTGTTCACAAACATACACATTGACTTTTTCTAAAATGCTTTTTTTTCTACTCAACTGTCCTCAAACTATATGCTTACGCTGAAATGCCGGTGTCAAATTTGTGTGTGGAACTTTCTCTACCACGTGCAATGTAAAAGTAGTTAGAGAAGGAGGTGCTCCTTTTCTAACTTATTTTACATTGCACGTGGTAGAGAAACACAAAAGACGACAGTACATAAAAAATCTTTTTCCAAAAATGCATTTTTGGAAAAAATACATGTGTGTGTGTGTCTGTGGAGAGCATAGCTCAAAATGTTATTTAAATTTGGTATCTTCCAAGGATGCGACATGAAGGTTTTCAAGATAATCCCCCCACCCCAAACCACCCTTTATATGGAAAAAATTTCGAAAATATTGATTTTCTCAAAAATAGTTCTAACGATTTTGATTAAAATCTGTTATATTCAAGATATTTACATGCTAAGTAAAATGTAAATATATCTTGAATTTTGTGGGAATAGCCTCAAAGATCTCTTTATTCTGGATGATTTTTATTGAATTTTGCATAACTGTCAAACCGTAAGAGATAGACAAAAACTGACTAAATAAAATACGTAGATAAAAATAAAGCACAGAATTTGTGTCATGTATATTTTTTCGTGGAGTTGATCGTTTTTTAGATAGGTATTACTTGTTATTGGTTTCAGCTTTAAAAAACGTATACTTTTCTCATACAATAATTTGGTAACTCCTGTCCATACCAACAAAGGAATTTCAGTCACATAGCAAGCAGCTTTTGACTCATAGTTTATCCTATGGTACTCTCTTATTCTCCTTCTATTACAAGGAAGCTAGTAATACTATTCCTGCTAATTTTTCTCACTTAGCATGCATTAAATAGAAGCATAAGCTTTTTAACAATAATTTGTTGCAGAGATGTAGAGAAAGTAATGCCAATGGAACACATCAGACACACCATGGGGCTCAAAACCTGTAGTTCCGGTGAAATCTCGAATGGATTTTTGAGTGGAAGTGGAATATAATACCTTCTCTATCTACTATGAACTTTGTACATAATAGATAGAGAAAGTAATATGATTTATGCACTTGTCGAATGCTCAAATATTAGGTTTTAACTAGTTACAATTGTTTAAAATATAAAGTATTAAATACTTGTATTTATCATAAAGTTAACTAAGGTGAAACTGAAAATCAGATTATTTGGACTTCTGGACTACAAATCCATACATGATGATCTTTCCAGTCAAAACAAGTTGTTTACTGAAACTGTTATGTCACTGTTTTAACAGCACTGGTGCAAGTGCTACCACCACAACAAATAAAATTTAAGAAGCATTCTTGTGTTATTGAACAAGTGTTTGTTTACACTTGCAAAACACATGGCAAATATGACATTTACGTAACAAAATATTGCATTTTGTATTTGCACCTTGTTTTTGCTGTTCTTCAGATGTACTATAGGAAAATTCATCAGTCTACAAACACTCCATCTTTTCTAGAAATTATACATGCAAAGGGTGTCAGACATGAAATTTTCACCGCAATGCTTTGAGTAATTTTAAAGCTATAAATATTTAATTAATAATTTAACAATATATAAAAACGCGCTACACTATGAGCGATTACCAAGTTCGAAATTTAAGTTTATATTCTCATTTATTAAGCTCTCTTTTGTTTTAACGAGATTTGATTTTATCAATTTTGATTACTTTTGGGGAAATAATTTAATATGTATGAATTTAATATACTGCTAAAGTCAGCAATAATTACTGAAACAATATATCTATTAATTTGTAATATTTATAAAATGCTTAAGAAATTTGAGCAAAAACAGCAGCATGTAGAACATGCTGAAGCAAGTAAACGTACGTTCAAATGCTTGAGTTTACCTTATCTCACAAAAAGGCTACATGATGGTCAATGTTTCTGGTTGCACAGCATAGATGACACGAAATTAAAAGTTCACTCATTGATATTATAAATAGCATAGCTCAAAAACGAAAAAACGGTTAAATACCAAATTTGGTATTTAAGTTTGGTATCTTCCAAGGATACGATACAAAGATTTTCAAGAAAATACACCCCCTCACTAACTACGCTTTACATGGAATAATTTTTCTTATAAATGGCTCTAACAATTTTGATTAAAATATCACATATTAAAGCCATGTCAATCACAAATTTATATATTGCATTTTCTGGGAATAGCTTCTAAAGACATGTTTATTCTGGATGAATTTTTGCTTAATTTAACTAAACAATCGTAAGGGATACACAAAAACTTACTATACAAAAATATAGATCTTGTTAAAACACACAAGTTATGACATGCATTCTTTTCGTGGAGCTTACCGTTTTCGAGGTATTCCTCGTTATTGGTTTCAGTTGTGAAGTAATTTTCTCAGACGGAAGTGTTCAATGACAATCGCATAACGAGAGCTTTTAAAAGGTTTGCCAATCACTTTAGCTAGTGAATTCGCTTGGTTCCAGTCTAATGTTTATCTTGATTAGCGTGGTGTTGAAAGAAAAATTATCTTTTGTAAGAAGTTTGTTTGTAGAGTAGCTAGAGATTGTCATGTGAGTTTACACATCAGATGTTTTTTCAGTTGCTTTCAAGCTGGGCTTTACAATGTTACCGATCAAGGAAAGGTTTGGGTCTTTGAATTGTGGCCATCGCTGCTGGTATAAGTGCGTTCAAACACTGTGCAAACGTTTCAAAACCCTTCGTACAAAAAGTAGGACTCGGTGACCACATAAGTCAGTGTTTAATTTCGAATGAAGAAGAATGACCTACTAATTATGTAGCAGATTGTCACGGAGTTTACGTTCGCAGTTTGCCTTAAAGCCTGGTGAGTGAGACATTCACATGACTTTTTTCTACATCTCTATAACAAATCATGTTATAAAGCTTATTCTCCTATTTACTTCTTGCTAATTGAGATAAACATTAGCAGAAATGGTGTTCTTACTTGCTGCCTTCTAAGTAGAAAGTAAATAAGAGAATACACTAGGTTAGAACGATAGTCAAATCTTTCAAAAGTTGGTTGCTATGGAATTAAAATCCGTTTCTTTGCATGTCCAGGAGTTGTTAAGTTACCGTATGAGAAACGTTTCAAAAATGTTTATTTTAAAACGGAAACCAATAACAAGAAATATCTCGGAAACGATCAACCCAACGAAAAATGTATATCACATAAAGTATGTGTTTTAAAAAGATCTACATTTTATGTGCAGTAAGTTTTTTGTCTATCTTTTACTGTTTATCAGTTATGCAAAATTCATAAAAATTAATCTAAAATAAAGAGGTATTCAGAGAATATTCCAAAGTTTGGAAGTATACATGTAGTGAAAGTACGTATGCTCAATCATATAAGATCATTAACGTAACGTCCATGATCTACAGTTAATATATAACTTGTTTCACAAGCCAAAGTCCCCGATATGACCATAGAAGTTAATGGAGGCTATACACATACAAAAAAGTGAATGTTTTGTTGGCCTTTGCGATCCTCAGACCTTAACACTCTATGACTTTTTTCTGTGAAGTTGTGTCAAAAAGCACGTGTGTTTAGGCTCTTTATCACTAACATCTTCCTGATAGCATCACAGCAAGCGTTGCATTAGTGGATCGTCCGTTGTTATAGGAATTTGACTATAAGCTAGATATTTGTCACGTGAACACATTGAACACACATAATTTGATATTGTGAAATAAATTTAATACAAAACTTTTTGATACCATTTTCATACATGTGAGTGTTTTTAAAGGTAAGTTATTTCAATTTGTAATTATGAAGATCATTTGTAATAAATCTATACTTTCCATAGAGAAGCACCGATAGTGACATTTATAGAATCACCCTTAATACTGCTGATTCGATATGTGTGGTATTTTATAAGATATGTGTCAATGATTTTCAAATGGGATGAAGTTTATCCTTAAGCGCCTCCCGGCCGGCAGCCAATCGGGGTGCAACTGTGTTGACATATTGCATTCTCACTTAACTGGGGAGTAACGCGCTAAGTTATTCTGTCTCTCATAAATACTACTTGCTCTAAGACAAAATATTCAAATTTTGGAAAAGATAATTTACGAGGAAGATAGGGAGTAATGTTCGTAGCAGAACCGTAAAAACTACAGATTTTTAGCTCAAAGAGTTTTCATAATACACATGAATAAACGATATGCATGCTCAGTGTGCGAGTAAGAGGGAAATATGTGGCGACCTGGCAACGCAGAGCACAATAACGCATCTCATTCGCTGTAAAGTAGAACTCTTCCCATTTGAAAACATTAGAAATTTAGCGGCACATCGAACTGCTTCATTTCTAAGCGCAGCAAAGTCCTGATGTGCAAAAATGTGTTTTAGTATTACAATGGCAAGTAATAATCAGGTATGGGAATTCTTGAACATTTGATTTCAAATCATGTACACTTATGCACAGAAATTCCTGCGTGATAACATATAATGGGTTTCAGAGGTCAAAAAAATGTATGCAATAGCCGAGATATCTACCAGTTATTACTGAATACCTCTCTGGGGTAAAGCATGTCCATAAATTTCATCAACTACAGTTAAAATGCTCTCTTGTATAAATAACGCAATAATTTAGAAATAATTATTTCAATACTAGTGCGATTTTTAGTTGTATTGAAATAATATCACGCATTATAGTTAATGCGAAATGATTGTCATGGACATATTTAGTTGAATTCAGCTCATACTGGACCAGAAAATCCAGAGCCTCTTATTAAAGCTGTCTAAAAGTCGACATTTTTACACTATAATATTTCTTAGAGCTTCTTACATCATAAATGAAAGAAAGTATAATTCTTGTAATCCCACCAGAGAATACACAAACATCGTCATGGTTATTTCTGCAAAGGAAGCAATACATCCCCGCTAATGCTACAAACGGAAACTGTTCTCGACAAGATGGACGTTCAAATGCTTTCAAGGAGAGAGGTTCTTCAAGCAGCCTCATGCAAGTACTTTATGCTCTGAATGCGGTTTTCTCTTAAAATATTACAAGTGTTTATCCTCCAAATTACTTTAATAAATGTTTATAAAACTATATATATATCTTTATCACCGATTTTAAAGACAAATTTTCTACCTCCTTACCATATAGAAAGATCACAACACAATTTATTCATAAATGATTTTAGAATATTAACATTCAAAAGAAATTTGAAGTTATTGTATGCGCCGACTAATCAAGAAAGCTTCTCTCTTGTTTGCTGATAAGAGAGTATTGACCTCCGTGGTGTAATGTTTACCATGCTAACTTCATATACCCAAGGTCACAGGTCCAAACTCGATGGATTTTTGTCCTTAGTATGGCTTCCTTCGGAAGAAAAGTAAAGCCGTTGGTCCCGTGTCATAGATTTACGGCACGTAACAGAACCTCAAGCCTGATAGAGAGGTCTCTGAGTAATGTCAAGCGCTTTTTCACGCCCAATATAGAATGGGATGCTGAGAACCACAGTAGTTAAAGAGCGTCCATAAATAACACGCCAGTTATATTTACATTATTTCAAAAGAGAATCACTAAAAATCAACAAAGAGCAACTTTGGGAAATTTAAGACGAAGTGACAACATAGAATGAAGCATGGATTTCCGTTTGTTTTGGTCAAAATAGAAGGAATTCTCTATTCCTAATCCTTAGAAATTGTATTATAGGTAATATACGAAATAAAATAATAAAACCACGGCAGTGTCCTATAATTATTGTATTTAGTCTTTGTGTAAGATAAATAACTAATTAAAACTATTTTGATAAGGTTAAAGGATATATCTATTACTGATGAAACAGCCACTCACTGTTTTCAGATCATAAAGAACACAGTGTCTAATAAACATTTTATTATAAGTAATATAACGAGAGCTCCAACTTTTATCGATATATTCGCGAGCAACTTGTTGCGAGACGAATTTAATAAGACGATTTCGTGAATAAAATAACAATGATTAGCCTATATGGACACGAAGAATAATATTCCTAAAATCCCATTTATTTTAAAGTATATCTGCACAGAAATCACTGGAACTTGATGTCCATATCGTAAATCATGGCCTGGTTGCTTACAGAATTCGTTGAACTGGTTATACACACACTTTCTCTCTCTCTCTCACTCTCTCCCTCTCTCTCTGTGTTGTTTTTAGTATTCTGCGGCGTTGAGTTTTCAATTAACATATCTATTTCAGCGATAGACCTTTCCCTAAAACGTTTTAGAACTTCCGTCATTATGTACGGGAATATCACTGCACATCGATACTAGAAGTATTATGAGACGAACATTAGTTCAGAGAGAAAACAAATGCAAGTGGGTGCGATAAATTTACAAAAACAATTGCTCATGGGTGTAATAAGAAAACAATTTAAATACAGATATGAGTTCCGATTGGTTGGAATTTTACGCGGCAAAGTACTAGATTGGCCACTTCTACGATCACGTGTCATGAACAAAATAGTCCACATTATGTTTACTTTTATGTTATGAAGAAAATACCTAGCGAGGTGGAGCTGCGATAACTGTGCTCTCGCATGTGGGAAGTCGCAGATTCGATCCTCGCCAACCGCGCACTCTGACTATAGGTTTTTTTTTTTTTTGTGATTCACCCTTGTCACTTAGGGGAATGCTGGGGTGTATTATTCCCTTTCATGTAATGTCATTATCATCTTTCAGGGGTGCTTCTAGATTCTGGTGTGTGGCAGCGCTGGCAGATGGCGCACTGTAAATTCTATTCCAGATTGAGGTACTTTGTATTCGTTGTCCTCTCAGGTGCATGGACGTTAGGTGACACTGTAGTGTGGCGGTTGCACGGCGGATTCTAGCGCTGGGAAGCTGAACTAAAATTCACTGAATTAGGGATTTCCGCGCATCTCAGTAACATGTGTGCCTGCGGCCTGTGACCACCTGTGGTTCCTTTCTTCATCTCTTCTTCCTGGGGGGGGGGCATGCTAGCGTCCAGTAGATAACTGTAGGTGTCTGCGTGAGGTGTCTCCCTCTGGCCTTTACCTTTAAGGAGAAAATATAATTTTGTATTATGAGAGATATGGTATGCTATGGCATTATGTTCTGCAATGTAAAATGCTTAAAATACTATCATTCCTATAAGTGTAAAGGTAAACCAACATTTCAATTCTCCCATTCACGACAAGTTTACTTCGAAATAGACAATAATTTTCCAGTTTTGCAATTCCGTTAATCGAGCGGGATGGCTCAAGCGGTAACGTCGTGGCAAGCATTCGAAATGTCTGATTTCAAACCTAGGGGGTCGACCAATCTGACTGAAAATGTTTCGTGGTTTTACATATTTTCTTTTTTCTCACCTCTTTTTCTTCGCCAATTTTCTTTTTAGGTGTGTTATCCATTACAGAACTCTATTATCATTTAGATCATGTGTTTGTGCGTGTGAAATAACTTGCATATATGGTTTTAAACACGTACAGATTTGAAATGTTATACCTAGACCTGAAAAAATCGACACACCTAAAATGTCATTGAAAGTGATATAGAAATAAGTATTGTTTCAATGAATTACTGCTTACAAGCTCAGCTTTTTTATGTGAATCATTACTTGATAAAGTTGAAAAAATTAAGTTAAAAATGGAGCATTTCACATTTAGTTTAACTTAAAAACTGTTTAGGTGAAGACCTTTAAAATCTACTATTTTGAAGCTTGTAACTTATGTTACTCTACACATCAGAATGAAGCATAAAGTATGTTATGTGTCAGTACATTCTTCGTTAAACCGTCGCAGTAAACTTCGTTTTTCTCTCGTTTTTATAGTTTCTATTACGACGAAACTTAAAAGAGCGGTTTCGTTATTTATCACCAATTATTGTCTATAGTCTTCCAAAAGTTATTTCAGTTTTTATGCATACAGATCCACATATTCTTGGTGCTTTAATTACGATTTCGCTTCACAAATAACAGCTTATATTCTCATTCACAAATCAGTAAAAATAAAATTAAAAGATTCTCTGAATGATGCGAGTATAAAAACGGTTCTATGGTTGGATTTTTAGGAATTTCACAACCATTAGCGATGCTTTAAAATTGAATACACTTTTGCTTTTTATTTCATTATGCATTTAAAGATTAATTACAACTTTCTTCTCAATTTATCCATGCATTTTCGATACCGTCGAAGACGTTAATAAAAATCTGATATGTTCCATTTACGTGCCTTTCTCTACATTGCTATAACAAGTTATTGTTAAAAAGCATATTCCATCTACTTTATAGACAATCAAAGTAAATATTAGCACAAAGTGTCTTAATTACTTGCTTCCTTGTAAGTAGAAGGTAAATAAGGGACATCACTAGGCTAAAACGATAGTCAAATCTTTTAAAAGCCGGTTACCAAGTGGATAAAATGCATTTCTATGTAGGACCAAGAGTTTGCAACTTTCCGTGTGAGAAAAGTTTAAGTATTTTACATATAAAACAAATAATAAGGAATATCTCAGAAATGGACAATTGCACAAAAAAAATGTATATTTTTAACGTGATCTAAATTTTTTGTGCAGTAAGATTTTGTCTATTTCTTACGGTTTACCAGTTACGCAAAATTCAGCAAAATTCATTCAGAATAAAGAGACCTTTAGAGGATATTCCCGGGAAGTTAAAAAATATACATTTTATTTGCCTTGCAAATATCTTTAATATACGGTATTTTAATCGATAGAGCCATTTTTGAGAAAATCAACATTTTTTAATTCTTTTTTCATGTAAACGATAGTTTGGGATGGAGGGATTTTTCTCAAAATCCTCATGTCGCATCCCTGGAAGATACTAAACTTAAATACCAAGTTTGGTATTTTACCGACCGTTCGTTTTTGAGTTATCGTGTTCACAGATACACGGACGCACATACCTTTTTCTGGAAATACTTTTTTGCATACAGAGGGCCCCTATAACTGTATTTCCGGTGAAATTTCGGAATTCATGTGTGGAATGCAATACTTTCTCTATACACTATGTAGATAGTACGTGTAGAGAAAGAATAAAATAATAATAATAATAATAATAATAATAATAGATTCCTGCAGAAAATTGCCTTTATCGATGAATTTTCAGTCCCTGAAGTTCATCAACAGACATCTCAGAGCTGTTAAGTTTGACGTCAAGATGTCATCTGAATTCCTATAATGATGGGTTTGGAAGATGTCAGAGATTCGTAACCATTCCTGTATGACCACCCGGAGGATCTACGGAAGCGTGAAGCGTACTGAATATTGCTTGAATTATGTTATCATACACCAATGGATTTGTAACGTAAAGATTTATTAATAGATACTCCAAAGTTTTGAACTTTCTCTGTTATCTTTTTTAAATCTTTATTATATTTGTACTGCTGAGTGAGTTATTAAACACTAATCGATAGTTCTGCCTTGGTCCCCTGTGTTATACACATCTAATATTCTTGGTTTGATGCCCTGCCATCTTACACTGTCTCGCATTTAGAATCTGTTTGTCTTGAGTTCCTATAGGCTATTCATAAGTATCTAATTACGTTTAAGCTAACTCCTGCTGTAATAACAGATACTGTTGTATCATCTTCTAAATTATAAACGATATTTCTGTTTTTGTCTCTGTTTTACAAATGTTACGTGACAATGCTGTCAAAATGGATGACATTTGCTTGAATTTCTAGTGATTTCCCTAGTAGGTGTCTGTGAATAATTAAAATGCAGGTGGAACAAGTGAGAGTCGCCGCTAGGACATGTTGATGCGTCCATTTTTTTCCTTCCTTTACGTGCAGCTAATGCCTTGGCGTGCCCAACATGAAAATGTTCCACCTAAATAAAAAGCGACACTCGCTGCGTGGCAAACACTAATTTAATTATTCTTCAACAGACCTTCCCGCGACTACTAAACATTGTCATTAACTTCGTTTTCACCATTTATCACTCGCTTTAAAGGACAGATACCGTGCACTACAATCATAGCATATTTAAGTAATAATAATAATAATAATAATAATAGTAATAAAAGTAATAGTAATAATAATAATAATAATAATAATAATAATATATGAAACGCAGATTAGGAACACTTCTTTTTTGAACTTCTTATTTTATTATAAGGTTAATTTATTTAAAACTATAAATTATTATCCCGTTTGCTACTTTCTCTACACGTACTATGTACATAGTGTATAGAGAAGGTATTGCATTCCACCCAAAAATTCGATACCGAGATTTCACCGGAAATACACGAATCAAAAAAATCATTTTTACAAAAAGGTCCGTGTGTGTGCGTGTATGTACCTGTGTGTGTATGTGTTTGTGTGCGTGTGTGTCTGTGTGTCTGTGATTCTGTGGATAGCATAGCTCAAAAACGAAAAGATCTTTGACCAAACTTGTTATTTAAGTTTGGTATCTTCCAAGGATGCGACACGAAGATATTCAAGAAAATCCCCCCCCCAACTACCCTTAACATGGGACTTTTTTTTTCAAACATTTTGATTTTCTCAAAAATGGCTCTAAAGATTTTAATTAAAGATATTTATGTGCCAAATAAAATGTATAATTTGAATTTTCTGGGAATAGCCTCTGAAGGCTATTTTATTCTGGATGAATTTTACGGAATTTTGCATAACTGCTAAACCGTAAGAAATGGACAAAAACTTGCCACACAGAAAAATATAGAGCCGTTAAAACACACAATTCATATTATAGACATTTTTTTCGTGGAGTTGATCATTTTTGAGATATTCCTTGTTTTTGGTTACAGCTTTGAAAAATTGTAGTTTTCTTATACAAGAATTTGTCAGCTCCTGTCAATACACACAAAGGAACTTCAGTCAGATAGCAACTAGCTTTTGACTATCACTTTAACCTACGGTTATCTCTTATTTCGCTTCTACTTACAGGGAAGCAAGTAATAAGACTCTTTCTGCTATTTTTTTTCTCGATTAGCATGAAGTGAATAGAAGCATACGTTTTTTAACAATAATTTGTTGCAGAAATGTAGAGAAAGTCATGTGAATGGAGCATATAAGATTTTTTTTAAAATAGGCTCATTCAATAATACCCAGATTTTACAATTGCGTAGTAAACATTGTTGTATTATTAATTTAAATTACAACAATGTGTTATTTAATGACATTTAATACAATTATATTTAATTCCTTGAAAATAAACAGAACTTAAACAAACAAACAATTTTCTCAAACTTTGAGGTGCATGGAAGTTTTAGATTGTGCAATATATTTACATAAAAAATTTATGAAATTATAATATTATAATGTTTGGTATTCATATTAATAATAGACATGTAATCACAGTAAAATTTAGGGATCTATACAGAAATATAGAAAACTTAAATTGTAGGCTAAGTGCCACTTAAGTTATCTCTTTGGTTCAGAAGTTATGCCGAATCTCATGTAGTTTTTTGATTGTAATTACTAATTTAATAGAAACAATTTCTTAATTTCTTGCATTATTGCATTTGATTAGCTAAACAATTGAAATTAAAATAGTCTTGTTTTGCTGATAGACCTGTCAACCAACTGGCCTAAGTTTATTGTTCTATAACATGTATTCTGAACAGCGGGGTGTACTGGGAAGCATCTGCTTGCTAGGCCGCACAGATTGTCTGTCCCTTCCAACATCCCCTTCCTGTTTGTTCGCAAATTGACAACAAATGGGGGAATCAGAATAGAGAAGTGCATCACAAATGAAAAACAGGGCGCAAGTAATATATCAATATTTGCTTATTAGAAAGGCTTGAGCTGGATTTATGAACTTCAAATGAGTTGGTAACCAGAATTGGAGTGCTATAACGTTAGCTCTTCTATTGAATATAGAACAAAATAGAAACTCAGGTTCAGTCAACAGAAGAGTAAATTAAATAGCTTTCTTGCACGAAGAACATAACTACTGAAGAAACAAGAAGACTACAGGGAATAGAAAACAGGCCATAATTTAAAACTAGTATTAATGCCTAAGGGTATAAAGAAGTGATTTTTACCTTCTCTACACGTACTATGTACATAGTGTACAGGGAAGATATTGTAATGCATTCAAATATTCATATCGAGTTTTCACCGGAAATATATTTTTGAGGCCCACTGAATCCAAAAGAAGCATTTTTAAAAAATGTCCGTGTGGGTCTCTCACTGCCTATGTGTGTGTGTGTGAGTCTTTGGGCAGCATAGCTCAAAAACGAAAAGTTCATTAAATACCAAACTTGGTATTTAAGTTCAGTATCTTCCAAAGATGTGACTGAAAATTTTCACGAACATTTCTCAATCCCAATTACCTTTATTTGGAAAAATGTTTGAAAATTTTGATTTTCTCAAAAATCACTCTAACAGTTTTGATTAAAATGTCCTATATTAAAGATATATAAAATGTATATCTTTAATTTTCTGTTATTAGCTTCTGAAGACTTCTTTATTTTGGATGAATTTTTCCGAATTTTGCTTAACTGGTAAACTGTAAGAGATAGCCAACAACTTACTGCACAAAAAATGTAAATCTCGTCAAAATATACAATTTATGACCTTTACATTTTTGCTGTGGAAGTAACTGTTATTTGGTTTCAATTGTAAAGTACCTATACTTTTCTCAGACAGGAAATGTCCGTTTTTCTTTTGTTCTACTTCTGGCCAAGCGATTAGCAATGACAATTGCATAATGACAGCTTTTAAAACATTTGACTATCACATTATCATAGAACATTCCTTTGGTTTCCTTCTTCTTATAAGAAACCAAATAATAAGAACATTCTGTTAATGTGTAGAATGGTGTAGAAAGAAGAAGAATCATATGTAACAAGTTTGTAGAAGACCTAGAGAAAGTCATGTGAGTGTAATGCATCATATTTTGTTGTTGGTGTTAATTTCCCATTCAAATCTATCTTCTCCCATTAAAATACAGCTAGAACTCTTAAAAGTTTTTCAAAAGCACTGCAGAATATGTGTAATAAAATCTAGTTGAAATGTTGATATTGATCATAGATTAGTTTTAAATACTAATATAATATTGCGCTGTTTTTTTTTTCTGTTTTTCACTTTTTGATGTAAAATATATTTTAAATACTATCCATATAAGGAAAATTTCAAACAGACAGTTTGTTAAAAATATATTAATATAAAAATACATTTAGCTCAATATCTGTAGTAGAATATCGATTTTGATTTTAGTATCTAAATTGAATAAATTAATTAAAAGATAGAAAAGACATTTGAATGAAACTAGGTATGAATGCTTCGTTTGTTTTTGGTTTGTTGCCAGTCGCTTTTATCACGTGGTGCTCCTTAAGTCACCTTAATATTTCAAAATTATATTATAAAATATACGTACGATTATCGTATTAACACGTTTATCTTTATCATGTTGCTAGAGTGTTAAATTTCTTTATTTATGATAAAATATAGCAAAATTGTTGAGCTGTGTGACTTCATAATCCATCACTATCACCAGTGGACGGAGAAGACACCTAGGTTACTTTGTGCCTATACCCGGGAGGGGTGGATGAGGTGAGGAAAATGCAGGGAACGAAAGGATTGCAGGTCATCACAGACGTCATAAACACGCAATGCTCCCTAATAGTTCCAGGCTTGACCACCCAGCCACAAGAAAGTCGCATCATGACGTCCCTCTAGCGGGACTGGGGCACACGACCAAGCAGTGGAGGCTCGGGAGGTTCTCTCTAGCAGAATCATGATTAAATTCCAAATCACAAGCCTTTGAGCCAAACCGCAGTCCCCGTAGTTAACCTGAAAGATAAAAGCGAAATGAAATGAGACAAAACGAGGGAGAGGAAAATCGTAATAGAACTGCGGCATTCGTCTTGGCTAAGAGTGGAAAACCATGAAAAACCACACAGTGAAAGTGCGCGGCTTTGGGGAACGAACCTGGGACCTCTATATTGTGAGTTGGTTATCTATGTGGCTTACCTGCCTAGGCAGTGATGTTTTAGTCTTCAGGATTAGTACTTTTAAAATATCTGTTGTTCCAATTACATGACTCTCTCTCTACATCTCTGTAACAAATTATTGTTAATAAGTTTATTCCATTATACAATTCATCCTAATTGAGAACACTATCAGAAATGATCTTATTACTTGGTTCCTTATAAATAGAAGGGGAATAAGGGAATGCACTAGGCTAAACAAACAGTCAAATGTTTTAAAATGTGGTTGCTATGGGATTGAAATCCGTTTCTTTGCGTGGTCAGGTGTTGACAACTTCCCATATGAGAAAAGTATATGAGAAACGAATAATAAAAATATCACAAAAACATAAATTGTGTGTTTTAACGAGATGTACATTCTTTGTGTAGTAACTTTTTTCCGTGTCTTTGGTTTAAAAGTTTGCAAATTTCCGCAAAAGTCATCCAGAATAAAGATATATTCAGAGGCTATTCCCAGAAAACTTAGATATACATTTTATTTGTTATGTAAATATCTTTAATATATGATATTGTAATCAAAATTGTTAGAGCTACTTTTGAGAAAATCAACATTTTCGAAAATTGTTCCATGTAAAAGTAGTTGGGGTAGAAAGGGAATTTTATCAATATTTCTATTTAATCCTAATGGGTTATTGGATTCAGTTTGGTGTAGAAATAATAAATGGACTATAACTGTTGCTGCTACAATGAATGGGAAATTTCTTGAAATCTTCGTATCGCATTCTTGGATGATCACTGAACTTAAATACAAAATTTGGTATTTAACGGACTTTTCGTTGTTGAGTTATACTGCCCACACACACACGGACATTTTTCTAAAAATGCTTTTTTTGGATACAGGGGGTCCTAAAACATGTATTCCCGGTGAAATCTCGGTATCCAATTTTTGGGTAGAATACAATACCTTCTGTATACACTTTGTACATAGTACGTGTAGAGGAAGTAATAGCGGTGAAAGAAATAGAAGCTCAGACTGTGTATGAACGAGGGTTAAATGACAGTCGGATGGCCACTGAGGGTTTGTTCTCTGTCTTGCGAGAGGCATGTATTTCTCTTTTAAAATTCAGTTCACGAAACATGCACATAAACCACAGAGGAAGTCAAGATTTCGCCTCTTTGTGCAGTTGTCTGGGGTGGCTTCCAAAGTGAACTTCAGCACGCTATCTCTCCACATGTATACCACCGCTTTTATTAAATTTGTTGTATCCACTCCTAGCTTCTCACGTCACGAGGCCATCGAAACCGCTGTTCATCTGTTTTCCTTTAGTTTTAAACACATAACAGCTTATAATGCACGTACTATGTACATAGTGTATAGAAAAGGTCTTGCATTCCAGCCAAAAATTCGAAATCGAGATTTCACCTGAAATACACGTTCTAGGGTCCCCTGTATCCAAAAAAAAAAAAAGCATCGTGTCCGTGTGTGAGTGTGTATTCTTGTGTCTGTGAAGATGATAACTCAAAAATTTTGTAAAATACTAAACATGGTATCTAAGTTTAGTATCTTCCAGTGATGCGACTCGAAGATTTTGAGAAAAATCCACAACCCGAAACTACCCTTTACATGGAAAAATTTCGAACATTTTGATTTTCTCAAAAATGGCTCTAACGATTTTGATTAAAATACCGTACATTAAAGATATTTATATGGCAAATAAAATGTATATCTTAAATTTTCTGGGAATATCCTCTGAAGACCTCTTTATTCTGAAAGAATTTTTCTGATATTTGCGTAACCGGTAAACCTTAAGAAATAGGCATAAACTTATTACCAAAAATTGAAGTTCACGTTAAAATACACAATTTATGATATATACTTTGTTTCCTGTAGTTTATCGTTTTTGAGATATTCCTTGTTTTTGGTTTCAGCTTTAAAAAACGTATACTTTTCTCATACAGGAATTTGTCAACTCCTGTCCATTCAAACAAATGAACTTCAATCTCATAGTAACCAGATTTGACTATCACTTTAACTTATGCTACTCCCTTATTTCACTTCTACTTATAAGGAAGCAAGTAATAAGACTACTTTTTTCTTTCTTTCTTTTTTTTTGTTTTTGTTTTTTTCGTTTCTGGATTTTACATTTAAAAAAATTCGGGGCAACCATTTGTGGCTACATTTGATCGGATCTATCATCAAACTACAGTAGTAGCATATTCTACTCAAAATTAGATTTGAAATTCACCACTATCATCGCCTTTGAACCCAATTTCAATAAAAACTAAAAACAAAAACCAAGACGTTAAGAAAAGGCACGTATACGTGAACGCGTGTGTGTTTATGAACAATATATGTCAAATAGTATTAATTCCGGATAAATACCAAACTTGCTACTTAAGATTTGCAAGGAGGAGACGCGAAATTTTTTCATGAAAATTCTCCTGACACAAACTACCCTATATAATGAAAAACCCTCTATAAGTTTTAATTTCTCAAAAAAAAATAGAAATTTAGTTTCAAATATATATATTTAAGATATTTCATGACAATTAAAATGTGTATCTAGAATTTTCTGGTAATAATAGCCTGTGAAGTTCTTTTCATCAGGAAGGAATTTGGATAACTTGGTCCATACCGAGGCCACAAGTATCAACTGCAAGACCGCACTAAGGATAACTTACTATCAAGAGTTCATTATGATATCGGCGTACATATCTCTCATTTTTCCCTTAGTCAGGTGCCTCCAAGAAAGAGAGATACAGAAAGAACAAAATCTGATGTGATCCATTCACATGACTTTCTCTACATCTCTGTAACAAAGTATTGTTAAAACACTTATTCTTCTATTGACTTGATGCTAATCGAGATAAACATTAGCAGGAATTGTCTAGTTACTTGCTTTCTTGAAAGCAAAAGATAACTAATGGATAAATCAGGCTAAAACGACAGTCAAATCCTTTTAAGGCTGGTTGCCATGTAGATAAAATCCCTTTCTTTGCGTTGCCAGCGGTTGACAAATTTCCGTATGTGAAAAGTTTCTGTTTTGACGAGATCTAAATTTTTTGTAAAGTAAGTTTTTGCCTATCTCTTACGGCTTTAAGTTTTTGCCTATCTCTTACGGCTTACCTGTAATGCAAAATTCCGCAAAATTTATCCAGATAAAACATGTCTTCAGAGGCTATTCCCAGAGATCTTAATCAAAATCGTTAGAGTCATTTTTGAAAAATCAAAATTTTCGAAAATGTTTCTATGTAAAGGGTAGTTCTGAGTGGGGGATTTTCTTGAAAATCTTCGTGTCGCATCTTTGAAAAATACCAACTTAAATACCAAGCTTGGTATTTAACGTTCTTCTGGTTTATGGGCTATGCAGCCCACAGACACACACAGACAGACAGACACACACGGACATTTTTCTAAAAAGGTTTGTTTTTAATTCAGGGGGTCTCAAAACGGTGAAATCACGGTATGGAATTTTTGGGTGGAAACAATATCTTCTCTATATACCATGTACATAGTACGTATAGAGAAAGTAAAAGCAGAAGAGCTAAAATCTGCTCATTTATGTAATATTTATATTTTAATACTTTTAAACACCATATGAAAGAAAACTGTATATATATATACACTAAATTGTAGATACTTTTTTTTTAAGAAAAATCCGAGACACACGTATTTATATTTTCGCTCTACTTACACTAAATAATCACAGCACGATATCAAAGTCCAATGTGATAATGGCTTCTTATTAGTTCCTTATAAGTAGAATGGAAATAAGGGAGCCTAAAGCGATACTCAAATGTTTAAAGGCTATCGCTATATATGCAATTTAAATTCCTTTCTCTTTGCATGATTAGGATGAAAAATGTTCATAATGACTTCCCATTTTATGAAAAAAATAAAAAAACTAAGTATAGTACACCTTAAAACAAAAACCTCGGAAATAGTAGCTCTATAAAAATGTATAAAGGAACGTAAATTGTATGTTTTAACTAGATCTAATTTTTTTTCCGTAGTAAGCTTTTGTCGATCTCTTACAGTTTGCCATTTATTCAAAGGTGATTCAAAATAAAGAAACCTTCATAGGCTATTCCCCACAAATTCTATATATGCATTTTATTTGCTTTTATAAGCAACATTTTAATTGGATTGTATTGATGATATTTTAATCAAAATTCTATGAGGCATTTTTGAGAATACCGACATTTTTGGGAAAATCTTTCTTGTAAAGGCTAGTTTGAAGCGGGGATATTTTCCTGAAATTCTTCTCTTCTGATCCTTGAAGATACTGAGCTTAAGTACCAAGTTTGGTATTTAACGGAGTATTCATTTTAGAGTCATGCTGCCCACAAATACACATATACACACATACACACATTAAACACACACACGTACCTTTTTTCTAAAAATGTCCCTTTTACTTTCTCTAAACGTTATATGTACATAGTGTACAGAGAAAGTGTTGTATTGCACCCATAAATTTTATATCGTGATTTACCGGAAGTATATTTTTGAGGTCCTCTGACTCCAAAAAAGCATTTTACGAAAATATCTGTGTGTGGCTGTGGACAGCATATCTCAATAACTAAAATAGCATTAAATGCCAAACTTAGTATTTAGCATTTAACTTAGTGTTTAAGTTTGGTAAATTCAAAGGATGCGACATGAAGAATTTTAAGAAAATCCCCCTACTTCAAATTACCCTTCAAATGGAAATATTTTTGAAAGTTTTGTTTCTCTCAAAAATGGCTCTAATGACTCTATGCTAAAAAGTCCGTATATTAGAGATACTTCAATACAAATACAAAGTATATCTTGAATTTTCTGGCAATAGCCTCTAAGAACCTGTTTATCCAGGATGAAATTTGCTGAATTTTGCGTAATTAGTAAACCTTAAAATATAGACAAAAACTTACCACTCCAAAAATATATCTCTCATTAAAACACAATTTATGTCACACCTATACATTTTTTCGTGGAGTTGACAATTTATGAGATATTCCTGGTTATAAGATTAAATTTTAAAATTCTTTAAAGTTTTCTCATACGGGAAGTTTTCTACTTCTGGTAATGCAAAGAAAGGATTTCAACCAGATGGCAACCAGCTTTTAAATGATTTGACTATCACTTTAGCCTAGTGTAATCCCTTATTTCCCTTCTATTTACAAGAAAGAGGTAACAAGACCATTTCTGCTAATGTTTTGCTCGATTAGCATGAAGTAGATATAAGTATAACCTTTATAACAATTATTTGTTACAGATATGTAGAAAAATGGAACACATCTGATTTTTTTTTTTTTCAGTATTCGGTGTTTATACTCGGGTCACTGACAACGGGCAAAGCACTCTATCACCTCAGTGTTCTCTGAGGCAGGTTTTGGGACAGTGGGGAAATGGAGCAGACAGTGTAGTGAGGTCTTTACTTAACTGGTGAGTAGCTGATACAAAATCAACTTTTAATTAACTATACGTAAGGTATTTCTCAGGGCATTTGTTGAGTTGAACTTGTTTCCGTATGCCAGTATAACAGTCAACTGGCAACAAAGGATTTTGTAGCGTTATTTTATACAATTTAATTATTACTTTATAAATGACATCAGGTTTTCAATTAAAATTCTGAATATCTAATACGAAGAATATAGATCGTTACGCTTTACGTGCTTCTAAAACTGGTTATCTGTTATCAAATGACTGGGTTAAATGTACCTGTGTATAAAACACCAGCTAATTAATTTATTACCATACTATTGCTGGTAATAGATCGGATTAATTTGCATGCCTGTAATTTTCTGTGCAAGATAGCATTTCCAATTTCAAAAAATCTGATGTGTACCATTCATATGACTTTCTCTACATCTCTGCAACAAATTATTCTTAAAAAGCTTATCTTCTATTTACTTCATGCTAATCAGAAAAATTTAGCAGAAATAGTCATATTACTTGTTTCCTTGTAATAGAAGCGAAATAAGGGAGTACCATAGGTTAAAGGGATAGTCAAAAGTTGGTTGCTATGCCACTGAAGTTCCTTTGATTGTACGGACAGCAGTTGGCAAATTCCTGTGTGAGAAAAGTATAAGTTTTTCATAGCAGAAACCAAAAACAAGGAATGCCTCAAAAACGATTAACTCCACGAAAAAAATGTATATAGCATAAATTGTGTGTTTTAACGTGCTCTAAATTTTTATGTAGTAAGTTTTTGTCTATCTCTTAAGGTTTAGCAGTTATTTAAAATTCCGTAAAATTCATCCAGAATAAACTACCCTTCAGAATCTATTCCCAGAAAATTCAAAATATATACATTTTATTTGTCAGGTAAATGTCTTTAATATACGATATTTTAATCAAAACCGTTAGAGCCATTTTTGAGAAAATCGAAATTTTCGAAAAAAGTTCCATGTAAAGGATAGTTTGGGGTGGGGGGATTTTTCTCAAAATCTTCGTGTCGCATCCCTGGTATTTTACCGAATTTTCGTTTTTGAGTTATCGTGTTCACAGACACACGGACACACTCACACACACACGGAGCTTTTTGTGAAAATGCTTTTTTTTGGATATTGGGGACCCTAAAACATATATCTCCGGTGAAATCTCGGTATCGAATTTTTGGGTGGAGTGCAATACCTTCTCTATACACTATGTACATAGTGCGTATAGAGAAAGTAAAAATATTAATTTCCTCTTTATCGGCATTGCAGTTTAAAATTAAACATTTCTCAAATTCTATGTACCAGCACCACATATTATATTTTGTTCAGTCAGGTAGTTTAATTTTTCTCGTTGTAAAAAGTATTGTAGTGCCATAAATTATTAACTTCACACCAATTTAATCATCCGTATTTTACTTCTTTCTTTTACTTAACGAAAACACGTAATGCTGCTGTAGTGCATGGTTCCACCAGCGTGAATGAAAACATGGTTATCAGTACACTGCTTCGCTTATAATAAGTCAAATTGAAGTATCTTTAGTAATTTTAAAATATTGTACTTTAATGTATGGAAATATAACCTTTTTCAGAGCCGAAGTAAAGTTAATCGTTTAACGTGATGTTCTATATTGCAAATTCCACTGAAAGAATTAATTAAAGAAATATTACATTTGTGTTGATTATTCAAGGTCTTAATATAATTAGAACTAAATTGTTGGGGAAAGCATTGTTTTGAATATAATGGCGCTGCATAAATTTACTTTTAGTCTTTTTATAATATTTAAAAAACTCTGATGTGTTCCATTCAACTGACTTTCTCTACATGTCTGTAACTAATTATTGTTACATAGCTTATGCTTCTATTTACTTCATGCTTTACTTCATTGAGAAAAAAATAGCAGAAATAGTCTTATTACTTGCCCTCTTGTAAGTAGAAGCGAAATAAGGAAGTACCATAGGTTAAAGCGATAGTAAAAAGCTGGTGACTGAAGTTCCTTTGTTTGTATGAACAAGAGTTCACAAATTCATGTATTAGAAAAGTATAAGTTTTTCAAAGCTGAAACCAAAAACAAGGAATATCTAAAAAAACGAACAACTCCACGAAAAAATATATTAAACATAAAGTGTGTGTTTTAACGTGCTCTACATATTTTGTGTAGTAAGTTTTTGTCCATCTCTTACGGTTTAGCAGTCATGCAAAATTCCGTAAAATTCATCCAGAATAAAGTACTCTTCAGAGGCTATTCCTAGAAAATTCAAGATATACATTTTATTTGTTAGGTAAATATCTTTAATATACGATATTTTAATCAAAATAGTTAGAGCCATTTTTAAGAAAATAAAAAATTTCGAAAAAAGTTCCATGTAAAGGGTAGTTCGGGGTGAGGGGATTCTTTTTTAAATCTTTGTGTAGCATCCTTGGAAGATACGAAACTTAAATACCAAGTTTGGTATTCAACAGTTTTTTCGTTTTTGAGCTATGCTGTCCACAGACACAGACACAAACACACTCAGACTCACACTCACACTCACACACACACACACACACACACACACACACACACACACATGGGCCTTTTTGTAAAAATGCTTTTTTTGTATTCAGGTGGTCCTAAAACGTGTATTTCCGGTGAAATTACGGTATGGAATTTTGGGTGGAATATGTCCATAGTATGTGTTGCAGAAAGTAAAAATTAAAATGTTCAGGAAGTTAAAAATTTCTATCATTACTCCAGCACGTATGTAAACAGATATAGTAGGTAGACAGGGCAGTGTATTCCACCCAAAAACTGGATACCCATATTTCACGAAAATACATCGTTGAAAACATCCGGGCTCAAAAAAAAAAAAAAAATAGAAAAATGGCTGTGTGCGTGTGTGTGTGTGTGTGTGTGTGTGTGTTTGTGTGTGTGGGCAGTATAGGTAAAAAATGAAGTGTCCGTTAAACACCAAACTTGGTATTTCAGTTCAGTATATTCCTAGGATGCAACACGAAGATTTTAAATACATGGAAGTCTTTTAGAAAATTTTAGCTTTCTCAAAAACGGCTGTAAAGATTTTGACTAAAGTACCACTTCTTTAAGTTCCTTTCAGGACAAATTAAACATATTTTTAGAATTTAGCCTCTGAAGAGTTCTTCATTTCAAATGAATTTGGTCTAACTGGCAAACCATAGGAGATAGACAAAAACTCACTTATGCCATATACATTTTGTGTTTGCAATATATTGTTAGTGGTTTCAATTTTAGAGTACTTAAACTTTTCTCAAACGGGAACTTTTGTTTCACAACTCCTTTGTTTTACTTCTAGTTACGCAAAGAGAACCGAATTTCAATTGTTTCACTCAGTGATGAGTTTCAATATATTTGACTGTTGCTTTAACCTAGAGTAAATATGTTTATTTTAATTTGCATGATGTGATCAAAGAATTATCCTGTAGTAGATAGAAGAATAATCTTTTGTAAAAGTTATTTTTTTCAGAACAGGTAGAGAGTATAGTAACACAGCACACTTTTATTTTATTAGTATAACTATTATAATTATTTTTTATTTTACTTATTTATTTATTTTTGTTACTGTCCTTTAACGTGATTAGTCACATCAGACGATGAATGGAATGAGGGAAATGATGCTCAAATTTCTGGGCCTTCTCTACACGTACTATGTACATAGTATGTAGAGAAGGTATTGCATTCCACCCAAAAATTCGATACCGAGATTTCACCGGAGACATATGCTTTAGGCTCCACTTTATAAAAAAGAAGCATTTTAGAGAAAGGTCCGTGTATGTATGTGTGTCAACTCAAAAACGAAAAGTCGGTAAAATACAAAACTTGGTATTAAGTTCAGTATCTTCCAGAGATGCAACACGGAGATTTTGAGAAAAATCCCCCCGCACCAAACTACCCTTTACATGGAACTTTTTTCGAAAATTTTGGTTTCCTCAAAAATGGCTCTAACGATTATGATTAAAGTGTCGTATATTAAAGATATTTAAGTGACAAATAAAGTGTATATCTTGAATTTTATGGGAATAGCCTCTGAAGACTACTTTGTTCTGGATCAATTTTACAAAATTTTGCGTAAGAGATGAACAAACACTTCCGACACAAAAAATATAGAGCACGTTAAAACACAAAATTTATGTTATATTCATTTTTTTCGTGGGGCTGATCGTTTTTGAGATATACATTGCTTTGATTTCACCTTCAAAAAACTTTTAATTTTCTCACATGGGAATTTGTCAACTCCTGTCCATACAAACAAAGAAACGTCAGTCACATAGCAACCAGCTTTTGACTATCACTTTAACCTATGGTACTCCCTTATTTCGCTTCTACTTAGAAGGAAACAAGTAATAAGACTACCTCTGCTAATTTGTTTCTCGATTTGCAATAAGTAAATAAGAAGCATAAGCTTTTTAACAATCATTTGTTGCAGAGATGTAGAGAAAGTTATGTGAATGGGCCACATCAGATTTTTAGAAAAGGGTTACCCTTTACATGGAAAAATTGTCGAAAATGTTGATTTTCTCAAAAATGGCTCTAACGATTTTGAATGAAATAGGCATGACAAATAAAACGTATATCTTGAATTTTCAGGGAATATCCTCTGAAAACCTCTTTATTCTGGATTTTGCATAGCTTTAAACTGTAAGAGACAAAGACTTACTACAAGATAAATGTAGATCTCGTTAAACCCCACAATTTATGCCATATACTTTTTTTTCGTAGAGCTGACCATTTTTGAGGTATTACTTTTTATTTTTCAGTTTTAAAAACTTAAAACTTTTAACACACTTGAATTTGTAAACCCCAGACATAGAAACGGATTTCATCCACATGGCAGCCAGCTTTTAATGTCGTTTTAGCTTTGTGTATTCCCTTATTTCCTTTCTGCTTACAAGAAAGCATTATTTAAGCTTTTTAATAATAATAATAATAATAATGATAATAATGAAAATAATAATAATAATAATCATAATAATAATAATTTGCTAAGCAGATGTAAAAAAGTCAAGTGAGTGGAACATATCAGATTCTTTTTATTATTCTTTGTGTTCGAATAGTTAAAGGGAATTAATGTAAATAGCAATCTCCGTTACGCTACATTCACCATGAAATGCAAGCGCAGACGTAACGTAGCATTTACGTAGACGCAAGACACACCATTCACATTGCAATCGTAAGCGCAACGCAGAAGTTGACTTGAGTTTGTATATCCGCAAGTTACATGCGAATACCTTCCAAGTGCTCCGAAAGTTACAAACTGAATACAACAATACCACATAAGGAAATTCACTCAATCTTTTACAAATAAATATGTTATAAAATTACATACTAATAACTGACGCTCACGACGGTGACGTCACAATAATTTCTCATTCAAAATTATTGAAAATAGTACAAGCATAGAGACTTCAGAAAGTGATAAAGCTACACATTTAATCAACTAAGAATCATCTCTCTGCGTCTTCGATATAGGAGAACTAAGAAATCTAGACACAGATGATCGTTACACCCATTAAATCAAAGAAGGATTCGCAAGAAGACTGTCATAACCTCTTAAGGGAAATTAGAGATGGCGTGGCACTGCACGGCCAAATAGAAGATCATGCATGTACAGCAGGCCTGTAAAATCTTGCAGTGTGACCCTTTGTTATTGAATTCATAGGCATTGCATAGAGAAAAGAAGCAGAATTCCTCCTCTTTGCATGCAATACAAGGATAAAGTTTGGAGTTTGCAAACTCTTGCGTTGCGGTTTGCATGTTTCTGTGTGAATGCTTACATTAAATAATATGAGTCCAAACTCTTGCGCTCACGCTGCGTCTGCACTTGCATTTCACTGTGAATGTAGCATTATAGAAGAGGCGTTTAGCTGTAACGAGTACAAACTTTCGTAACCGCCTGTAGCGATTTGATGCTGCAACACAAATCGGATGATGGTTTATACATAGACAGGAGATTATCCCTGTACAAGGATGGAAACCTCGGGATCAGCAGTCATTTAATTTTACCCGCATAATTAATTAGGGAACAAACTGTAATTATATTTTGTGTGGCTCCGCTGACGAACGTTAAATATTCAGTAGGCTTGTTGCACATGTCAGACTGGCGGATCATTACGGGGGGCGGTGCTAAAACGTGTGCGTCGCGGAAGAAGACTCCCTTGGCTGAGGTCGTTCAGAAACAAAAGCGTGTCGTGAATTCCCGTCCGTACCTACACGAATAAAAAGTGATCAGCGAAACGCAGTAAAACGTATGTAAGGTGCAAGAAAAACCAGAATGGTGTTGGAGTTTCAAAAGCAGAGAGCGTAGGGTCGAATTTTATTTGTGTCTGCTCGCAGGAAGAATATCAATCCTCCCCTGCAGTTAATGGTATTATTTACAGCGAAAACCTTCTAACTTACGTCGTTAGAACGTATAAGTAGAATGTAATGGAAAATAAGGCATGTAGAGCAAGGATATGATAAAACATTTTCATCAGTTAAAAAGAACATATGTTACACGATGTAAAGCTTTAATTTAAAAATGTTGTTGAGTACAAGACTACACAATATAAACATAATGCTACATTATGTGCAACTCTACCATTATAACTATTGTGTATTTTCAACCGTTTATCTTCAAAAAGCAATGACGATATAAACGTAAAATACAAAACAATTTATTAAAACTATGATTTCTATTTTAAAAAATTAAAAATTATTTATTTAAATACTATCTTTGTGTATTGTCGCAATTTTTAGAGCTTTACCTAAAATTAACTGCAATTCAATTTATAACTCAGAATTTAATAAATTTTACATCGCTAAATATATCCTCATGATTTACTCTGTACGTTCTAGTATATGTGCATTTTCAAAAGGTTTTCTTCAAATGTCTGGTGACGATAATACGTAAAATATAAAACTATCTTAAAAAAAATTACGATTTCTATAAAAAAAATTCAAAAATATTTTTCCATACTCTCTTTTGGTGAATTACAAATATTTTTCACAAAATGAATTGCAATTCAATTTATAGCTCAAAATTTAATAATGTTTACATTTAATGCGTAATTATATCGTCATTATTTATTCTGTATTTTATAAAAAAAATATGCGTTCATTTCAAAAAAGTTTGTGTTCAAATGTACCGTGATGATATATGCTAAACTGTAAAACGATGCCTTAAGTATAGTTCAACTTATACATTTTTCGAGTGGACCGTTTTCCCAGAAAACTCAAGATATACATTTTATTTGTCTTGCCAATATCTTAAATATAAGAGATTTTAATCAAAATCGTTAGAGCCATTTTTGAGACAGTCAAAATTTTCGAAATTTTTTCCATGTAAGGGATAGTTTGGGATGGGGGGATTTTCTTGAAAAATCTTCATATCACATCCTTGGGAAATGCCAAACTTAAATACCAAGTTTGGTATTTAATGGTCTTTTCGTTTTTGAGCTATGCTGTCCACAGACACACACACGGACCTTTTTCCAAAAAATACTTTTTTTTGGATCCAGGAGGACCCAAAACATGTATTTCCGGTGAAATCTTGGTATCGAATTTTTGGGTGCATTACAATAGCTTCTCTATACACTATATACATATGTAGAGAAAGTAAAAATTATCCAAATTATAATAAAATTATAATTGTTGTATAATCTCACCAACATTAGTAATATTAAATATAAGAAGCATAATATAAATTAGAGGGACATTCATATTGTGCCTATCCTCTTATGGTTTTACTTTCTCTTGTTTATCTACTTTCCTCACTTCCTTCCATGCAAGAATTCGATACTGAAATTTCATTGTAATACACTAATGAGACTCACTGAATCAAAAAAAGGGTGCAATCGTCCGCCTGTGTATGTGTGTGTATCTGTTAACAGTATAACTAAAATAAACAGTCGGTTAAACACAAATCTGGGTGTTTAATTTCAATATCTTGCAAAGATGCGTCGTAAGAGTTTTCTAAGAAATCCACTTACCCCAAAACTACGTGGAAGAGTTTGTAATTTCAAAATGGTGAAACAATTTTGACTAAAACATTATATATTAAAGATATTTAATGATAAATAAAGAGCATTTATCTCGAGTTTTCAGGGGACAGCCTGTGAAGTCCTTTTCATTCGGGAGCAGTTTTGTATAATAACTGGTAAACCTCTTTAGGACATTCCAAACACTTATTTGTGTCATAAGGCATTTCCGAGATATCCGTCGTTATTGATATATTATATAGCTTTGCGTCCTTTAACCTGATTGGTGATATTGGACGATGAAATCGATGAAATGAGGCTCATATAATCACGGATTTCATGGATATTAAAGTTACTCGATATTTCTCTTCTCAGGGTAAGGGAAAACTCCAACAAAGATCTTATCCGGGTAACTCACCCTAAGCGAGATTCGAACTCGCGACCTCTTGAATGGAGGCAGACACGCTATCCCCACACTACCGGGGTTTGAATTGTTAATACTTAGTAATTCTTTTAAAGTCCTATCGATTTTCAATTGTTTCTCTCAATTGCGTGGGAACAGCATGGAATTTAAGGTTAGTTTCCAGTTAGTTTCATTTGACTATAGTTGTTCCCTTTGTAAACGGAATGTGATGAAGTTTATTTCGATTTAAATGAGAGATATAAAAACAAATCCTCCAGACGAAGTTTGTTAATTAATAAATCATTAAATGTAATACCAAATTTAATTTAAAGTAATTAAAATAATTAAATGAAATTTTAAAGCATTTGTTTGCATGTTTAATAAATATGAATTTTTTAGCAGAGAAGCCTTAAATTATGCATTTGCTAATGGTTATTTGTCATTATAAGAAGAGCTTGCATACCTATTTATAAACCATAGAATATGCGACTGTAACACACCACACTTTTTTAATTGTACTACGTCAGTTTTACGACTGCGGGTTACTTTTGAATGGAAGCACGTCCGGTTATCATATATAATGCATCTACATCTGTACCGTCAAATTACGTCATTCGTCTTGAGTACTCAAACTGTATATAACATAAATTTGTTTAATATATTCAGCTCAGTTCTCTTCTCTGTCTTGTATTTTTCCTGCTTGTTGCATTTTTAAATTATGTCAATTTATTATTAATACATTTTCCACACAATGTTTACTATGAATTTTTACTTTCTCTACACGTAATATGTACATAGTGACTAGAGAAGGTATTGTATTGCACCCAAAAATTCTATACCGAGGTTTCACCGGAAATATATATATTTTGAGACACCCCGAATCCAAAAAACATTTTTAGAAAATTGTCAGTGTAGGTGTCTGTCACTGTATGTGCGTATGTGTGTGTCAGTTAAATACCAAACTTAGAATTTAAGTGACAAGAAGATTTTTAACAAAAATGTTCCCACTCTCAACTTCCCTTTACATGGAAAAATTTTCGAAAGTTTTAATTTTCTCAATAATGGCTCTAATGACTTTGATTAAAATATAGTACACTAAATGTATTTACATTACAAATAAAATCTATATCTTGAATATTTTGGGAATAGCCTCTAAAGATCTCTTTAATCTGGCCAAGCAAAGAAGCGATTTACAATGACAATAGAATAACGACAGCTTTTAAAACATATGACTATCACTTTAGCATAGCGCATTCCTTTAGTACCGTTCTACGTATAAGGAAATAAGTAATAAGAATATTTTGCTAATGTTTATCTTGATTAGCATTGTGCAGAAAGAAGAATAATCTTTTATAAAAAGTTTGTTTGTAGAGCAGCTAGAGAAAGTCAGGTGAATGGAATATATAAGATTTTTACTTTCTCTACACGTACAATGTACATAGTGTATAAAGAAGGTATTTTAATGCACCCAAAAATTCAATACCTAGATTTCAACGGAAATACACGTTTTGGGTACCCCTGAATAAAAAAAAAAGCATTTTTACAAAAAGGTCCGTGTGTGTGCGTGAGTGTGTGTGTGTTTCTGTCTGCCTGTCTGTCTGTGGATAGCATAGCTCAAAAACGAAAAGACCGTTAAATACTTAACTTGGTATTTAGGTTTGGTATCTTCCAAGGATGAGACACGAAGATTTTCAAAAAAATCCCTCCGCCCCCAGCTACCCTTTACATGGAACTTTTTCCGAAATGTTTTATTTTCTTAAAAATGTCTCTAACGATTTTGATTAAAATGTCAAATATTAAAGATATTTACCTGACAAATAAAATGTATATCTTGAATTTTCTGGGAATGGCCTGTAAAGACTATTTTATTCTGGATGAATTTTACGGAATTTTGCATAACTGCTAAACCGTAAGAGATTGACAAAAACTTAACACACAATTTATGTCATGTACATTTTTTTTCGTGGAGTTGATGTTTTTTGATATATTCCTTGTTTTTGGTTTCAGCTTTGAAAAAATGATACTTTTCTCATACAAATTCCTGTCAATACCAACAAAAGAACTTTAGTCATATAGTAACCAGCTTATGGTTAACAGTTTAGTCTACAGTACTCCCTTATTTCCCTTCTACTTACAAGGAAGCAAGTAATAAGACTATTTCTGTTATTTTTGCTCGATAAAAATGAAGTAAATAGAAGCATAACAATAATTTGTTGTAGAGATGTAGAGAAAGTCATGTGAATGGAACACATCAGATTTTTTATAATGCCATCTAAATATATGTTAAACAGGGTTGTTGGTTTAACAGTTTTTTTCATTAGGACAATTAAAAGAGGAGCGTTTTATGGAGCAGGCTGTAGTAGTGTACAACCTGGGTGTCACGTGGGGCCACACAGATATAACACATTTTGCTGGCGGCCATATTTGGTGCACGGCACGTGTGTGAACAGGCCGACACCAGTTTAATAGAACTACAAACACGCACGCGCTCTGCCCACGCAAATGTGTGAGATATGTCCACAAACAGTTGCAGTCAGGTGAACGTTTGCACTCGATCGTAAAATCCAACTCAGTGTGTTGTGTGCGCATATGTGGGGCTTGTTTTCGCAATGTTTAGTATGCATTTAAATGCCGTTGGTAACGAATTTACGATTTCATTTTGTCTGATATCAGTCTGTAAAAATAGACCTAGTGAGGCAGTATACTGTTAAGGGGAGTCGAAATGTCTACATGTCTCTACATGTACTATATACATAGTGTATAGAGAAGGTATTTCTCTCCACCCAAAAATTCGATACCGAGATTTCACAGGAATATGTGTTTTAGGGTCCCCTGTATACAATAAAACCATTTTCATAAAAAAATCCTGTGTGTGTATGTGTGTGTGTCCGAGTGTCAGTGCGTTCGTGTGTCTGTGAACACGATAACTCAAAAACGAAAAGGCGATAAAATACCAAACTTAGTATTTAAGTTTAGCATCTTCCAGGGATGCGACACGAAGATTCTGAGAAAAGTCCCCCCCCCCAAAATACCCTTTACATGCAGCTTTTTTCGAACATTTTTGTTTTCTCAAACATGGCTCCAACGATTTTGATTAAAATATCATATATTAAAGATATTTACTTGACAAATAAAATGAATATCTTGAATTTTCTGGGAATAGCCTCTGCAGACTACTTTATTCTGGATGAATTTATCGGAATTTTGCATAATTGCTAAACCGTAAGTGATGGAGAAAAACTTACCTCCCAAAAATGTAGAGCACTTTAAAACACACAATTTATGTAGTATACATCTTTTTCGTGGAGTTGATCGTTTTTGAGATATTGCTTGTTTTTGGTTTCAGCTTTAAAAACATTATTTTTTTTCTCACACAGGACTTTGTCAACTCCTGTCCACACAAACAAAGGATCTTCAATCACATAGCAACCAGCTTTTGACTGTCACTTTTGCCTATGGTACTCCCTTATTCGCTTCTACTTACAAGGAAGCAAGTAATAAGACTATTTCTGCCAATTTTTTCTCGATTAGCTTGAAGTAAATGGAAGCATAAGCTTTTTAACAACAATTTGTTGCAGAGATGTAGAGCAAGTCATGTGAATGGAACACATCAGATTTTTTTTATTTTAATGTTTTAATTGCATACAATTCTTTCAAATCTCCCGCTCATTTTGATATAATTGTCAAAGAGGTACGCTAATTGTAAATATTTTTAAAATATTATTGAAAATAATCCTGCGTGGTATTTTTTAGAACATTTTGGTACTCTCTCTTGGTAAAACATCAATAACTTTGTACATATTAGTGTTAGAGAAGAGATTTTTATTTATTTTTATTGGAAAATTTTACTTAAGCTATTGGCAGCATCGGCATGCCGCTCATACTGCCTTCATGTTTCTATGTACTGCAAAGTTGTGTTTTTTGAAAGTTAGGTTTTATATATATTAATGTTATGTTTGAAATTTCTGAAGTAAAATTGTCTATACAAGTGCCCCATTATCTCAGAAACTAAGGGCTAAGATTTTTACCACACATTTGCAACTAAAGAGGCTTTATTTTAACGAAAAAGTTTTTATGTCTATGGATTAGTTACTTATATTTCAATTTAAAAATCGGCATTTTTGAATAAAATTTGTAGAGCTTTATTAAAACATCTGACGTGTTACACTCACATGATTTCTCTAACTGTTCTACAAACTTCATACATAAGATTCTTCTTCTTTCTGCACCTTGCTTATCGTGGTACTCATTAGCACAATGTCCTTATAATTTAGTTCCGTATAAGTAGGAAGAAAATAAGGGAATACACTAGGCTAAAACAATAGTTAAATGTTTTAAAAGCTGTCGTTATGCGATTGTCATTTCAAGTCACTTCTTTTCTTGGCCAGGAGTAGAACCAAAGAAAAACGGATACTCTCGTCTGAGGAAAGTATAAGTACTTCACAACTGACACTAATAACAATGAATACCTCGAAAACGGTAAGCTCTACGAGAAAAATATAGATGACATAACTTGTGTATTTTAACAATACCTAAATTTTTTGTATACTAAGTTTTTGTCTATCTCTTACGGTTTACTAGCTATGCAAAATTAAGCAAAATTCATCTAGAATAAACAGGTCTTCAGAAGCTATTCACAGAAAAGTCAAGGCATACATTTTATTTGTTAGGTAAATATCTTTAATACATGATATTTTAATCAAAATCGTTAGAGCTATCTTTAAGAAAATCAAAATTTTCGAAAAATGTTCCATGTAAAGGGTAGTTTGGGGTGGGGGGATTTTTCTCAAAATCTTCGTGTCGCATCCCTGGAAGATACTAAACTTAAATACCACGTTTGGTATTTTAGCTACTTTTCGTTTTTGAGTTATCGTGTTCACAGGCACACGGACACACACACACACACACATGGACCTTTTTGTGAAAATGCTTTTTTTGGATATTGGGGACCCTAAAATATTTATTTCCGGTGAAATCTCGGTATCGAATTTTTGGGTGGAGTGCAATACCTTCTCTATACACAATGTACATAGTGCGTATAGAGAAAGTAAAAATGTATCCTATCCAGCTTCTGTCCTACCCACGACTTGTGTGAAAAAACAATTAATCCAAAAAAGTTATATCTTTCTTTCTAATGAATAGAAATATTTTATTTTCCATCAATAAACTGAAAAGGTATTGTTGAATATACCTTGAAAAATCTGATGTGTACCACTCACATGACTTTCTCCATATCCCTTCAACAAATAATTCTGAAAAAGCTTATACTTCTATTTACTTTAAGTTAATCAGAAAAGAATAGTAGAAATAGTCTAATTACTCGCTTCCTTGTAAGTAGAAGCGAAATAAGGGACAACCGTAGTGATAGTCAAAAGCTGGCTGCTATGTCAATGAAGTTCCTTTGTTTATATGGATAGGAGTTGACAAGTTCCTGTATGAGAAAAGTATACGTTTTTCATAGCAGACACCAAAAATAAGGAATGTCACAAAAATGACGAACTCCACGAAAAAAATGTATATAACATAAATTGTGTGCTTTAAAGTGCTCTACAGTTTTTGTGTAGTACGTTTTTGTCCATCTCTTATGGTTTAGCAGTTATTCAAAATTTAGTAAAATTCATCCAGAATAAACTACTCTTCAGAGGCTATTCCCAGAAAATTCAAGATATACATTATTTGTCAGGTAAATATGTTTAATATACGAAATTTTAATCAAAATCATTATAGCCATTTTAGAGAATATCAAAATTTTCAAAAAAAGTTCCATGTAAAGGGTAGTTGGGGGTGGTGGGATTTTTCTCAAAATCTTCGTGTCGTATCCCTGGAAGATACTAAACTTAAATACCAAGTTTGGTATTTTATCGACTTTTCGTTTTTGAGTTATCGTGTTCACAGACACGCGGACACACGGACACACGGACACACACACACACACACACAAACACATGGAGCTTTTTGTGAAAATGCTTTTTTTGGATATTGGGGACCCTAAAACATATATTTCTAGTGAAATCTCGGTATCGAATTTTTTGGTGGAGTGCAATACTTTCTCTATACACTATGTACATAGTGCGTATGGAGAAAGTAAAAATTAGCAGAAATAGACTTATTACTCGCTTCCTTGTAAGTAGAAGCGAAATAGGGACAACCGTAGGTTAAAGTGATAGTCAAAAGCTGGTTGCTATGTCAATTAAGTTCCTTTGTTTATATGAATAGGAGTTGACAGGTTCCTGTATGAGAAAAGTATACGTTTTTCATAGCAGAAACCAAAAATAAGGAATGTCTCAAAAACGACGAACTCCACGAAACTCCACATAGTGCGTATGGAGAAAGTAAAAATTTAGCTCATTATGCTAAATAGTTGCTGAGATAATGGGTCAAACCTTAACATTGGCAAGATAGGACGTTTCGGCCCCACATAAGGAGATACTAAATGACAAAGCTGCCAAAACACGGCATGCTTGTTTTTTTGTTTTTTATTTTCTCTAAACGTACTATTTACATTATGTATAGAGAAGATATTGTATTGCACCCAAAAATTCGATACCAAGCTTTCACTGGAAATACACGTTTTGAGATTCCCTGAATAAAAATATTGTTAGAAACATGTTTGTGTGTGTCTGTTGACAGCATAGCTCAAAATGAAAAGACCATTAAATACCAAACTTGGTATTTAAGTTTGGTATCTTCCAAGGATGCGACACGAAAAATGATCCGCATAAAGGGTAGTTTGGGATGGAGGATTTTATTGACACTCTTCGCATCCTGGATAGGTACTAAACCACGTTTGGTATTTAATCGAATTTTCATTTTTGAGTTTTGCTGCCCATAAACATACACGAAATACACTTCATGGTATTTGGGGGATACTGTCTGAAGCTCTCTTCGTTCTGAATGACCTTTTTGTAACAGATCGACAAAAACGTACACCAGAATTAATGTAGATTCCCTCAAAACACAATTTATGTCATTAACATTTATTTGTGTAGAGTATACCATTTCCGAGATATTCCAAGTAATTGGTCTCAATATTACAATACATAAACGGACTTACTCAAACGGAATATCGTCTTTTGTTTCCTATCACTTTTATTTTTTTTTTTTTTTTTTTTTTTTTTTTTAGCTTAATATTCTTTAACCTGGTTGGTCATATCGGACGATGAATGAAATTGATGAAATGATGCTCAAATGATCTCGGGGTCCATGGAGCTCAAAGTTACTCGGCATTCGTCTTCTCAAAATAAGGGAAATCCCCCCCCAAAGAAAACTTATCCGGGTAACTCATCCTAAGCGAAATTCGAACTCACACCTATTAAATATGAGGCAGAGGCGCTACCACCACAATACGGGCTCTATCACTTTTGTTTTACTTCTGGTCATGCAAAGAAAACTCAATTGATCGACCAACTTTTAAAAGATTTGGCTATCGCTTTAGCCTAATGTAATAGACCATTCCTACTAATGTTTATCTCGAATAGCATGATATACAGGCCGTTTCAAAACGACACCAAATGAAGATAGCGGTCGATTAGCTTACACTTTGACTTGTACGAAACTTGATGTTACAACTTTCAAACTCTTCTGTTTAAAGCTTTATGGTGTTTAAAAATCGCACACATTTGGGATTAGGCAGCAAAGAAACAACAGTTGGCATACACCACACCCACATGCTACGCTTTCCATTACAAAGGTGACCTGTCTCGCGCCGCTGTGTCTATCAACTGGGACTTTTGCTACCAACCGGCATCTCTCTTGGAGTGGGCCAAGCACGTGACATTTAGTTATATTCAACTGCCTAATCCATGGTGATATTATGGCAGTTTTTGTATGTGCTGAATTTAGAGCTGAAAATTATATTCACGTATCACGTACTGTATGACCAACAAGGTTAGCATTTTCGCTCAAAATTCAAACTTTTAAGAAACAAAAATAATTAAAATAAAACCTACTAATATTAGTATCAATAATTCTCTTACCATTTATTACTTATAATTGGTATAATAATTTTAATATTAACTATTATTCAATGATGAGATGTAGTTAGAGAAAGAACTTATCAAGGATGACATACCAAGTTTGTTTGCAGAACAGGTAGAGAAATTCATGTGAATTGAACATATCAGAACTTTTCCAGAAGTTATGTTTTGCGTTTTCACTTAAAGAACTTTCTACAAGTTTTATTTATGTATTTAAAGTTGTGAAGGTGTTTTACAGTTGTGTTGCTTCCATCTTCCAAGTGATGGGAGCTTGGTATGAACCCATTCCATAACCTCTTTTGTGTTAGTATTGATTGCAAAGTTAAGCTTTTGCCTCAGTTAATGAGATGTTTGTAAGATAGCTATAACTTAATTACTTGTTGAGCTCTTTCAGATGTTTTCTCATTCCTCTTTTGTTTTATATATTGGATCATATTACCAAAACGTGTTTCATGAAGCGACCATTTTATTTGAAAGGTTCTTTAATAGTCCTCTTTACTCCTTGTTATACCAATAAATTCGCTCTCTACTCTGGCACTTTGATGGAATTTGCTTGTCTTTTTTTTTTTTTTTTAAGTCGCTACATTGTATCCCATTATCTTAAATCATGGCGATTAAACTTAGAAATTTTGGAAAATTGTCAGTACGTTTCCCACACCCCAATCGCTCTATTGGTTATTATGAGCTTAACTAAAGAAGTTAACTCTTAATTTTTTACTTTCTCTAGCCCTGTATGTACAATGTAAATAGGGATTGTATTCCACCCAAATTTCGGTGACGAGATTGCACCTGAAATATATGTTTTAGGGTCCCCTGACTCCGAAAAAAAAACATTTTTAGAAAAAGGTCCGTGTGTGTCTGTGGACAACGCAGCTCAAAAACGAAATGACCGCTAAATACCAAAAATTGGTATTTGGTTTAATATCTTCCAAGGTTGCGACACGAAGATTTTCAAGAAAATCCCTACCCCAAAAACTACTCTTAACATGGAAATATTTTCAAAAAAATTTTATTTTCTTAAAAATGGCTAACGATTTTGATTAAAACACGCATATTAAAGTTATTTATATCCCAAATAAAATGTAGGTACTCATGAATTTTATGGGAATAGCCTCTGAAGACCTCTTTGTTCTGGGTAATTTTGACAAATTTTGCTTACCTGCTAAATCGTAAAAGATAGACAAAAACGTACTATACAAAAATGTAGATCTCGTCAAAACACACAATTTATATCTTGTACGTTTTTGTTGTGGAAGTAACCGTTCACAAGATATTCCTTTTTATTGGTTTCAATTGTGAGGTACTTACACTTTTCTCAGACATGAAGCATCCGTTTTTCCTTTGTTTTACTCCTGGCCAAGCAAAGAAGTGATTTGCATTGACAATCGCATAACGTTAGCTTTTAAAACATTTGATTATCACTTTAGGCTAGTGCATTCCCTTAGTTGCCTTCTATTTATGAGGGACTAAGTAATAAGGACATTCTGCTAAAGTTTATCTCGATTAGCATTGTGTAGAAAGAAGAATAATCTTTTGTAAGAAGTTTGTAGAGCAGCTAGAGATTGTCATGTGAGTGTAACACATAAGATGTTTTGTAATAACCTTGTTGTTCTAGTACTGTCTGCATTATTTCTTACCTTGCTCAAAAGCAAACATCTCTGTAAAAGAATAAAGGTGTTGAAACACCTATTCAAATGACAGAGTTAGAAAATTTCCTCGTTAACGTGAGGTTCGTATTCGGGAGGTGCAGTTTCAATTCCCGTCGGACCATGAACGTTTTCGTTGTTTCCTGTGTCAGTAGGCGAATGCAGTGCTGGTTTTCTGCCTACCAAAGCTCCCTGTGCATTACTTCCTTTCACTTGTTTGATAGTTTAAGGAGCAGTCGACGAAGGTTAATGCGTTGCGACAGGATGGTTATTTGTGCCCTGAAAATATTTCTTCTTTCCTCCTTGCAGGGTCACTGAGATCCCCTTCCTTCCTGAGTGATTCAGGCTGGGTCAGCCTGCATAGGGATTAGTGTCATAATGGAAGTGCTAGAGACGCCTTCTTGCTAGCGCACATCGTCGTTTGGATCTGGTGCCCTTCGGTCTTCCTTTCATTTCTTCTCTCCGTGTCACGTTGGAATCACAAAGTGCCTTCTATGCTTTATGTGTGGTACGCTGCTCCGTCTGATCTCTCCTTGTATGGCATTATTTTCCGCTCAACCATTAGAAAAATCTGCAGTACAACATCCTGAATGCAATAACATTGCATATAAGTGATATTCAAATGAACACAAAACAGTATTTGAATAATCTAATGAGCTTAAATTAGTTGAAACAAATAATTACGTTCATATACATGGTGCTATGAATGTGCGTGCTCATGTTTTCGTGGTCAAATAACGGCATCAATGTGAATAAAAATCTGTTGTATTCCATTCACATGACTTTCTCTACATCTCTGCAACAAATTATTCTATTTACTTCATATAATTGAGAAAAAATTAGCAGAAATAGTTTTATTACTTGTTTCCTAGTTAGTAGAAGCGATATAAAGGGGCACCATAGGTTAAAGTGATAGTCAAAAGTTGGTTGCTATGTGACTGAAGATCCTTTGTTTGTATGGACAGGAGTTGGCAAATTCCTGTATAAGAAAAGTATGTTTTTCGAAGCTGAAACCAGAAAACAAGAAATATTAACTCCACGAAAAATATTACTCTAACTTAAATTGTGTGTTTTAAGGTGCTGTACATTACTTGTGCGGTAAGTTTTTGTCTATCTCTTACGGTTTCAGTTTGGTATCTTCCAAGGATGCGACACGAAGGTTTTCACGAAAATTCCCCCACCCCAAAATATCCTTTATATGGAAAAAATTTAAATATTTTTACTTTCTCAAAAATGGCTCTAACAATTTTGATTAAAATCTCTTATATTTAAGATATTTACATGCCAAATAAAATGTATATCTTGAATTTTCTGGGAATAGCCAATATAGACTTTTTTATTTTTAATAATTGTTATTTGATTTGGCATAACTAGTAAACTGTAAGAGTTAGATAAAAACTTACTACACAAAAAATGTAGATTACGATAAAACGCAGTTTATGTCATACCTATACATTTTTTTCGTGAAGTTGATCGTTTTTGAGATATTCCTTGCTATTGGTTTCAGCTTTGAAAAAGTTACATTCTCATACAGGAATTTGTCAACTCCTGTCCATACAACAAACGAACTTCAGTCGCATAGCAACCAGCTTTTGACTATCACTTTAACCTATAGTATTCCCTTACTTCGCCTCTACTTACAAGGAAGCAAGTAATAAGACTATTTCTGCTAATTTTTACCTTCTCTACACGTACTATGTATCTACATATTGTATAGAGAAGGGATTGCATTACACCCAAAAATTCGATACCGAGATTTCAACGATAATTAGGTCCCCCTGAATACAAAAAAGAGAAGCATTTTAGAAAAAGGTCCATGTGTGCGTGTGTGTGTCTATGTGTAGCATAGCTCAAAAACGAAAAAACCGTTGAATACCAAACTTGATACCTAAGTTTAGTATCTCCCAAGAATGCGATATGGAGATTTTCATGATAATCCTCCCGCCTTAACTACCCTTTACATGGAACTTTTTTTCGATATTTTTGGTTTTCTCAAAAATAGCTCTTACGGTTTTGATAAAACTATCGTATATTAAAGATATTTATCTGATAAATAAAATGTAAATCTTGAATATTCTGGGAATAACTCTGAAGACTACTTAATTCTGAATGAATTTTACGGAATTTTGCGCAACTGATACATCGTAAGAGATGGACAAAAACGTACCACACAAATATGTAGAACACGCTAATCACACAATTTATATTATGTACTTTTTTCGTGGAGTTGGTCGTTTTTGAGGTATTCCTTATTGTTGGTTTCAGTTTCAAAAAAATATGCTTTTCTCATACAGGAATTTGTCAACTCCTGTCCATACAAACAAAGGAACTTCTCAGAGCAACTAGCTTTTAACTATCACCTTAACCTACTCTTCTACTTACAAGGAAACAAGTAATAAGATTGTTTCGGTTAATTTTCTCTCGATTAGCTTGAATTAAATAGAAGCATAAGTTTTTGAACAATAATTTGTTCCAGAAATGAAGAGAAAAATCTTATAAATGGAATCTTAATCGCTAAGAAAAATGGTCATAAATAAAATCTATGTTCCGAAATTCATCTTCATTACACCAGAACTAGTTCGAATATTTACATAAATACCTATAGATGTTACTATAGTAGATTCAAAATCCCTTTGAGACAATATCATTAAATCCATTTAACTGACTTAGTAATAAAACTAAAGCTCTCTCCATTGAATATTTTAAGAGGCCAGTGAAGCGCACTTTGATTTTAAATCCACTTTATTGTCTGAATGAATTTTATAATACTGCCGATTGTTTTGATATTACGAGGACCTATTTTTTTCCAACCTCCGATAGGCTATAAATATAGTACAAGTTTATAGAAAATTATTTTAATACTATAAACCTTTTGTACACTTATAGTTATTTTTCAACATAATCACCGAAAAGATTCAGACATTTATCGTATCTGTGCACAAGCTTTGCAATACCAGCTTCAAAAACTGTTGCCGTCAATGATTTCAAATGAGCATTGATGTTGCTTTGAAGATCTTCGTGCTTTACGACGTTTGCGGAGAGCCATTCAAAACAAACGAATAGGAATGCTGACTTCAGGAATTGTGTTGATCCATGACAACGCTCATCCACACACTGCTGGCACAACCCATCGGCTCCTTGAACAACTTCAATGGGACATTTTCGATCATCCGCTGTACAGTCCTGACCTGGCACTCAGTGACTTTCACTTTTCCCTGACCTGAAGACGTGGTTAGGAGAGCAGCACTTTCAAACCAACGAAGATCTTTATTGAAGCGGGTATTGCAAAGCTCGTGCGAAGGTACGATAAATGTCTCAATCTTTTCGGTGATTATGTTGAAAAGTAATGATAAGTGTACAAACTTTAAGTAATAAAATAATTGTTTTCTATGACCTTGTCTTTTATTTATAGCCTAACGGAGGTTGAAAAAAAGGCCCTCGTAATCAGCGTATTATAGGGTAATCCACCAAAGAATATTACTAGCAATAAGTGAACATTCTGTATTCAGAAATAATCTAAAAGTGAATGTTTTTAGGCAGCCTATAGGTATGTTATGACGCGAGAAGGCCTCCTAATAGCGTTGCTGTGACCAATGCATCACTTTGGGGAACGTCTTATAGGGCGGGCACCAGCACAGGCGGCGGTCCCGTAAACTGTAATATATTATAATGTGTATAAGCTTAGTAGGTACCGACAAGAAAAGATACATGCTCGTTGCAACGAATGAGTGTGGTAGGACAGTTTATGAACTAGATCTCCAGAGCGGCTATCACTGCCTTGCAGAACAAGTGATCGGAATGTGGCTTTCAAAAATTGGACATTCTGCGTGCTTGTGAGCTTGTTAAACAAGTCGAAAACACTGGTTAGGAGACACACACGGCAACATTTATTTCTTCCTTTTGAGGGGAACTTGTATTTTCATCATCGTGATTTTCTCCTCCGATTCCTTTTCTCTTTGCGTAACGACAGTACTTACATATCCTTTGGGACTTCAAAAGAAAAATATCTTATGTGTTCCATTCACAAGACGTTCTCTACATCGCTCTAACAAATTATTGCTAAAAACATTATGATAATCGATATAAGCATTAGCGATGACATTGTCTTAATTACGTGCCTCCTTGTAATTAGAAGGAAAATAAAGGAATACACTAGACTAAACAGATAGTCAAATCTTTTAAAAGCTGGTTGCCATGTGGTTGAAATCCGTTTCTATGCAGGGCCAGGAGTTTACAACTTTCCATGTGAAAAAGTTAGTATTTTAAATCTGCAACCAATAATAAAATGGTCATTTCCACGAAAAAAGATGTATATAACATAAATTATGTGTTTAAGTTTTTGTTTATCTCAAACGGTTTACTAGTCGTGCAAAATATAGCAAAATTCATCCAGAATAAAACCTAGTCTTCAGAGGCTATTCCCAGAAAATTCATGATGTACATTTTATTTGTTGTGTAAATATCTTTAATATATGGTATTTTAATCAAAATCGTTAAAGCCATTTTTGAGAAAATCAAAACTTTTTAACATTTTTCCATATAAAGGGTAGTTTGTGATGGGGGGATTTTCTTGAAAATCCTCTTGTCGCATCCTTGGAAGTACTAAGCCCAAATACCAAGTTTGGTATTTAACAGTCTTTTCGTTTTTGAGATATGCTGTCCACAGACATACTCATACACACATGCTTTTTTCGGGCTCAGGGGGTCCCAAAATATATATTTCCGGTGAAATCTCGGTATCAAATTTTTGGGTTGAATGCAATACTTCCTCTATACACTATGTATTTAGTACGTATAGAGAAAATAAAAAAGTCCTTTGACTTATTCTTTTCTTTAAGTTTGGGATAGAAACTGTATACAAGTAATGCAACAAAAGATGTGTATGTTTCAGAATATTACGTGCTACTTGTCTGTCTTCTGTTGTAAAACTCTTGGGTAATTCACTTTGAGGTGATGCATCTGTAAAATTTGACCAATAATCTGATGTGTTCCATTCACATGACTTTCTCTACATCTCTGCAACAAATTATTTTTAAAAAGTATATGCTTCTATTTTCTTCATGCTAATCCAGAAAAAAATAGCAGAAATAGTTTTATTACTTGCTTTCTTGTAAGTAGAAGCGAATAAGGTAGTACCATAGGTTAAAGTGATAGTCAAAAGCTGGTTGGTATGTGACTGAAGTTCCAAGTTTGTACGGACAAGAGTTCACAAATTTATGTATGAGAAAATTATAAGTTTTTCAAAATGGAAACAAAAAACAAGGAATATCTCAAAAATTGTCAACTCCACGGAAAAAATGTATATAACATAGATTGTGTGTTTTAAAGTGCTCTACATTTTTTTTTTTTTTTTTTTTTTGTAGTAAGTATTTGTCCATCTCTTACGGTTTAGCAGTTATGCAACATTTCGTAAAATTCATCCAGAATAAATTAGCCTTCAGAGGCTATTCCCAGAAAATTCAAGATATACACTTTAGTTGTCAGGTAAATATCTTCAATAAGCGATATTTTAATCAAAATCGTTGGAGCCGTTTTTGAGAAAACGAAAATTTTCTAAAACAGTTCCATGTAAAGAGTAGTTTGGGGTTGAGGAATATTTTTGAAAATCTTCGTGTCGCATCCTTGGAAGTTTGGTATTTAACGTTCTTTTTGTTTTTGAGCTATGCTGTCCACAGACACACACACAGACATTTTTCTAAAAATGCTTTTTTTTTTTTTGGATTCAGGGGTCATAAAATATTTATTTTCGGTGAAACCTCGGTATCGAATTTTTGGGTGC
Organism: Hymenopus coronatus; assembly: GCA_030762935.1. Classification (NCBI taxonomy): domain Eukaryota; kingdom Metazoa; phylum Arthropoda; class Insecta; order Mantodea; family Hymenopodidae; genus Hymenopus; species Hymenopus coronatus. The sequence goes on along the minus strand of CM060888.1, from coordinate 112,213,877 downwards.
AATACAATGCCTTCTCTATACACTATGTACATAGTACGTATAGGGAAAGTAAAAATGTAGTGAATTCTTGAAAAAATAAATCGTGTGTAATCATTTACATTAGATGATTATTCCTTAGCATTCTCTCTGAGATTAGTCGACTGAGATTAAAGAAAATTGTTGGAGACGACGAGATAAAAGAATCTGCAAGGTTTCTACGACTAGCTAACCAGGGCAAAGCTTTTTAGTAAACTTCCAATGCTAAAAATCAACAATGCATACTATTTCAGAAATGCAAGCGAGATAAAATGAGAATTTTACAATTCAAAAGCGAATTATTGTTTCACGGTCTTCAATAAGTGTTTTATAGCAAATGTGTTGCTTTAATTGCTTATTCTTCTGTAGTCCATTTAATTTAATAATTGGAGGATTAATAGCATTAAATGTGTAAGGGTTTTATTAAAATGGCTGAAGTTGAATAGGTGATAGATTGTAAATTTATTTTTCTCCTTTACCAAGTGTATTTTAAGATCTTATATTCATGACCAATTTAGAAACATCCACTAAACAGAAAGACGTTACAACGGGAAATGAGAGATGGCGCGGCACGGTCAAATAGAACAGCGGCACTGTAAAATCTCGCATTGTGATCGTCTGCTGTTGCATAGCAGGCAATGCATAGAGGAACGAATGCAGAATTGTTGCTCTATGAACGCAAGGCAAGGATAAAATTTGGAGTTAGCAAATGCATGCGTAGCGTGTATCTATGTGAATTGCATTGAATTACATGGGTGCAAAGCCATGCGCTTATGCTGCGTCTGCGCTTAGTTCTCATTATGGGACAATACAGATCTTACGTCATTATGTCACCGAGAGTGCCGTAGTAGAAGTTATATTTTAAACAATATGTTTCTCATTCTGTCATACCAGCTAAAAACAAACACGAATCAGATGCTTGGTTCTATCAATAAATTACTCCCTTCTTGGGTATTCCCTGCTGTGCTATGTAATAATTCTCAACGAAAAGAAGTGCAAAGCTTACAGAATACATAAGTATTGGCGCCGAGGATTGAAGGAGCACCCTTAGAGTCGTGGGAATATCCGCACTTCGCTAATGACATCGGGGACCACTTAATTCATAATGCAACACCTTGACGTCGTTAGAAGATGCAGGAAAAAGCCATAAGCCAAGAAAGGTAGATGAATGTGCACAAGCAGTCAGTCAAGTTCATGTACGTCTCTTTTCTGGTCGCCAAGGCAACGGGCGACAACTTCCACAAAAAGAACAAAGCGCACGGGGCCATCTTGCCCACTTTAAATTTTTAATGCTCAAGCTCTGTGTTGCTGCAAACAGGAAAGTGTGTTTCAAAAGCTTATTTCTTTATTTTACTTATTCACTCACTTTTTCTCCCCCATTCTTTATTCTTTTTTCCTGCGTATTTTATTGTTCTTTTACTTTTTCCTTTTTCCGCTATTTTGATCTCTTTTTACAAGTTTTTCTCTGTTTTATCCTTTCTTTCTTTGTCTGCCTTTGTTTCCTTCTTTATGCTTTGCTCCCTTTGAATAGTTCTGTTGCCTTTCGCACCCTACTATTTTTGCTTTTTTCCACCACCTACTATGTACATAGTAGGTAGAGAAGGTATTGTATTCCACCCAAAAATTCTCTGTCGAAATTTCACCGTAAATATATGAAGTCCTCTGAATAAAAAAATAAAACATTTTTAGAAACAGTTCCATGTGTGTGGATTTCTATTAGTAGCATAATTCAAAAACGAAAAGTCCGTTAAGTACCAAACTTGGTATTTAAGTTCTTTCAAAAATGCGACTGAAGATTTTCAAGAAAATTCCCTACACCAAACTACTCTTTATATTGAAAAACTTTCGAAATCTTTTATGTTTTCAAACATTATTTTGATTGTAATACCATATATAGTTACTTAAGATATTTTTCATCACAAATACAAAACTATAGATGTGCATAGATATTTAGACAGGCAGCGAGGCAGGCAGATAGATAGAGGGAGAAACTTGCTACACAAAAGATGCAAATCTCGTTAAAACAGACAACTTATGTCATATAGGAGTATGCCTAATGTTTTGCTCAATCAGAAGAAAGAGAACGAATATGGACTTTCCACTTGAAAAGTTAAAAGAATTACAAAATTGAAACGAATAACAAAGAGTGTCTCAGTGGTTATAGTAATCAATTTGAGACCGGGTAATCCTGGTTTAAATCGTGGCCATGACAATGAAATTTTCTGTCTGACTTTTACCTATCCAATAAATGCTACGGGGACTTCCATTTTTAGTATATATATAATTCTGTTGCTGTTCTACAACAACTCAATTCCATTGGCTCTCAAGATATGTGCATTACAAAACCCACAAATATATATTCTTACATTCAAATGTGAATCTTTCCGATTGGCATAAACAGTTTTTATGAACAACTTGACGTAACGGAACGTAACGTGAAGCTAATAATGCTACTAAACTGAAGACCACTTAGGATAAACTTTAACTTAAGTTACAGGAATTACTCGTGGAACATAGTTTTTATTACTTCATGCTACTGCGATTCGTTCTAATTACCATGTGACATCACGGAAAGGAAAAGCTTGACAATACTAAACTCATAAGTTATGTCGCGTTGAGTTAAGTCACGTTAAGACAACCCTAAACACCTCAATTTCATGCAATGTGTTAGATTTTCACGTTACGTTGCGTCAAGTCAAGTCTAGTTGGGTAAAGTTGATTGTAATTCCGGCATTAAGAGCTGTTCACATCGAAAATCAGCTGTAGACACAGAGGCTTGCAGCCAATATATACAGGCCGTTTCAAACGACACCAAACGAAGGTAGCAGCCGATTAGCTTACACTTTGATTTCTCCGAAACTTATGTTGCAACTTTCAAACTCTTCTATTTAAAGTTTTATGTGTGTTTAAAAATCGCACACATTCGGGATTAGGCAGCGAATGAACCACGACACGCATATGCTACGCTTACCATTACTAAGGTGACCTGTGCCGGCACGGCGTGTCTACACCACGCGATTGGGATCTTCGCTACCAACCGGCTTCTCTCTTGGAGTGGACCAGGCAGGCGCCATTTGGTTATGTACTACTGCCTAATCCATGGTGGTTTTATGGCAGTTTTTATATGTGCTGAATTTAGAGCTGAAAATTATATTTACGTATTACGTACGGTATGATCAACAAAGTCCACATTTTCGTTTGGTGTCGTTTTGAAACGCCCTGTATACAGGCTCATTCGCAATGGTTACATTGGCATTGACGTAGACATGAGCGTAGTGCCCTCCGTGGTGTAATGGTTACCATGCTGACTATACCCAAGGTCGAGGGTTCAAACCCAGCAGAGGACGATGGATTTTTTCGGGTGTAAAAATCCGTAGCATGGCTTCCTTCGGAAGGGAAGTAAAGCTGTGGGTCCCGTGTCGTAGATTTACGGCAAGCCTGATAGAGAGGCCTCTGAGCAAAATTAAGCGGTCTTTCACACCCAATTTAGAATGGGATGCTGAGAACCACAGCAGTTAAAGAGTGTCCATAAATAACATGCTATTCCATTTAACATAGAAGCTTGCAAACGCCAAGCTTTTGCGTCAAAGTTAACATGCAAATAGGAATCTACCAATGAGAACCACTGGTCGATGGGTTATTAAAATGGCTTCGCTTGATGATTTCTTCTGCGTTAAGTCGGCTTTGATGAAGGGGATGAATCCACCATCGTCTACGACGAGATAATCGTTCTTTAAAATATAAAACACCAAGCAAACTGTGTACTCTAGTTCTGCCACACTCTCGTCTCTGCCAGCCATTTTAGTTTGCTATTCACTTGCAAGGCGCAGTTCATTTGTTTTAATTTCTGCTTGGTTATTGTCTACGTTTAAGTTTGTCATTGAGAATGCTCATGGTGCCTTTAATTCTGCGTCTATATTCCAGGTTAATTTTCAATGTGAATGGTCCTTTACACTGTGAAAAGTTCGCCACACGGCAACACACGTACACGTAATAACCGGTTGTTTACATGCGGCGCGTCAACACCGAGGTATGTAATGGGATTCCTAGGTGGTCCCTCTATCGGTCCTCAAGATGCTACCCCTAATTACAGACATTACTTTAATACACTCTTGTTATAGAAACTCGTCTTGTGTCATCTTTAAAATATTCTGCTTATCATTTGAGTAGCTTACAATAAATTACTTTTAGCAACCTTAAAGATGCACATATTTCCTTGCTCATAGGTAATATTGCATTTTAATGGTTCACGTTATTTGGAGTTTATAACACTGAGCAGTACAGATTTATCAACATAATCTGCAAGCAGTAGGAAACGGAATCCGTCACCATAAGATTATAATTTAGTGTAGCTTTTTTCCTTTCTCTACACATACTATGTACATAGTGTATAGAGAAGCTATTGGATTCCACCCAAAAATTCGATACCGAGATTTCCCCGGAAATACATATTTTATGACCACCTGAATACAATAAAAAAAATCTGATACGTTCCATTCACATGACTTTCTCTTCATCTCTGCAACAAATTATTGTTAAGTATATAGTATAGAATTTTTCAGTCTGTCTCTACCTATCCAACTCCTGTACTACACACGGCCTGTGTGAAAAAAAAAAATTAAATCAATACTAGTCGACCATAACAGTTGGCTATATTATGAATCCTGGGACTTAAAGTACTTACAACATTGTAAGTCGCCATTGGGGTTGTCATCTCAAAATAATTTGAGATCACCTTGTGGTTTACCGGGAACTATGCGAGTCGGTTGAGAAATCCAATGCTATGCTGGCATGTTGCCATGGCAGCTCAGTGGTATAGCAACCCGCAGATCCGTGATTCAAATCCACTATGGCATTGAATTTTTCAGTCTGACTCTGCCTATCTAATTCCTGTCCTACACACGCCTTGTGTGAAAAAAATTAACTCAAAGGATTTCTCGTTTTGTTGTTTGAGAATCATGTGGCGAATTTGGTGTCATATCGGTATGTTATCACAGTAACTCAATGGTTAAAGTGACCGCACGGAGGGCGGGAGAACCGTAACCAAATCCCGGCTCTGACAGTGCATTTTACAGCTAGTTCTAACAATAAAACAAACCGTTTAGTAATAGCATTGCCAATAAAATAATAGTGATGATAACAACAATATATTATAAAGAATGTTTGAGGTATTTTAAGTATACTTTTAGAAACTCTCTTTTGTTTCATTTTTGTAGTACTTGAGATCTCGTATTAGGCATTTATAACAATAAAGCGATCTCAATTGTTATTTGACCATCATAGAGATGTGTTTCATTACATATCAGATTTGCTAAGTTGTACAATTATAAGAATCCACAGCCGTTGTATATAGTTTATGTAAAGCAAAATTGTTAAATTAATCTTAATTTATATTATGGTTGTACGCAGCATAATATAGTTCGGTGATAATTCTGTCACTTTTTAGTTTAAGTTTAGTCTAACTTTATTGAAGCACTAAGAAACAGATATATTGTATAAGAATTTGTCCCAGGTCCGTTTTTCAGTGGGCAATTCAGTTTAAGTTATACAAAAAGGAACATATTATTGTAACTACTACTACTACTACTACTAAATGCTCATGAACTATATAGTTCTTCCCTGTTAACAGTCCATTTTTATTTAGGCCAGATTGAATCTTCTTCTCCTCACATTATTCTTTCAATTTTCAGTTTCACTTTATCTACTTCCCTTCTAATTCCTTGAACTTTCCCAAATCATCTTTTATTTCCTTAGCTATTTTGTTTAGATTGGTCCCTATTCGTTACTCCATTCCATCCATTTTATTAATTATTTCCAAAAGATTTTCCAGAATTGCCTGAATTTCTTCTGGGCCAAGGTTTTGTTCAACACCTCCAATCATTAATAGCGCTACAATTATGATTTCCATTATTAAGCAGTTCATCATCACATTTCCCTCAATTCCCCTTTCTCTGAATTTCATTCTCATGAATAGACCTATTCTTGCCCTTGTACTGAAATGCAACTTTTAGTTTAAAAATAATAATATTATCTATTTAATTTAATAATTATACATAATTTGTAATATGTACTTAAATAAATATTTATATAATGACTGAGTTATTTTTATTTTTATCTGTCTAAATTCTTAATGTAATTGTAGAAAATACGTATTATTACATTTATTTTGGAACGGAATTTTAATAATTGTTTTGCTTAAGATAACTACACAGAATAGAAGGTAACAAAATGGTATCTGCGTCACATATAGTGAACGAAGCTTTGAGCGTAGCCATTGGAAGAGAAAAAGAAACAGACCGTACGTGCTTTTGCAGTACACAAAATAGTAAGCAATATTAAAAAAGCAACTACAACAAATAATTAAAAGAGTACACGAAAATAAAAAGACAAATATATTCAAATACATAAATTAAATTTCCAACATAAAGTCATACATTAATGTCCCCTATTATAATAGACAAATACACTCAAGAGAAATATAACACACTATATAAAACCACAACACAATAAGTATGATATAAAGCATATGTATGTAAAACATTGTAATCATTTTTGTTAAGCTATTCTTATTGCCCCCCTTCTCTATTGCCAGCCTTCTCAGATCTCAGCTTCTTGCCTAGCCTGTCCACGTCTTCCGTGCCTGCCAGTAGCGTCCAACATGCTTCTATCTCTACATTCGCGGTGGTAAAGAATCGCGGTAAATATTTTCCTCCATTCCTCCGTACCGCTACATCTTGCCAAGATATGGATCCACGACTCTTCCTCCTCGCAAATGGGGCAGATTTTCATGCCATTCTGTAAGCGCTTTTTATGCTCCGCCATGCTCCTAATATAGTCCATGCGAGCCCCTCTCTAATGAGTTTGGTAACTGTTTTGATGTATTAGTTTCTCTACTTAGTACAGCGTTCATATGTGGAGAAGATATTGCATTCCACCAAAAAATTCGATACCGGGATTTCATTGGAAATACACGTTTGAGGGTTCTTTGTATCCATAAAGAGCATTTTTAGAAAAAGATACCTGTTGTCTATGAAAAACACGACTCAAAAACAAAATTTGGTTAAATCCTGGGTAATTAAGTTCAGCGTTCTCTAAGGACACGACTCGAAGATCTACAAGAAAATAACCTCAGCCTAAACTAACCTTTACATATAAAAATTTTGAACATTTTGATTTTCTCAAAAATGACAACTATTTTGACTAAAACACCTATCGTAAATTAAAGATAGATACATGACAAATAAAATGTATATGTTGAATCTTCTGGGAACGGCCTGTGAAGACCTCTTCATTCTGGTAAAACGTAAAAGATAAACAAAAACATACAGTACAAGAAGAGTTGATGTCATAACGTTTTTGTGGATTTTTCCGCGACATTCCTTGTTATTGGTTTCAATTTAAACCTGCTCAAAACTTTACTCAAACGGGAATTTATCATTCCTGCTTTTTTTTTTCGTTTTTTTTGTTTTTTTTTTTTTGTTTTTTTGTTTTGTTTTTTGTTTTACTGAGTTTCAATGACATAGATTTTAAAAGATTTGACTACTACTTTAGTCTGGTGCATATCCTTATTTCCCTTCTACTTATAAGGAACTAAGTAATAAGAACATTTCTATGACTATTGATCTTGATTAACATAAAGCAGAGAGAAAAAAATCTGATGTGTTCCATTAACATGACTTTCTCTGCAACAAATTATTGTTAAAAAGTTATGCTTCTATTTACATCATTCTAATCCGGAAAAAATTAGCAGATATAGACTTATTACTTGCTTTCTTGTAAGTAGAAGCGAAATAAAGGAGTACCAGTAATAGTAGTAAAAAGCTTGTTTGCTATGTGACTGAGGTTCCTTTGTTTGTATGAACAGGAGTTGACAAATTCCTGTATAAGAAAAGTATAAGTTTTTCAAATATGAAACTAAAAACCAGGAATATCTCAAAAATGATCAACTCCACGAAAAAAATGTATGTAACATAAGTCGTGTATTTTAACGTGCTGTACATTTTTTGTGTGGTAAGGTTTTGTCCATCTCTTACGGTTTAGGAGTTATGCAAAATTGCGTAAAATTCATGCAGAATAAAGTAGTCTTCAGAGGCTATTCCCAGAAAATTCAAGATATACATTTTATTTGTGAGGTAAATATTTTAGTCTACTTTATTTTAATCAAAATCGTTAGAGCTATTTTTGAGAAAATCAAAATTTTCGAAAAATGTTCCATGTAAAGCGTGGTTTGGAGTGTGGGGATTTTTCTCAAAATATTTATGTCCCATCCCTGGAACATACTAAACTTAAATACCAAGTTTGGTATTTTGCCGACTTTTCGTTTCTGAGTTATCGTGTTCACAGACACACGGACACACACAACGACTTTTTTCTGAAATTGCTTATTTTTTTTTTGATACAGGGGACCCTAAAACATATATTTCCAGTGAAATCTAGGTATCGAATTTTGGATGGAGTGCAATACCTTCTCTATACACTATGTACATAGCACGTATAGAGAAAGTAACAAGTGTTTTAAGAATAGATTGTGTTACAGATTTGGTGGAGAATACGAGTTCTGCTCGAAAAATTGAGCGAGTGGCATTATGAACCACACGAAAGGAGCGAGTAAAATTTACGTTTCTGACAATTTTAATAAGAGTTTCTCCAACTCATGTTTGCAAGAACTTGCAGTAAACATTATCTACTGTCCATATATTAGAATAACTGAGGAAGGTTCAGATAGAATTTTGATTAACACAGTAGAGCAGCTTCACAGAGAAGACACGCACAAAAAACAAGCAACTGCAGGAAAATCTTAATCAAATAGAATTGTTCCCCTAAAACACAGATTCTCTCATTAAAAACTAATAAATATTTATAATGAAAATTCATGATATACGGCTTTCATCTCTAATATAATGAATTCACTAACACGCCTTCCTAATACAGGCTTAAATATTTTACATACATTAACATTAATTACTTGTAATTTCCTAGTATTTTTACATCCATAATAAATCAAACTTTAATTCCATTAATTGCATTTTAATTTAAGAATCATTTTTCATTCATGGTGTTAAGCGATAACATGTTATATGTAATATTTTTTGTTTCTTTTTATCATAACCTAAAGCGGAAATCATTTTATATGCTTATTATTAACAATGATATTGTATAAGGAATTCATTACCATCTCTACACTACTATGTACATAGTGCATAGAGAAGGCATTGTGTTAAATAAATGTTTTGAGACCATCTGAATCAAAAAAAATAAATGTTTTGAGACCATCTGAATCAAAAAAAAAAAAAAAAAAAAAAAAAAAACCTTTTAGCAAACATTTCTGTGTGTGTATATCTGTCTGTCTGTCTGTTTGTGTATGTGTGTATGTGAATGCCTGTGGGCTGAATAGCTCATAAACGAAAATTCCGTTAAATACCAAACTTGATACTTAAGTTTGGTATCTTCTAAGGATGTGACGAAGATTTTCAAGAAAACTCTCCCAGCCCAACTACCCTTTACATGGAAAAAGTTACAAAAAGTTTGTTTTCCTCAAAATGGCTTTAAGGATTTTGATTAAAATCTTTTATATTTCAGATATTTATGTGACAAATAAAATGTACATCTTCAATATTCTGGAAATAGCCTCTAAAGACATGTTTATTATCGATGAATTTTATGGAATTTTGCATAATTGCTTAACCATAAGTGATATACAAGGACTTAGTTGCTGGGGAATTTAATGCTGTTCTGGCATTTTTCTTTGGTAGCTCATGGTTAGAGCAGCCAGCTAGAGACCAGGAAATCCGTGGTTCAAATCTCGGCTTTGGCATTGAATTTCTTCAGTCTGACTCTACATAGCCATATGAAGAGAATTTTATAAATTTCAGAAAAGCGGATTATAAAAAATATAACTGAGTTGAATTTTTTCTCAAACATCAGTAGCTCAAAAGTTCTTTAAAACTGTTTTTAAAATAGAATAACCTTATAGAAAATCTGGAAAATATATCTCACTGCTAGTTAAGGATAACATGGATTAGTTTTCAATAAATGAAGGTGTATCTCGGAAATGATTAGTTCACAAACAGTGTATATTTTTCATAATATTAGGAGGAGAAGGAGGCTAATCTTGGTTATGGGTAGTTTTAGCACATCTAATAACAATGAGGTACTATAATATATTGTTTTATTTTTGACCTTCGTTTTCCGAAACTTCATTTTTACTTTCTCTATACGTACTATGTACTTAGTGTATAGAGAAGGTATTGCATTGTACCCAAAAATTTGATACCGAGATTTCACCGGAAATACATGATTTGAGACCACCTGAATCCAATAAAACATTTTTAGAAAAATGTCCGTTTGTGTGTGTCTGTCTGTGTGTATGTGTGTGTGTGTCTGTGGGCAGCATAGCTCAAAAACGAAAAGACCGTTAAATACCAGACTTGGTATTTAAGTTCAGTATCTTCCAAGGATGCGACACGAAGATTTTCAATCAAATCCCCCCACCCCCAATTACCCTTCACATGGAAACATTTTCAAGAATTTTTATTTTCTATAAAATGGCTCTAACGATTTTGATTAAAATATTATATATTAAAGATACATACTTGATAAATAATATGTATATCTTGAATTTTCTGAGAACAGCTTCTGAAGACTACTTTATTCTGGGTGAATTTTATGGAATTTTGTTCAACTGGTAAACCGTAAGAGATATACACAAACTTACCACACAAATGTAGAGCGCATTAAAACACAATATTTATGTTATATTCATTTTTTTCGTGGAGTTAATCGTTTTTTATATATTCCTTGTTTTTTGTTTCAGCCTTAAAAAAATTATACTTTTCTCATACAGGAATTTGTCAACTCTTGTCCATACAAACAAAGGAACTTCAGTCACATAGCAACCATCTTTTGCTATTATTTAACCTATGTTAGTCCCTTGTTTCGCTCTACTTACAGGGAAGCCAGTAATAAGACTATTTCTGCTAATTTTTTCTCTCTTAGCATGAAATAAATAGAAGCATAAACCTTTTAATAAAAATTTGTTGCAGAGATATAGAGAAACTCATGTGAATGGATTACATCAGATTTTTACTTTCTCCATACGCACTATGTACATAGTGTATAGAGAAAGTTTTGCAATCCACCAAAAATTCGATACCGAGATTTCACCGAAAATATATGTTTTAGGGTCCCCAATATCCCAAAAAAGCATTTTCACAAAAAGGTCCGTGTGTGTGTGTGTGTCGGTGTGTGTGTGTGTGTGTGTGTGTGTGTGTCCGTGTGTCTGTGAACACGATAACTCAAAAACGAAAAGTCGGTAAAATACCAAATTAAGTTTAGTATCTTCCAGGGATGCGACACGAAGATTTTGAGAAAAATCCCCCCACCACCTTTACATGGAACTTTTTTCGAAAATTTTGATTTTCTCAAAAATGGCTCTAACCATTTTGATTAAAATTTCGTATATTAAATATATTTACCTGATAAATAAAGTGTATATCTTCAATTTTCTGGGAATAGCCTCTGAAGAGTAGTTTATTCGGGATGAATTTTACTAAATTTTGAATAACTGCTAAACCGTAAGAGATGGACAAAAACTTACTCCACAAAAAATGTAGAGCACATTAAAACACACAATTTATGTTATATACATTTTTTTCGTGTAGTTCGTCGTTTTTGTGACATTCCTTATTTTTGTTTTCTGCTATGAAAAACGTATACTTTTCTCATACAGGAACTTGTCAACTCCTATCCATATAAACAAAGGAACTTCATTGACATAGCAACCAGCTTTTGACTATCACTTTAATCTACGGTTGTCCCTTATTTCGCTTCTACTTACAAGGAAGTGAGTAATAAGACTATTTCTGCTATTTTTTCTGATTAGCATAAAGTAAATAGAAGTATAAGCTTTTTAAGAATTATTTGTTGCAGGGATATGGAGAAAGTCATGTGAATGGTACACATCAGATTTTTTTTTTTTTAGTGTTTTTTCAGAAACCACTGGACATAAATAATGCAATTTTGTACCTTATTCAGCATAATAAGATGTACATTTGCTTGCAACAGAATTCCAATTCTAGCTTTATTCTATTATTTATATAAATTGTGTGTTTTAACGAGCTCTACATTTTCTGTTAAATAAGTTTTTGTCTGTGTCTTACGGTTTAGCAGTTATTCAAAATTCCGTAAAATTCATCCAGAATAAAGTAGTCTTCAGAGGCTATTCTCAGAAAATTCAAAATATACATTTTATTTGTCAGGTAAATATCTTAAGTCTACGATATTTTAATCAAAATTGTTAGAGGCATTTTTATGAATATCAAAAATTCCTAAGAAGTTCCATGTAAAGGGCAGTTGGGGGTGAGGGGATTTTCTTGAAAATCTTCGTGTCGCATCTTTGGAAGATACAAAACTTAAATACCAAGTTTCAACGGTCTTTTCGTTTTTTAGCTATGCTGTCCACAGACTCACACGCACACATGGACCTTTTTTTAAAAATGCTTTTTTTGATTCAGGGGGACCCAAAACATGTATGTGTTCCCGGTGAAATCTCGATATCGAATTTTTGGGTGGAATGTAATACATTCTCTATACACTATGTACATAGTACGTGTAAAGAAAATAATTTAACAAAATTATTTTTTTTTCTCAAATATCAGTAGTTCAAAAGTTCTTTAAAGTACAGACTAACCTTAATAATGTTATAGAAAATCTATAAAATATAGTCCACTGCTAATTATGGATAACGTGGATTAGTCTTGTATAAATGAATGATATACTTTTAAGAGGTTAAGGTTGCATGGATTTTGAAGTGCTGAATAAATTAAAATTGCTTGGTACGTATATATGTAATTAACAAAATAATATTTCAGTTTGGTGAATTCCTAAGAGACAGACTCGTTGCCTTTGGCAATACTCTCGGAATTGCTTATTTGATTTCAAGGAGCTAATACTTGCCACGGCTAGTAAAACGTTTGAAATATTTGGACGACGTGTGCGAAAAACAGGCTGAGGTACGCGGAGCAGGACACTAACAAATTAAAGGGTTTCCAAGGGAGAGAGGCCCACCGTTTGTCGGTGCAGTCCAGGTCATATTTTGTTTTTATCCCGCGTGTGTGGCGGCAGAGATGGTATCTGATGCGCGCGCACGGCCGCAGAGACAATGGACTTAGTCTGGCCTCCCATGGCGCCACTTCCCCCAGAATCCTATTCCATTTCAAATCTTGTGGGATTAAGGAATTTGTTTTTGTACCTATTGTTAGCATAACCTCGCCCCTCTACCCAACTCTTTAGTAATGGCGCACAATTGCCTCTTTGCTGCGCGCTCCGCTTTTTTTTTTTTATTCTTCTCCGCGATCCTTGTGTCTTCTTCTTCTTCTTGCGGGAGTTGGAAGCCGCGGATGATGGATGCGACAGAGGTCAACTTCGCACATGAAATGTATAGAATAGGATCGCTGCAATGGGCTTCTGTAATAGTCGTAAAAATGTCCGAGAGAAGCATCGTGGGTTTAATTATCTCACTGAGTGTTTTCTTAGTATCTAGGAGCACCAATTGTTATTCAGTTGTTCTCTCTTGGAATGTAATACCACCTAGAGACAAGCAGAATTTAAATTTTTATAAAATCACTTACTAACAGCGTGATACTAACATTTTCACGGCAATGTGCACTCTAATTTAGCACATTTTATTTTAATAATTCTTTCTCTAGCAGTATGTAATGTAATAGTAGATAGGAAATGTATGGTATTCCACCTAAAAATTCGATAGCGAGATTTCACAGCAAATAATGTTTTAAAACCCGTTAAACCCCCCCAAAAATTTAGAAACTTGTCCTTGTCTGTGTGTATGTGTGTGCCTGTGGGCTGCATAGCTCAAATACCAAACTTGGTATTTAAATTCAGTATCTCCCAAGGATACCACACAGTTTTTCAACAAAATACCCCAACCCCCAATCCTTCTTTATATGGAACATTTTTAGAAAATCTTGATTTTCTCAAAAATGGACCTAACGATTTTGATTAAACTACTGTATGTTTAATATATTTTCATGGCATATGAAATGAATACCTTAAATTTTTAGAATAGCCTCTGAAGATCTCTTCATTCTGGTGGACGACTTTTCTATAATTCATAAACCGTAAGAGTAACAAAAACGTACTACACAAAAATTCAGAGCTCATTAAAATACACAACTTATGTCATATATATACATTTCTTGTGGAGTTTACACTTTCCAAGATATTGCTTGTTATTTGTTTCAATTTTCTCAAGCGGGAGGATCACTTTACTTTCATCTCTTTTGTTTTACTCTCGAATTTCAATTGTTTTTACACAGCGATAGCTTTAAAATTATCGCTTTAGCCTAATATATCCCTTGTTTCCCTTCTAATTATAAGGAAACAAGGGATAAGCTCATTTCTGCTAATGTTTATCTCGATTAACATGGTGTAGATAAAAAAATACTCTTTTGTAAGGAAAGCTTTTTTGGAACAGTTTAAGAAAGGCATGTGAATGGAACACATCACATTACTTTCATATTTTTATGATTCCAGTCTTAAAATACAAGTCTTTTAGAAGTGTATAATAGGACAACCAATGCATATTCTTAATTATCTCTGTTTTATTTCTTCGGACGTAATTTACATTTTTTTAACGTAGAGGTCGCAAGAGCAGCTAAATAACTGCTCACTTCAACGCATAGCTCACATAACTATTGTATCTCTCTTGATTGTTATCATTCTTTCATATCTTCTGTAAAAGTATGTTTATTAACAATGTAATTCTTTCCGAGTTAGCGACGTGAGTGCAGTGCCTCTGAAGATGTCCCCCACAGACAGGGACGAAACGTTAGGGAGAAATATTTTAACTGAACATATTTTAACCTACAGACCACGGCAAAACAGCCCGAAAATTTTAAATTTTAAAACCAATATAATTCCCACAATGCAGTAACCATTTCGCAACCATCGTGCATTCTACTCTGTGGTGGATGTGCCCTTATCCCTCAAATGATTTTCCCACCTGTGTGCAATGAAAACCGTTGACAAAGTTTCAGCATTTCAAAACATTCTTCTGTAATCTATGAAACATAGAGTAAACATGTTCTTAAGTGGTTTAAAAGATGACGATTCTAGTGTTCCTTCCAGTATTCATTTATTTATGAAATAGTGTTTAGTGCTCTTCAGGGGTCACTTGCAATTTTTAGAAATCACTGTTATACACACTCTTGTGTATAATGTATAGTGCACATTCATCATTTAATAGGTTTTCATGTGGATATTTATGTAATGTTGTTAGAATGACCTTTATTGTTAGCCCTAACTTTATATTTATTTTAGTTTATATTTTTACTGTTTTTTATGCTTTGTCATTTTGGCAACCTATTAATTATATGGGAAGCTGTTATTCTCTTGAATAAAAGACAAAATATATCTAATATTATATTTTTGGGTTAAGACATTTATCTGATTAAGATCGTCTTGTTAATTACCTATGCTATTCTATGTATCATAGATAGCAGCATGTGCGGTTTGTGCACCTATGCGATTGATATAGATCAATTCATGGATATGATCTTTAAATAAATCCACTCGTACATTCATTCAAAGATATGTTGTAACTAGAATTATTTCCACAGTTCTTTGGACATATCTATTTTATAAAATTTAAATTGAGCTATAAAAAGGTTTTCCATTTCCAAATAAAATATCTCAGGTCATTTCAGACCTAAATCTTTATAATGGGTTTCTTCAGAAGGGAAGCAAAATGTTTAGTGTTTATTTGCACATAAAAGAACCAACTCCATGTTTAAAAGAGAAGGCCACGGGCAAAATCCATAATTTTCACATCCGCAAACTCGATATTTAGTCCTATGGTGTCACGTTTGGACGACGAACTGATCCTACGTGCGAATAGTGGCGGAATCAAGAATTAGAAAATCTACCCAAACTAAGAAAACATAAAGACGTACAAAAATGCGACACCATAACACAATGGAACGTGAAGTTGAGCATTTCTGTATCACTTCTTAAAATGATATAAATATCATTGGTATTCTCACTTGACCATGTAAGGATTCAGAAACCAAACCAACTCAGAACAATTACAAGTCAGTTTCACACAAAATGTGGGTTTTTCAAAAGACAGTGTAGTGGAACTGGTAGGTTAATTTGTTTTAAAAAATAAATTAATTACATAAATGTAATTACTTCACAAAGAATGTTAAATTTTGTACCGCTTATAAGAGAAATATAACAATAAAGACTACAAATAAGCATTCACGTTTTAAAGTGACCACAAGAGAATGCTATTGATGGTATTTTTGCTACATAGCCTTAGAGTGCCTCATCTATTTAACTGAATATTAAGAAGCTTCGTTTCGACGCAGGATCATACTATAGAGAATTACTTGCTCTACACTATACTTTTTCTGAATAATTCGTTACCCCTTAAGTAAGAAATTTAAAGCGATTACAGAGAAAGCCCGAAGAGAACTAAAGATTTTTCACACTCAGCTTGGGTTGCCACCAAATGTAGTTCAGGAATTTCGTGATAATGTAAGTAGAGTTAATTTCTGCAATTGAGTGTTGGAATGTCAGTGATTGCTCTATTGACCAGCGTTTAATCTTGTTAAGGACCAAGACATGGTTTTATTTATATGTTTATAAAAATTAATCAATGACATAATTTCCGCAGATGGACACCACTTTCAACAACAGTTATAACACACGTGTCACAAACGGTCGCGAGTAATGTGTGAGTTACGGAATGGAAAACCTTGCAGTGTAGTGGACTGCGTGAGGGGAACGCATTTGCGCGACTCGCGGCCTTGGCATAAAGCTAAGACGCTGTAATGTACTTCCAACGTGGATGAAAACATAGCATTGTCCTAAAAAGACTAGTCCACCATTACTGGAAACACAACAATGGTTTATTTAAAAATATTCAAGACCAACCTGGACAGTAATAATAATATTACAAACCAGCGTGGGCGTATAAACCGTATTCAAGAGAGAAATTATTTATAAAAGTATATATCTATGTTTGCTGAAAAATTACATAGAAACTGAAGAGTGAACATTTAAAGAAATGCCTAATACAATTCATACTTCATTAAAATAATAAGGAATGTAGTTCATTTCAATATACGGAGTATGACAATTTCGTTTCTTTTTTCTCTTTACGTAGTTTTCACCGAAAATACATCTTATGAGAGCCCCTGAAGTCAAACACAGTATTTTTAGACAAAAGGCCAGAATGTGTGTGTCTGTGGACAGCATAGCTCAAAAACGAAAAGACCGTTAAACACCAAATTTGATATTTAAGTTTAGCATTTTTCAGGGATGTGACACGCAGATTTTCAGGAGAATTCCCCCACTGCAAAGTACCCTTTGTTTGGAATTTGTTTGAAAAGTTTGTTTCTTCATAAACGCCTGTAACGATTTTGATTAAAATATTAAAGATGTTTACATAACAAATAAAATATATGTTGAGTTTACTGGGAATAAGCTCTGAAGACCTCTTTATTCTGGATGAATTTGGCTGAATTTTGCATAACTGGTAGACCGCTAAAATTTACTGCATAAAAACGTAGATCTCTTAAAACACATAATTTAGTTATATACATTTTTTGTAGATCTCATATACTTTTTCGAGATATTCCCTGTTATTGGTTTCAATTTTTAACTTCTCAAACAGAAAGCCACTTTTCGTTTTGTCTGTCTTGTTTTACTGGTGGCCATGCAAAGCAAATCAAACTTCTATCCTTTCACAGAGCGACTAGTGCACTCACTTGTTTCCCTTCTATTTAGAAAGAAGCGATTAATAAGACCAATTTTGCAATGTTTATCTGAAAAAGCATAATGTATATAAGAGAATAGCTTATATGTGGAACAGCTAGAGAAAGTCATTTGAATGGACAACATCAGATATTTACTTTCTCTACACGTATTATGTACATAGTATATAGAGAAGGTATTGCACTCCACCAAAAAATTCGATACCGAGATTTCACCGGAAATTTATGTTTTAGGGTCCCCTGAATCCAAAAAAAGTATTTTCAGAAAAAGGTCCGTGTATGTGTGTGTGTCCGTGTTTCTGTGAACACGATAACACAAAAACGAAAATTCGGTAAAATACCAAACTTGGTATTTAAGTTTAGTATCTTCCAGCGATGCGACACGAAGGTTTTGAGAAAAATCCCCCCACCCCAAACTACCCTTTACATGGAACTTTTTTCGAAAATTTTGATTTTCTAAAAGATGACTTTAACGATTTTGATTAAAATATCGTATACTAAAAATATTTACTTGACAAACAAAATGAATTTTACGGAATTTTGCATAACTGCTAAACCGTAAGAGATAGACAAAAACTTACCGCACAAAAAATGTAGAGCACATTAAAATACACAATTTATGTTGTATACATTTTTTCGTGAAGTTGATCGTTCTTGAGATATTCCTTTTTTTTTGTTTTCAAATTTAACTTTTCTCATATAGGAATTTGTCAACTCCGGTCCATACAAACAAAGGAACTTCAATCACATAGCAACCAGCTTTTGATTATCGCTTTAACCTATACTACTCCCTTATTTCCCTTCTACTTACAAGGAAGCAAGTAATAAGACTATTTCTGCTAATTTTTTGTCGATTAGCATGAAGTAAATAGAAGCATGAGCTTTTTAAAACTTGTTGCAGAGATGTAGAGAAAGTCATGCGAATGGAATAAATCAGATTTATCTCTACTGTTCCTGTTAATATATATGTTCAAGTGTTAAATCAATGAATTTTTTGCCTAATTCATAGTTTATTACTGATGGTGTCTATATTAGTTTCTGTTGTAAGGTTTTAGCGTCTATTGTGCCAATGATGAGACAATGTAGGCTGTAAAATGTATGATATTAACTATCTTGTCTACCAGAAATGGCCACACAAAATGAAAATCTACTGCAGCTATGTCCTTCAGCAGTAGCGCGCGGCTCGGAGGGCAGTCTTGAGGTACGACGTCGATAAGAAACGCATAAATTAGTCCAGTTCCCTTCCACTCGAGTTTGCGTGCTGGGGGGAAGCAAGAGGAATAGAGAAGTGAGGTGGTTGCCGGATAATATAATAATTTTTATGGAAATTCTGCCTCTTTGAAACCCGCACGCACAGTCTGCCCCTCTTTCTCCCCTCGCGTGCCAAAACATACACTACATTCAAGTAATTAACAAACAAGAGGCGTTAAATGGAATTATTTTGCTGACCTTTACTTCCACATGGCGCCATTACTGCTTGCTGCTCTTAAAGAATTAACTCTGAATGTATTCAAAGCTTTTTACCCAGGTCTGTGTCCAAAGCGAGGTTCTGCTTTCCCAAAACAATTCTGGACCCCACGTTCTCAGTTGGAATTTCCATTGGGAGCGAACTTTATTCTCAGCACGCGCCTTATAAATTACCTGCAATTTATAATAAATTATAAACTTGTTATTTATATATTCAGAACTTAAAGCATATTTCTTTGAAACTGTTTGGAATTGGCCAGGTTGATTCAACTTACTCAAAATGTATATTTATACAAAATAAATTGAAAAGAAATAATAGTTTTTTTCTGAATGGCTTGCGTAAGGAATAAGTGACAAATTAGAATTCTTAACTGTAAAATAAGAAAGAAACTGTTCGTGGAAACGTGTTCACGCCTACAGGTATGGTGAAAGTCGATTTTCCAAAAAATTAAAACTAACTGCTAGTTTTATTATTTTTATTAAAATTTAATATGAAAGAAACTGCTCAAATTGCATACCCCGATGCTGGATTCATAATGTAAACATTTATTTTGAATCTTAATGTGCCCACCACGTTCTAACGCAAAAGTACGTTGATATTTCGTTAATTATTGTTTAACTTTAACAAATAGATAATTTATAAACAAATCATGGCAAATATCTTTACAAAGGTCAAAGGACAATAAATACAATATAATATTCAGACAGGATTATATAGGATGGAGATGAATAAGTGCAAATACTTGTATCAGCGTTTGAGGAGGAAGTGATGATCCGATATTTTCAGTTTTCTTTCCCCGATAGTTTCTAAAGTTATGTTCATGGAAAATTTCACGATGGTTTTAGGATGGCTGTTACTTCCTATATTAGAAATTCGGGTGTTTACGTAACAGGTCACACGGTGACCCACCTCTGCACTCTAACGTTTTATTTTCTTTCTTTACCCGGCACAGGTGGAGCGATGTTTGTAAACACAGGAGATTCATAGCTCAGGGCTCTTCAAAACACATTATGCCCTGAAATTTGTGTTTCGTTTACGACAGTGCTATTAGTAAGTGGATAAAACGAGATACACTTATGTATTATACGCGTTGTTCTCTATCCAAATATCAAATTATTCACCTTCCACTCTGCAGGTGTATATTCCTCCACACTTTCCGGGAGAACGACTTTTAGCATATTATATGAGGAACTTATTTTCGAAAGTTTCTTGTCTATTTTAAGAAATTAGAGTAAATTGTGTAAAGCTGTATAAAATCTATTTGGTTGTGTACAAGAATCAGCCAATAGCCACTTTTAACGCAAAAATGTACTACTTTAAAGGAATCTCTTGTCAAATGAAGACACTTGCACACAAATACGAGGGTCGGCTGATTAATTCCGGACCTATGGTGCCACTAGGCCAGTTAGACGGTAGCATCGTGTAGTTTAACTCTAAACTAGCTTGTATCCATAGTTACAGGACCATAGCTTGTTTAGTTTTCGAATGACAGCATTTTAAACAATACAACTTTAGAGTTTTCGCGAAAATGGAGGATTTGAAAAAAACCAGCAGTGATTAAATACTTCCATTTGAAAGGTATAACGCATAAAGAAATCAAGGAGGAAATGAACAGGACATATAAAGACTGCTCCTTCATATCCAATGATTAAAAGGTGGGTTGTAGAGTTTAAAATGGGACATAGGAGCACTAGTGGTGAGCCTCACTCTGAACGCCCTGTAGAAGTGACAACTCCAGAGATCATTGAGAAAATGCATCGTTCAGTACTGCAAGACCTCAGATTAAAGTTGTTGAGGCTGTAAATATATAAAAATAACGTGCAGGTAATATTTTAAGTAATGTTTTGGGCTTTCACAAGGTCTGTGCAAGATGGGTGCCACGTTTGTTGACAACTGATCAAAAGTTGCAAAGTTTCTGTTAAGAAGCTGTGGAGCTCTACCGTAAAAATCCCAGTGAATTTTTGAGACAGCTTATTACCATGAATGAAACTTGGATACATCACTACACTACAGAAAGTAAATCACAATCAAAACAGTGGATTGCGCCGGGTTTTTCTGATAACTGGTTAGCACTCGGAATAGTAAAGAAAATTCGTGCAATTGTGTAAAGAGCAAAATTGGTCAAAGACATTATGTCTGTTAACTTATTAATGTATTTTTTTTAACTGTATAAAGGAGAAATCCTATTTTTGTATTCTTTAAACTAATAAACCTTTGCTTAAGATTTTCAATTACTCAGGACGTCAAAGTGTTTATTTTCGGGAAAGCATGAATTTGTATTGTTCCTCTTCTACTCAAGTAGGGAAAGTAGATACTTTCCTTAATTAAACTACGAGTAATTTAAACTATTAATAAACAAAAGTGTGAGATAAGAGTGTAGCATTTAATCTACTATTTTACTTGTCATATTGTAAGCTATAAGTTAATTTTATGTTTAATTTATTAATTTGGAAATAATTACTTTTTACCATGGAGATAAACATATTTTAGCTGAAGTATTTTAATGTCATAATAAGCTTACATTGTACATTTTGATGAGTAGATATTGAGGTTGCCGGGAGAAAGCGACGAATTCCATTTTTCTGCAAATGTAGCAAATTATGTCGTCTAATAGAACTAAGAGTACTAAGATACAATCATGTGGTTGGTAGAAGACGTGGAATATACTGAAATACTTCAGAATTTAAATTAATGTGCAGGTTGAGTGAAAACGGAATTTACATATGTAGAAACAATAAAACGGGGAATACACGTGCTGATTGTTTTAAGCAACCAGAAATGCTTATGGTGATTGTATAATTTAAACTTTTTATAATTCACATTTCAATATTTTGTGATTGTGTGAAAATGAGTTCAGATACAGATTGTGGTTTAAAGCCCCATGTAAGCTGCATGCTGGCAAAAGAAAAGTGCACGAATGTATGAGAAGAATCTGATGATTTACGTTCACATGACTTTCTCTACATATTCAGTAACAAACTATCTTACAAAAGCCTATTCTTCTATCTACTTCATTTCAAGTCACATAAACATTACCAGAAATGGTCTTATTACTTAGTTCCTTATAAGTAGCAAGGGAAAGGCTAAAGCGACAGTCAAACCTTTTAAAAACTGATTGCTATGAGATTGAAATTCGGTTCTCCTTGCATGGTGAGGATTATAAAAACAGAAATATTAAAGACAAATATCTGTTTGAGAAAAAGTTAAGTATTTTAAAATGGAATATCTCAAATAAATAGATAAGCTCACAAACGATGTATGTGACAAAAATGTTATGTTTTAACGAGATTTACATTTTTTGTATTACTCTTCACCAATTATGAAAAGCATTAGTCATTTTTGTGAAATCAAAATGTTCGAACATTTTTCCATGTAGAGAGTAGTTTGGGGGTAGGATTTTCTTGAAAACCTTCGTGTCACATCCATAGAAATTACCGAACTTAATTATAAGTTTCGTATTAAATTGACTTTTCGTTAGTTATGTTGTTAAAAGGCACTCAAGCGTGGACTTTTCTAAAAATCTTTTTTTTTTATACAGGGCATCCTAAAGTGTGTGTGAAAACCCGGGTTCAAATGTGTTGGTTAAATGCAATACTTTCTTTATAGATTGCTATACACAAAGTAAAGAAATTAAAAATGTGACTCCAGTCACATAAACATGGTATTTTGTGTAACTTCATAAAAAATAATAGTTTCATATTCTCAAGTTTATCATGTTATTGTTATGAAAAAAAAACTGTGGTCATTATTTGTTTTTAGAAAACATTAAACACTCGTTGTTTTCATTCAATCTAAAACCATATTTATTGACAATTTGTGCTTGAAACCTACTTTGTCCTTAGCTTATAAATGTTTGATCATCCTCTCTTTGTTACAAAATAACTATGGTCTATTTTGACAACTACAACAATGCTGTAGCAACAAATAATGGTTATGCAGCCATATTAAAATACTTTAATTTAGTATTTCTTTGAAGAATAATTAATGGACATTCCTAATTTTCCTCAGGCACCCTTCATGCGATCACTAATACAACCTCTTCTCTCTAATATATAGGGTCTTTCGAAAGTCCCTCAAACTTTAAACCGTCATAAATTTATAATATTTGAGATAAGATAAAAACAAAAGAAGTCATGTTCTTGGTAAGCAATAGAATTTGCTTTTCTTTTGTTGTTTAAAGTTCACCGTTTCCCAGTGTACAGTTTTGTTGAATAAAACATTAGTAATTTTATTTATTTTTAATTTATTTAATTACTGCTTTTATTTATTTTTAAGAAACAAATCCTGACTTTATCATTAAAGGATAGACTCCAGATGATTCAATGTTAGGTATTATGAAAGGAAGAGGAGTTTTGCTCAGGGTCTGAGAAAATTCAGAATCCTTGGCGAATTAAGAGTAGGGAATTTAATAAAAAAAGTTGATGAATCTGGTTCCGTAGCTGATGAGAAATCTGGAAGGCCAAAGGTAATCGCTGTTGTTGAGGTGCTTCATATCTATACCCCTGCAAAACAATTAATTACCCAGATCATTAGCAATCGTGTCATCAGTAGACACTTTCCAAAAGTGGCCGCCGCTATCTCCAGATCTAACTCCGACCGACTTTTGGCTGTGGGTTAACTTAAAACACAAGTTCTTCTGATACAATCCGACAGCAACTGAAAGATTCTATTTCGCAAGGAATTGCTAGTATTTATCTGCAAAGTGCAATCGATTATTTTTGAAAATATTATTAAAATGTTTTTCGTAATAAATCATGGTAACTATAACTTTTCCTATAAAATGTGGCAGTTTACCAGGAGTCCTCCTACTCGTACTTAGAACAGATGTTGCAAGTACCAATGGATTTTAATTGACAAAAGGTACCTTTGGCATTTTCTTCACTGCCATCTCGATTCCATAGAGCATTAAAATACACGATGACTTCACTCTAATATATTCGGTGATAATCCTGACAGATCTAAAACTCCCAAGTTTTTATTTCATTTTAAATGTTACTGGTTAAGTATTTCTTAACTGCCTCTTATATTCTAGACGTTTTTGCTAGCATGACCGCTATTATCGCTGCAAATGCCTTATACGTGATGGTAAAGTAACACTTACAAGTTTCACAAAGCATAGAAACACCTATTTTACGTAACAAACACCACATTCTGATTAAAAAAGCAGCAGGTTGTAAATAAGATGTTTTAGCAGCAGCAAATAGAATTAACGTCCAGTGATAAGGCACCTAGAGGCTCCATAGCTGCCACCACAGGCCGTGAAAATTACGAGAAGTGTGAGGGTTGGTAACACGTGAGTTTACCGCGGTATCTTGTCGACAAATCAAGATGATGGATGCGACATGAGCATGAATAACATTATTTTCCTGCTGACGTCTTAGCTAAGTAAAAGCGCAAAACCTCCGCCCTTCGTGGCCATTATTCTCTTGTTTGTTACCCAGGCCAAATCTCTTGCTAGGAAGAGGCATTTGCGTTTTGAACCAAAGTTGTGCGTGTTCACTTTGTGGAAGATTCTCGTAAACATTTATGTCATAGTGTTTACTTTCTCCAGCACGTATTACATACAATTTAAAAGTATCTAAAGAAGTTATTATATTCCACCCAAATATTTGATGTCAAGATTTCACCGGAAATATATAATTTGAAGTCCCCAGAGTCCGAAAAAAGCATGTTATAAAAAGATCCATGTGTGTGTATGTGGACAGCATAGCTCAAAAACGAAAAGACCGTTAAATACCAAACTTAGTATTTATGTTTAGTATCCAAGGATGGTACACGAAGACTTTCAAGAAAATCCCCCCACCCCCACTAACCTTTTACATGGAACAAATTTCAAAAATTTTTATTTTTTCAAAAACGGCTTGAAAGATTTTGATTACTATGTTCTTATATTTAAGATATTTACATGCCAAATAAAATGTATATCTTGAATTTCCTGGGAATAGCCTCTAAAGACTTCTTTATTCTGGATGATTTTTATTGAATTTTGCATAACTGATAAACCGTAAGAGCTAAACAAAAACTTACCATAAAACAAATGTAGAGCACGCTAAAACACACAATTTATGTCATTACATTTTGTTTCATGGAGTTGATCGTTTTTCAGATATTCCTTGTTATTGGTTTCAGCTTTAAAAAAGCATACTTTTCTCATACAGGAATTTGTCAACTCCTGTCCATACAAATAAAGGAACTTCAGTCACATAGCAACCAGCTTTTGACTATCACTTTAACCTATGGTATTCCCTTATTTCGCTTCTACTTCCAAGGAAGCAAGCAATAAGACTATTTCTGCTAATTTTTCTCAATTAGCATGAAGTAAGTAGAAGAATAAACTTTTTAACAATCATTTGTTGCAGAGATGTACAGAAAGTCATGGAATGGACAACATTAGATTTTGATTCTGAGACCTCGATACATAAAACTTCCGCTGAAATCTTGACATCGAATTTTTGTATGCAATACAATACTTCATCCTCCTACTGTTTCCATCGTACTTGTAGAGAAAGCAATAAATAATAATGGATAAAGGTCATCATTTATAAGTTTTTTTGTTTTTCGGTTGACTGTTTCTACGTACCTAGCGCGTCAAATCTGCGAAGTCTGAAATAGTTCGCGTTTATAACCTTGAGCTTACTTTTTACTTTCTCTATATGTACTATGTACATAATGTATTGTATTGCACCCAAAAATTCGATACCGAGATTTAATCGGAAATATATGTTTTGAGACCTCCTGAATCCAAAAAAAAGCATTTTTAGAAAAATGTCCGTCTGTGTTTTTGTGTGTGTGTATGTGTGTGAGTGTCTATGGGCAGCATAGGTCAAAAACGAAAAGCCAGTTAGAAACAAACTTGGTATTTAGGTTTGGTATCTTCCAAGGATGCGACACGAAGCTCTTCAAGTAAAGCCCCCACCCCCAACTACACTTTAGATGGAACTTTTTCGAAAATTTTGATTTTCTAAAAAATAGCTCTAACGATTTTGATTAAAATATAGTATATTAAAGATATTTACCTGACAAATAAAATGTATATCTTGAATTTTCTGGGAATAGCCTCTAAAGACTACTTTATTCTGGATGAATTTTACAGAATTTTGCATTACTGCTAAACCATAATAAATGGACAAGAACATACCGCACAGAAAATGTAGAGCACATTAAAACACACAATTTATGTTATATACATTTTTTTTCGTGGAGTTGATCGTTTTTAAGATATTCCTTGTTTTTAGTTTCAGCTTTGGAAAACGTATACTTTTCTCATATAGGAATTGTCAACTCCTGTCCATAGAAACAAAGGAACTTCAGTCACATAGTAACCAGCTTTTGACTATGACTTTAACCTACGCTACTCTTTTATTTCGATTCTACTTGCAAGGCAGCAAGTAATAAGACTATTGCTGCTAATGTTTTCTCAATTAGTTTGAAGTAAATAGAAGCATAAGCTTTTTAACAGTAATTTGTTGCAGAGATGCAGAGAAAGTCATGTGAATGGAACACATCAGATTTTTAATTGCTGTATCGATTGATACGTCTTGTGTCGAGACATTTCTCTTGGCATGTTGTTGTCAAGGGGGACAGGCATACAAAGAATATGAGAGATTTCTCAGCCAAGTATGGGGAAGCGTGCGGTGTGGTGACTTTCAAGGTTGAAAATCTTAGCTATGATAGGGTACTCTGAAAGATCGTCGACGAGAGATTGCATTCTAATATCCAGCCTTATTTAAGATGTCAGGTCCACGAGCTTAAATAGCCCTCTTCTCTACCTTCGAAGGAAAAAAATGCTGCATGGAATCCGGAATTGTTGGAGGGGGCGGGTTAGAATGGCGCCACCGTACAACTTTTAACGCTGCTCACGCGGTGGTTTGGAAAATATGAGGCTCGGCCAGTTATTGCAATACTGCATAAACAATCCTGGGTACACCTTTTCATTGCAATTATTTATCGTTCGAAAATCACGACCTTTGCGTGGGTCTCACGATAACATCTAGTTGGTTTATTGTTCTTCTTCCTCTGACGTTCATTTTAGGGAGCTGCATTGAAACCTGAGTCTAAAGTCAAACCAAGATATATTTGTATTAATATAAACAAAACACAAATTTCTAGTAGTTTTCTCATCTGGTGTTTCTCTCGCAATGATCAACTATCACCTCTCTTACATTGATAACAAGATCGCCCTCCGTGGTGTAATGGTTACCATGCTAACTTCAATACCCAAGATCGCGGGTTTAAACCCGGCGGAGGACGATGGATTTTTTTCGGGTGTAAAAATCCCTTTCTTCGGAAGGGAAGTAAAGCCGTTACTCCCGTATCATGGATTTCCGACACGTAAAAGAACCTCAAATCTGATAGAGAGGCCTCGGAGCAAAATTAAGCGGTCTTTCGCGCCCAATTTAGAATGAGACGCTGAGAGCCACAGTAGTTAAAGAGCGTCCATAAATAACACGCCATTTACATTTTTACCTTAAGGAGACAAATTACTCTGAAATGGTTATTGTTTTAGAAACTACTAAAATCTCTATTATTTTCAGTTTCAGAAAATAGATACTTTTTGGGAGTTAAGAGGATTTTAAGACATTTAAACAGCATTTAAATGGTGGCCTGCATTCCTTTAAAGCTGTTGTGCAATGATCCTTTGTAGAATATTTAAATTCAGTTTTCTCAAATCAACATTTTTGAATACTTATGTACCCTTTTCTCCGAAGGTAGGGAATCGTGGGTTCGAGTCCCGCCTTGGGCATGGGTGTTATATGTTTGTGCAATGTGTATATGTTTGTAAAAGAAACAGTAAAACCAGTAAACCAGTAATCAGCTAAACCTACGGGGGGAAATGTAAATAGGGATACAGTACCTGAGTACTGACAGACTCCGTTACTGTTTTTTGTTAAAAAAAAAAAAAAAGGTAGCCGGCCCCCATGGCCGCGCTCGCCAAAGCGTCTCGCTTTGGTGTTTGGCAGCGCAGGGGATCGTGGGTGCGAGTCCCGCCTTGGGCATGGGTGTTATATGTTTGTGTATGTGTGTGTAAAAAGTAAAACAGAAATTCAGTAATCACAGTAATCAAATTAGGTAAATAAAAAGTAGAATATACAGTGTCGGAGTCCCGATCAGACTCCGGAACTGTATTTTATAAAAAAAAAAAAAAAAAAAGTATAAGCGATAGAGAGTTGAAATTTTCAGTACGTGTATACACACATAGTTGAACTTTCTGAGCCACAATCATAATTTTATAATATGTATTAGTGATATTAAAAAGCAATAACAATGCAAATGTTCCACTATTTTACTTTTTTGACTTTGCAAATAACTGCTTTTTCAATTTCGAGTGAAAGGATGTATGTAACTAGATAATTGAGATTCAGAAGATAGCTGATTATACAAAAACAAGCATGCAAATGTGTGATTCTATACTACAGAGAAAAGGCTACATAGAATACATGTTTTAAAAGCATATTTTATTATTTTTCTGCTGACTGAAATACTTTTAACAGACTGAACCACATAAGTTATCAAATCAAACAACCATTTGAAATAATTTCGTGATTTGTAGAATAATTCGTAAAAGTTTCAGGAACAACCATTGAGAACCTTAAGAGCAGTGGTAATTTAACTCACATAAGGTGTGATTTCCATATGTGCAGACTACCTTATCCCCTTAAATCGATTCTTTACTTCCCTTTTTGTTCTTCCAATGATTCTTGTGGCTCATTTATAAAACAGGGGCTACAAATCTTAAACAGTGTAGCTGCTAAAGTATTATAGTTGCAAAAGTTGGATTCACTAAATTCTCATACAATTTTAGTTTTCTTAACAAAGTATCAGTCAAAAATTTACATGGCTCTTGACCCATATTGTTGAATAAGTTCCTGCAATTTTAATGGGCTCATTTATATAGCCTCGTTAAACTTCTATGGCCATATCGGGGGCTTTGCTTTCTGAACTATAGGATTTCTTAATGTTGGGCTTTTCAGTTTTATACTATTAAATACACACACGTATGTTTGTTTACTCTTACATGCATACTTCATATATATATACTCATACATACATAGGGAAAGGTTCTGCTTAAAGAAAAATTCATCGCCCCAGCCGGGAATCGAACCCGGGAGCGGAGGCTGACACTCGACCGCCGAGGCAGCCGACAAATTCTATAATAAAGGAAACTCCAGGAAAGTAATGACCATTTGCGCAGATCTCTATTCTGCTCTATGCAAGGTAAAATAGTTTCCTCAATATAGTTTGCTCAGCTTGTGCGTCATAGTCGAACTTATATGCATTCTGTGATTGTTCAAAATTAACTTTGTGATATAAAATCCCACTGGCTGTGAGGCGAGATGATTTGGATCTTTGAGTGTGCGGAAGCTGAAACACTCAGGAATCTACCGTCAACCAAAAGAAGTGTATGATAATACAGTAATGAACGAAATAATTGTAAGAATGTGATATAAAATGTTCATCAATATACCAACAAATAAGCACGATGAAACTTCACTTTGTAAAGGTTAAAAATAAAAGCATTAAACTAATTTAGAAAGTAATAGTACAATGTAAATCATTTGTTTAATATATGATTACAATATGGTTTATGTCATGATTGCGTTGCAAGCCTAATACAGAACTCAATATCAATGTATTTCTGTACAGTATAAAAGTCAGTTGTTAAAAATATACGTTTTATACTCATTTAAAACTTTTGTTATTATTAATATGCCTTAAATTATTAGGCAACTTGTTTAGAAACTTATGTCTATATTGATTTATATATCTTAAAACAAATGTAAATTCATCAGTTAATTTTTAAAATCGTTAATGACATACAGGATGTTAGAGCTATATTACTTTCTCTAGCCTCATATGCACAATATACATAGTGGATAGAGAAGGTATTGTATTTCACCCAAAAATTCGATACCGAGATTTCACTGGAAATATATGTTTTATGACCCCCTGAATCCAAAAACAAAAAAATACAGTTTCTGAAAAAGGTCCGTGTGTGTATATGTGTGTGCGTGTGTGTGTGTGTGTGTCTCGAAAACGAAAAGATGGTTAAATATCCAACTTAGTATTTAAGTTTGGCATCTTCCAAGGATGCGATACAAAGATTATCAAGAAAGTCCCCCCATTCGTAACTACCCTTTACATGTAAGAATGTTCGAGAATTTTATTTTTTTAAAATGGCTCTAACACTTTCAATTAAAATATCACATATTACAGTCATTTCCATCACAAATAAAATGTATATCTTGAATTTTCTGGGAATAACTTTTGAAGACCTGTTTATTCTGCATGAATTTTGACAAGCAATCTGCTTATGTTTAATTAGATGATATATATCTTTAAGATTTTGATTCTCTTTCAGTTTTACATAACTAGTAAACCACACTGCACTAAAATTTAGATCTCGTTAAAAAACACAGTTTGTCATATAACATTTTTCGTGGAGTTTACCGTTTACGAGATATTCCTTGTTTTTAGTTTCAGTCATAAAGTAGTCATACTTTTCTCTTTTGTTAGACTCATGCCCAAGCAAAGAAGCGATTTGCAGTGACAGTCGTCTAACGATAGTTTTTAAAACATTTGATAGCTTAGCATAGTGCATTCCTTTGGTTCCCTTCTATTTATAAGGAGCTAAGTAATAAGAACAGACTGCTAATGTTTATCTCGATTAGCATGGTGTAGAAAGAAGAATAATCTTTTGTAAGAAGTTTTTTGTAGAGCAGCTAGAGAAAGTCATGTGAGTGTAACACATCAGATTTTTTTTTAATTATAGTATATAAGAAACACCTGTTGAAGCGTTTAAAAATGATGTTCCCAGTCTATTATACTTACATTACTTTTCCACAAGTGGTTGATATTGGGTTTGTAAAATGATTCATTTGTTCCTTTACGAAGTGATTCGGATTGTAAACACGAGGACCTCTAAAACATTAGCCGTAATTAAACTAGCCCCACTATACAAGTACATTGAATAATTAGTTTTAAACAGAGCTCTGGTGTTGCATTTGACTGATTTCTTCCTATTTTCTGTTTTACCCTCTTTTCTTTTCAACCCCCGAGATGCGCACGACCGCCACACACAAAACAAGGGGTTGTGTGAAAGGAACCCCATCTCTTTCACCAAGTGACTCATCCCTTCTTCCCAGTTGTGTCTTTTAGACTTGGGGACCGATATCGATTTTGTGTATGTGTGTGCGTGCCTGCCTGCCCCTCGGGTCCGCAAGAACGCAACTTGCATAGCTCTACGCGTGACGGTAGACAGAACTTCTGTTTCTGGAGAAGACGCTTCCTCGTACCCGGACGTAATCTCTTGTTTATCAATGGTATGTGGATGTCTGCAAATGTTTACCTCGCAACACATTTCTTCTTGCGAACCATTTACTATAATGGTATTGGTTTAATTGTTTTTTCACACAAGCAGTGAGTAGAGCAGGGGTAGAATAGGTAGAGTCAAACTGAAAAATTCAATGCCATAGCCGAGATTTGAACCACGAATCTGCCGGTCTACCATGACAACATATTGGTATAGCATTGAATTTGTCTGACTCTACCTATCCAACTCCTGTCCTACACTCGACTTGTGTGAAAAAAATTAATAAACACAATTCACCATAATAGTTGGCTATACTATGAATCCTGGGACTTAAAGTACTTATAACAATGTAGGTCGCCATTGGGGTTGACATCTCAAAATAATTTTAGATCATCTTGTGGTTTACCCGGAAACATGAGAGTCAGTTGAGAAATTCAATGCTAAGCCGGCATGTTGCCATGGTAGCTCAGTGGTAGAGCAACCGGCTAGAGACCGGGAAATCCTTGGTTCAAATCCCGGCTATGGCATTGAATTTTTCAGTCGGACTCTACCTATCCATTTACTATGTCATAATTTTAGTGTTTGCAGCAATTTAGCACCATACACAGAACATTACAGTACCAGTTTGAGAGAAATTTAGTGTTTATACTTCCTCAGACTGTCAACCTAAAGGTATATATATATATCGTTTTCCAGAGAGCAGTAATTGAATTAGATAGGTAGAGTCAGACTGAAAATTTCAATGCCATAGCCAAGATTTGAACCCCGGATCTCCCGGTGAGACTCTACCTAGCCAACTAATTTTCGGGTAATGTCTCGAATAGATACATAAGCTTTCGTAAGAATAGTAAAAAAAGTAACGTGGAGAAAGATGGTGTAGAAAGTCACGTGAATGTAACACTTAACATTTTTATATGGTAAGATAAAACTCTCCTTAGTTTATCGTATTGCTCCCAAGCGTTTAATTTGAGCTTGGTAAATACTTATGCAGGAATTTCTTAAATGCAATTCGAGAAAAATTAGTGTACTTGTTATTGAATATTTGCGGCTCTATTTCAATGTGAGCTATTAACGTTAATTTCAGTTGAACTATTTCATATTTTAACTAATGCACAATAATTTTAAATGCCTCTTAAGCTTGTGTGAAAATTTTAAGCCGATGTTCTATAAACTGTGGTCGAAAGAGCATTTTGAAAAATTAAAAGATTAAAAAAAGGGGAGGGATTAAGAAAAACGAAGTTCCAATGCTATCATGGAGAAATGTTGACACCTCTAAGCAGAGATTTGCTAGACTGGTGTTGGGTACCGCATTTTTACTTTCTCTATACGTACTATGTACATAGTGTATAGATAAGGTATTGCACTCCACCAAAAAAATTGATACCGAGATTTCACCGGAAATATATGTTTTAGGGTCCGCTGTATCCAAAAAAAGTATTTTCAGAAATAGGTCCGTGTGTGTCCGTGAGTCCGTGTGTCAGTGTGTCCGTGTGTCCCTATGTCTGTGAACACGATAACTCAAAAATGAAAAGTCCGTAAAATACCAAAGTTTAATATCTTCCAGGGATGCGACACGAAGATTTTGAGAAAAAATCCCTCCACCCCAAACTACCCTTTACATGTAACTTTCTTCGAAAATTTTGATTTTCTAAAAAATGGCTCCAACAATTTTGATTAAAATACTTATGCAGGAATATCGTATATTAAAGATATTTGCCTGAGAAATAAAATGTATATTTTGAATTTTCTGGGAATAGCCTCTGAATACTAGTTTATGCTGGGTCAATTTTACGGAATTTTGCATAACTGCTAAACCGTACAAGATGGACAAAAACTTACCAAACAACAAATGTAGAGCACTTTAAAACAAACAATTTATGATATACACATTTTTTTCGTGGAGTTGATTGTGTTTGAGATATTCCTTGTTTTTGGTTTCAGCTATAAAAAACATACCTTTCTGATACAGGGCTTTGTGAACTCGTGTCCATACAAACAAAGGAACTTCAGTCACATAGCAACAAGCTTTTGACTATCACTTTAACCTATAAAAGATTCTTTATTCGCTTCTACTTACAAGGAAGCAAGTAATAAGAATATTTCTGCTAATCAGTATGAAATAAATGGAAACATAGGCCTTTTAACAAGTCATGTGAATGGAGCACATCAGATTTTTTCATTTGTATTATTCATTGAGAATTATGCATTCAAAAGTAAAGAAAAATAGAGCTCAATAATGAGGACACTCAGTTAAGAGGTACTAATAAATAAAATAATTTGTAAAATTAAGGGAAGATAAAATGTCTCACAACGCCAAGATGAAATTTAACATGTTTATAACACCATCTAAAACCTCTGGCTATAGGCCAATTATTTACTTTGATGTGTTTTCATTGGATTATTTTTAAACAATTGTGTGTTAAATATATTTAATTTTGAGCTTTATATGAGTCTGTCAAACATTATGGATCCACATCTTCTATAATACCATGGATGCATATAGTTTTCCATTAATTTAATTGAGTTTAACGAATGTTTGTTTTCATGAATATATTTCGAGACAAGGCAGAGAAATAATTATCTTATGACAACAAACATGGGTTTAAAAGCAAAATGAAATTATCAAATGGCAACTATCAGCTTTCCTGAGTTCATTTGGTGATATAATTACAATAACAAAAAGTGGAATTTTGGTTTTATACTTTTATTTTATAATCACGGCCGTCATATCACTTTATTGGTTTTTATTTCAAGCAGAACCACAAAAGTTTACACTAATTTTAATTAGGCATTTGAGGATATAAAAGCGATACGTCGGTGCTTATCTGTAGAAGTTTTTTTCGCTCCGTAATCGAAGTGATGCAGAGATATGTAGAAGAAAACAAATTAAACGTAGATTAAAGGAATGAAGTATTAAATTTAAGTGGGTTTATTGATAAATGGTCAATATAATTAGATTTTATTTCGTTAATCGCGTTAAGGATTTAAAATCACATATCAATAACAATTAAGTTGGTACGGATGTTCAAATAATATTACACATAACTAACAGAAACGTGAATGACAAACGTAAGGAACAAGCAGAAAGTTCGCCAAAGGAGTTTCATTTAAATTTTAAAACAAACCATGCCCACTAACTGACAGGTATAAAAGAGCATAAAGTACATATAGCACCAGAATGTTTTAATAGTTATTACGTTTAAAAATCTGATGTGTTCCATTCACATGACTTTCTCTGTATCACTGCAACAAATTATTCTATTTACTTCATCTAATGCAGCAAAAATTAGCAGAAACTGTCTTATTACTTGTTTCCTTGTTAGTAGAAGCGAAATAAGGGGTACCATAGGTTAAAGTGATAGTCAAAAGCTGGTTGCTCTGCGACTGAAGTTCCTTTGTTTGTATGGACACGAGTTCACAAAGTCCTGTATAAGAAAAGTATGTCTTTATAGCTGAAAAAAAAAAAACAAGGAATATCTCAAAAACAATCAACTCCACGAAAAAAATGTATCTAACATAAATTGTTTGTTTTAAGGTGCTCTACATTTGTTATGTGGTAAGTTTTTGTCCATCTCTTACTGTTTAGCAGTTATGCAAAATTCCATAAAATTGACCGAGAATAAAGTAGTCTTCAGAGGTTATTCCCAGAAAATTCAAAATATGCATTTTATTTGTCATGTAAATATCTTTAATATACGATATTTTAATCAAAATGGTTAGAGCCATTTTTTATAAAATCAAAATTTTCCAAAAAAGTTCCATGTAAAGGGCAGTTTTGGGTGGGGGAATTTTTCTCAAAATCTTCGTGTGGTATCCCTGGAAGATATTAAGCTTAAATACCAAGTTTGGTATTTTACCGACTTTTCGTTTTTGAGTTATCGTATTCACAGACACATGGACTCACGGACACACACACGGACCTTTTTCTGAAAATACCTTTTTTGGATACAGGGGATCCTAAAACATATATTTCCGGTAAAATCTCGGTTTGGAAGCTTTTGGTGGATTGCAATACCTTCTTTATACACTATGTACATAGCACGTATAGAGAAATTAAAAATGGTAATAATTGCAACTAATAGGCTTAGATTTCAATATTAAGCCGATCTTTAAAAAGGGTCATGTTCACTTCAGTTTTTACCATTTTATCATTTCTTAAATAACAAGAGACCATGTGTTTTCAACACCAATGCGCAAGTTGTAACGCGCCTAGCAGTGGGAGGGTTTTTTATTCATATTTCTTGCACTAATCGTGTTATTACTTCTTTAAAAAGTATTTTGGACAGTAAAGTAAGCATTTCAATAAATTGTTGAAAAACTCAAAATAAAAAAAATCTGATGTGTTCCATTCACATGACTTTCTCTGCATCTCTGCAACAAATTACTGTTAAAAAGCTTATACATCTATTTACTTCATACTAATTGAGAAAACATTAGCAGCAATAGTCTTATTACTTGCTGCCTTGCAAGTAGAATCGAAATAAAAGAGTAGCATAGCTTAAAGTCATAGTCAAAAGCTGGTTGCTATGTGACTGAAGTTCCTTTGTTTCTATGGACAGGAGTTGACAATTCCTGTATGAGAAAAGTATAAGTTTTCCAAAGCTGAAACTAAAAACAAGGAATATCTTAAAAACGATCAACTCCACGAAAAAAAAAATGTATACAACATAAATTGTGTGTTTTAATGTGCTCTACATTTTCTGTGGGTTAAGTTTTTGTTCATCTCTTACGGTTTAGTAGTTATGAAAAATTCATCCAGAATAAAGTAGTCTTCAGAGCCTATTCCTAGAAAATTCAAAATATACATTTTATTTGCCAGGTAAATAGCTTTAATATACGATATTTTAATCAAAATCGTTAGAGCCATTTTTTAGAAAATCAAAATTTTCGAAAAAAGTTCGTTGTAAAGGGTAGTTTGGGGTAGGGGGATTTTTATCAAAATCTTCGTGTCGCATCCCTGGAAGATACTAAACTTAAATATCAAGTTTGGTATATTACCGACTTTTCGTTTTTGAGCTATCGTGTTCACAGGCACACGGACACACGGACACACACACACACGGACCTTTTTGTGAAAATAATTTTTTTGGATACAGGGGACCCTAAAACATATATTTCCGGTGAAATCTCGGTATCGAATTTTTGGGTAGAGTGGAATACTTTCTCTATACACTATGTACATAATGAGTATAGAGAAAGTAATAACTATTTAGTTGATAATACGATTCCCTAAGCTTAAAAACAAAAGTTACGAATGTGTACAACTTGAGAAATAGTTCCGATCTTGGAAATGAGGTACACTGAGAACTAATTCATAAATGAAATATTTCCAGATTCTGAAAGTACTCTTAAGTTAACAATGTTTATAAAATTACAATTAAGTTCAAATTCAAATTCAATTTCATTGACTACCCATACACATATATGTTTAATATGTTTTATCTTATAAAATTAACTAAGAATACGTGAAATGCAGCAAGCATTCTCAACTGAAGCATCTTTTGGTTTTCCTTTCCCTAATGATCATAATATGCATTTCAGTTTCAAAGTTTTAGGGATTATTAGTCTTAGTTTTAGTTTTCATTGCCCTTAAATAGTGTTTAATGTTATTTAGTAATTATTACTAACACCAGCTTTTCTTATTTTGAGTAACACTTCTATGATTTAAGCTTTTATGTGTTGAAAATAAGTATTTTTAAATGAGAGCTAACCCAATAATATTACTGTTTTTCAGTATTTTTATGTCCTCTGTTTAGTACATATGTAGTGCATAGGTAGAGAATAAATTGCATTACACCCAAAAATTCGATACCGAAGAACTGCACGCCTTAGGCGCGAATCCAAAAAAAAAAAATTTTAGAAAAAGATCCGCGCGTGCGTATTTGTTTATTTATTTATTCTGGTTGGAGTTAAGGCCACAAGGCCTTCTCTTCCACTTTACCAGGCAATACATTAAATTCAGTAATCAATGATACAATGAATAAAGGAATAAAGAACAAAAATACAGTTCTATACAATTTAATAAATCATATATAAAAAATCTTATGTGTTCCATTCACATGACTTTCTCTATATCACTGCAACAAATTATTATATTTACTTCATCTAATGGAGCAAAAATTAGCAGAAATAGTCTTATTACTTGCTTCCTTGTTAGTAGAAGCGAAATAAGGGGGTACCATAGGTTAAAGTGATAGTCAAAAGCTGGTTGCACTGTGACTGAAGTTCCTTTGTTTGTATGGACACGAGTTCACAAAATCCTGTATGAGAAAAGTATAAGTCCTTATAGCTGAAAAAAAACAAGGAATATCTCAAAAACAATCAACTCCACGAAAAAATGTATATGACTTAAATTGTGTATTTTAACGTGCTGTACATTTTTGTGTGGTAAGGTTTAGTCCTTCTCTTACGGTTTAGCAGTTATGCAAAATTCCGTAAAATTGACCCAGAATAAAGTAATCTTCAGAGGCTATTCCCAGAACAGTTATCGTGTTCACCTAAACACGGACACACTGACACACGTACACACACACTTTTTCTGAAAATACCTTTTTGGATACAGGAGACCCTAAAACATGTATTTCCGGTGAAATCTCTGTATCGAGTTTTTTGGTGGGGTGCAATACTTTCTCTATACATTATGTACATAGTACGAGTAGAGAAAGTAAAAAGTCCGACAAGTATACTGAAATGAAAAGAAAACGTAAACAAAATTATTTTATTATAATTAAATGAAGTGAGGTATTTGTTAATACAGCAGCAGATTAGGTTTGATTACAAATGTATGCCCCAATTTTCTTCTTGAACAGTATAACGTTCCGGCAGTCCTTTGCATTCCAATTTGTGAGTCTATGAGCTTGATAACCCAAAAATTAAAAGTCGGTTAAATACCATACTTGGTACATTGTTTAATATTTTCCAAGGATGCGATACCACACACTACCTTTTACATGGCACAATTTAAATCTTTCACAAAAAATGGCTCTAACGATTTTTATTAAAGCATATTTAAGATATTTGCATGAAAAATACGATGTACATCTTGATTTTCCCTGAAAATTTCTCCATTCTGAATGTCTTTTGGATTACCGATATGCCGTAGGAGATAGACAAAAAGTTACTTAAAAAAAGGAGTAGATCTAGTAAAGCACACAGTGTGTCACATACATTTTATTGGTGGAGTTCACCATTTTCGAGATATTCCTTATTATTGGTTTTAATTTTAAAAGTTTGTGCTTAAAATGTTGTGCTGCGCGAATATGTCAATTCTGTTTGTTTTATTTTATCCCTACTTATGCAAAAGAACTGAATTTCAATCGCATAGCGACAGCTTTTTAAGACTTGATTATCGTTGTAGCCTAATGTATTCCTTTAGTTCCATTCTAGTTATAAGGAACTAATTAATAGGTCATTTCAGCTAATGTTAGTCTCAATTAGCTTGAAGTACATAGAAGAATAAGCATTTATAAGAATAGTTTGTTGTCGAATATCCAGAGAAAGTTATGTGAATCGAACAAATCAGATATTTTTCTTATTTTAGCAGATTCTTTTATAACCTTATTTCAAAAAGTACACCTTATCAATAAGCACCATAAAACAAAGAATTTTATTCGTCTATTTTTACTTTCTCCATACGCAATATGTACATAGTGTATAGAGAAAGTATTGCACTCCACCAAAAATTCGATACCGAAATTTCACCGGAAGTATATGTTTTAGGGTCCCCAATATCCAAAAAAAGCATTTTCACAAAAAGTTCCGTGTGTGTGTGTGTGTGTGTGTGTGTGTGTGTGTGTGTGTCCGTGTGTCTGTGAACACGATAACTCAAAAACGAAAAGTCGGTAAAATACCAAACTTGGTATTTGAGTTTAGTACCTTCCAGGGATGCAACACGAGGATTTTGAGAAAAATCCCCCCACCCCCTTTACATGGAACTTTTTTCGAAAATTTTTATTTTCTCAAAAATGGCTCTAACGATTTTGATTAAAATTTCGTACATTAAATATATTTACCTGATAAATAAAATGTATATCTTGAATTTTCTGGGAATAGCCTCTGAAGAGTAGTTTATTCTGGATGAATTTTACTAAATTTTGAATAACTGCTAAACCGTAAGAGATGGACAAAAACTTACTCCACAAAAACTGTAGAGCACATTAAGACACACAATTTATGTTATATACATTTTTTTCGTGGAGTTCGTCGTTTTTGTGACATTCCTTATTTTTGGTTTCTGCTATGAAAAACGTATACTTTTCTCATACAGGAACTTGTCAATTCCTGTCCATATAGACAAAGGAACTTCATTGACATAGCAACCAGCTTTTGACTATCACTTTAACCTACGGTTGTCCCTTATTTCGCTTCTACTTACAAGGAAGCGAGTAATTAGACTATTTCTACTATTTTTTTCTGATTAGCATAAAGTAAATAGAAGTATAAGCTTTTTAAGAATAATTTGTTGCAGGGATATGGAGAAAGTCATGTGAATGGTACACATCAG
This sequence comes from Hymenopus coronatus, assembly GCA_030762935.1. Lineage (NCBI taxonomy): Eukaryota > Metazoa > Arthropoda > Insecta > Mantodea > Hymenopodidae > Hymenopus > Hymenopus coronatus. The sequence goes on along the minus strand of CM060888.1, from coordinate 112,173,786 downwards.
ATTTTTCCTGAATCAGCTATAGGTTGCCACTTAGACAAAGAATACTGAAAGTACAACATAAAATAATAGAAGGTTACTATTATATGGTTTGTTTGTATTTGTTAACAACGCAGTAGGTACCTAAACAGATAAGTGACTGACTTGAAGGATTTTATTTTAGTATTCAAAAGTATGCATTTCACGAGAGTTTATCACATCAAAAGCTATTTACAAGAAAAAATACACACAATAGATGACACCGTGTCTGTTTATTTTCGAAACGCAGAGTGTTGCTATTGTTAACTATATATATATATGCGTCCAAATTTTCTGGTGCGAATTATATCCTATGTCACGACACAAATGCATATTTCTGAAGAAAATGTTCTGTTTACAACGCATAACATCATTGAGAGATAAGTCAGAGCTGCAGGTCCTAGGGTTAATTTTTACTTTCATAGAATGTACATAGTAGCTAAAGAAGATATTGTATTCCACCCAAGAAGTCGATGTCAAGATTTCACAGGAAATATTTTTTTAGGTCCCCTGAGTCCGAAAATAGAAATTTTAGAAAAAGGTCCTTGTGTCTGAAAACAGTATAGCTGAAAAACAAAATGACCATTAAAAATAAATTTTAAAATTTTGTTTTTACTAAAAATTGCTCTAACAATGTTGATTAAATTACCATATATCAACAATATTTACATCAAAATAATATATATATGTATATTTTGAATTTTCTTGGAATAGCCTCTGAATGAGTTTTTCAAAATTGATGTATAACGGTTAACCTTTAAGAGACAGACAAAAACTTAACACACAGGAAATGTAGATCCCGTTTAAACACATAATTTATGACATATACATTTTTTTTTGTAGAGTTGACCGTTTTCGAGCTGTTTCTTTTTATTGTTTTCAGTTTTAAACTGGGAGGACCCAAGTAAAATAACCGGTGTGAACCGCTTGAATACTGACGGTGTTACATTTGACTGCAGTTGTATGGATTTTGCTCTTTTTTATAAAAACACTATACTTTTATTACAAAACTATTGATATATTTACAACAAAAGACAGCCATAGCTAGCATAACTTTATTGTGGAAGGTTAGTGTAATACGAAATTAGAAAAAAAAAACACTGAAAATACTAAAAGCTTTCATTAATAATCTGTGTTGCATAATTGCAACCCCATGCAATAAAGGATTAAACATTTTGACTTGCCTTCTACCTCAGTGAAGCAAGTAATAGGATCAATTCTGATAATGGTTATCTCTATTAGTATGATGTAGATAAAAGAATAATCTTTTGTAAGAATAATTTGTATTTCGAACAGTAGAGAAAATTACGTGAACAGAACACGTCAGGTTTTTCTATATGTTGTTCTTTTTGCAGTACGGAACAAATTAGTTTTCAGTTTTCAAAGTTTAATAATTCTCTGCAGTCTTGGGTATTTTATTTTTTAACATTATCTGTCAGTTCCAAAGACTCCTTGAGTTGCATGGTTACATTTTCCTAGTAGAGAATATCTTTTGATACAAATAAATATATATTTATCTGTTTATTTATCCTTCGAATATTTGAAAACAGTGATTTAAGTCTCAGCCACTTACTTATGCAGCTTTAGTTTCTGGAAAATTAAATGAAAATGATTCATTAAATGCTAATTATCGTCCCATATACAGTTTTAGCTTTTACTATGTACTGCCAATGTGTAGGCAAAAAAAAAATCGAATTGCGTTTTATGCTACGTAAGATTGTGTTATGCAATGTTGTTCGCACTTCAATATCCCTTCATACCATTCGTGTCAGAGAATAAACCTTGTAAAAACGCCAAGTTCATCGTGCGTTACGTGCCTTTATTTGTCACGCAAAACTGCAAATGATAATAGGATGTTGCTTCAGCAAGACTTCAAGTGTTTGCAGCATTATAGTCCCTTAAAACCTGTCCGTAAACAACCAGTCATTTCTTCTCCCGAAGAATTTCGTTACTTTGCTTCCCAACAATTTCTGATTTCCGCTACTACAGCATTATTTCCGCTGTCAGTTTTAATCAGAGCCACGCGAGAGAAACTAGCAGTGCTTTAAAATTTGTACAGAGGTTAACTTTGAAAAATAATTCAACATCTTTTAAGAGCTAGAAGTAAAATAATACAAAATCAGGATACTTTGAATCATAATACTCAATACAATAAAAGCAAATGTTTTAAGAAAATAGTACAAGTATTATTCAAACACTTCAAATATAAAAACCCTTTTTCTATTCTTCCAAAAATTCTTCTTTTTTCTACATAATGATAATCAAATAAACATTGCCAGAAATGGCCTTATAACTTCCTTACAAGTAGAAGTGCAATAAGGGAATATACTGGACTAAAGCCACAGACAAATATTTTAAAAGCTGTCGGTATGCGATTGTCATTGAAATGCGGTCCTCTTTCCATGATCGGGAGTAAAACAAAAGAGATGTTAAATGAATGAGGGCTTCCGTTTAATAAGGTTTGAGTATTTAAAATAAAACTATTTAAAATTAAACCAATAACGGGAATATCTCCGAAATGGTTTGTTCTACAGAATAATTGTATATATCATAAATTGTCTGTATAAACGAGATCTACATTTTTGTGCAGCAAGTTTTTGTTTGTGTCTTAAAGTTTACCAGTTACGGAAAAGTCCTTCAGAGTGAAGAGGATTTCGGGGGATAATTTCAAGAAATTCAGGATATACATTTTATTTGCCATCAAGCATCTTTAAAATGCGGCATTTTAATAAAAATCGTTGAAGATATATTTTTATAAAATAGAAAATTTGGAAAAAATTTCCATGTAAAGGGTAGTTAAGGTTGGGAGATTTTTCTGAAACTCCTTCACTTGTGTGTGGTAAGACTTTGTCTATCTGTAAAAGTCCTGTAGTCCTGTAGTCCTCAAGGGTATTACCAGAAGATATGTTTTATTCGCCATGTAAATATCTTTAATATATGGCATCTTAATCAAAAGCATTACAGTCATTTTTGACAAAATCGCAATTTTTCGAAAAATATTCCATGTAAATGATAGCTTAAGCCGGGAGGATTTTCTTGAAAATCTTTGTGTCACATTCTTGAAAGATGCTAAACATAAATAGCAACTTTGGTACTTAATCCAAATTTTAGTTGTTGAGTTATGCTGTGTAGAGACACAAATGAACTTTTTCTAAAAATGATTTTTTTCTGGTTTATGGTGTTCTCAAAGTTGCATTACCGGTGAAATCACAGTATTGTTTTTTGGCTGGAATGTATTACCTTTTCTACCTACAGTGTGCACACGTGGAAGAGAAAGTAAAAAGGAAAATCTCATCCCAAATTAAAATTCAGGATGCGAGCTGTAAGGAATTATACTTCTAGATTAGTAAGTGGATTTCCTTCCTCCCTGGTGTTAATTTCTGATTTTAATTGCTAAACTCATCAGTAGCAGCAATCTAGAAATTTATCAATCTATTAGTTTTCTATTAGCCCAGAGAAAATTAATGTACTCCATGGAATAATTATATGCCTCCTAACAAATCCATCAAAGAGGAACGTGATCGATCAACAAGTGATTTGTAATACTCGCCCTTTCAGGAATGATGGCCAGAACTGCAGTATAAAAAATATAAAAACATATGAGGATGATAATTATAGTAAATATTATGGTAAATCGTAAATGGTAGTGGTAAGCATAGCTACAGATTCTCTTAGTTTCTGCCTCCTTGCTTTTTACTTTCTCTACGCGTACTATGTATTACATAGCGTATACTGAAGGTATTGTAATGCACTCAAAATTCGATACAAAGATTTCAACGGAAATACATGCTTTGAGTGCCCCTAAGTTCAGAAAAAAATTGGAAAAAGATCCGTGTTTGTGTGTGACTGTGGACAGCATAGCTCCAAAACAAAACTGCTATTTAAGTTCAGTATCTTCCAAGATGTGACCCGAAGATTTTCAAGATAATCCCCCACCCCCTACTACCCTTTACATGGAACTTTTTCCAAAAGCTTTGATTTTCTCAAAAATGGCTCAAACGATTTTGATCAAAATATCGTACATTAAATACCTGACAAATAAAATGTATATCTTGCATTTTCTAGGAATAGCCTCTGAAGATTATTTTGTTCTGGATGAATTTTACGGAAATTTGCATAACTGGCAAACCGTAAGAGATAGACAAAAACTTACTTAAAAAATGTAGAACACGCTATAACATACAATTTATGTTATATACATATTTTTCGTGGATTGGATCAGTTTTTAGATATTCATTGTAATTGGTTTCAGCTTTCCTCTTACGGGAATTTGTCAACTCTTGTCCATACAAACAAAAGAATTTCGGTCACATAGCAACTATTTTTGACGAATACTTTAGCCTATGCTACTCCCTTATTTCTGTTCTACTTGCATGGAAGCAAGTAATAAGACTATTTCTGCTAATTTTTGCTCGATTAGCATGAGGTAAAAATAAGCATAAGCTTTTTAACAATAGTTTGTTTCAGAGATGTAGAGAAAGTCATGCGAATGGAACACATTAGATGTTTTTTTGTTTGTTTGTTGTTGTTTTTTTAATTATTAGCTTCTTTAATTTATTTTGTCAGCTATTTTATTTTCCTATTGCAATTACTCTTTAAGCTTACTACACTTACCTCTCAAGTAACTTCTCATTGTTACTTTACGTCCTTTATCTTGTTCTTGTTCTTTTTTTTTTACCAATAGTATTTTATTTTAACCACTATCTATAATAAGCAGAGAAATACTTCATCCAAAATATTTCACCTCAAGGTTTCACTGAAAATACGTTTTTAGGTCAAAAAGACACTTTCGAAAAAGCAACTTCTGTCTTCTTGTTTGTAAATAGCATAACTTCATAAGGAGTTTACCGACACACACACACACAACCGACGTTTTTCAGGTGAAATCTCGGGATCGAATTTAGGGTGGAATGCAATACCTTCTGCCTATTATGTATGAGATAGAGAAAGAAATAATTGTGTGTGTCTTTAAATTACTTATAATTTATCAGAAGGAAAGGGTATTCAAAGAGAATTCAGAATATTTATTTTAATATCTTTATCAGTATGTTGAATATATGACATTTTAATCATATTTTAGAATTGTTTTTGAGGAAATAAAAGTATTGCAGAGTGGCATATTACAGGCTACTAGATAATTACTAAACTTGTAAGTTTTTCTATGTACCTAATATTCATTAGCTACGTCTACAATGTGTCCCGTATTTGTGTTCTGATTTCTTTTTGGTCTTATCATTTAATACTTTTTGGTTGTTTCATTATTTGAATCTCCAAAACAATAGGCGGCAAAGGATGCATGTAAAAGGCGAATAATATAATCACTCGTGTGGAGCTTGAGTGACGTGAAATTCTTATTTTCCGCTTCTAACCACTTGTTTCAAAATAATGATGTTCCTGTAAAAAAAAATAGCAAATTATAATATTAAATATAATTAATTATTAAGTTTTATAATTGTTACGTTGTATCTATCTTCTTAAAGACTATGTTAAGTAAAACTTTTCATTACTGTATTCAAAGCAAAATCTTTATAATCTTGTTTCTTAGAATTATTTATGAAGAATTGCTTTTATTTTATTTTTTATTTTATTTGTATAGTCCATTTTAACTTATATTGACATATCGGGAAATTTGACTTGTAAAACAATTCATATTCACTGTAGGTCATTAGGTTAATAATTGTATATCATTAAACACACACACATTCATTCTCAGATACACACTTCCAAACGCTGCGAGGGATAAGGAATAATCCTGGATAAAGAAAAATTCCCCGTACCAGCTGGGAATGGAGACCGGGACCTCCGAATGACCACTGGACTACGGAGGCAGGCTCTGAAAAATGCTGTTCCATGCACATTGTGAGAGTTATACATGATAATATAAGATGTGTACGGTGAATATCGCACTAAATAAGTGCGGTTTAGTAACTATGTCTCTAGCATAGGCACCCAGAGAGGAAAGGATGAGATGAAGGGAGTCACTGAGCGGCCGGGTCCAGGGGTGACACCACGGCGTAGACAGGATGCCTACTGAAACTTCCCGACAGACGCATAGGCATAAAGGAAGCCCTGCCACGCATAGAACCCAACCCCAACAACCAACCGAAGTTGATATTTACAGTGGATATGCTTTTACCCTGCCACGTTGCATCAAAGCACCATCACCGACATTTCCAATCCTGAAAGAGATCAACGGTGTGAAGAATAAATGAAATTATAATGCAACGACATGGAAGAACAAGAAATTTCGTTGATTATATTAATCTTACCAACATTTTCCTGGTGAGCCAGGGAAGCCCTGGAAAAAACACATGAGTCAAGAAGGGTAGCCACGGGAATCGAAACCCCGAATGCAAGTTGCAACATTGCCGCGCTCCTACCTCACTCTGTAAGAGTTATATAACTTAAAATCTGATGTGTTCCATTCACATGACTTTCTCTACATATCTACAACAAATTATTGTTAAAAAGTTTGTGCTTCTATTTACTTTATGCTAATCGAGGAAAAGTTAGCCGAAATAGTCTTATCACTTGCTTCTTTGTTAGTAGAAGTGAAATAAGGGAGTACCGTAGGTTAAAGTGTTAGTCAAAACTGGTTGCTATGTGACTGAAGTTCCTTTGTTTATATGGACAAGAGTCAACAAATTCCTGTATGAGAAAATTTTGTTTTTCCAAGATGAAACCAAAAACAAGAACTATCTGAAAAAACGATCAACTCCAAGGAAAAAAATGTATATAACATAATTTGTGTGTTTTATAGGGCTCTACATTTTTTATGTGTTAAGGTTTTGTCCATCTCTTACGGTTTTGCAGTTATGCAAAATTCCGTAAAATTGATCCAGAATAAAGTAGTCTTCAGAGGCTATTCCCAGAAAATTCAAGATATACGTTTTATTTTTCAGGTAAACATCTTTAATATGCGGTATTTTAATCAAAATCGTTAGAGCCATTTTTAAGAAATCAAAATTTTCGAAAAATCTTCCATGGAAAGGGTAGTTAGGGGTGGGGGAATTTTCCTGAAAAGCTTCGTGTCGCATTCTTGGAAGGTACCAATCTTAATACTAAGTTTGGTATTTAACGGTCTTTTCGTTTTTGAGCTATGCTGTCCGCAGACACACACACACATACATACACACACAGCACACACGGACCTATTTCTGAAAATGCTTTTTTGGATTCAGGGGGACCCAAAACATGTATTTCCGGTGAAATCTCGGTACTGAATTTTTGAGTGAAATACAATACCTTCTCTATACAATATGTACATAGTACGTGTAGAGAAAGTAAAAAAGCTAAAAAATGTAATGAACTTGTTATTTTGCCCTCCAAAAATATTTATTTGGTAAAAACTATCGCCAAAGGTTTTTCTATTTCCTCTCACAAATTAATACTTTTTTATAGTTTACGCCTTACACAAAAAACGTTCGACATACAATGTTAGAAGAACTCATTTATAAATAGTCAACTTTACTTGTATAGGTTCTATAATGTTTTATACGTAAGAGAAGACTAACGAACTGGATAAAGCTCAACATAACTGAATATGTCTACAAGGAACCGTTCTCTCAAAAATATAAGCCGTTTCTAAGAACAGAATTAACAGATTAGATTTTAGATAGATATTACTATACACACACACATACATACATATATATATATATATACAATTACGCTAACTAGTAATATATATATTTTAATTTTCTCCTACACAAAATTGTTAGATATAACATATATAATGTTTTTCTTGTTGGTAAAATAAATTAAATTGAGTATTTGTTCAAAGGAAATTACTATTCTGATACTATAAACAGAAACTGAAGATAATAATTTAAATTAAGTCTAAAAGAGCGTTTTATTCAAACTCAAGAAAAATACTAATATTATCATATATATACATTTCTGTGAATGAAAAATGGTCTAATATTCGTGGTATAATTTTTTATACAGAGTCAGAGTTGTGTAACCTTTCATTTATAAAAACATACAAAAGATTCATTAAAATTAATTAAATTATTTATTCACTATTAGTCAGTTTTTTTATATGTTGTTTATATTTTATTTTTCCCGTGAGAATGACAGGCTTCTGCAGTTATTTATAGAACAAACCTGACATTTGTTGCGCATTCATGTAACTGATAGGTTAATAACACAAATATAACCAAAGCGTACAAAAGATAAATAATTAAAGTTAAAACGAAATTTAAACAAAATATTCGATTCAGTAGTCGACCGAACAACAAATATCACTGCTTTCAGAGTATGTTTATTCATTTTATCTGTCAGCTTCTAATATTTGCAATTATGCGAGTTCACTTTCCAACTTTGGTGCTCGGTAAAACATATCAGAGTATCGCGATTATGTTCGAATTGGAATGACCAACTAATTATGCTGTATTATTCCTTATTATTACTTTGTCTATTCGTACCTGCTATGCACATAGTGTATAGAGATGGTATTGTATTCCACTAAAAAAATCGATACCGAGATTTCACCGAAACTATATGTTGTGGGTCCACCTGAATCAAAAAAAAAAAAAAAAAAAAAAGGCATTTTTGGAAAAAAAAAAAAAAAAAGTCCGTGTGTGTCTTTGGACAGCATAGCTCAAAAACGAAAAGACCATTAAAAACCAAACTTGGTTTTTAGGTTTGGTGTCTTCCAAGGATGCGAAAATCCCCCTACCCCCAACTACCCTTTACATGAAACGTTTTTCGAAATTTTTTATTTTCTCAAAAATGGCTCTAACGATTTTGATTAAAATGCCGTATATTAAAGATGTTTACCTGAAAAATAAAATGTATATCCTGAATTTTCTGGGAATAGCCACTGAAGAGTACTTTATTCTGGATGAATTTTACGGAATTTGGCATAACTACTAAACCGTAAAAGAAGGACAAAAACTTATCACACAGAAAATGTAGAGCACGTTAAAACACTCACTTTATGTTATATACATTTTTTTCGTGGAGTCGATTGCTTGAGAGGTATTCTTTGTTATTGGTTTTAGCTTTAAAAAAATTACACTTTTCTTATCCATGAATTTGTCAACTCCTGTCCATACTAACAAAGGAATTTCAGTCACATAGCAACCGGTTTAAACCTATGGTACTCCCTTATTTCCCTTCTACTTACAAGGAAGCAAGTAATAAGACTATTTCTGCTAATTTTTTTCTCAATTAGCAGGAAGTAAATAGAAGCATAAGCTTTTTAACAAAAATTTGTTGCAGAGATGTAGAGAAAGTCGTGTGAATGGAATACATCAGATTTTCTTTCCCATCAATTTAAGCAAATTGTCTCTTATCTGGTGAAAATTACACTTCTTTGGCTTGTATAGTTTGTTGTTACATAACTTCGGAGGTAAACACAAGCAAACCAGCTAATTGTGCAAATTAAGCAAACCGGTTGTAGAATATTTTAGGAATACCTTAGCTCCACCTGCTGCCCATAATATTAACTTGATAGCCACCTGCAAGCCTACATTAGCTATAATCTTAGGAACCCAAAAATGTCAATCAATACTATGTCTACTGCTTGCCTATATTAAATAGCAGCGTTGCGTTCCACCCCGAAATCTAACTATAGTACCTGTACGTTTTGAAGTCCCACAAGAAAAACCTGATGTGCTGCATTCACTTAACATTCTCTATCTGTTCTGCAAATAAACTATTCTTACAAAACTTTATTTTTATTTTCTCTACACGTACTATGTATTACATGTGTACAGAGGACGTATTGCAATGACCAAAAAAATTGGATTTCGAGATTTAACCGGAAATACATGTTTTGGGACCCCTGAATCCAAAAAAAAAATTTAGAATAATGTCCTTGTCTGTGCCAGTATGTGTGACTTTAGACAGCATAGCCAAAAAACGAAAATCTCGTTAAATACCAAACTGAGTATTTAAGTTCAGTATCTTCCAAGGATACACACAAAGATTTTCAAGAAAATCTCCCCACCGCTTACTAATGGAAAAAAATCGAAAATTTTGGTTTTGTCAAAAATGGTGCTACGATTTTGATTAAAATCTCTTATATTTAAGATATTTACATGACAAAGAAAACGTATATCTTCAATTTTCTGGGAATAGCCTCTGAAGACCTCTTTATTCTGAATGAATTTTGCAGAATTTTTCACAAGTGGAGATAGACAAAAACTTATCACACAAAAAATGTAGAGCTCGTTAAAATACACAGTTTATGTTATATACATTTTTTCACGGAATTGACTGCTTTTTAGATATTGCTTGTTATTAGTTTCAGCTTTAAAAAACTTTTACTTTTTTCATACGGGAATTTGTCAAATCCTGTCAATACAAGCAAAAGAGAGCTTCAGTCACATAGCAACCAGCTTTTGACTATCACTTTAACCTATAGTACTCCCTTATTTCGCTTCTACTTACAAGGTAGCAAGTAATAAGACTATTTTTCTCGATTGACATGAAGTAAATAGAAGCATAAACTTTTCAACAAGTTTTTTGCAGAGATGCATTGAACCATCAGATTTTTAATCTACATAATGTTTATCAAGAAAATCTAATGTGTCCCATTCACATGATTTTATCTACATATCTGTAACAAATTATTGTTAAAATGCTTATTCTTCTATCCACTTCATATTAATCTAGATAACCATTGGCAGAAATGCTCTTATTACTTGCTTTCCTGTACGTAAAAGGAAAATAAAGGAATATACTAGACTAAAGTGATAGCCAAACCTTTTAAAAGCTGGTTGCCATGTGGTTGAAAACCGTTTCTTTTTATTGCCAAGAGTTGGCAATGTCTTACAAAGGGCTCAAACGAATTTGATTAAAATACCATATGTGCCATGACTTCTTCATTCTAAATTACTTTTGCATAACTTGTAAATCATAAGACTAGACAAAATATTACCTGTATAATGTCCTCGTTAAAACACATAATTTTTTGTAAAATAAAGTTTTTTGGAGCATTATATACCTATAATGCTGCATATTTGTGTATACATATATATACACACACATATATATATATACAAACACACAAATACACAATCCCCTGGTCTAGCAAGAGCGGACTTTTAAAGCCATCACAGCCTTAAAATTTAACTATCACTTAAGGCTACTGAATTATCCTGCTTCTATTAGAGATACTGACAAGGAAATATACAAGTAAACAATACGAATTCTGCTAATCCTTAACCCGATTAACATGAATTAGAAGAAAAAGCTCTTCTAAGAATAGTTTTCTTGAAGAATGGCTGGATAAAGATATGTGAATGTAACATATAAGATTTTTTGTTTGTTGATAATTGAAGCATATAAATTTGTTATATTTCGTTCTTTCACAAGTGTTAGACAATGTTTTAACATTTTGGATTCGATTAAAAATATCTATACCATTTTATGGTCGGAATTGAACAAACGGATCTGTATGCTATAGTAGCATAACTGTTTATGCTACTATAGCAAAGTACTCCATCAAGATGATATTAAAAGTCAAAACGTTGCAAGTTCTTTTAATATTCGGCCTTAACCATTGACTTGTATTTGACATAATGTATATTCGACGTTTACTAGCTTCTTTTGTTCTAGCTGTGTGTGACTGTACAACCAAACACATACACTTAGCACTATACAATGATATGCACGATAATCATAATAAAATTGCATAAATATGATTTGAAAGTAAACAAGTGTATTTTTGCAAGTAAGGCGATAATTCTGTCTCGTGACCAGGGGCAAAATTTAGTTTAGACAATTATTTTTAAAGTTCGCATCGTTTTAGGTAGAATGTTTTACATACATTCGCATTAATTTAGTGCTAATTTTCGTCAGAATTAATGAGCAATAATATGACTGAAATGAAAATTGAGGGTAACTAAAGTAACATTAGTATTAAAATCACTTATTTTCAAATTACAAACCTTTTATTTCAAATCAATATCAGGAATGCAATCCAATATCACATTTCAGGCGTCACCAAAATGCAACATATAACAAGAAGCTGTGATGCCTGGGTAGTGTGGGGAAAGCGTGTCTGCCTTACACTCAACAGGTCGCGAGTTCGAATCTCGCTTAGGGTGAGTTACCTGGATAAGGCTTTTTTTCTGAGAAGAATGTGAAGTAACTTTTAAGCTGCATGAACCACGAGATCATTTGAGCATCGTTTCACCGATTTCATTCATTGCCCGATATAATCAACCAGGTTAAAGGACGTTAAACTACACACCCAAAAAGGTGTGAAATGTTTGTATTTCATTATTGCTCTTCTGTCTCTTACATCTATGTTACGTAGAGAAAAATCTGATGTGTTCCATTCACATGACTTTGTCTACATCTCTCTTAAGTTTCTATCTACTTCATGCTAATCGAAATAAATATTAGCAGAAATGCTTTCTTGTAAGCAGAAAGGAAATAATGGAATACACAAGGCTAAAACAACATTAAAAGCTGGTTGCCATGTGGATGAAATCCGTTTCTATGCATTGTCAGGAGTTACAAATTCCCATATGTGAAAAATTTTAAGTATTTTAAAAATGAAAAAAAAAGTAATCAGTAATATCTCAAAACTGGTCAGCTACACGAAAAAAAATGATATTACTTAAATTGTGTGTTTTAATGAGTTCTACATTTTTTGTGTAGTAAGTTTTCGTCTATCTCTTACGGTTTAGTAGAGGCTATTTCCAGAAAGATATACATTTTATTTGCCATATAAATATCTTTAATATACGCATTTTAATCAAAATTGTTAGAGAAAATCAAATGTTTCTATGTAAAGTGCAGTTTGGGGTGGGGAGAAGTTCCTCAAAATCTTAATGTCGCATCCTTGGAAGATACTCAACTTATATACCAAGTTTTGTATTTTACCGACTTTTGGTTTTGAGTTTTCGTGTTCACAGACACACGGACACACACACGTACCTTTTTCTTAAAATGTGTTTTTTTATACATGGGACCCTAAAACGTGTATTTCCGGTGAAATCTTGGTATCGAAGGGAATGCAATAGATTCTCTATTCACTATGTACATAGTACGTGTAGAGAAAGTAAAAATCTGTCAGTATTAGATGACGACAGCCAAACACATTGAAGGGACTTCTCACAGAAAAGTGGTGAGACTCATCTTTTGCTTTCAATGCCAGTGTTGTTACTAGTATTAATTTATTAACTCTACCACCATGACTTAGCTGCTCAACAATGGTGCGAGGTTTTTTGTAACAAAGAAGCATCGGAATTAAAAACACTTTTAAATGCTGCCAATACATTATTTAAATCGCTTATACTTGATTTAGTAAACAAATTATGTAAAGATGTTATTATATCATCATTTTCTTCTGCCATAATTTAGACATAGTGACAAATAGTTTTAAATTGTCTCCTACTGGATCTCTAATATTAGGATCTATAAGTGCGGTTACTCTTCTAACAAAGGAACACTCTAATATTTCACATTTGACTATCCGCGAGATAATTCGGGACAAAACAAGGTGACCTACATTTTGAAATTCTAATAATGGATTTATTACCAACCTGAAATTTCTATAAACAAGACCTTACTGTTGCTTGATACCTTATTTTAGTGTCTTGCTAGCATCTTTCCGTTGAAATTTAAACTTCTAAAGAATGAAATACTAAATTAAGGATCTATTTTTGTAGCGTGAATAAATGCAAAGCTTTCTATGCAAAATTATCACTAAAACATTCTCAAAATTATAAGAAATTATCAAAGAGAAAAAATGAACCTATATAGGTATAATTTCAGAATCACAAATGTATAAAAACCAATGCATTTGAATTACAGATTTTCTAGCATGCTTTAGCGTCAAGTTAAAACTAAACCGAGTACACAGCTGTAGATACAACAGGTCGGAAGCCTATTAAGGGGAGGAACTTTAATACGCTTTTTCAGCTTACAACAAAACAACAATAATGATAAAAAAAATCTATTGCTAGAGAATAGTAATTGCATATTTACAATTATTATTGCACTTTAACTCCGTAGCACCTCCAGAAAGAGATGAAACGCGTGCTCACGCTTTTTCGATCCGTTTTGCAAAAAATATTCTTACAAAAAATGGTCCTTTTATCTACATCATGCAAATCATTATAAACATTAGCAGAAATTATCTTATTGTTGCTTCCTTGTAAGTAGTAGGTAAATAAGCTAAAGCAATAGTCCAATTCTTTAAAAGCTGTTGCTATGCGATTGTCATTGAAATTTAGTTCTTCTTCCGTGGCCAGAAGTAAAGAAAAAAAAAGAAATGAAATGAATGAGGACCTCCAGTTTGAGAATCTTTTAATTACTTTATACTTAATTGAAACTAATTACAGGAAATATCTCGGAAATGTTTAACAACCAAAAAACTTCAAATGACATAAGTTGTGTGTGTTTTAACGAGATCTACAATTTTTCTGTAAAAGGTTTATGTCTGTTTCTTACCGTTTACCAGTTATACGTTTACCAGTAATTTAGGATGAACGGAACTTAAGGGCCTATTCTCGAAAAATTCAGGATGCATACTTTATTTGTCATGTAAAATATCTTTAATACACGACGTTTTAATGGAAATAGAGTCACTTTTTTGGAAAATCGAAAATTTTGAAATATGTTACATGTAAAGGATAGATTGGGGTGGGGGAATTTCCCTAAAAATCTTCGTATCGTAATTAGGAAGCTACTGAACTTAAATACCAAGTTTGGTATCTAAGCAACTTTTCTTTTTTTAATTATGCTGTCTACAAACACACACACAAATGAATTTAATTAAAATTCCATATATTAATATATATTACTTTATTGCAAATAAAATGATATTGAATTTTATGACAATGGCCTGCAAAATCCTCTTCATTCGGATGGAGTTTTGTATAATTTTATATAAACGGTAAAAGTTAGACGAAAACGCCCTGTTCAAAACATGTTAGAACATACAATTTATTCCAAATATAATTTTTGTGCCGTGAGCAGTTTCCGGTGTGTTTCGAATTGATGTTCTCTTCGATGTTCAGTTACTTTTCACCAGTGTACGGAAAAATATAGAATTTTTAGATCAGAATATAGTGTTGTTAAATATCGCCATTCCTTTTATATTTATAACGAAATCTGTCCTGTAGTTATTTCTGCAAAGGTTCACTTCTATTCAAATCAAGCAAATATAAAAACAAATTTTCATAAGAAGAGTTGTATAACACTAATGAAGGGAGAAAGTCAGATGAATGCAACGCATCAGTGAAATCTCAATGCTAATTATTCACTACTTTCCTTCCCTTGGAAATAAGTACGTAAAGTAAAATTAAAATATTGAATTCTATAAGTTGTTTGCAGATAGATACGAAAGTTGATTGATGTTTATATTGTATTAAATAAATCTTTATATCTGTTAACTATGTTATTTATATAATTGAACCTAAGAATCAATATTTGAGATTGCGCCAGAAACAGTTTTGTAAACTGACTGTAGCACAGATATACATTTATAGGTGTTAAAAATCAATGTCACATATGATTTAGAATTTTCGGATTCTGGTTACTTTCTTTGTCAATGACAATACCATTATTGGTAACATTATCCGTCCAAATACAGTTTATTACTTTCTCTACATTACCTACTATGCCCATAATGTATAGAGAAGGTAAATTTGATGCCGAGATTTCATCGGAAATACATGTTTTGAGACTCCCTGAATTAAAAAAAAAACATTTTTGGAATAACGTCAGTGTGGGTATCTGTGGACAGCATAGCTCAAAAACGAAATTTAGTATTTAAGTTTAGTATCTCCCAAAACAATCCCCCACTACCCTTTACATGCACACTTTTTCGAAATTTTTTATTTTCCAAAAATGGCTCAAATTATTTCATTTAAATATCCTACATTAAAGCTATTTACATGACAAATAAAATGATACCTTGAATTTTCTAGAAATAGCCTCCAATTCTGGATAAATTTTGCTGAATTTTGTATAAATTGGTAAACCGTAATAGGTAGCCAAAAATTTCCAACACAAAAAATGTAGACTTGATTAAAACACATAATTTTCTTACACAATATTTATTTTATTTTATTTATTTATTTTTTATAGAAGTGACCGTTTTATTCCTTTTTATTAGTTTTAGCTTTAAACTACTCACAGGGGAATTTGTCAATTCCTGGCCATACAAAAAACCGAAATTTAATCACATAGCAACCAGCTTTTAACAGATATGATTATCGTTTTATCCTAGTGTATTCCCTTATTATTCTTCTACTTACAAGGAAGCAAGTAAGAAGACTATTTCTGCTAGTTTTATGCTGATTAGCATGAAATAGATAGAAGAATGAGTTTTTTACAGAGATGTAGCGAAAGTCATGTGGAAGGAACACATCTCACATGTATTACAGAAGCACCAGACGGTGACGTATAACAAGCAATGTTATGCGTATGTTTGTTAACAAGCTGTAGTACAAAACATTTTTATTAAATGATGCATTAATGAGAGTATGCTTTATATCGAAGCAATAGCCTGTCAACATGTGACATAAATAAGTGCGTTAGTAATACTTCACATAAGCACTAATACGTGTACTTCAACTACATTATTTTCTTTCTTTGTGAAGATTTAATGTCAATCAAATGTCAGTCATGGGCCTTTTGAGACATGAATTGAATTTTATTTATGAAATAAGGGCACGCATATTCACCACTGAAGGCTATTCATGTTTAAGCGAAAAGGATAGAAATAAATAAAAAGTTTCATAAATCACATCGATTTCTGTATCCATTACAAACTTAGTCTATTCTTTATGTGTTTATATCTACTACATGTGTAAAAAATCTGATGTGTTACATTCTAATATCTTTCTCTACATATCTGCAAAAAATTATTGTTATAAAGCTCAGGCTTCAATTTACTTCATGCTATTTGAGAAAAATAGCAGAAATAGTCTTATTACTTGCTTCCTAATAAGTAGGAGCGAAATAAGGGAGTGCCATAGGTTAAAGTGATAGTCAAAATCTGGTTGCTAGGTGACTGAAGTTCCTTTGTTTGTATGGACAGGAGTTGAAAAATGCATGTATGAGAAAAGTATAAGATTTTAAAGATGAAACCAATAACAAGGAATATCTCAAAAACAATCAACTCAACGAAAAAAATATATATTACATAAATTGTGTGTTTTAACGTGCTCTACATTTTTGCGTGGTTTATCAGTTATACAAAATTCAATCAAAATCATCTAGAATAAAGAAGTCTTCAGAACCTATTCCCAGAAAATTCAAGATATACATGTTATTTGGCATGTATATATTTTAAATATAAGAGATTTTAATCAAAATCGTTAGAGCCACTTTTCAAAAAAATCAAAATTTTCGGAAAATTTTCCATGTAAAGGGTAGTTTGCGGTGGGGGGATTTTCTTGAAAATCTTCGTGTTGCATCCTTGGAAGATATCAAACTGAAATACTAAGTTTGATATTTAACAGTCTTTTCTTCATTAGCTTTTGAGCAAATAAAGACTAGAAGTCCAGGCAATCGATTACATACATGATTTATATGTACGTGCATTCCAGTATAATTTCCAGCCCATAAGAGTATCTAATTAGTTAATATAACGAGTATAACAAATGTCTGAAAAATCTGATGTGCTCCATTCACATGACTTTCTGTACATCTCTGTAAGAAATTATTGTTAAAAAAAATTATTCTTCTATCCAATGTATGATAATCGAGATAAACATTAGCAGAAATTGTCTTAATTATTTGCTTCCCTGTAAGTAGAAGGAAAGTAAGGGAATTCTCTAGGTAATCAAATCTTATCAAAAATGGTTGCCATGTTGCCGTTTTTATGCAGGGCCAGGAATTTACAACTAACAAATACAAGGAATATCTCAGAAATGGTCAATTCCACCAAAAAAATGTGTATGACATAAATTGTGTGTTTTAACTTGATCTACATTTTTTGTGGAGTAAGTTTTTGTCTATCTGTTACGGTTTACCAGTTACGCAAAATTCAGTAAAATCCATCCAGAATAAAGAGGTCTTTAGAAGCTATTCCCAGAAAATTCAAGATATACATTTTATACGGTATTTTAATCAAAGTCGTTAGAGCCATTTTTGAGAAAATCAAAATTTTCGAAAATTTTTCTATGTAAAGGATAGTTTGGGGTAGGGGGATTTTTCTCGAATCTTCGTGTCGCATCCCTGGAAGACACTAAATTTAAATATCAGGTTTGGTATTTTGCCGACTTCTTATTTTTCAGTTATTCGTGTTCACCGACACGCATGCACGCACACACACACGGACCTGTTTCTGAAAATACTTTTTTCGGATAAAATGGACCCTAAAATGAGTATTTCTGGTGAAATCTCGGTATCAAATTTTTGGATGGAGTGCAATACCTTCTCTATACATATGTACTTGTTCGTGTAGAAAAAGTAAAAAACTTCACGGTTTGATTTTATCCTCATTGATTGGAAAACTATTGGCTCTAAACCAGCCACTAGCCTGGTTCAAGCACTTTCATTATTGGTTTAATAATTCCAAGCTTCCTACGATCCGTGAGAATGACTAACAAGTTATGATTTTAATACAGTCTTAGGTTCAAAAACACTCCCAATATATTCAACAGACCAGAGAAGGATGAGATTGGACATTTATTGGTGCTACCGAAACTCTTTTCTAAAGATCGTCGATTCAAACCCTGGCCAAGCGTGGCAGCACGTGACCCACCCTTTTAACGTTGGTGGTTAATTATTCCCATCTCAGAAGGCCTTGTTAACGACTTTGCCTCCTTTACGTAATGTTAATTGCGAAAATGCAATCGTTCGATGACGTCAGACGGTCACTTGGCTTAGTTTATTTCGAGTGGCTTCTCTTCAATGCAGTGAATGAGTAGAAAGTCGATTCTATTTAAAGTCATAAAGGTAATTAATCAGTATTTTATTTATGTACTAAAGTCGTGATGTGTTCCATTCACATGGCCTTCTCTATCTGTTCTGCCAACAAACGATTCTCATAAAAGATTATTCCTTCATCTACATCGTGCTTTAGTCTTAGTTTCTCGTAAGTAGGAGCGAAATAAGGGTAGAGACACACCAGGATAATGCGATAGTCATTGAAATTCGGTTTTCTTTCTATTGTCAGGAGTAAAATAAAAGAGAGATGAAAAGGATAAGGGCTTCCATTTTCAGAAAAGTTCAAAATATTTTAAAAATACTACCCATAACATGAAAGATCTTTGAAATGGTTAACTAAAAAAAAACAAACTGTAGGCATAAATTGTTGTTTTAACGTGATCTGCATTTTTTCCATCATTTATGGTTTACCAGTTATGCGAAAGAGGACTTCAGGGGTTATTCCCAAGAAATTCATACATTTTACTTTTCATTTTAATATCTTTAATCAAAATCGTTACAGCCATTTTTTAGAAAATCAACATTTTCGAAAATTTTTCCATGTGAAAGGTAGTTGGAGGTGGGAGTATTTTCTTGAAAATCTTCGTGTCGCATCCTTGGAAAATACTGAACTTAAATACCAAGTTTGGTATTTAACGGTCTTTTCGTTTTTGAGCTATGCTGCCCACAGACACACAGACACACACATACACACCGACAGACAGACACATACAGACATTTTTCTAAAAATACTTTTTTTGGATTCAGGTGGTCTCAAAACATGTATTTCCGATGAAATCTCGCTATCGAATTTCTGGGTACAATGCAATACCTTCTCTATACACTATGTACATAGTACGTATAGAGAAAGTAAAAATGATTTTTGTACCTCAAAACGTGTATTTCGGTGAAATCACTGTATAGACTTTTTGCAAGGTATATAATACCTTCTCTTCTTACTATATACTTGTGTGAGAAAAAGTAAAATGAAAATATGAGACTTCTTTTGTATTTTTAAATGCTTCAGGGCTCTCAAAAATGTTTATTAAAAGCTTGAAATTATTATAATTCTTATAAATTATATAATTATTATAAATTATAAATGTATTACATTATTTTTCTCTGACCACTATAATACAAAATGTTCTTACAAAAGTTTATTCTTCAATTTACTTTTGTTTTTATGTTGTTTTTTTTTTTCTCTACAACATATAGTAAGTAGGGAAAGCATTGTATTCTACCCAAAAATTTCATCTCGATTTACTGGAAATATATGCTTTGGTGGCCCTAAAACAAACAACAAAAATTTATAAGTTTTCCATCTTCTAAGAATGCGGTGGAAACTTTTCAAGAAAATTTCGCACTTCAAACTATCTTTCATGTGGATCAATAATCGGACATTTTGATTTCCTCAAAAATGGTTTTATAGTTTTGATAAACATTGCATAGGTTAAGTTTAAAATATGTTTATGACGAATGATATGTACCTACCTACACCTTGATTTTTCTGGGGAATAGCCTTTCAACTTTTTCTATATCTCTGTAACAAATTATTTTTAAAAAGCTTATTCTTCTATCTGCTTCATGCTAATCAAGATAAACGTTAGCAAAAATTGTCTTATTACTTGCTTCCTTATAAATAGAACGGAAATAAGAGAATATATCTACAAGGCTAAAGCGATAGTCAAAAATTTTAAAAGCTAGTTACATGTGGTTGAAATTCGTTTCTTTGCATGGCCAGAAGTTGACAAATTCCCGTATGAGAAGAGTTTAAGTATTTTAAAATTGAAACCAATAACACGGAGTAGCTCGGAAATGGCCAACTCCATGAAATAAACTGTGTGTTTTAACGTGATCTACATTTTTTTGTATTGGTGTGGAGACTTGTTGGTTATAATATGCGTGTCGTATTCCTGAACGGTACTAAACTAAAATACCAAGTTTGGAGGGTATTTTACAGATTTTTTTGTTTTTAGTTATTATGTTCAGAGACACATCAACTCACACACACACAAATATTTTTCTAAAAATGCATTTTTGGACTCACGCAACCTGAAAACATATTTCTGAGGAAATCTCGACATCAAATTTTTGGATGGGACACAATAGGTACCTTCTGTTACACTATTTACCTACATCCTTCAACTATCATGTCACAGAGAGAGCAATTACAATAAAAGCCATATATATGTTTATTGCAATTGCTCATATATGTGTGTGTGTGTGTGTCGTCCAACAACCGCAACAAATCTCACTAGCCATCGCAATACACTCTTCAAGACACCATAGCAACCTACGGGATCAACATCATCTGGGACAAACGTACAATCACCAACCTACGTATTAACACTTGAGAAAATCAGAGCCCGCTACCTAAAACGCATCCTAGGAATAGGGAAGTCGAGGCTAACAAACGCACTACGCAAAGAAACTTTTTCCATCGAGGACATCGGGCCACAATTCTGGCTACCAAATACAAAGGCCTATGTAAGACACTATATCTACTAAATGAGCAATACATCAAAACAGGTACCAAACTCATCAGAGAGGGGCTCGCGTGGATTAGACTAGGGGCATGGAGGAGCACGAAAATTTCTGACGAGAATGGTACGAGAATCTGTCCCATTTGCGAGGAGGAAGAGCCGCGGACTCACATCTTGGTACGGAGGAATGGCTCGGAAAATATTTACCGCGATTCTTTACCACCGCGAATGTAGAGCTAGAAGCATGTTGGACGTAACTGGCAGGCACGGAAAATATGGACGGGCTAGGTAAATTTATACTTAAGGCAAGACAGATGAGATTTGGGGAGGCTGCCAATAGAGAAGGGGGGGGGAGGAATAAGATCAACTAAACAATAGTGACTACAATGTTCTACATACATATATATTATGCCATATTTAGGTCACTGTTGTGTTATGGTTTTATATATTGTGTATATATTCCTTTTAAGTGTAATTATCTATTATAAGAGGGTGCATTTATGAAGGTGTACTTTGTGCTGTAAATTTAAATTGCTATATTTGAATATCTTTATATTTTTATTTTCGTGTTTACTCTTTCAATTCTTTGCTGTTGTCTTAACATAGTTTTTAGTGTGTATTACAAAAGCACGTACGGTCTGTGGACCCGTGCGATTGTTGAAATTCTGTGTATGATATTGTTATGTAAATAAACACACATATTCATTCAATCAAATGAGAAGAATAACGTAATATGACCCGGTTTCTACACAACAGATGCCAAAGCGACAGAAGACTGGAAGCGGTCAAATTACGAATAGTGACAATATATGCAATGCATGCTCTTCACCGCAAACTATGCTGCAACCAAAGATTCCACCAACCGGAAGAAGAATGCGTGTGTAAAGTGTACCTACAACAAACACGTGCTCAAAACTGCAAATAAAGGACAATATCAATAATAAAACTAGCACAAGAATAAGCTATATATCATTATACGCATTGTGCGCTTTCTCTGTTATAAAGAAACATCTGATGTGTTTCATTCACATGAATTTCTCTACATCTCTGCAAAAAAGTATTGTTAAGAAGCTTATGCTTCTATTTACTTCATGCTAATCGAGAAAAAATTAGCAGAAATATTACTTGCTTCCTTGTAAGTAGAAGGGAAATGAGGGAGTAGCATAGGTTAAAGTGAAAGTCAAAACCTGTATGAAAAAAGTACAAGTTCTTAAAGGTGAAACTATAACAATGAATATCTCAAAACACAATCAATCCACGAAAAAAATGTATGTGTATAAATTTTGTATTCTACATTTTTTGTATAGTAAGTTTTTGTCTTTCTCTTACGGCTTATCAGTTATGCAAAATTCAATAAAATCATCCAGAATAAAGAGGTGTTTAGAGGCTATTCCCAGAAAATTCAAGATATATATTTTATTTGACATGTAAATAACTTAAATATAAGATATTTCAATCTAAATCGTTTGAGCCATTTTTGAGAAAATCAAACTTACGGAAATTTTTCCATGTAGAGGCTAGTTGGGGTGGGGGGATTTTCTTGAAATCTTCGTGTCGCATCCTTGGAAGATACTGAACTTAAATACCAACTTTGGTATTTAACGGACTTTTCGTTTTTGAGCTATGCTGTCCACAGGCACACACACAAAATATACACTATGTAAATAGTACGTATAGAGAAAGTAAAAATTAAGGATGGAGAAAGTACTAATCTGGCGACACTGACAAAACAAAGGAATGAACAGTTAGTAAATCATATAAGATGAATTAACGCCTCTATGTAGACATGAAATATTTCCTATAAAGTTTGTTATCTAAGATATTCCCAAAGTAATCCAGAGGTAAGTTATACTAAATATTTTTATTGTTTACAATATTACTCGATGCACACACAAGAATACGTTGTGCTTATGAAAAGATAAAATAATGCTGAATGTTGAAGATACATACTACTACTGCTTTAAAATTAGCTATCTAGCCCTAATATGTAAAGGTTTTAGTTATGAAAAACATTGCATTACCTACTTCTTTTATCCAGTAGACTAATGCAGTCATAAAAATGTTACATATCCCATTCACATGGCTTTCTCTATATATTCTGTAACAAACTATTCTCAAAAAGAGAGCATTATTCTACATACTTCATGCTAATAGAGATAAACATTAGAAATTGTTTTATTTCTTAGTTCCTAGTAAGTCAAGGGAAATAAGGGAACACACTAGGCTAAAGCGACAGTCAAATATTTCAGAAGATGGTAGCTATGTGATTGAAATTCGGTTCTTTTAGCATGGTCAAGGGTAAAACAAAATAAAGATTAATGGAAAATACGCATTCAAGGAAATCATTTTAAAATTGAAAGCAATAACAAGGAAGATTTGAAAAATAGCTCGAAAAAGATGTAGGTATATAACATAAATTGTGTGTTTTAATGAGATCTATTTTTTGTGTGTGTGTATATTAAGGTCTATTTCTTATGGTGTACTAGTTATGCAAAAGTCATCCAGAATACAGAGGTCTTCAGAGGCTATTCTTAGAAAATTTAAGATATACACTTTATTTGTCATGAAATATCTTAAGGTCTGGTATTTTTATCAAAATCGTTTGAGCCATTTTTGAGAAAATCATAAATGTTGAAAAGTGTTCCATGTAAAGTGGATATAGGTGGGGCATCTTCCTAAAAATCTACGTGTCGCATCCTTAGAAGATGTAGAACTTAAATACCAAGTATGGTATTCAACGGACTTTTCATTTTTGAGCTATGCTGTTCACAGACACATGCGCACACATACACCCGCGTGCGGACTTTTTTCTAAAAATGTTATTTTTAACATACATTTCCGGAAAAATCTTGACATCGAATTTTTGGGTGGAATGCAATACTTCTCTGCCTATTATGACATAGTACGTTGTAAAGAAGTAAAAAGAAAGTGACAAAATGATACTTAAATAACGCGCTGAATATCAATAAAAATGTGTATAGAGAAAGTATATGATATATTACTGATGAACACATTTATTTGTAAGTCTAAAACATTCGTTTACAAGAAGAATAGGTTCATTTTCCAACGGTAAAATACACGCAGCGAGAAAACTGAAGCGAATGTTTCATTCACTTTCGATTGACCAATTCCATTTTAAAATTCATTCACTGTTAATCAAGCACATCATCTAAAATGTTGTCGGAATCCTCTTGTGCCCGATTCGCCGTTGCGAATTCTCACGGTTGATTCGCAACTGTTAATACGAATAAACACATATGTATTGCTGATGCTGTTTATTGCCTGGGACATTTTCTTTTTACGAAAAGCCATAAACAGTTTGGCAGAAAGGAACGGTTTTTGTTGGCTCTAAAACACAGAAGGCTGTTCTACAGACCACGGAGGGAGAAGATAGGCGGGGACCATCACATAAAAAATGAGATTAAATTGGGAGCAGGTGCAACATGCAATCTGCTACGGAAGTTTTTAAAACCATTTCATCTCTACCATTATTGATAACACAATAACTATTACACCTTTGAGATCAAATATTATAATTTGAAAAATTGCAAGCATAGGCACTATTTCTATTATGTTTAACAATTCTTTTTTTTATGAATGAAATCAACGAAGCCCTCCATTAATGCCATTTAAAAGATTGGCGTTCATTTTATTAAATCCAACTTGTCGCTTTTACAAGTTTAGATGTCTTAATTTCTCCACTCCTTGGCTACATATAGGTAGTTAAGAAAGTATTATATTCCACCCCAAAATGTCAAAATTTCACTGCGAAATACAGGTATTTATATTTCCTGAATAAAAATGAAAAACAGCAACTCGCATATGTGTGTCTATATTTCCATATATATATCACCGTTTTCCATAGATGCCAACGAAGATTTCCAAGAAAATCCACCCCAGCCCGTACTAACCTTTGTATGAACAAATTTTCGATACTTTTGACTTCCCAAAAACTGTCTCTTACGATTTTGATAGATATAAATACAATTTGTTTTAAAATATACTATGACACATGTATATCCTGAATTTTTTGGGAGTAATGTGTGAAATCTCTTCATTTTAAAAGTTTTTTTTTGTAACTTGTAGTCGTCCTCCGTGGTCTAGGAGTAACATGTTAGCTCTGCTTGCCAAGGTCGCGGGTTCAAGGGCGACGGAGTTTTTCAGGGATAAAAATCCTTCCTTCGGAATGGAAGTAAAGCCATTGGTCCGTTGTCGTATATCTACTGTACATCAGCTTGATAAAAAGGCCTCTAAGCAATTTAAGTGGTCTTTTACACCCAATATAGAAGTGGACGCTGAGAACCGGAGCAGTTAAAGACATGCATAATTTAAAAAAAAAAACGAAATTGTAACTTAGAAATCGTAAGAAATATACAAAAACTTACTTACACAAATGTACATTAAATTAAATCATAGTTTAAATCGAGGCAATATTGTTTTCCACCCAAAAATTGGATATTGATGTTTCACCGGAAACACATGTTTTGGAGACCCCTGAATCTAAAAAATCATTTTTAAAAAAGGTCCGAATATATGTGTGTCTGTAGCCAGCATAACTCAAAAATGAAAAGTCGATAAATTACTAAACTAGGTGTTTAAGTTTAATATCTTCTAAGGATGTCAAAAAAGATTTTCAGGAAAATCCTCCCCAATTGCATGGGACATTTTTAGAAAAATTTTACTTTTCCAAAAGTGACTCCCTTTTATTAAAAAATATGCCACATATTTAAGCTATTTTCATGATACACGAAATTCATGTTGAATTTGATGGTACCTAATAGCTTCTCAGACCTCTTCATTCTGGATCACCATTTGTCTATTTAGTAAACCTTAACATAGACAAAAACTTACTATCTGCAAAAAATGTACATCTCATTAAAACACACAATTTAATATATATTTAGAGTTAATTGTTTCCGAGGATTGCTTATTATTGGTTTCAATTTTAAACTATTTCACTATTTATCAAAAGGGAAGTCATCTTCCGTTTCATCTCTCTTTTGTTTTACTCCTGACCATGAGAAGGGAACCGAGTTTCAATTGTTTCACAGAACGATCACCTTTTTATATATTTGAATATCGCTTAAGCCCAGTATCCCCTTACTTCCCTTCAAATTACAAGGAAGCAAATAATAAGTCAATTTCTGCTAATGTTTATTTCGATTAGCATGAATTAGATAAAAGAATAATATTTTGTAAGAATAGTTTGTTTGATAGAGAAAGTCTAGTGATCATACAAAGAGCATAAATTTCAAAACCGTCACGCAGCGCTCTTTAGAAATCAGACTGACGTTTTACCTACTCCACAACAATGTGAATGGAAAGCTTAACCGGATTCATAAGAAATGTACTTTCTGTTTCAGTACTGTGGCCATGCATATTAGGTAGAGAAGGTAGCTTTTGCATGCCACCCCAAAAATTTGATATCGAGATTTAGCAGCAAATATGTTTTGATCTCCCTGAATAAAACAAAAACATTTTTAGAAAACTATCTTTGTATGCGTGAACAGCAATAACTAAACACGAAAAATCCGTTAAATATCTACCAAATTTGATATTTAAGCTCAGCATTCACAAGGAGTGAGACGAAGATTTTCAAGAGAATCCTCTCACCCGCAAACTACTCTTACATGGAAAATGTTTCGAAAAATGTAGATTCTCTCAAAAATGCCTCTAAGATATGTTCATCACAAATGAAAGGTATTGATCTTGAATTTTCTAAAATATGAATGACTTTTTCGTAACTGGCATAAAAATGTCGATCCCGTTAAAGCACACAATGTGGTTATGTCAAATAGATGCATATGTTTTTTTATTTTCTGTTAAGTATTTCTGAAATATTTCTTATAATTGGTTTCAATTTTTCATAGCTGTACTTTTATCAAATAGGTGTCGTCATTCCATTTTATTGTTTCTTACTTCTAGCAATGCAAACAGAACGAATTTTCAAGTCATCACATAGCGACCCGATATTAAAAGATTTTACCATGACATTCGCCTAGTGAATTCCCTTATGTAATTTCTACTATTATTTATTTCTATTAGCATGAAATAGATGGGGAATGTCATGTGAAAGGAACACATAACATTTTACAAAACGGTCCGTGTGAGTTTGGTGTCTGTGTATTACAATATAACTCAAAAAGTAGCATTGATATCAAACTAGTATTTAAGTTTAGTATCTTGCAAACGAAGATTTTCAAGAAAATCCCCCACCCCAGAATATCATTCGCATTGAACATGTTTCAAAATGTCTGATTTTCTGAGAAATAGTTCTATTGGAAGGAAATTGAAGTCCTTTTGATTCGGAGAAATTTTGTATAGGTAATACTATATACTTGGCAATACCTTTTGCGATAGACGAAAACAATCATTTTGAAAACCATATGGTTATAGTTAAAATACACACTTTATTCAAGCAAATATTTTCCGGCGTCAAACTTATCCGATATAATGGTCCAAATTGTTTAATACTTTGTCATTCTGTAGATATTCAATTGTTACTTACAGATGTATGAAAAGTCTATGACATTTGAAGACCAATATAAGTTCTCAAAAACTGAACTATTGCTATTCACTTTATATCTATACCTAACGTACAGTGTAATGCGTTTCTGCAAAAGTTTATGTCGAATAAAATGTTGTAGAAAGAAAACTAAAATTTTATAAGAATTATTTATATGTTTTTTTATTAATGATTGTGAACGTAATAAGCTTAGTTTTGAAAGATGGATCCTTTACAGTTCTTTCGAGCAGTTTGTTTTACGAAATTGGCAAAATATACGCAAGTTTGTCTTAGTAAAGTAGGGTAGGTGTAAATAAAACTGCTTATCTGAAGTTTTGGTTTGTTATTGTGAGGAACAGAACTGATACAGCTAACGACATCAACTAAGAACAAAGACTCTAGATTCTGAATTCGCAAACATTAATCGATGTCCAAGCGCTGAAAATCGATTTGCGCTTATATTTATTTCTTACACCCTGTGATGAGTAACGAAGCAGTTATTAAAATCACAATAACGCGTCTTAAGATGTTCTGGCTTCCTTGGAAGATGCTCAGCTTAAATACCAAGTTTGGTACTTAACAGAGTTTTTGTTTTTGACTTACACTGTTCACAGACATGGACCATGAAACCTCAGTATCGAATTTTTTGAAGGAATACAATCCCTTCTCTACCTACTATGCACATTGCACATATGTGTAGAGAAAGTAATAAGACTAAATTCCTAAAATGTTTACTTTTCCTAGCACGCATGT
Source organism: Hymenopus coronatus (assembly GCA_030762935.1). Lineage (NCBI taxonomy): Eukaryota > Metazoa > Arthropoda > Insecta > Mantodea > Hymenopodidae > Hymenopus > Hymenopus coronatus. Next base: position 112,145,184 of record CM060888.1, on the reverse strand, counting down.
ACAATGTGACATATTAGATAGAGACTATTTTATTTCACCCCAAAATTCAATACCAAAATACATGTTTTGAGGACCCCTGAATAAAAAGCCGTCTTTTAAGAAAATAGTCCACGCGCCCGCGCATGTCTGTCTGTGGACAGTGAAATCAAAAACGTTGATTAAATAATATTTTACTTAAATGGCATTTAAGTTCAATATCTTTCAAGGATACGACACGAAAATTTTCATGAAACTCCTCCCACTCTAAACTACTCCATAGAATGAACATTTTTCGAAAGTTTCGATTTTCTACAAAATTGCTCTTACGATTTTAATTAAAATGCCTTATTGCTATTAAAGATATATACCTACATTGTAAATAATATATATGAATTTCTCGGAAATAGCTCCTCAATGACTTTTGCATTGCTGGTAAAAAAAACTGACAAACACTGACTACAGAAAAGATGTAAATCTCGTCAGAACACAATTTAAGTCCAATACAGGAAAGAGAACCGAATTTAAATGACAACTGCATAGCGACAGATGTTAACAAAGTTGACTCTCGCTTTAGCTTAGTGTATTTGCTTATTTCCCTTCTGGTTAGAAGGAACTAAGTAATTTCTGTATTTTATCTCGATTAGCACGAAGTATAGGGAAGAATACACTTTTGTAACAATAATGTATTAAAGAATAGGTAAAGAAAGCCATGTAAATGAAACACAACAAATTTTGTGATATAGAAACAAGCATCATAATACAATTTAAATAGAGGTATTAACCTCTTTAATCTTTCTTTACGTAGGTATATCAAACGCTGAATAGACGTAGATAGCACTCAATAAAGGTTTGAATTCCACTTAACAAATGAATCAGATTTCCCTTATTATTTATTTATTTTACCTTCAAATATATTACAAGATGTAGAATGATTATCCACAATATACCATGGAACAAATGACTGTGTAGGTGTGCAAGCTTACTAAAAATCGCAACTTATTTCATTAGTAGGTTTATCGAATGAATCTGCTGAAGACTCACGAGGTGTTCCATTGCAATGTTGTTTATAAAACCTAATGTTCAATCATCATCTTATAAAAATTTCATTTCGTTCACTTTCCCTTGACGATGGTAGGAATTGAATCTGAGAACTAATTCTCGTGAAATGAGTGTAATGGAAAGAACGTTTTCACACAGATTAAAAGAAATCAACGTTGTTATATGACATTTTTATTTGTTAGTTGGTTTTCTGAACTATTTTTGATCTCAAAATGAGGCAGAATGTACAAAAATGTTTAAACTTGCAACAACAACAACAACAACAACAAAATCAAACAGGCAACTACGAATCTTTCTGAAAGGATTGATGATGTTAAAGTCTATTTGTAGCTAAAGGTATTTTCACATTTTAATAAAAAACGTTAAAACCGTTTTATAGTACATCAAAATTAGTGCTTTTGCAAAGATATTTCTTCAAAATCGTGACATTATTTATTCGACATTTATTTTCGAGTTCTGGTGTTTACAAATAGAAACATATGTACACACAAACACTGGATTTTACTTGTTTTCACAAAGGAGAACTCAAATATGTACCTACTTATGGTAAAATCTTGAAATTGAACTTTTGGATCGAATCATTAAATTCTGAAATAGGTATAAGGATAAAATACAACTCCATACTAAATCAAATATGTCAAATATTAAAGTAAACAACGCGAAACTGTACGTTCTTTTTAATCATTATACAGTAGTGGCATTGATTCTGGTCTCTTTTTGTTAAATTAACTTTCAAATTCAAATCTTATCCAGGATCATTGTCATCTGATAACTTATATCCGGAAAGTGTTACTGTAATAATATAATATTGAAGCCTTTACCATAAACTGGAGCTAATTTGCCTCTTAATGGTTACTTTCGTGCAACTTGGAAAATATAGATATTTTTACTTTCTCCATACGCACTATGTACATAGTGTATAGAGAAAGTATTGCACTCCACCAAAAATTCGATACCGAGATTTCACCGGAAATATATGTTTTAGGGACCCCAATATCCAAAAAAAGCATTTTCACAAAAAGGTCCGTGTGTGTGTGTGTGTGTGTGTGTGTGTCCGTGTGTCCGTGTATCCGTGTGTCCGTGTGTCTGTGAACACGATAACTCAAAAACGAAAAGTCGGTAAAATACTAAACTTGGTATTTAAGTTTAGTATATTCCAGGGATGCGACACGAAGATTTTGAGAAAAATCCTCCCACCCCCAACTACCCTTTACATGGAACTTTTTTCCAAAATTTTGATTTTCTCAAAAACGGCTCTAACAATTTTGATTAAAATTTTGTATACTAAAGATATTTACCTGGCAAATAAAATGTATATCTTGAATTTTCTTGGAATAGCCTCTGAAGAGTAGTTTATTCTGGATGAATTTTACTGAATTTTGAATAACTGCTAAACCGTAAGAGATGGACAAAAACTTACTGCACAAAAAATGTAGTGCGCATTAAAGCACACAATTTATGTTATATACATTTTTTTCGTGGAGTTCGTCGTTTTTGTGACATTCCTTATTTTTGGTTTCTGCTATGAAAAACGTATACTTTTCTCATTCAGGAACTTGTCAACTCCTACCCATATATACAAAGGAACTTCATTGACATAGCAACCAGCTTTTGACTATCACTTTAACCTACAGTTGTCCCTTATTACGCTTCTACTTACAAGGAAGCGAGTAATTAGACTATTTCTGCTATTTTTTTCTGATTAGCATAAAGTAAATAAAAGTATAAGCTTTTTAAGAATAATTTGTTGCAGGGATATGGAGAAAGTCATATGAATGGTACACATCAGATTTTTTATACATACACTCTATATATTATTATTTTGTATGGTATCTAAAGTGAATATTTGAATGCACATTCTAATAGAGAAACTCAACATTTGGAGAAGTCTGTTAATTTTTGGAATTATGGCACTTCAACACCATGAACATTATAATCTTAAACATAGAAGATTTTCCCTCATTTCGAGTCTCCTTTATAAGAAAGTAAAAATTCATTATATTTCATTTGTATGCAATAAAAATAAAAAGTAAAATTTCTAAGTATACTTTTTATTACATTTTGCGTACTATATGAAACACAAAGAGTTATTATTCTCATATAATAGAGGGCTCAAAATTGTGGAAATCTAGTACATTTAAGTTTATGGTATTCGTGGTAGTGTTCATGTTATTGAAATGTTATAATCCTAAAATTCCTAAATGTTGAACTCCTTTATATAACATGGGAGCAATGATTCCAATGTTTACATTAGATACAATATAAAATAAAATGTGTGTATATATTTATAAAATAATATTTATTTACAATATCGACCAGAATAGCTTATTAAGCTCCAGTTTGTGGTAATAGGTTCAATAATGTATTATGTTAAAATTTCCTGGCTATAATTTATCAGGTAAGAATAATTCTGAATAAGACTTTAACGCAATTCTGTAATCTGAAAGTTAATTTAACCAAAAATGTCTAGAATTGAAGGCTTTCACTTTCTCTGCCACTTATGTTAAGCAGAGTAATTGTCGTATTACATCGCAAAAATCCGGAAATATGCTCCTGGGGCCCACTTAACCCAAAACAAATCATTTTTGTAACATCCATACTCAGGGGTGGAAATGAGTATTGATAGATAAATATGTTTCATATTTGAGCTAGACACCAATGAAGGGCATCAGTAAAAGATTCTAAGAAAAATTCTACTTTCCCAAACAATGCATTTTGTAAACAATGGTTCTAAAATTGTAATTTAAAATGGGTAGGTAGATAGGGAAACTAAAACATAAGACGTCGAATTTTCTCTAAGTAGTCTGAGGATTCGTTTTCATTCTGAAATGCTGGTATAACTGGGAAACGATAAAAGAGAGACATAATTTGGAGAAGATAGATAAATATAGGTATAATTTCTCGCAGAAATATTCTTTGTTCACATCTTTTCTAAGAAGTTTCCAAACTGGCCTGTAATGTGGCTAGTCTATTATTTTTTTTTTAAATGTGCTATTTTGTCTTATGTGTGTTTCTGCGCACGTGCGCGCGCGCATCCTCATTACTACATAAACTGAAACGTAATGTAAGTATTATGTAAACAGTGGCATGTTGTGCGTAATTATATCCATACTGCAAGACTTGAAATAATTTTTATACAACAATGTATCATAACGTAATGTGGATAAAAGAATCAGTTTTATATGCCTCAGAATGTCACTTGCAAGCGTTTAAGTTCTGGGTTGCGTTAGCGCTTTGTATTAAGTATTCCAAAATGATCCACGAAATAACTGTTTTTAAAATTTAACACACTTAAAAACAGGTAAAGAGTTAGGGTTTTATCGGGACTCTACCTACAAATTTACAAAATCACTTTGTACCTACATAAAAAAATCTGATGTGTTCCATTCACATGACTTTCTCTATATCTCTACAACAAATTATTATTAAAAAGCTTATTCTTCTATTTACTTAACCGAAAAAAATTAGCAGAAAGGATCTTATTACTTGCTTTCCTTGTAAATAGAATAAGGGTGTACACTAGGCTAAATCGATAGTCAAATCTTTTAAAAGTTGGTTGCTATGTGATTGAAATACCTTTATTTGTATGGATAGGAGCTGACAAATTCCCGTATGAAAAAAGTAGGTATATTAAAGCTGAAACCAGCAACAAGGAATATCTCAAAAAACGGTCAACCTCACGAACAAAATCTACATCGCATAAATTGTGTGTTTTAATGAGCTCTACATATTTTGTGTGGTAGGTTTTTGTCTATCTCTTACGGTTTAACAGTTATGCAAAATTTCGCAAAGTTCATCCAGAATAAACATGTCTTCAGAGGCTATTCCCAGAAAATTGAAGATATACATTTTATTTGCCATATAAACGTTTTAAATATAAGAGATTTTAATCAAAACCGTTAGAGCAATTTTTGAGAAAATCGAAAATTTTGAAATGTTTTCCAATTAACCCTTGGGGGAGGGGGTATTTTCTTAAAAATGTTCATGTCGCATCCTTGGAAGATACCAAACTTAAATACCAAGTTTGGTGTTTAACTGTGTATTCGTTTTTAAGCTATGCTTCCCACAGAACACACGGACCTTTGTTTGCCCCATTTTTTTTTGGGGGGGGGGGAGGGATTCAGGAGACAAAAAACATGTATTTTCGGTGAAATCTTGGTATCAAATTTTTGGGTGGAATGAAATATCTTCTCTATACACTATGTACATAGTACGCAAAGAGAAAGTAAAAACTAATTTTTAAGTTCTAACTAGAAGAAAAACTATCCACTAATGTTGTAATTTCTACTGCAGTAAATAGCTCTGTTTAACGTACACTTAAAGGCATTACATACCTACAAAAAATACAAATACCTACCGAATAAGAACTAATATTTAAGTTATTTATTAATAAATGAAAAAACAATCATCAGCAAATGCATCAGTAAATTGTTCCAAGTAATTTTTCTGGAGGATATATTACTTTGTTAAGCCCACAGAATTTAGGATCACTCATCCGAAAAATCATCACTTGTCCCACGAGAAATTTTAAGGAAATAAAAATAAAATTATAACCTCAATTCTAAAACGTATGTTCCTTAAGGCAGAAAGTATATAGCCACTTAAAATATTTACGAATGCAAATATTTTGCACATACTGTAACATGCTGGAAATGTATTCATACCTATAGGTGTAAATTTTGTAATAAATATGCAAATTACCTACTTCGCATCAGTCCAAATAACAATCAAATTCATAAATTCCGAGTGCTAACATGTAATAATGATACAGTAAAAGTACATCTCATTTGATACAAGATAAAGTACTGTTAAAATTAAATGTAGCTACTTAATTATTTTTCTGATACATTCCGTAAATTTTTATAAGCTTTAAAAAGCAACTACAAACATTTCATAGTGCTGCACGTTCATGGTTTTTACCTTAGTATTATGTAGGAAAAGTAAGCAATAATTCTAGTGAAATTCAAGAACCTTTTTAATCTTCTGCAGAGAAATTATTATCAATGCAAATGTTTTGACTTTACGAAAGTAACAACAGAACAAAATATTATGTTATTACTCAACTAAATACGAAATTAAGCATTTTAACTAGTGTTTGATTAAATTTGCTTAACGATTCACAGATGTGGCATTACTTTTGGACAATTTTTTTTTTTTTTTTTTTTTTTGTTAAATGATTTCAAAATTTGAATATTACATTCAGTCCTGGTCAAGGATCATTCTTATTTGATAAATTACAGTCAGGAAGTATTTCTACAATACGGTAGGTATTAAACCTTTTACCAAAAACTAGAGCTAATTTGGCCTTTAATTGGATATAACAATGGATGTAACATAAAATTATAAATATATATGTATATGTGTGTGTTTATAAAATTATAGATATATTTTCTAAAGTTGGGCCAAAGTTGATAACTCTTTAAGGGCCAAATTGGTTGCAGTCTATAGTATAAGGTTCAATACTGTATTATGGTAACATAATTTATCAGATAAAAATGATCCTAAATTGGAGTAGGATGCAATATTCAAATTTGAAAGCCAATATAACAAAAAAGTCTAGAATTAATACCACTACTGTATATAAAAATGTCATTGTTAGAAATGTTAATATAAACTTATGATATGAAAAAATCCTACTGATATTTATCTAATTCTTTGTTTCTAAAAAAATACTATTCTTTATTCTGTTTTAGTTTTACAATTTAATGTAATTTTGAAAATTAAATATTTCATAACGAAAACAATAGGCTATTATAACATTATCAGTGTGCCCTCTTTAAGTCAATTGACATCAAAAATAAATTAAAATTGCTTCGTAGGACCCTAAACAAATCTTCTAAAATGTTGAACTTTTTTTTCTGAACTAAGCTTAGGGTGAAATATGTGATAAGGTTTTTTCGGGATTTTTCTTATCCTGAATAGATGAATGTGTCGAGTAATTTTAACGTCCATGGACCTCAAGAGCATTTCAACATCATCGTCAGATATGATCAACCAGGTTAAAGCACGTTAAGCAACAACAAATAACTAAAATAAATCTCAACAAAATGAAGTAAATGGATATTATGTACATATAAACACAACGAAAAAAAAAACAAGGTCTGTATCGAGCTACTGACAAAAGAGCAATTGACAAGCAAGAAACAAAATGACAACTTTTGTTTTTGTGGTTATAATGAAAAGTCCATATCGAGAACTGAAGTCCTCAAAGAGTCATGCTCTTACAGCATGGCAAGTAAGTGCAGGGCAAAGTTTGGAATCTTTTGTGGAGAGAGAAAATGCCTGTGTTTTAGCTAAATGTGTTTCGGATCTGAAGAGCGCGTCGCAAAGTGTGAAGGCGGTACTAAGAGGCGGCTTATGACGTCACCAACGAGGAGGGCGACACTTTTAACATGGCTCCCACCACTACTACCTAGGCCAGAGTGAGCGAGCCTACCTGTCTGTCTGTCCGTCCGTCCGTCCGACCACAGCGTGACGTTTAACATCTTCCCGACATCCACCCCAGAGAAACGACCAGCCAGCCACGGAGATCCCTTCTTCTAGCCTGTGTACCGAGCACCATTATACAAGCAAAGCTTCTCGAGATGACCGCCAGGGTCGCTGAAGGCGCGTCGATGGGCGGAAGTTTGGCTATGCCTGCTTCGGGGCCGACCTCACTTTCGCCTCCGCTCAATTACCCAAGCACCGCCCATCCGGCGTCGTGGTGGGGAGAGCAGTGTGGGGGAAGCTTCAGTTGGCGCCAGCGCAAACATTAAATAAAAGGCGCGAAGTAAGGCTATTTCCCACCCCGACACGCCGTGATAAATGGAAATAATAATATCATGCTTGACCTGGAAAAGCGAGGAACAAGAAAAATATTCCACAGCGAAAGAACAAGAGTAAAAACTTTCCCTCTTGTCGACATTTTTATATAGAATAAAATCCCTTTTTCCGCAACAACCTAGATATCGATTTCAGTGACTGGAATAAAATATTATTCTAGAAGAATGGTGTTGTCCCTCTTTAAAACAAACATTTTAATAATAATAATAATAATAATAATAATAATAATAATAATAATAATAATAATAATAATAATAATAATAATAATAATAATAATGATAATGATAATGATAATAATAATAATAATAATAATAATAATAATAATAATAATAATGTATTTTGCTGCACACCTTTAATATTTTCTTTTAAATGAAAACTGTCCTGTTTAATTTATTATTAAATGTCGTTAATCTCTAATCTACATATCTACTTTTCTGAACTACGCATTAATAATATATTTATTTATTTTATTCTTACAGTACCTAATACCTAATGCAGAAATAAACGTGGCAGAAAGAAGAGAAAAAGGAACAAGATTTTGGATTAAGGGACTTTAACATCTGAACCCCCCACCCAAAATAATAACAATAGTAATATATGTATTTTATTATATATTTATGTATTTTATTATTTATTTAATTATTCATTTTATTCTTACAGTACCTAATATCTAATGCAGAAATAAAGAAGAGTGGGAGAAAGAAGAGTAAAAGGAAAAGGAACAGAAAGATTTTGGATTACGGGACTTTTAACATCTGAAAATAAAATAAAAAATAAAGAATAAAAAAATTAATAATAATAATAATGATAAAGATAATAAATTATTATTTTTTTTTTAATTAGTGTTAAGCCTTTATCAGACGATGAAAGAAATGGGTGAAATGGTGCTCAAGTGAAAGTTACTCGACATTCTCTTCTCAGAGTGAGGGAAAACCCGGAAAAACCCCTTAACCGGAAAACTAACACTATCCGAGATTGGAACTGGGTAGATATCTGTTGGATGTGAGGCAGATGCTCTACAGAGACGGGCTTAACTTTTATTTTGTATCTTTTACTACACCTGGTTCTTTCTTTTTCATCAGGTATATAGGGATATTTAATTTTATTAGTGTTCCATTTAACTGCACGTTCAGCGGCATTTCCAAGAGGAACAATAGTTGTTTGTCTTTGGTTTCCATTCACCTTAATTTTCTTCGTTATGTTTCACACAAATTCTTACTTCCAGACTCTGGGGAGATAATAAATTGGGTTATAGTAAAATTCCCCATCCTCCTGCCGATAATCGAACCCGGGACCCTTAGCACTGTAGGCAGGGACCCAACCGAGCGTGTAATTAATGTGTATACCTATTCCAGACAGTAATCCTTCAATTATACTTGGTGTTTTTAAATCTACTTATTTTCTTTCTCTTTCCCTAAAGTTTTGTGAACCTTAAACACAGAAAAATAATTAAATAAATATATTTTATTTATTTAATGTTCTATTTCTTCAGCTCTATTATTTTATAGATTTAATATTACAGTTTAGAGAAATTTAAAGTCTAATAATACGTGATGAAATGTAATTAGTTCTAGCAGCTACATACAGAATTTGTAAAATTAAACAGTCAATAGATAAATGCGGAATAAGAAGAGAGAACTAAGGAGAAGAAATCATAACATCATATTTTATTGAAAATCTGTATATTATTCCATTAAAAAATATTTATATTTTCAGAATTTCTACACGGTGGTTTAAAGTGTTTATTCTTACAGTAGATACGTAGCTATTATCTAATACAGAAATAATCGTGGAAGAAAGAAGAGAAAAAGGAAAATGCTTAAAAAGATTTTGGTTTAAGAGAATCTAACATCTGAAAACCGAGCATTAATAAATACATCCATATTTCTTACTAACTTATGATTCTAAACGATATTAATGCTGACAAACAAGAAAAGATCGCCCGCTGGAGTAGTGTGGTGGTAGCGTGTCTGCCTATCATTCAGCAGGTCGCGAGTTCAAATCTCTTTAGGGTGAGTACCCGGATAAGATTTTTTTCGGGGCTTTCCCTTATCCTGAGAAGACGAACGTCGAGTAACTTTAAGATCCGTGGACCACGAAATGATTTGAGCATCATTTCACCAATTCCATTCATCGTGCAATATGACCAACCAGGTTAAAGGACGTTAAGCTACAATAAATAAATAAATAAGTCAATAAATAAAAAAAGATCCTTGAATCATTCTCTGAGTGTCCCAAATTAAAAATACTTTAATTATGTATATATATACACGTTGCAAATTTAAAACTAAAATAAAATAAACATTATTTCAAAAGAAAATATTAACAAAGTCCTCTCAACAGACATAACCTCAAAATATCCCTCCGTTGTATATATTATTACTAAATGTGTCCGTTCTCACTTAGAAAAAAGCCAACAACCCCTATAACGCCATTATTTTGAAGAGTTAGAGGGCACAATAAAGAAATATCGCCTTTTGAGAACAATCATACATTTTCAAATTTAAAAATTATTTCAAAAAGAAAATATTAGCAATGTTCCACAAGGAAGTATTTCAACCTCTCATCAGACATAACCTCAAAATATCCCTCCGTTGTATATTTGTTACTAAGAGTGTCCTTTTTCACTTAGAAAATAGCCAATAACCCCTATAATACCATTATTTTGAAGAGTTAGAGGTCGAATAAAGAAATATCGCCTTTTGAGAACAACCATAAATTTTCAAATTTAAGGTTGCAAGTTGAAAATAGAATAAACATTATTTCAAAAAGAAAATATCAACAACGTTCCACAAGGATGTATTTCGACCTCTCAGTAGACATAACCTCAAAATATCCCTCCGTTGTATGTATTGTTACTAAGGGTGTCCGTTCTCACTTAGAAAATATCCACCAACCCCTATAACACCATTATTTTGAAGAGTAAGAGGGCACAATAAAGAAATATCGCCTTTTGAGAACAACCATATATTTTCATGACCAGCATTATGTTACAGTGTGGCCGATTAAATCAGGGAGAAAGTGGGGGAAGCCTTAGTTGTGGTCTTTGGGGCCGGCGATATAGACACCTAGTGTGGCGATAGGAGGGGCCACGAGTTCCCCTTCTCCCACCACTCGCCCCTACATCAGTCTCCCCTCCCGCCAGAGCTCCACCGCGTGTTACGAAAGGGCGCTATATGGGTGCAAATCTTGTCTCCTGAGATTCAACACAAAAAGGGGGAGGGGGAACGAAGGGGTGGTGTAAGGAGATACCTCGAGGCCCTCTTCAGTCTCACCACAACCATTGTTTTCGAAGGGTGTTAAAAAGAGCAATATCTGCTTTTCGATGCGAAATTGAGTAAACAATGCAGTGTTTTCTGTTAAAGGTTGTAGGAAAGAAACAGCGTAAAAGTGAAACATTGTTGTTAGTGACAAAAATAAAGTTTTTGCGAGTGACTGTTGGATACGTGATAGAGAAACACATGTGAGAGGGCCTGGAGCGGTTTTATCAGTGACAAGAACAGGCTGTAGCGTGTGGACGTGTTGCATGCCAAGACATCACGCACTCTGTGTCTTATGTATACATGCAAGAGCATTGTTGCCTTTTAAATTATTATAATGTCTTATCACCGTATCAGGAATGGGTGACAAGGACAAAAAAACGTAATCGGTGTTGTAGTGTTAACAGTTGCCTGCGGTAACACCTTCCGAAAACCACAGTTTCCCCCCTCACGCCTACCCCTCCACATCCAACCCCTACTCTAACCACAGCCACATCCTCCGTCTGACGCCTCCGTGGCTCCTCCCACCGTGTCGCCACTAGAGGTCGGTGTGAAGCCGAGCACGCCTTCCCATTGGGCGGCCAAGTGACGGACCCGACCCAATCCGCGTCAGCCAGCCTCATTAACACGGAGGGAGAAGTAGAGGGGAGGAGGGAGAGCCGAGCTCTTGGTTCTCGGGTGTTAAAGCCATCGGCTTGAACCTCCGTATAGTTTCCTCACACCCGTTGCAGGGCGCGGAGGTGGCAAAAGTGACGCGTTCGTTGTCGTCAAGCCTACCACCACCACCCCCACCACCACCGCCGCCGCCACCTCCACCACCACCGACGTCGACGACGACGTAGCATACCAGTGGCTGCTGCGGCCGCTTCCACGGACGCCGGAGGATTTTCCTTTGTTTCCGTAGCAAAAGTGGGAAATAGAGGCAAGTGTTGAGACCGAAGTGAGGAAAGTGCAAGTGGGTGCAAGTGTTGTGATGCCAGCGGGCAGGAGGAGGAACCATGTCGCGCTTCGGATCCGACAACGACGTGCAAGTGTTCCTCGACGACGATGAGCCCGGTTCCGCGTGCGTTTCGTGAACAGGGACCGTGGTGACTGGAAAACGTTCTCAAAGCAAACACTAGCGTCTGGGGCATCATCCTCCATGAGATTCGATCAGTCAGACGTGATTGCGTGCACCCCGCCATCTCCCACCGCATCGTCCCGGACGTCCGCCGAGGCGTCATCCACGATGGCGTACCACCCGTTCCTGCTCCAGCGGCCCACCGACTTCAGCGTCAGCTCCCTGCTGACGGCCGCCGGCGGCGGGGCAGGCGGCGGAGGCGGCGGCAACGTGCCCACGACGACGTCGGCCACGGGCGGCGGAGGAACGAGCCCCACGACGACGACCGTGGCCGGGGCGGGAGGTGGCGACCCGACGGCCGCCGCTGCAGTGGCTGCTGCCGCGGCACACCACCAGTACTTCCCCGCCGCAGCGCTGGCAGCCGCCGCTTTCGGAGCCGCCGCCGGGCCCGGGGGCTGCTACCCCGGCACTCTGATTCCCAAGCTACCGCACCACCCCCCGCATCACGCCCCGCCGCCGCCACCCCATCACCACCCCGGACTGCCACCAGGACATCCCTACACTACCGCCGAAGATGTGGTCCTCGCCGCTGCAGCCGCCGCCGCGGCACACCACCACCACCCGGCCATGGTCCGGCCTCTCAGGGCCATACAGCCCGAGGATGACGGCGTCGTGGACGATCCCAAAGTCACGCTCGAGGGAAAGGATCTCTGGGAGAAATTCCACAAGCTGGGCACGGAAATGGTCATCACCAAATCCGGGAGGTAAGAGTCAGTGAAGTGAAGTGCCGACCGCAAAGAACGCATGTCTTCAAACTCCAATTAGATGTCTATTTGTCTGCCCATTATACGCCGCGCTAACACCAGTCTTTGCCAGCATTAGAAACGATCTGTAACAGGCAGTATTAGCCGGAACGCGTCCAATTTAATTCCTGCTCAGATATTTCTGTATCCGCCAGGCGAGAACGCAATTAACACCGTCGCTAAGCGACCGATACTTACCTACCAGATAACTAATTAAAAGTTTACCTTAAACATGTCACATTTTGATCACACTAATTGTTAATAAAATACCTTAAAATATGTACTATATCCGCTGTGTACATCAATAATCGGTTGAAATATTACTCTTCCGCTCTTTGGCTCTATCTTTTTATGCCCCTTTAAATCTAAAGATTTTCAAAATAGCTATTCTCACCTAAATTCCTGGCCAATAATATTAATTTATTATTGCAGTATTCCTAATAACTAAATCTTTATTTTGGATAACATAAAAACTATATTTACATCTTCTAGCTTGCCGTGAAGGTTTTTAATTTCAAAGCTTAGTACATATTTTCATATTTTTAAGCGATAAGTCTTTAACACGGATTTATTTTGTAAGTTACTAAGTGTATTTATGCTTCTCGGTAACATGTGCAGGTTTAAATATTTTTACAACCAAAATGAACTCGAATTTCTTGATGAAAACTTTGCTTTGATTTACTCGGCGCGCTATCTTGCGTGTGATTCGCGTTGCAACGGCTGTAAATAGAATAATAACTTATGAATCCGTCCAAAACTATTTTATTTGCTTAGTATGTGATGTTTCTTATATATTTCATAAACAGCAAAAGTATTAACAATTTTTGTTTAATTTAGAAAACAATTTTTATAGTTGAAATTTATTACCGTGGTTTTTTATTTGGCAAAATGTGTAATATTTCGGCTGTTTTGCTTGTTTATTTTATATCAAAACCTAAAAGAAGTATACAATAAATTTATGGAGAAGGTATTCTTCTTGATAATAAATATTTTAGGCTTCTACGAATTTTTTTTTCATGTAGCAGAGCTGTAAATACAGATTACGCCTACTCTTTGCGTGGTGATAAGTTGTTAACGGAGCTTAAAACTGAACTAAATAATTTCCAGTATTTTTTTTAAACAAACGGTATGAAAATATATAGCTTGGATAATGTTTTCAAACCCACGGATGATTATATATACGTAGGCAATAAAATATGACACACAATTTCACATTTTACGGTTAAAAATTTCGGCATAAGAATTTGTATCTGTAGTTAAAATAACATTTTAGCGGCCTAGAGGCTAAATGTTTCTAGAATTCTGTAAACACTTACTCTGGCGAGTATCAATTATGCTATGGATGTAATAAAAACCTTTGTGTGTTAGTAATAAAGCAGTTACTATTGCAAATATACGTTGTTCGTTTTCAAATTTGTATTCACAGAGAAACGGTGTTCGCAGCATTTATATTCTATGTTAATAGGACAGTTATGTGACAACTGCCGGTGCAATTCCGCTGTTAATTTTAATGCCGTGTCCATTGTGTACGAAGCTATAAAAACTGCACGCTGCACGTTTTATTGTATCGACAGCGTAGCGAGGAACAAATAGAGAAACCCATAAACTTTTAAGTGATGCAAACGGAATAAAGTCAGTAGCAGGGATGAAGAAGCAAATAAGTAACAAAAGAAGCAAGAAATGCGATGTTATCTCCCGGAGTGATGTATTAAGCTTGGCAGTTGTTTGTATTATGCCGTTTGACGGATCACTGGCCTCTTAAGTTAATTTATTCTTAAACCAGGATTATAAGCCTATAAATGTAGACATTTATAAATATTTCCGTTGAAGATATTAACATTATTTGTTGTGATGTTCAAACCCAGTAGAGTTTTTAAGTAAAGAAGAATTATCACAACATTACTTCACCTTTTATAAATGTGTTAAAATAAAATTTTAAAACCTACAAACACTGCTCACTTAATATTACCAACCTATCAATAGTAAAAAAATTCATAATGGTTATTTTACAATCTGATATTTTTTAAAATAAGATTTCTACAGATTAGCAGAACAAAAATAAAATATTAGAAAGAAAAATATTACTCAATAATAGAACATTAAACTAAAAAGTCTAGACACAATGTTTATAAATTCAGCAAACCAGATAAATAAACATGTGCCACTAAAATTAATTTTACAAATAAAGTATTTAAACATTGGTAGGTTTATAATGTAAATGTTTCATTTCCTTCTAAAGCTGCAGCTAAAAATATAAATTAAATTAACACAGCGTTGCTGTTGTAGTTTCAAGAAATTGTTAACACTTTTCTCTTACAAAAATGGAATTTGTTCTCTCCTACCACTTTCTGCGAGAAATTAAATTGCAGCTTTCTGCTTCTGAGGTGGAACGTTCAGTCACATTTGTTGATTCTCACGCTTCGAAAAACTGTCTCGTGTGTTTTATACCCACTGAAACAAAACACTGCCGTGGTAAAATAACATCGGCTCCCTGAACGGATTTCTCGTTGTTTTGGAAATGTAGGTACAACTGGCTTCGCTTCTGAAAGCATACACGAGAGCCAAAATTATTTTCTATTAAATTAAAATGTGTATGATTGATATGTGTTATCTTTTCACTTCATGTATAATACAAATGAAATTCATTGTAGGCCGTGGCAAATGCTGAGCGTATGAGATTTTCTTCTTGTTTCTTTATTACAAATCGAGCCAGAAAATAATGTTCTTATTGTGCTAGTTATAAAGTAAACACTCAGAAATACATGGAGATTCATACATAGTTCAATTTACTTTAACTGTTAAAATCATTTAGAGTCCTACTAATATATTAGAAAAAATATATAAGCTCAGATTCGTTTTAAAATACGAACATTTTTATATGTCTCACCATAGAAATTTAATGCATAAATTTTATATGAAAGTCACTTGTTTATTTTATAATAGCAACCTTTTTGTCAATACAAAAATATTCGAGATAATTTTATCGGGTGATTAAGATTCACAGATTTTATTGGAATATCGTTGTATTGCTTTATTTGTTGTCAGTTTATCTCATTTAACAATTAAGCATGACAAAGTTAACTGCAAATATACTTTTGGAATAAAATATTGATTACAAGAAAATAAATGAAAACGTTTTGTAAAATTCAGTTTATTTAACTTATTAGCGTGATTAGTATTTGCACTGTGTTAAATCCTTCTCGTTTTGCAAATTTTGTAAATGAAGTGCTGAACAAATTAAGACAAGCTCCAAACATGTTCCAAAATGGGTTCAAGTTATATATCTAATCAAATACTCTCCTCTCCATTGCAAAGTTAATGTTGATAAACGCGAAATAAATTCCATACATATTTATGCTATTTTTAAATATTTTACGATGTTAAATGAAAGCAATTTCGTTTGAAGCTAATCGCTTGGTGAAGCAGTGCTGTTTTAATCTGGAGTCAAACGCGGAACCCTGATATAGCCAGTTAACATCGTACTGTTTTATTACCCAGCACTATACAGTATCCCTGCCCCGGAGAATTATAAACTATTACAGTTTTGCAGGTCTATTATCTTTGCACTAACTGCGTGACTACCACCGTTGCCTGTCTTTTCACTTAGACTCTGCTTTTAAGTTCGTTATAATTTCGTACCCGTTCTGCGCGTGCAAAACCAACTCGTCTTCATTTTTGCCCTTGTTAGACGAAAGGTATGTTTCGCCTTTATGTGCTCTGCACGTTTAGGGCATTAAAATTTCATCCGTGTAACATTCAGCACTCGGATATTTTCTGATTGCGCCCACATGTGTAATTGTACTGTTAGATTTTATGGCGAAACGTTTATGTCCCCGCTGTGGGGTATAATAGGAGCCCTATTTCCTCCTGTGATTTTAATTCATTACCTCTAACAGCTAACGTATATAAGAATATGAAAACAGAACGCGAAGAAACCACGTCACATCTTTATAAGTGATCAAAATTTTGTTTTAATTCATAAGACACAAAATAAGACTCCTGAGTGCTTTTATTACTTCATTACGTTTGTTAAATACTTACTTCCTTGAAAATAGTTTTATACAAGTTATAATTTTACATTGTTTTCTGCCTGTAGCAACTTTAACCTGTCAATGCCTAACAGTAAGTGCTGAGTACGTAACTAATACATTTCTAATTTCAATAAATAAAAACATGCATACTAGGTAAAAACAAGAATTAACGAACAGTTTTACTACTTATTTATCTACGATAAAACTTAATTTATCAATAAAATTAAATAATACACATCCTTAAAAATAATTTTATACACGTTATAATTTTAATTTATTTTCTTTCTGTAATAATTTCAACCTGACAACGTCACACAGTAGATACACTAGCTAATTAATAATTTTCTAATTTCTGCATAGAAGAATAAGGCACACAAACTCGTAAAAAAAGAACAAACAATGTTTTTAAATGCTTCATTACTTGATTAAAAAGTTTTAATTTCGTATCTAAAGAAACTTAAATAATACATCCTTGAAAATAGTAATGCTAAAATGTTACATTACTTTCTTCTTTCAACTTTTTAATGATTAACTTAGGTTGTGAAAAGTAATTAATAAATTTCTGATTTTAGAATATAAATAAAACACAAATTAGGTAAAAATGAAAATTTTTAATATTAATTACGTATGATAAATCTTAATTTATCAATAAAATTAAGTAATACACATCCTTGAAAATAATTGTATAGAGATTACAATTTTAACTTATTCTCTTCCCCTAATAATTTCAACCTGTCAACATCAAAAGTAAGCTTAGCAATAAATAGATAAATTCCAATTTCTGTATAGAGGAATTCTGGGATAAAAAAGCACACTTACTCGGTAAACAAAAGAATAGCCAAAATACCTGAATACTGGTTAAATTTTTTTAATTTCGTTAAAGAAAAAAAATTATATAATACACTTCCTCGAAAATGATGATAGATCGTTGTGTTTGCAATTACTTTGATACAGTAATACTTTAAACCTATTAGCGACAAATACGTTTATAGGTAAATAATAAATTCCTAATTTTAGTAAGATTAAGGGGCTTGGGAGGGCATTTTGGCTACAGTCGATTAAAAAACCAAAACTGTTTTTTATAGCAAATAGTTGTAGCATATCCTTTGGACAACAATAGACAATCAAAATTTAGCCGCCCACACCCTTGCTTTGAGCTCTATAGCTATTTAAACATTATACAATACACCTGTTTCTTAACTTACTATTTTATAAAACAAAGTTTTCCTCACATTTTCTCACTTTCAAAATGTTCCATATTTTGTTTAAATATAAATGTGCAATAATATCTATTGCAATATTACAAGCTACACACTTATTCTGACAACAACAGTATATTTTTATGAAAAATGGATTGATTTTAAAGATTAAAATTTATTTAAAAATAATATCATATTTCAAAAAGCAAACCTTATTGAAAAATCAACGCGTAAAGTATATTTGTGTGGTTCAAAACTCTAAAACAAAAAATATCAACCAATTTTCTCAAGTTTTGAGACTCATGGAACATTTTGATTATGTAAAAGTATATTTATATAATACATTTTTTGAAACACTTTATATCTTATAAAGTATTCATCCTGTTTTGATTAAATTTTGGTATTCATATTAATACATATCAATACAATCACAGTAAATTTTCGGAAAAATTTATTCAAAATATAAACATTTTACATTTCCCTCCCAGTGTCCCTTAAAACTGACAAAATACCTAAGTAACACGTAAATATAAAATGTTGCATATACCTGCTGGAAATACTAAGAGATAATAGTAAATATTCATTCACTAAAATTAAAACAAAAGTGTCAAAAATGAGCAGATTCAATAAAAGCATTTGTGCAGCTATTTAGAATAGCAACAAAATGAAATACAGATAACAGCGAAAACGTTCTAATTTCCAAACCAGTTATCAAAATTATAAGAGTCACAGATAGTCAAAATGTTGTAGTATTTAAACCTTTAGAGGAATGAATTCCAAAATATGAAATATAGATAATTAACTAATTACAGGTGCAAAGGCAAAAAAGCAAATGACGAGAATTTATATAATTTGATTGGCTAGTTGAGAAGACAAGTTTTCTGATTTTCTATCTGCACCAACTGAAATAAGTATATTAAAAGCAACAAATAATTGAATTTGATAATAAGGTTTGTTATTATAGATTGGTTATAACAAAAATGTTTACACAAAGTATCTCCAAAGATGAAGAATGTAAATAAACACAGGATAAAAAACTAGATACATTAATTGGTTTTTAAAATAATTTAGTTGCGTTATAGATAGGACACTGTATAGTGTCTGGAGAGCTTGTAAAATTAATGTATACATATACAATAGTTTTTAAACTCAGAAAAAACGTTTTTAATAAAATACAGCCCATATAATACAAATGGTTAAACATAATTTAAAAATGTCAATAGAGACGACAGAAATAATGATATTTCTTGGACGAAATCTTAACAAAAGTATTATTGATATTGCCTCTATAGAACCAGCCATGCATTTGAATTAGTTAGACGTTTTCATTGTCAAGGAAGAATAACAGATGCAAGGAAATTATTTCAGCATATATGCGGAACAATAAGAACATCATCAGGAAAAAGACATGTCAAAATTTTATAAGGTTTTAGCAGTTCTTATAACGATTTGTGAGGCATAAAGAAGTTACTGAGATGAGATGAAAGTTTTGATATTTTTAAGTAATAGACAAGCAGAGGGATGAACATACCGATAGGAAATAAATAGAAATATTTAAATAAACCGATAAAATTACATACTACAGAGAAAGAATAGAAAATAATAGTATTCATCAAAGAGCACTGAACTACAAACCTAGAAGTCGAGTCGAGTTTCAATATGCATGTTTATTGCACTATTTTTCGATCAGGTGAACACTGGAAATATTCAAGAGAAAATAAATAAATTCTGCAAATTTGTTCTCAACCAGTTACGCCTGGTGAACAACTGAGGGCGACATGACTGCTTGCGCAAAAAGAGTCATGTTTATATACTGCATAGATTAAATTTTATTAAATAAAGGAAACTAAAGACAGTAAGATTTGAGTGATAAAATTCAACCATCTATTAAAATTATATTGCATGTTTACAATAATAAATAAGCATATCAGTAGGTGAAAATGTAAGAAAATTGTATTGATGTCTGCGATAAAAATCAGAATACACGTACTGAAGAAACTTCACTTTCTCGAGCATGATAGTATGAATGAAAAAATGAATTTACGTCGAAAAATTAATTACGCGGACAAAAGTCAATTATCAGGATATAGAAACCAAATTTGCGAACAAATTCTCTAAAATATACCTATACCAAGTTCTCTGTAGGCTTCATTCATTTTAAAAAGAGTTAAATTTAGTTAAATACGCATAATAGTACTTTCACGTAAGAAACGAGAAACAGGAGTGAAAGGAAAATTTTTATTAGAGTAAAAGAGAAGGTAAAGAAAACAGGAAATAGAGAAGATTACAGGAAGACAATGAGGAGGAAAGTAGAGTATAATGTAGCTACCCATTTAAGCCAAAAGGTCAGGAAATTAAGCAAACTGAGGTAACAGCACTATTAGCTCAGCAAAAAATTTGTACAAGTACAGAAATGATTTTGGAATGTGTAAGAAAAGCTGTACAAATTCATTTTTACTTTCTCTACACTGTTTTGGGGTCCCCTATATAAAAAAAAAAGTATTTTCAAAACAAGGTTCTGTGTGTGTCCGTGTATCTGTGAACACGATAACTCAAAAACGAAAAGTCGGTAAAATATTTAACTTGGATTTTAGTTTAGTATCTTCCAGGAATGTGACACGAAGAGTTTGAGAAAAATTCCCCCACCCTAAACTATCCTTTACATGGAATAAATTTTGTTTTTCTCAAAAATGGCTACAAAGATTTTGATTAAAATACCGTATATTAAATACATTTATATTACTAATAAAATATATATCTTGAATTTTCTGGGAATAGACTCTATAGACCTCTTTATTCTGAATGAATTTTGCTGAATTTTGCGCATCTGGTAAACCGTAAGAGATAGACAAAAACTTACTATACAAAAAACGTAGATCATGTTAAAACACAAAATATATGTCATATACATTTTTTTCGTGGAATTGGCCATTTCTGAGATATTGTTTGTTATTTGTTTCATATTTAAAATACTTACTTTTCTCACATGGAAAGTTGTTAACTCCTGGCCCTGCATAGAAACGGATTTCAATCACATGGCAACCAGTTTTAAAAGATTTGACTATCGTTTTAGCCTAGTGTATTCCCTTATTTCCTTTCTACTCAAAATGAAGAAAGTAATTAAGATATTTCTGAATTTTTATCTCGATTATCATACAGTAGGTAGAAAAATGTGTTACAGCTATGTAGAGAAAGTTATACGAATGGAACACATAATATATTTTTTTCCATGTGTTAAATAATATTTCAAGAGGGTTTGATAATGACTGCCTAAGACTCAAATCTTGTAAACTCTCCTGGCTTATATGCAAAAAGCACATACTTCTCAAAAATGCACTATGAAAACTGTGCTATAAAGTACAAGTAGATGATTAATGAGTGTAATTTCCCGGAATATGTGTTAAAGAACCATAGAACGTGAAAACGTTGAAGGACTGGGCCAAGGAGATGGCGTCAAGTTTGAATGATAAATCTTATTCGCTTTCAACAAAGACGCTTGATTTATTCGTTTTATGCTCGTGTGTTACAAGGATTATACATACAAAATTATGTTTAATGCCTCATTGAGAATACATGCACGTAATTTATGATATTATAGTTGTTTAGAAACACGGCACCGTATACACGATACAAGTTTTGTCCCTATTTACAAGAATAATAATTTGTCGGCGACAAGAAAGAATAACACCAACAGATAATATAACAGGGAACAATATTTTATATGTTCTGTACGCAAACTGTGCCACTGACCAATCATCACGTGTTTCAATGTATCCTGTATTTTACTTTCTCTATCCAGAAATTCGGTACCGAGTTTTTACGGAACTGCATGTTTGAGAACCCCTGAGTCCAAAGAAAGCATATTTAGAAAAAGGACCCGTGTGTGTCTGTGTGTGTGCGCACGCGCGTGCGCGGGCAGCATACTTACCTCAAAAACAAAAAGTGGTTAAACATCAAACTTGATTTAAAGCTTAGTATATTCCAAGAATGCTACATGAAGATTTTCAGGAAAATTCCACCATCCCAAAATACTCTCTAAACATAAGATTTGTTAAACTTTTCAACGATTTTTATTAAAATACGCATATAAAAGATATTTAATGGCAAATAAAATGTAAGTATATTTTGACTTTAATGTAAATAGCCTCCTGTTTATTCGGGTGTATTTTGCATAACTGGTAAATTATAAACGATCATAGGTACTACTCAAAAATGTAGAACTCGCGAAAGCACAAACTTTAGTTGTGGAACCAATTGGGTTAAATTTTAAATTACTTAAAATTGTCATTCCCTTTTCTTTTGTTTTACTCCTAGCCATGCTGAGAGCACCGAATTTCAATGTCAATCGCATAGCGACGCTTTTAAAAAAATTCACTATGGATTTAAGCTAGAGTATTCACTTCTTTCTCGTCTACTTATAAGGTAGCAAGTAAAAATACATATGTACTAATATTTATCTCGTTTAGCATGAAGTAAATAGAAGAATATTCTTTAAGCAGAAAAGGTAGATAGAGAAAGTCATGTGAATGGAACACATTAGATTTTTATTGCTAGTTTTGAAAATATCAAACGTCCGTGAAAGTTTTAAACTGAGAAAGGCCTTATTAGAACACTGGAGAATAAGTACTTTTCTTATAGGTGTTTTTATTTTTATCTTCTGTGCAGAATACGCATGTGGCAATTTATGGTTTGCAACTGTCTGAAATATGTCGAAAAGTATTTCTGTGTTGAAAAATTTCCGCTATTGTACCCTCTAGCCGTAAATGGAATTACTTCTGAAGTTGTCAATAAATTTACCTGACACTATTATGAAATGATCCAAATATTTTCAGAATTATGCAGTCTGTTTCTGTTTCCATGTTAAGCGGATCATTTAATAATGTTTTTTCTACCCTTTCTACTTTTTTTTATTTGATACAAACATTTGCAGAAATTGCAACATTATTCAATTCGTTAGGATGCAAAGCGGATAGCGGTAGTCAAATATTTAAGAACTGGATGCTATACACAGGTCCTAAAATTCCACATTTTAATGCAATCAAGAGAACAGCTGAATATCGAAAGCACTTTATTAGAATGACAAAGAATTGAACAATTCGTATTATTAATAACAGATATGTGACTTATTGTAAAGACAATTTTGGACTAAAGTGTGTATTTCACAGAGAACTGCATTTTTGTAGCGTGGGTAAATCTTCGGTATGCCTAAAGTTAATCAGTTCCGTAATATTATTTTTAATATTTTCTTGCTAATGAAGAGAACTTTACAATCCCCTGTATCCAAAAACAGCATTTTTGGAAAAAGGTCCGCATGTGTCGGTGAACACGATAACTCAAAAAAGAAAAGTGAGTAAAATACCAAACTTGGTATTTAAGTTTAGTATCTTCCAGGGATGCGACACGAAGATTTTGAGAAAAATCCCCCCCCCCCTAAGCTACCCTTTACATGGAAAACATTTCGAAAATTTTTATTTTCTCAAAAATGAATAACGATTTTGATTACAATACTGTATAGATATTACAGATATTTATATGGCAAGTAAAATGTATATCTTGAAATTTCTAGGAATGGTCCCTAAAGACCTCTTTATTCATAATGAATGTTGCTGAATTTTACGTAACTGGTAAACCTTAAGAGTTAGAACACGTTAAAATATACAATTTATATCATATATTTTTTTCGTGGAATATACTGTTTCTGAGATATTCTTTGTTATTTTTTTCAGAGTGAAAATGCTTAAACTTTTCGCACACCAAAGTTGTATCTGTATAGAAACAGATTTCAACCACATAGCAGCTAGCTTTTAAGAGATTTGACATTCATTTCAACCTAGTGTTATGGCTTCTACTTTCAAGGAAACAAGTAATTAAGAATATTTCTGCTAATGTTTATATCGAATGTATAAAGTAGATAGAAGAGTATGATTTTTAACAATAATTTGTTACAGCGATGTAGAGAAAGTCATATGAATGGAACACATCAGCTTTTTAGACTGTGGAATTACATGGGATATGGTGCACATTTTTGTACGTAAACGAAAATCATACTGAGTTTAGTAAAATGGCGTAAATGTTGGCAACCCAATGCAATTCACTCCTCTTCATGGGACATAAAATTTACAATGTTAGTTCTAAACTAAAATGACACAATTTGCGGCCAGTTGAAGTTATTTTAGGCTCTGGCAAAAGAGAAAAGGGAATTCAAACCGATGTAGATCTAATTTTAGATACATAAAATCATAAATTGTACTAAGCATAATTAATTTTATTGCAATATTTAAACATTGTATCTCAATGTCGGCTACTTTCAACCACATTTTTATCTCATGCAGACTACAAATTCTGTATGCTTTGATGCAAAATCATGAGTGTCAGAATTCAAATTTCAACATCACAATATGCTCGTTTATCTATCCATTACGTTATTTGGTGTATTTACATGTTTTGGTTGTATTTCACTTTTGTTTCCTATCTTGTGAGTATTGCATGTTATGTATCGTTGCGGTATAATTTTTTTATCCCAATTCCTTACTATTTTAAAACAGTTTGCAGTAGTTCCTTTTTCTATCCTTGACTGCTGTTAGAAAGATGTTTTATCGTAGTATTTAGTTATATATAAATCTATGTAGTAATATATTTTTTTGCATTCCCTAAACTTATGCATATAATAGGTCGAGAATGTACTATTATTTTCCAACCAAAAATTTGGGGTCGAGATTTAACCGGTAGTATAGGTATGTTTTGGGAACTCCTGAGTCCAGAAAAGGCAAGAAACATGTCTGCACGTGTGTCTGTGGAGTACATAGATCGAAAACGTAAAGACCGTTAAATACCAAATTTGGTATTTAATTTTAATATCCTTCAAGGATGCGTCATGAAGATTTTCAGGAAAATACCCTCCCTCAAACTACCCTTTACGTGACAAGCTGTTCAAAATATTAATTTTCACAAAAATGGCTCTCACGATTTTGATAAATTACCGTATATTTAATATATTTACATGAAAAATAAAATATGCATCTTGAATTTGCTGGGAATAGCCTCTGAATGGTACCTCTTCATTCTGAACCAATTTTGCATAATTGGTAAACCGTAAGAGACAGATAAAACCTTAATACACAAAACATGTAGCTCTCGTTAAAACATACAATTTCTCTTATACTTTTTTTTCTTAGAATCAACCGTTTCCGAGATATTCCTTGTTAATGGATACAGTTTTAAGTTAACATTTCTCTAACTGGAGGTAATTTTTCTTTCATCTCTCTTTTGTTTTACTCCTAGCCGTGGAAAGTGAACTGAATTTAAATTGTTTTACATAGCAACCGGAATTTTACAAGAGGACTATCGCTTTAGCCTAGAGTATTGCTTTGTAGCTCTTCTACTTAGAAGGAGCTGATACAACCATATCCATTACCTGATTTAGATAAAGGAATAATCATTTGTAACATAATTTGTAGAGAAAGACATGTGAATGGAACACATAACATTTTTTTGAATACAGATTTACTTATGAAGCTGGGCAAAAGCGAATCATTATAAGCTTAAAAAACCAAAGCCACGTGAAACGTGGATAAAACATTGTATAAAATAACGAGCAAAAGTAAAGTAACTCATACATATTAGTGAGTTTTCCTCTAACTAACCTACTCACTAATAAGGCACCACTTTAGCAAATAATTATATAATATACAGCCTTAATTAGGAAGTTTAGCTCAACAGTTTAAATGTCTTATTTTGATATTTTACCTTTTATTCAAGTTTCAATTTCCACCATATTTTAAGAATACAAAACGAATAAAATTCCTTAGACAGTGGTGTAAGGGTTACCATGCTGACTTCGTATACCCAAGGTCGCGGGATCAAACTCGGCATGGCTTCCTTCGGAAGGGAAGTAAAGCCGTGGGTCCCGTGTCGAAGATTTACGCCACGTAAAAGAACCTCAAGCCTGATAGAGAGACCTCTGAGCAAAATTGATCGATGTTTCACATCCCAGTATAGAATGGGACACTGAGAATCACAGCAGTTAAAGAGCGTCCATAAAACACACGCCATTCCATTCCATTCCTTAGACAGCAAATTACTGCATTTAAGTCTTCAACTATTACAATATGTACCATGATTTGCCTTTTCTGTATATAGAATTCTATATCGAGATAACTGTTTTATTCGCCTCAACTGTAGGATAATTAATAATCAGAATTATCACAAATACGAGGAATGCATTGTTTCAAAAAATGCAGCAGTGCTTAGTTAGATGTAAGTGCTACAAAATAATATAATATTGAAGCTTGCGAGCCTTAGCAAATCTTACTATCTTCAATTTTACAACATTCACAAAATTTCTTCTATGTATTTGTATACAGTATATAAGCGTGTCTTCTCGCTAAAGAACCTCAAGGCTGATAAAGAGGCCTCTGAGCAAAATTAAGCGGTATTTCACGCCTAATATAGATTGGAACGCTGAGAATCACGTCAGTTAAAGAGGTTCATGAATAAAACTCCATTTCATTTCCGCTAAAGGCGCATATTGTAGAAAAAAATCTGTTATGTTCCATTCACATGACTTTCTCTACATCTCTACAATAAACTATTGTTATAAAGCTTATTATTCTATTTACTTAATACTAATTGAGTTTGCTTCCTTGTAAGTAGAAGGGAAATCAGGGTGTACCATAGGATTAATCGATAGTCAAATCTTTTAAAAGTTGGTTGCCATGTGATTGAAATACCTTTGTTTGTAAGGTACGATAAAGGTATTTTAAAGCTGAAACTAATAACAAAAAATATGTCAAAAAGGTCAACTCCACGAAAAAAAAATGTACATAACATAAATTGTGAGCTCTACTTTTTTTTGTGAAGTAAGCTTTTGTCTCTCTCTTACGGTTTACCAGTTATGAAAATTCCGCAAAATCCATCCTGAATAAACACGTCTTCAGAGTTATTCCCAGAATATTGAAGATGTAAATTTTATTTGTCATGTAAATATCTTAAATATAAGAGAAATTAATCAAAATCGTTAGAATCATTTTTGAGGAAATTAAAATTTTCGAAATTTTTTCCATGTAAAGGATAATTGGGGATGAGAGGATTTTCTTGAAAATATTCATGTCACATCCTTGGAAGATGCCAAACTTAAATACCAAGGACATTCTTCTAAAGATACTTTTTCTGGATTCAGGAGATCTCAAAACATGTATTTCCGGGTGAAATATCCGTATGGAATTTTTGGGTGCATTACAATACCTTATCTATACAGTATGTGCATAGTACGTGTAGAGAAAGTAATAAAAAGAATCGCTGTGCGTTGACTGTGATTCTTTTACGCTTGTTTTCTCCTATCATCTACTACTTGCTGCTTCAGATACCTATGCATTTAATTTTTTTTGTCAATGTATCATAAACTGTTGTATATAAACTATAGAGTCACTCAAAACAAAGAAAAGAGTTCAAAGAAACTGTGAACACGTTCTGCATAAGCTTGCTGTTATAAAAATGCATATTTTACGAGAAAACTAAAACAGTGGGCCATTTGTTGACAAGTGCAAATCAATGGTTCTGTAAATATTTTATATCATATGTAAATTCTCTACGGCGAAGCGACTTCTGTTTGTTGACATTGCTTTACTGGATAAGTAGCTTAACAGGGAATTAAAATACACAACTATGATTTTATTTATTTATTGTTAGTTAAACCACAGTTAGTTTCCTCTACTATAGGCTATCACTATGGACAAAGACATAGTGACCAACAATTAAAATAATACTACAAAGAAATATATACATGATAACGAATAAAACTAAATTACAAAGTGCATGTTAAAGCTATCAGATACAAGAATAAAAAATGTTAATATTAATAACAATAATGAAGAGTAACAGAACTAATACAAATAATAGTAATAATTTTATGAAGCATATACCTATAATACATTAATTGGCATACAAGTAGTTACGCAGTAAATTTATTGATCCTCTAAGGGCAGTGACAACAATAGATATCATCTATTCTGCTCTTTTTCAAGCCAAATATATTCCAAGAGACAAGGAAGAACTTTGTGATACTTTTACGAGCACCCACCATCTAGCCTATTACCTGGTGTATATCCAAGAAATGTGGGGTCGTAAATACTTTATTGTTGTAGAAAAGAAAGCTTTATCAATCCATTGATGAGTGGACCGTATTTTCGAATTGCGTGATTTGCTTGAAATGAATTTCTGAAATATGTTCCATTGTTCTGAATAACACTTTTGACTACATATTTGTAATCTCAGAGTAATTTTAACTTCCTCCAAATGCTTTGAAAAGGATTATACAAAAATACTAGAAATTAATCCTATAAAAATATTTTATGTAAATGGTTAAATGGTTAAAATTAATAATAATAATAATAATAATAATAATAATAATAATAATAATAATAATAATAATACCAACATCACAGCAATCACATTACAATGGTAGCGATTTTTCAAACTTTCTGGCACTTTACTCTCGTCTTTGGATTTTGCTGTTCTCTATACATTTATATGTATTATAGGTATTTTTATAATCGTGTGTTTTGGAAAATGTGAACGGTTTTCGGGTTACCTAAGCCAGAACATTTATGGCTACAGTCTAATAGCTCGCGTATCTTCTATCTATATATAGGTACCTACATATAGAAAGCATATGCACCTTGAAATTTCCTAAGCTATTTTTAAATGAAAAGAATGAATTAATTCGACAGGTAGAGCCAGACTGAAAAATTCAATGCATAGCCGGGATTTTTCAGTGTAACTCTATCTATCCAACTCCTGTCCCACACAAGGCTTGTGTGAAGAAAAAAAATCAATACCAATGGATAAACTGTTTATATTTGGAATTTTATGTGATTTAAACTGTCGTCCAGTTTTTCCAAACAGGTAGTCCAGCTCATGACAGAAGACATGAACAAATTCACTAATTTGATTGCCAAATACTTGCCATAGTTGCTTGGTACGAAAACAGCTTTGAAACCCTACAAACGCACCCACATAACACGCGAGCAATGCGCGAATATGATACATAGAAAAGACGACGATTCTGGGACACTTTCTATAAATACAAAAAACAATAATGAATTAAACAGAAGTCATGTATATAGGACTCACATAATTATTTGGACAACATTGTTCATTTAAAAACTTCAACATTTGTGTCATTACAATGGTTGAAATATTTATCGCTATGTAACATATTTTTGAAACCAGTACAGAAAGTCTATAAATATTTTAAAATTTATAAGCACCAGTATTCTGTTCTGAATTTGAGAAGCAATGTTTCCTATACTCCCCAAGAACCAATACAAAACAAGGATACAGCATTCAACACTTAGTTACAATATATATTTAAATTTGTTTTAAAAAATGAGGATATTTTTAAATAAATTCGTAAATTAATCGTTGAATTTATGTATAGTATTATTCTTATGAACATTAAACTTATTTTAGTTTCAGAGAAGCATAGTAATACAATGTTTTATAATGTCTATAAAAGATCATCTGTTCTTTTCTTCCTAAGAAAATGGCCTATTTATACAAAAGTTGTAAACTTCTAGGAATAGAAATAATGCAATAAAATGTTCAAAACTCCATTAAAATCGCAAGCGGGGGGCAAATAAAAATATTACAATGTATTGTACTCAGCATTCTACATTACTTTCATACGAGTTAATATTCCTTATTAGAAATGAACTTTGTTACCCATTATAGTGACCCTCCGTGGCGCAGTGGTTATCATGTACCCAAAGTGGTTGGTAACCCGTCGAGATCATGGATTTTTTGGTTGTAAAGATACTTTGCATGGCTTCCTTCGGATGGGAAGTAAAGTCTTTGGTCCCGTTTCGTAGATTAACGAGACTTAAAGGAACCGCACGCCTGATAAAGAGGCCATTGAGCAAAATCAAGCGGTCTTTCAAGCCCAACATAGAACGGACGCTGAGAGCCACAGTAGTTAATTTTTCATTTCATTACATATTAGTCTACTAATAAGAAGAACACAGTGGGTTACAGGGTAGTTAGATGCTTAGAAAGCGGATCGCTGTGTGATGGCTTTGAAATTCCATGCTCTTTACATGACCAAGAGAAAAGAAAGGAAATTAAGACTTACTACTTGAAAAAATAGAACTATATCGTATAGTAACAAAGAATTCATCGGAAATGATAACGCAAAAAAGTATTTTGTCATAAATTGCGTGTCTTAATGAGATTATCATTTTAGGTTCAATAACATTTATCGGTAATACAAAACTTGTTCAGAAAGAAGAGAGCTTCAAGCACTAATTAATCACAGACAGTTCAATATGTGTTATTTTTGTGTTCTAATTAAAATGTTAGAGCATTTTTGAGAAAATATAAAATATGTAAAGGTTAGTTTGGAGTGAGGAGAATTTTTTAAATAATTTTCGTGCAATGTCCTTAAACTTAAATACCAAGTTTAGCATTTACCGACTTTTTGTTTCTGAGTTATATTGTCTAAAAAGACACACATAGACATTTCTTTTCCAAAAATTATTGTTTGGGATTCAGTAGGTGAATTTGATGAAATTGTGGTGTCGACGTTTTGGATGAGGATGTAATAATTCCCATGATTATTTTCTATAGGTAAATGGGTGGTAGAAAAAGTCTAAAGGAATCACAAACTCTCAAGTATGCTACAGCAAAGAATATTTCGAAAATTACTAAGCTTAGGAAAATGCAAGAGGTGTGATACGAATTGTGTATTTCAGTGAGTTTCACATTTTCCTGCAGTAAATCTTTGTTTACTATCTCAGGATTTCCTAGAATACATAATTCACTTACAATGGAGACCTATTAACCCCTATTTACCGAAAATTCAATATTTAAATTTTATTTCTCACGTACTATCTTGCAAATAAGAAATTTGAATCAAAATTGCGACCGTTTGAAAAAAAAAAATATTGCACATGGGTAATAAACAATAAAGAATGTTTTGGAGTAGGGAAGAAGCTTACGAAAATAAGAATGGAATACATAAGATTTTTAATTTTTTTTTGGGGGGGGTGAATTTTGAGACTTCAAAACTTCCTCTACTAACCATAGAGTAGGACTTCACCAAATATTGATGTACAGTATAATTTGTAACAATCGCGGTATAACCCTGTACTAAGCTATTTAATAAGATCAACCTGTTAATGTATTTACCGTGAAAAAATACCATTGTCTTTATATTTAAACGTTTTATATTTTTATTTGGAGGTTTAGTAGTGTGACGATGATTTAATAAGGGACGTAGTGACAATAATGAAAAGAATAGATATATGCTAGGGCATAATATTTAAATAGTAGTTTTAGCATTTGCTACAAAGGCTAAACGCTCTTGACTCAGCATAACAATTGCCTTTATTGCGTTTTCTGTTTAAGCTCGCAACTCTAGACCCAATATTTGTTGTCAACAATTAATCGTAACACCGACGCCACAGCCATTAATTCTGGAAGCTAATATCACAGTACGAGCAATGATATTTATACCTTGGGCGAGACTAAAATTATGATATCGATAGAAGAGCATCCTGTATCGATTTACAACAGCGTGTGTTTAGGCTCGATAATGCGGGAGATAAGGCTGACATCTACCGGATACTTAGCAACTTCCATTACGTCCATAACTCAGCCAAAGGATAACACTTCTTCCTGGGCAGTGAACAAAAGAAGAAACAAAAAGGGACACGGGATGAAGTCTTCGTTGCAGACTATGAATGAGGAGTCTGCAGTAAGTTGTCTATAAACCTATAATTTCGGGAGCAACTTCTTCTTTTCATAATTGATGGTTTTTGATTATGCTTGGCTCTTAGAGTGTACGTGTGTGTCCATGGGATGGCTACCTATTACATGCCCAACCCTATATTTTGGTAGCATGTTGTTGGTTTTTCGAATTAGGGAGTTTGCGCGGCTCCAGGGAGCTTGAGGGGGAGGGGATGAGGAGCTGGCTTCAGTCTTAATTGTGATGCTGATGCAGTGCTGAATATTTTTGCATCTCATACAAGACTCTCCACGGCGTTTATCTTACCTGGGAAATTTGTTGTGGAAACAGAGGGAAAAGTTGCCCGCCGAACATCAACTTCAACAAACTTCAATAGTGTTTTCTTGTCTTCCACTTGATAGACCTTTGTGTACAGTGTTAGGCCAGGTTTACAATATCTTAAAAATGCATTTATGGAATTATAAACTAGAATCTGATATTTATAATGTTTTAAATAACATCTACATTTCTGTAAAATAGAATTTCAAACATTTTTTTTACGAAAAATCCGGTAAAACTGTTCTATACAATAATAAAATATATTGTAGATTCCTATATTCACTTAAGATTAAAATAATCTACACAATAGATTAATTAATGTTAAAATTTTGTAGTTATAGCTTTTAAACTTAATTATACCTAAGAGAAGTTAATAAAGTAATAGCATATTTAATAAGATAAAGCAATAAATTCTATTGTATTTTATGATACAGTATTGAGCTATGCTTACAAATTAAAATGAATTTATGAGATTAATAATATTACTATAATGTTAAGCACGTAACATTATTCTTGACGTCTACATTTTATTAACAACATAGCTTCCAAAATTAAGACAATTTTCTTCCTATTTACAATTTATTTTAATTACTAACACTAATAAA
Source organism: Hymenopus coronatus (assembly GCA_030762935.1). NCBI lineage: Eukaryota > Metazoa > Arthropoda > Insecta > Mantodea > Hymenopodidae > Hymenopus > Hymenopus coronatus. The sequence goes on along the minus strand of CM060888.1, from coordinate 112,112,307 downwards.
TATGTTGACTCTCTTTTCTCTTGATGTCAAATTAATGCACAAAATAAAATAATTAATCTTAAAATGTTGTAATTCTATCTTTTAAACTATAGGCAGCACAAAAACTACGCTGATTTCAGAAGATGCAATTTAAAATGCATCTTAATGCTTAATAACAATTTAATCAAATAATGGAATTGCAATTAAGAACAAAATGTTTGTAACACGAAACTATCAGTTAACCGAGTTTGGACCACCCTGCAAAAAGCTGAATCCCAAACCCTCTCATAAACGGCATAAGGAGAATGTATAAATACATAGCATGTGTCAAAGCAGGTAAAAAAGATATCAGAAGAATTCTGCACTACAAAAGGTGTGGAATGTCCACTATGTGCCTTAAAAAATGGAATGATTCATGCAGAGGAATGGGTGTAGACATTAATAACCATATGCTGCTTCGCTACTATTTACCCATGATCAGGTAATAGTAGAATAAGAACAGGAAGTTGCGGAGTATATGTTTCGTAAACTTACTACTTAGCACTTTTACTACTTGTGGCACCGCAGGCAATGAGATTGATGATACATGGAATGAAGATGGAGTACCATGGAATGCGATGGCTGGGGAAACCGGAGAACCCGGAGGAAACCGCCCGAGAGTCGCTTTGCCCACACAAATCTCATATACGGTCACTTAGGACCGAAATATGTCTTTGCATGGTATTCTTTGGAATAGAGAAATGACAAAAACAACTAAAAATCTATTTTGAAAACAATAGAGAGTGTTCTTATGTACGAGTCAGAGAGTGGGATAATAGACAAGTCTCCCATAGAAAGAAAGAAAAAAGGACTCCTTAAAGTTGGTGTTATAAAAGTTATGCCAGGAGTTTGATTTGGAAGCTGGATAGTGGCGGACAGGACCTTAAGGCAACCGCTGAAAAGTGGAAAGCTCAATTGAACAAGAAGAAGATCAAAATCTTTGCACTCCAATCATGACCTATCCAAGGAAAAAGATTTTTAACGTTACTAAAATATACAATAAGGAGGGAATAATTCTTACACCGTCGAGAAAGGTATTGTTGTTGCTGACGGACATCATCTATGAAGTACCTCCTAATTTGAATTCATAAACTCCTGATATACGAAATACGCCTTCGTTGGGAATGACATGGAGTAGCAAAAAGTTGCTCTCTCCACACTGAATGGTCTTAGAAACAAAATCCGGTTAGACCGTGCACTCCGCAGAGAATCCTTGATCAAATAAAAGCCGGATGGCCCTGATGTAATGTTTAAGAAACCAGAACCAAGAATTTAAAAAGCGACAATCGATCCTGCTTATAACATTTTATAAACGTTATTATCAATTTTAACTATACAATACCGCCAATATAGCGAAACATGAAGAACAGACTTTTTGGAACTTTGTAATAATCTATTACCAATTATTTTTACTTGCCTAATTATTTAGAGCGCTATTCGTGCACATTCTTCAATATTTAATACTTTTACTGATTCGGATATAAAACGCCTAAACGCATATTTGTTTATTAAATATTGTCATTTTACTCTATTCATTGTAATAATTTCTTGTTTTTTTACATTAATAATAAATGTATTTTTCCATTAAATACATTGTAAAATAGTCTAGGTCAAAGGAAATAACTCATTGAATAACATAATACCCAAAAACCCAGTCAAATTATTGCTACATAATCATGACTTTAACGTAATTTAAAACTATAATCATTTTGTTCTTTAATCTGAGCTGGCAGTTTGTTATAAAATCTAAAACTGGTCATAAGGTGACGAATTGTACCTTGTCTAACCTTATATAAAACAGTTGGAAATTATCAATTTTTTTCGTATTATGCTGATGTATCTTATTAGTTGAAACTATTGTATACGATAGTATAATAATTAATATTGTTTAATTCATATTATAATGATGTAATATTGTTTCTATCTGACACAATTACCAGAAACGGTTCGATTTTTCACTGCCTAGCTGGAGAAAATAACCGATAACGTGAACTCTGGCTTCCATGCGTTTGTTTTGAACTGTTTCATTTAATATTGATCAGCGTAATAAAAAGAAAATTAGTAAAATTAATGTATCCTTCTTTAATGGCTTTCATGCGTTTGTTTTAAATGTTTTAATTTAATATTGCTTAGTGTAATATAAATAAAAACTTTGTGAAACTAATGCATATATTCTTTTCATTCTATAAAATTGTTTACCATAACTCTTCCATAGTAGGTATATAATGTGGTTATTTGTATAGAGATTATTTTGACATACTGTGTTTTAGGACAAGGAAAAGATTTGATAAGTGAAAAAAGGAGCTACTAAAAATAATCAGTAATGATGAAAAAATATATTCTAATAAAAAAAATAAAAAATAATAAAATAAGTGCTGATCTCACTTCATAAACAGAAATTATACAGAAATTAACGAACGTCTAAGGAGAGGAAGAGTCTCTATTATGGGATGAAAAATGTAAAGAAAATTAACCATAATATTTATATTTTGTTAGAAGCGCAGCCTTATATGGAGTAAAAACCTTGCAATTAAAAAGTACTCGAAATAAAGCTTTGGTAGTGGAAAGGAACTATTGGAAGCGAATAGCAAGAGCATTACGAGTAAAGGGAATATTTAATAATTATTTGAGAGAGAATATGTGGGAGAAGTACGTGTAACATATTTAAACATCTGTAAATATGATGGATAATTATAAATAATGACTGTAAGAAAATAATTAATCATGTATAAATAAAGACTAATTGAAAACAGCACTGGAAGATGTATCAACAATACAATTCAGTAAGAAAATGAAGAAAGAAAGGTAACCAAAAGGATTTTCCAAGGAAAAGGAAGAAAACCGTGCTCTAGAAGCTGTGCAGAGAAGATTAAGAGGGAAACAATTCGGTTGGAGAATGTCAGACGTGTATACATTGAATACTGACTGAAAAAGGCGTTCAAGAACACTACAATTTAATTGCTCTTTTATATCTTCAATTAAATTGAAGTACTGTTATATTTAAAAGAAAAAATAAAATAAGAACTATAGGTCTCCTGGCGACGTGTTAATTCAAAATTTTCTCGGGCTTCTAGCCAGGTAATAACTTGGCTTGACACCAACGTTTCGAAGAAGTGCATCTTCCTCGTCTTCAGGGTGAACTGATGGTTTGAGCTTGCGGAGACTGGTGTTTATAAGAGCTGGGATGAAGCTAACATCTCGCGAACCAATCAGATGTTAGCTTCATCCCAGCTCTTATAAATACCAGTCTCCGCAAGCTCAAACCATCAGTTCACCCTGAAGACGAGGAAGATGCACTTCTTCGAAACGTTGGTGTCAAGCCAAGTTATTACCTGGCTAGAAGCCCGAGAAGATTTTGAATTAAGAAAAAATAGTTTATAAGGGTTATAATATTGCAAAACTCAGAATAGTTCTTAATTTACGGTTGATGTCCTATCGTATAAAGGGAGAAATTAGTTGAAAACCGCAACGTGAAGAAGATTACATCCTCTAGATTTATTATACTGACAGTATCAGCAAATAAAATACTACAAACGCAATAATGGCACTTTTTATTCATAATTTAGCTTTGTAAATAAACAAGCATTAACGCTTCTAATAACATATTCAATACTCTTTGGTAGCTTACTTCTGTTTTAATTTGAAAGGATTTGTTTTTTGGGCCCATCTCAGTTTGCTTCTTTATTTTGTTTTTAGGTCTTTCTCTCTGCCCTGGGAGGGAGAACATGTTTTAAAATTTTCGAAGATTTTGTTTTTCTCAAAAATAGCTCTAACGATTTTGATTAAAATCTCTTTACTTTTAAAATATTTACCTGCCAAATAAAATGTAGGTATATCTTGAATTTTCTGGGAATACTCTCTAAAGACCTCTTTGTTCTGGATGATTTTTATTGAATTTTTATAACCAATAAATGGTAAGAGATAGAGAGAAACTTACTGCACAAAAAATGTAGAGCACGTTAAAACACAAAATTTGTGTCATGTACATTTTTTTTTCGTGGAGTTGATCTTTTTTTAGATATTCCTTGTTATTGGTTTCAGCTTTAAAAAACATACTTTTCTCATACAGAAATTTGTCAACTCCTGTCTATACAAACAAAGGATCTTCAGTCACATAACAACCAACTTTTGACTAATACTTTAGCCTATGCTACTCCCTTATTTCCTTTCTACTTGCATGGAAGCAAGTAATAAGACTATTTCTGCTAATTTTTCTCGATTAGCATGAAGTGAATAGAAGCTTTAACAATACTTTGTTGCAGAGATGTATAGAAAGTCATGTGAACGAAACACATCAGATTTTTAAATTTATTTTCGATTTGAATAAATGAGCATGGCATTTCATGTATGTTTAAAGCCAAAATTGTAAACTCGTTTCGCCTGTCTTCCATTTTTAAAAACTGTAATGAAGTGTGCAGTCCGAGAGTACGAATTCTGCTCGAGCAGAGAGCCCTGGTGAACAGTAGCGGAACTACGAAAGCTTCCCCTCTACTAATGCGACATTCATTTAGTTACATTCGTACTTTGCATACAGATCTGCACGCCCACCCTCACTCACGAAGAATGTGACGTGAGAATTCGGGGTCGATGTGAAGCCGCAATCTGTTTCTCGGGAGACAAATAACCTTCTTAATTAGCACTTTCATGCACATACACACTTGTAGATTCAGAATGTAAGTGCAGGTTATTATAAAGGTATAAGGTGTCAAAGCTAACTTCTTTGTCCTCATTAGTGAGTGTTGCGTCAAATCTGAGGACGATCGTACTTTTTCGTGGCCTTCCTCATTGATGTTCACTTGTTAAGTAACATGATTTTCATACACATTGCGGTAACCCTAATCTACACCTTATTTTCCTTTGGATTTCTACTTTATCTAGCCCCGTATGTACAATGTACATAGGGATAGAGAAGTATTGCATTCCACCCAAAAAATCGATGTCGAGATTTCACCGGAAATACATGTTTTAGGACCCCCTGAATCCAAAAAAAAGCATTTCCAGAAAAAGGTCCGTGTGTGTGTGTCCGTGTGTAGTGTGTCGTGTGTCCGTGTGTCTGTGAACACGATAACTCAAAAACGAAAAGCAGCTAAAGTACCAAACTTGGTATTTAAGTTCAGTATCTTTTAGGGATGCGACAAGAAGATTTTGAGAAAAATCCCCCACCCCAAACTACCCTTTACATGGAACATTTTTGATTTTATCAAAAATGGCTCTAACAATTTTGATTAAAATACCGTATATTAAAGCTATTTATATAACAAATAAATCGTAGGTATATCTATAATTTTCTGGGAATAGTCTCTAAAGCCCTCTTTATTCTGAATGAATTTTGCAGAGGATGTTTAATACATTATCACTTAAATTTTGGGGAACATTTGTTTATTCTGAATTAATTTTATTTTATTGGTAAGTCGTAAGAGATAGACAAAATCATACTACACAAAACTATTCAGATATCGTTAAAGCACACAACTTATCTTGACACATATGTGAAATAAAATTTGTAGATTTAATATTCACTTTAGCCTACTGTATTCTTCTTTACCCGCAAGAAATATGTAATAGAAATAATAGAGAAAGTCTTGTAAATGCAATTCATCAGCATGGAGACGTTTAGTTAATTTTTTTAACATTTGTGTTAAATGATTTCTTACTTAATAAATTGTAGATTCCTCTTCTAAAAATCTGATGTGTTCCATTCATATGACTTTCTTTACATCTCTGCAACAAATTATTGTTAAAAAGCCTATGCTTCTCTTTAGTTCATGCTAATGGAGAAAAAATAGCAGAAATAGCCTTACTATTTGTCTCCATGCAAGTAGAAGGGAAATAAGGGAGGCTAAAGTATTAGTTAAAAGCTGGTTAGCTATGTGACTGAAGTCCCTTTGTTTGTATGGACCCGAGTTGATAAATTCCCGTATACGAAAAGTTTGTTTTTTAAAGCTGAAACCAATAACAAGGAATATCTAAAAAAACGATCAACTCCACGAAAAAAGTGATATAGCATAAATTGTGTGTTTTAACGAGCTCTGCATTTTTTGTGTGGTGAGTTTTTGTCTATCTCTTAAATATGTTTAGTATACAATATTTTAATCAAAATTGTTACAGCCATTTTTGAGAAATTCAAAATTTTCGAAAGCTTTTCCATGTAAAGGGTTGTTAGGAGGGGGGGAATTTTCTTGAAAATCTTCGTGTCGCATCCTTGGAAGATACTGAACTTAAATACCAAATTTGGTACTTAACGGACTATGCTGTCTATAGACACACACACACGAACAATTTTCCAAAAATGCTATTAGATAGTACGTGTAGAGAAAGTAAAAACCCACGAGGGACCATGTGAAAGTATTAGCACTGTTGAAGACCACAGTAATTTAAGCATTTCCCGATGGAAGCGCTGCTGTTGATCACACCCTTTACGTTGATTGACGTAAAGGACTGCTTAATATTACAGACACATAAGGTCAAGCAATTTTCGCTCTGTCAACTGTGCTTGTTACAGAATAAAAACCCAATGTAAGTCTAAAGTGTGGGGCCAGGATACCATTGTGTTCTCAGCTGCTCAACTCAAGGCGAGTTCAACTGCTTGGCTACATTGTTGTTCATCCGTTAGAGTTTCTGCGTTTTAGTCATTGGCATTTTACTTCACTTAATTTTGCACTCCTGCTTCCTGGTATAGCAGTGTTCAATAGAAATATTTGTTAATTCTTTATTTACCATTTGATTGTAAGGTACTACGTACTTAGAGTATAGAGAAGGTATTGTATTGCACCCAAAAACTTAATACTGAGATTTCACTGGAAATACTTGATTTGCATCCCCTGCAAAAAAGAACATTTTTAGAAAAAGTTTGAATTGCGTTGTTTGTGTGGGTGTGTGTCTCTGAGCAGCATAGCTCAAACACGAAAAGTTTGTTAAATACCAAAAAGTCTGCTAAATATCACAATTGATACTTAAGTTCACTATCTCAGCAACACAAAGATTTTCAAGAAAATCTCCCCTCTCCCTAGTACCCTTTACAAGGAAAAAATGTCGAAAATCTTCCTGTCGCATTCTTGGAAGATACCAAGTTTGGTTTTTAAGGTCTTTATGCTGTCCATACACACGCACACAAAGACATTTTTCTGAAAAACTTTTTTCAGACTTACGAGATATAAAAACATATATTTCCTGGAAATCTCGACATCGAATTTTTGGGTGGAATACGATACAAAACCGTCTCTAGCTATGAAAATTGTATTACATCGTGCTAGAGAAAGTAAAAACCCAGTCACTAATCTTCTGTCACGATAATAAAACTCAGAATATATAATTTTCATTGCGAAAATAAGTTCTAAAGTTTATCAAAGTGTCGAGTTGTTTATTGATTCAAAATTAAATTTTCATGGCCAAACGTCTCTCTAAGAGTAGGTCACTTATTGAGAAGATATATAACTAAAGACTTATTTAACTTTATACTACAATATATTCAATTAAAGGGTTAATTTGTAGGGATATGCTATATTCTTATGAATGTCATATTTATAACATTCATTCTTTACTAAATATTCTTACAAAAACTTATTCTTCCAATTGTCTCGTGCTAATCAAGATAAAAGATTTGCAGACATGGTCTTATTACGTACTTTCTTTTAAGTAAAAGGGGGATACATTGTTAACTTTATTAACAATTTTATTTGACATAATGTGTGTGCTTTAATGAGATCTGCGTCTTTCCACAGTAAGATTTATGGTTTACAAGTTACATAAAAATATTCAGAATGAATAGCACTACACAGATTATTCACAGTAAATTCAGTCTATCTGTAAATTGCATTTGCAGTGCACATAGCTTTATATGCTGAATTTAAATCAAGAAAGTTAGAGACAATTTTAAGAAAATCAAACGATAACAAAAATTGTTCCGTGTGAAGAATAGTTTTAAGTTGGGAAGATTTTCTTGTAAAACTTTGCGTCTGATGCTTATATTTCAACTACCAGTTTTCAATAACATGTTAAAGAATTGTGAGACAGTTTTTCATAACTATTAACCATTACACTTTTAGAAAAAAATTGTTTTTAAATATGGAATAGTCTGTAACATTATACAAACAGAAATTATTTTAACTCGCACAAAACCAGTAGAATCTAGATATATCAATATTAACTCAAATGCAGCCCATTTTCATTAAAATCTTCACTGTAATGTATTAACTGCAGATTATTATTATTATTATTATTATTATTATTATTATTATTATTGTTGTTGTTGTTATTATTGTTATCATTATTATTAAATAAAGCAATATAAAAGAAACGCACTTCTATATAAATAATTGTACCTACTCAGAAGGAAAATAGACAGCACAGACTGTCAAGGGACACTTATCTTTACCACCCTGTTGGAAAGAGGCGGAGAGATTATATTAGCCAAGGAACGGGACAGCAATGCCCAATCCGTGACGGGAAGAAGAACAACATAGTCATTTAAATATATCAAATTATATTGATTAATATACATTTCCAAAAAAAATAATATGAGTGCATATACCTGCAAGCTAATATTTACTTTCTCCACACCTACTCTGTGCATGATGTGTAGAGAAAGTATTGCACTCCACTCAAAAATTCGATACCGATATTTCACCGGAAATATATGTTTTAGGGTCCCCTGTATCAAAACAAAGCTTTTTCAGAAAAAGAATCGTGTGTCCGTGTGTTTGTGAACACGATAACTCAAAAACGAAAAGTCGGTAAAATACTAAACTTGGTATTTAAGTTTAGTATCTTCCAGGGATGCGACACGAAGATTTTCAGAAAAATCACCCTACCCAAAACTACCCTTTTCATGGAACATTTTTGAAAATTTTGATTTTCTTAAAAATAGCTCTAATGATTTTGATTAAAGTATCATTAAAGACATTTACCTGACAAATAAAATATATATTTGGAATTTTCTGGGAATTACCTCTGAAGACTACTTTATTCTGGATGAATTTGGCGAAATTTTGCATAACTGCTAAGCCGTAAGTGACGGACAAAAACTTGCTACACAATAGATGTAGAGCACTTTAAAATACAGAATTTATGTTATATAAGTTTTTTTTCGTTGAGTTGATCGTTTTTGAGATGTTGCTTGTTTTTGGTTTCAGCTTTAAAAACTTATACTCTTCTCACACAGGAATTTTTCTTCAGTCAAATAGCAACCAGCTTTTGACAATCACTTTAACCTATAGTACTCCCTTATTTTGCTTCTAATTACAATGAAGCAAGTAATAAGACTATTTCTGCTAATTTTTCCTCGATTAGATGAAGTAAATAGAAGCATAAGCTTTTTAAAATAATTTGTTACAGAGATGTAGAGAAAGACATGTGAATGGCACTCATCCGATTTTTTATAATATGTGGTCTGTAGTATTTTATAAGTAGGTTATATATCCTGTCATTCAAAAAATTAGTAAAAATTAATCGAAACAGCTGATGTAAACATTACTACAGAGTTATACGGAAATGTAATTGCGTGTTTGAACTGTTATGCCGATGGTGTAAGAACAATACAGTAGCACGTGATCCAGCTATGTAATTTACAACGTTTGTTCTAAACATATTGGTTGCTTGCCTGTTTTCTGACAAACGAATGGCGAGTGTTTTATTGGCATTTCGATTGCCCAAAGGAAGTTTACATACGCTGCGCACTTACTGCCTGCTATTATGTGCAATTAGACAACCAGCACGCCTTCGCTAAATACGACTGTTGCAGCTGCCACATTACGCAAAACTGGAACAAATTATGAATAGCGATGTAAATTTCCCTCCAGACCTTTGTTTCTCTAATGCACTAACTTCAATGTGCAATACTGCTTGGTCTTTCTAAGTACAATGGTGTCGAAACAATGTAATTTGTTTTCAACCAGGAATGCCTGCAATTTACTTCGTTAGCAAAATCTTTTTCATAGTAGAGGAGAAATTTAACCCTCTTATTGGACAGAAAAATAAATTAATAAAGAATCGGCATTTATTTTCTCAATGATAATATCTGACAGCTTTTTAGGTTATTCTCACATACTATAACTAGAACGAGTCACATATCTTGTGTTTACATAACATTAGTTTATTTGTAAGTATATCGATTCCTCTCCACCTAATCTTAATTAAAAATATGAGTTACAGTAAGGACCAAAATATCGAATTTGTTTAACTCAAAATGGAAATACAAAATACACAGTTTTTTGCTATATTCTAGGTAGGTAATAATAATAATAATAACAAAATAATAATAACAACAATAACAACAATCACAACAATAACAATAATAATAACAATAATAATATTTAATTTGATATACTTTTACTTAATGTAGACGAAAAAATAGCGCAAAACGCTTTGTTTTGTTGTCTAATGGCAAATTTAGTTATAATCTAAAGAATGAACATAAACGCATGTAGCTAGAACTCTGATCCTTGTATCTTATAAGCTTACCCAACATACAAGTCGCAGGCTTAAAACCAGATTTTAAAGAACAATACGATCCCAGAAAAATAACAATAGTAGACCTATTTTTTGGATCTCCAGGAACAATTGTTTATATGTTTGTGAAATGGAGGGAAAAGTATAAAATTAACAGAAGTGTGGAACAAGCAATTATAGAAAACATCATATATCATCCGTAGCCATTTTTCGAAGTCATTTGTGTGGTTTGAACAGAACGTAAAATGTATTATGATTTATAAATTGCTTTATTTTTGTATTTATTTTCTCTTCTATTGTTATAGCCTTTATTGTTGTTACATATATTTTATAATCTTTGAAACAATTTGTTCTCATAGCTTAATTTTATATAACTATTATAGCGTATGGTAAAATACTTTTGTAATACTTACTCATAACATTTTTAGTAAAAATTCTTAAACATATATTTTATTCTGTATCATAGGCAAACTCATTTATGAGTCAAAATAATATATAAAAAAAATGATTAAAATGTAATTTAGATGCATTTACTGTTCTTAATAATAACTTTATTCGATTCATGCACCTATGAAAATGTAATTTAACGTAAATATTCATGTTAAATGAGGAAATACTTTGTACCCCACAATCGTCTATTCCACTTCAATGGCCAAGAAGAGGTATAGACAATAGCCAGTGAGTCACGTGACAGTTAAAAGTTTACGGAGAAAAGACCTTCGAAGGCCGTAGTCCATGGTCTATGCATCCTCTGACTCCGTCCGCAAAGGACTTCATGGTCAGCGTGTGGTAGCGGAGATGGTATGTGGAAGGCAAGCTACTTCTTCCCGGGCTATGGGTGAGATTTCCAAGACAGAGTTACAACTTTTCCATGAAATATATCGTCACTTGTTACATAAGAACCTAAAAAGCTGATCTCCCCATGCTAGTACATATAAGGAACATAGAACCGCAAGCAACTACTGGGGAAAAAAAAATACTATAAAATGTTACGATTGGCTTTCAAACTGAAGGATACACACAGACGAGAAATTCAGAAACAGTTTCTTCTATTTAATAATATGTCGAGGTCTCTAAAAGGTTTTATGCCTCTAAACGGTACGTATGATCATTTTATGCTCATTTATTCTACAGCCTTTTTTACTTTCTCTACACGTACTTTGTATATAGTATATATAGAGGATATTGCACTCCACCCAAAAAAGTTATACTGAGATTTCACTGAAAATATGCGTTTTAGGGTCCCCAGTATCCAAAAAAAAAAGTAGTTTAAGAGAAAGATCCGTCTTTGTGTGTGTGTGTGTGTGTGTGTGTGTGTGTGTGTGTGTGTGTGTGTGTGTGTTTGAGTGTCTGCGAACACGATAACTCAAAAAGGAAAAGTCGGTAAAATACAAAACTTGGCATTTAAGTTTAGTATCTTCCAGGGATACAACACGAAGATTTTGAGAAACATCCCCCCCCCAAACTACCCTTTACATGGCAAAAATGTCAAAAATTTGATTTTTTCAAAAATGGCTGCAATGATTTTGATTAAAATACGTATATTAAAGATATCTATACGGCAAATAAAATGTGTATATTGAGTTTTCTGGAAATAGCCTCTGAAGACCTCTTTATTCTGAATGAATTTGACTGAATTTTGGGTAACTGGTAAACCGTAATGGATAGAAAAAAGCTTACTATACAAAAAATGTAGATCATGTTAAAACACATAATTTATGACATATAACTTTTTTTTCGCGGAATTGACTATTTCTGAGTTATTCCTTGTTATTTGTGTCAGATTCAAAATACTTAAAAATTTTCTCACATGGAAAGTTGTAAACTATGGCCCTGCATAGAAACTGATTTTGGCTACATGCAACTGGCATTTAAAGGAATTGACTATCGTTTTAGTCTAGTGTATTCCCTTATTTTCCTTCTACTTACAAGGAAACAAATAATTAAAACAATTTCTGCTAACGTTTACCTCGATTATCATGAAGTTGACAGAAAAATATGTTTTAATAATAATTTGTTACAGCGATGTAGAGAAAGTCATGCGAATGAAACAAATAAGATTTTTAAGTGCAGTGATCATATCGGAGGCTTTACTCAGAAACATTGGTGTCTTTGCCCGTTAAGCTACTTTACTGTAGGTTTTCATATGCATACTCACTGTCACATTTACAATTCCAGATTCTATGTAGAGGTATTGCATTCCACCCAAAAATTCTATTCAAGATTTCACCGGAAAATGATTTGAGATATAAAGACTTCTAAATAGCTTTATTCTTTGTTGTAGATAAATTTTAATTTCTCTAACACGTATATATACAGAAAAAGGTATAGTATTCCATCCAAAAATTCGATGTAGCGATTTCACCAGAAATATGTTTTGAGGTCCCCTGAGCACAAAAAAAAATAATAAAATGTGCGCGTGTTGTGTTTGTGTGTTAGTATGTGTGTAAGTAACTGTGGACAATGATAGCTCAAAAACGAAAAGACTGTTCAATACCAATCTTGGTATTTATGTTTAGTATCTTCTAAGCATGCACACGAAGACTTTCAAGAAAATCCCTCACCACAAACTACTCTTTACAAGGATTTTTTTGTTTCAAAATGTTATACTTAAATATATTTACACAACAAATAAAATGTGTATTTTGAAATTTCTGGAAACAGTCTCTTTATTCTGGATGAATTTTGTACAATTTTGCATAACTTTCAAACCGTAAGAGATAGACAAAATATGTAGATCTCGTTAAAATACGTAGTTTATACCATATAGATAGGTGTTTCTTATAAAGTTGACGAGATATTACTTTTCATTATTTTCAATTTTAAACTAGCCTAACTTTTCTCAAACTAAGCGAACAAAACCTCAATTTTTTCACATAGCGACTGTTTTATTGTTATTATTATTATCATTATCATTAATATTATTTATTTTACAAAATGCAGTTCCGGAGGCTTGTCGGTACTCCGGCACTGTATTTTTTTTCCCCTATTTTCCAGTTTCCCTATATTTCCTTTGATGGCCTATTTGATTTAGCGTTTGTTTTTTGCTTCCAAACCCCATACATACACACATTAATAAACTCACAGACATTAGTGTCCAAGAGGGGACTCGAACCTACGATCCCCTGCGCCACGAAGTACCAAAGCTAGACACTTAAGCGAGCGCGGCATAGCTTATTAACTCCTGGCAAGCAAAGATATTGGAATTTCAATTACTTCACATAGCGACCGGATTTTAAACAACGATACTATCGCTTTAGCCTGTGTGTTTTTTTATTTCTCTTCTACTTATAAGAAAGCTGTTAATAAGACTAATTTTGCTTATGTTTATCTTGATTAGTACGATATAGCTAAAACATTAATCTTTTCAATAAAAGGTTTGTTTGTGGAACAACTAGAGATGTTCATGTGAATGGAACACATCAGATTTTTTTTTTAATGTAGAAGATCAATAAAGCCACGGTTAAGGATGTATTCTAGCACATTTACGCTCACTTACTAAACCTTTATTTCAAAATTCACTTACAATTTTAAGCCCATATTCTTTTAATTTGACTACCACTTTAGCGTAATGATTCCCTTATTTCTCCTCTATTTACAAGGAAGCACATAATAGGACCAATTCTGCTAATGTTTAGCATGGCAGAGATAAAAGAATAATCTTTTTATGAATAGTTTGTATATGGAACAGCTAATGAGAATAGAAACATAAAATTTTTCATATATTGTATTTCTAAATGTAAATAATTTTCTCAGTTTTACGGTGGAAACTACGTTTTAATATTTCTAAATTACGAAGCAATCCTTAACGCCTCATATGATTGACTTAGAAAAATTATTGATATTACAGATACTAAAACTAAAAAAAATAAATCGATTTAAAGTAACATCCTCTATTATATAAATTTAAAATAATTTTATTAATATTGAATTTTATTAATTTATCTATTTTGGCAGAATTAAGTGAAGAGTTAAATTACCTTAAGGGATAACAGCAAAATTTCTTTAAGAGTTCCTATCGAAAAGAAAGATTGTGAAAAAGTAATATATAATATAATCAATAATATCAGAACTATAAATAAAAATCTGATGTGTTCCATTCACATGACTTTATCCATACCTCTTCAATAAATTATTGTTAAAAAAGCTTATGCTTCTATTTACTTTCTGCTAATCGAGAAAAAATTAGCAGAAATAGTCTTATTACTTGCTTCCTTGTAAGTAGGAGCGAAATAAGGCAGTACCATAGGTTAAAGTGATAGTCAAAAACTGGTTGCTATATGACTGAAGTTCCTTTGTTTGTGCAAACTCCAGTATGAGAAAAGTATTTTTTACAGCTGAAACCAAAAACAAGGAATATCTGAAAAACAATCAACTCCACGAAAACAATGTATATAACATAAATTGTGTGTTTTAAAAAACTCTACATTTGTTGTGTGGTAAGTTTTTGTGCATCTCTTACGGTTTAGCAGTTATGTAAAATTCCGTAAAATTGACCCAGAACAAAGTAGTCTTCAGAGGCTATTCCCAGAAAATTCAAAATATACATTTTATTTATCAGGTAAATATCTTTAATATACGATATTTTAATCAAAATTGTTAGAGCCATTGTTTTAGAAAATCAAAATCTTCGAAAAAAGTTCTATGTAAAGGGTAGTTTGGGATCGGGGGATTTTTCTCAAAATCTTCGTGTCGCATCCCTGGAAGATGCTAAACTTAAATACCAAGTTTGGTATTTTACCAACTTTTCGTTTTTGAGTTATCGTGTTCACAGACACACAGGCACACGGACACACACACACATGGACCTTTTTCTGAAAATACATTTTTTGGATGTAGGGGACCCTAAAACATATATTTCCGGTGAAATCACGGTATCGAAGTTTTTGGTGGAGTGCAATACCTTCTCTATACAGTATGTACATAGTAGATACGTATAGAGAAAGTAAAAATAACTTATAAAATGTATGCAAATACTATATTGGTAATCCAAAAATTAGAAGATTCTATTATTTTCGAGATAGAATAAATTGACG
Source organism: Hymenopus coronatus (assembly GCA_030762935.1). NCBI lineage: Eukaryota > Metazoa > Arthropoda > Insecta > Mantodea > Hymenopodidae > Hymenopus > Hymenopus coronatus. The sequence goes on along the minus strand of CM060888.1, from coordinate 112,096,807 downwards.
GACTTAAGCAAAGCGTTAGAAGCATGGTGGTTTTTCATTCTACCAAGCATCGCAATGTCTTTACCAGGCAGGCGTTATTATCCTTGGGCCATTGCTCACGAACAAACGTCTTGCACCGAATTTAGTACTTGAATGTGAGAGGTAATTAACGATAATCCAACAGAGGTAATTAGCTATAGCAAATGCCCCTCCCATCTAGACTCTACTTGCCTAGCTTTGTAAACGCAGAGCGCTTCGCATTTGTTTTCCAGTGTCATAACGCGTCAAAGATTTCCGTCCGCGTCCACGCACACATGTCAACCTCCTTCCCCTCTCTCCTTCCTAGTTCCTCCTTCTCCCCTCTCTCTTAAAAATAATCAATTTCTTTTTAATATGAAGAAGTGCCCACGAGAGCTTTCACAATAGGGTGCGTGACACGGCGAGGCAGTCTTACCAACTGGACACCAATTATTCATGCGATGGATGCAAGGGCTTTTTTTCTTTTTTCTAAGTATAGGGTGTTTGCTGCTGTCGTTGACAAAAGTGATAACATTAATGAGCAAAGAAATAGAATATAAAGAAAAGTGGGAGGGGAAAAGGTTATCTTCTTGAAGAAATTATGTGGCTGGTTAAAAAATTACAGTATTTTTCCTTTTGGGTTAATCATCTATTTTTAAAATTAAAGTATATTTAAAACAGTTACGATATTTTTGTCCAAGCATTACTAATCTTGGTATATTAAAATTTAAAGAAATGGTTATATACCGTCTTAAATATATTTCCAAAGCAAATAGGTGAGCTTATAGCTTCTAAAAGTCAAAATTGCGTATAAAATATTTATACATGAAATTTTTTAAACAAGTTAAGCCTTGTTTGATAAAATTGCCATAGGATAAATAATTAAGGAGTTATTCCAATCTTTTGTGGTTAATGATAGTGTGATAGAGTACATTTTTTTATTTTTTACGTTCGAACACGTAACAAAATACTCTAAGGAATAACCAAGCGGTTATATAGTAACCCAGCATTCGAAAGACCCTGGGTTCAAACACCTATCAGTTTTTTGTATCTTTGTTTTTCATTTTATTTCTTGTAGTTTCCATTGTTTGTTAAAGTAAATGCAGGTCTGGATATTAATACCACGAACCAAAATTTCACAAGAAATAATAAAACTGTAAATAAATGGCAATTGCGATTATGCTTCCATCTATCCACAGATAGCGAAAGCAGCATCACCGGGTGGCAATCCAACGTCATTTGCTTGTCGCGGAGCAAAGCGGTATAGGTAAAAGGCTGGCTGAGCCCCTCTGAGTATAGACACCATCTGCTTGACCAAAACGATACGGGGATGTAAAGCGAACGTTAGTTAAATACATATTGTCATACAGGTATATATGTTTATATATGGAATAAGCTCAAATTTCTTCAGAAGAAGATGGTAGTATAAGTTTATTTTAATCTTTTTTAATCCCTAAGAGGTAGAAAAAGTCAAAATAGTTTTGTTATTGACAAAAAAGTCAGGTAAGTTTGCGTCATATAAGACTGCAGCTCGTTAGAGAAATAGAGAGAGAGAGAGCGAGAGACAGACAGAGAAAGAGAGAGGAGGATATGGAGGAATCTCCACAGTTACGCCATAACCCGAATGTAACTGCGGTTTCTGTTAGGTTCTCAATAAATAGAAGAGAGAGAAAAAATTAACAGACAAAACACGTTGTTATTTTATCCCTTATCTGTGGTAGACAGAGGAAGTATTGCATTCCACCCAAAAATTCAATATCGAGATTTCATCGGAAATACATGTTTGAAGCTACAATAATAAAAGAATCGAAATTGGTCTGCACCAACACGTGTGTTGGAAAAGTCGTATATATAACTCATGCCTGAATCAAACACGTTTGGTAATATTATAAGCGAGGACTTTCAATCCTTTATATGAAACTCATTTCGTTATTTTTTTGTTTTCTCATTGGCGAGTTTACGATTATGACAAAGTGACGTATTTGAGATATTAACATGATAAATGCAATGTATATCCCGAAAGTTTTAGAAAAAACCTTGAAATCATCGCTTTCATTCAGCTTTTTGTGTTCCTATTTAGTAAGCCAAAAACAAAATATTAGTTTAAGAAATATAGAGCTCTTCAAAATGTATCTACAATACAAGTAAGTTTTGACCCTGCTTTGGTAGTGTGGGGGTAGCGTGTTTGTCTCACATTTTTTCGGGGTTTTCCCATTACCTAAGAAGCCGAATGTAGAGTAACTTTAAGGTTCCGGATAATTTTGCTGATTTTATTTATCATATGATATGGTCACCAGACTGAAGATTGTTAAGCTACCATTATATGTATGTTTCCCCAGCCTAGGTTCAATCCCAGGTCATGTGAGATTTTTGGTGATTTTTTATGGGTTCTCCGGTTTTCTCGCCATGATTTCCCCCATTTTCGCTATCATCATTTCTATCATTTGTTTTTCTTTCATTTCCTATCATCTACTTCATCTAGGTATTTCCCTCAATCTTATGCCTGGTTACGGGCCATGTCTTGTTCCCGGTTCTTCATTCTTTAACTAAAATAAATGTCTTTTGCTAATGACAGACCTTCACGTGTAAGTTCTAAATAGGGGAGGTTAAGACAACTACTACGTTAAGTTTTAAAGTTTTGTCGTAGCATTGGCCATTTCCGAGATTTTTGCTTTTGTTTGGTTTGAATTTTCCATTAAGGTCGTCCTTTTGTTTTACCTTGCTTACAAAGAATATGCTTTATAGGCAGGTGTGGACAAAACATTTACGCTATCGTATATGCTTGTGTTTGTTTCTATAAAATGTTTAGTATTCATGCACTGGAACAATGTTCCAACATGAAAATAAAATTAAAAAAAAAAACAACAGGTTTTTATTTAAATAATTCTATACTGTGTAGAGAAAAACCGTGTGGTTTACATATACTATTTTTGTAGTGGTTGTGTAAGTTTGTATCTGAGAAGGGTTCTCATACACGGTGTTTGCAATGAATGCACAAAAATAGCTCGGCGACCTACTGAGTTTTGATATTTTTCCATAAGGAAAGAGGGGGAAATGGAATAAAAACTTCAGCTATGTGGCAAGTGCCAGCAGCAATATTTAAATCTAGCATTACCCTGCTCAGCCCTCTACAACAACAATAATAACAATAATATAATAATAATTATTATTATTATTTTTATTATTATTAATGAACAGTAAATGTAGGAAAAATGGTCTAAAATCCTAAGTAGTTATACTATGTTTACATTTTGAAGCTTTACTGATATTAGATCTTCTCAGTTAACATATTCTGTGAAATTAAATTAGTTCATTGAGTTTAAAATGTCTTTATTCATTAAAAATATTTAAAAACTACCATGCCTGATGAATTGATAATGACTAATATAAAAAGATCCTACATACATATAAATTATAAGAAATGTAACGTTTTAATATCCCTTCTGTTTGTTTTATAGTATTAACGTTTACTAAGTATTCAAACCTTAAAGGGTATGTTTAAAATTGTTAAATTTCATAGGAAAGTGTACAAAGATTGCCAAAAAGCTTCTTTATGTATTACCCATTTCAAATGAGAATTTGTTTTAATTCGATTTCGCCTTTAAAATCTTCCTTAATCACATATTAGGCAGCTTTGAAATATTTTATATAATTACAATTAGAAATAATTTTATCTGGGAATTTCTATTATTTTCACAAAATCAAAGGAATATAAACAACTATAGCTGATAAGATACGTTATTTTTAATTAATAATATATAAATATTTGCTTATGCACTGGAAACATTACCTTAATTAGCTTCCAAACTTTATCCAACATACTTTCACTTTTTTGCGAAATTTAACAATAATCATTTCATGTTTTGACATGTTAGAAGGATTATTAGAATTCAGAAATATTGTAAATTAAAGTTTAACGTTTTAAATAATTTATTGCATAAATATTTATATTACGTGGAATTCTATTAATATGTTTTTATTGAAAATTAACCATAATGAATATTTATGACTGATAATTAATCTTATCAGTTTAGTATAACACGTGGATATATTAACGGTTTTCTTCATGAGGTAGTACTAAGTACTAATTTCTATATGAGCTTTAACTTTATCAATAAAATTAACTGCAAGTGCAGAAAAAATTAAATTTAGTGTTTAAATTTGCAATTATAAGCTCCAACAGTTGGAATTTGGCTAAAAAATAATATATTTTCATTAAATATTAGGATAAGTTTTTAAATAATTTTACGACGTAGAATTGTCCCCAACTTCATTGGCAATAATTTACACTCATTTTAATATAGTTTAGACAGTAAAATATAATTTAAAGCAGAAAACATGAAATGTCATTCATTTGCTTCTGATTATAATCTAAAGGAGAAAACTTCTGATTACGGATATCGTGTTTCTGTAGTATAAAAGAAAGAACTGCGAATATTTATACAGTGATTATATAAGAACAAAGATATATCTAACTAGGTGCAGAAGGTCATGATCACACAGTGACACATTTTTATGGCATTAGTGTCATCTGCACTCTGTCTTGTTTTCTGTATCTCTCTCAACTACCTCTTGGCTCTCGCGGAATGATTGTTCCTCACGCAGCCGCCTGCACGCATGCACTCTCTCTGGAATCGATCCCAAGGCCCTTCGAGTACGTGGCAAGAGGGCTTCGCTCCTCACATGCCAAGTGGCTTGACTCATTTTCATCGTTCTTTACATGAACTGCATACCCGCAGCGTGTATCGTGAATCGTACACTGTTATCATTGTCCTCAGTAGTTTAATAGATGTACAGAATGAAAACAAGCTTTCTGCTCATTTATTTTGCTAGGGGACTAAACAAACATTTGATCTAGGAGCAAACGTCAAAATAACGAAATATGTCTTCAACATAGTATTATTTTCAGTTGATTGAACTCTAAGCTTGAAAGTGGCAATTCAATTTAGATTTACAAAGAACTTCTTTTGATGAAACAAATGCAAAAGTGTAAACATTTTACTCCTGAGACAATGCGCGAACATATTTGAAATATCCTATTTTTGGAGCTATTTTTTCTTTGCATTTGTCTTTACACAATTAATATATATATGTTTTATCTCTATTGTGTTGAATCGATTTGTCAGTGGAGTATTGGATCCATTTGTGAGGGAATATTGAGAAAAAAGAAACAAAAGTCTATCCTTCCAAAAATCAAACCATAGCCCAAAATTCGATTTCAATGACTCAGTGGTTTACTTTATTTATGACAAATAATCATAACCAGATAAACATTTTAATCCTGTTCACAAAAAAAAAAAAAAAAAACAATATTAATTTCCAATTCATGAATAAGAGAATGAATAGGTTTAGAAATTAATTTATTCCCCTTCATTCCTTTGCATTCATCCAACAAAATAGGTATCCAACAACAAGGCATTATTAAATTTACACTATTTAATATTATATCTAGATGAATTGCCGCCATTTCTTGTAGGAAATTTAAATTTTTCATGAAGTTTACTAATAATTGAGTTTAAAAAATTGTTCTATTGTATTTCGTCATCACGTTTATAATACTACTGCTGCTACTACTGCTACTATTACTACTACCATAACTAATAATAATAATAATAATAATAATAACAATAATAATATACTTCTTTATGCTCCCTAAATTTCTTTATTAAAGTTTACTAACATTGTTAATGTTATCAGTATTCAAATACGTCAATAAATGCAACCTAAAATATGAAAAGACATTTCGGTTAATTTTTCTGACTGAAAAATATAACCTCTAGATAATAATTCCAATAAATTTACTTTTGAAAGTATTTCTAGATATTCATCCCGCAATTTATAATGCTTCTTACTTATGATTATTATACTTTTAATGAAATAAAATGCAATTATTTTATAGAAGATTTATTTATTGATATCTATATGTACCTAATTTGACGGCCATTCACCGGTGTTTTAATCCAAGAAGTCTTGGAGGGGGTTAGAAGACGGGCCTACAATAGAGAGGTCAGACTGGTAGTAGCACTAGGGGGTTTATGTCTGTTGCCTTAATAACGGTAAATCGCGTGGAGGCAAACAGAAAAACCAATGAACTGAACGTAAAATTTCTGTAGACATCGGAATCATGTGAAATATGAAATTTTGAAGAACACACCCTTTGTCAAGCTATTTCTTTCTTGTAGCTCTTCCGACTGTCTTCGAGGTATTTCTCCTCAAAAGCCAGTCAGAGTGATGAATAAAGAAACAAAGCAGAAATGCCGTGACTGACATTGCCACTAAAAGAGAGAAGAAATCTTAGAGAATTTCTGTCGGTGGAACATCTGGTTCTCTGTGAATCACCACTAAGACACGCAACACTTCCGCGAGATGGAAATGTGGCGAGGAAAAACTTATGAGTAACATAGTCCTCACATTTCTTGGATTGTACTCCGTCGTTTTAACTTTACCGCATTGCCTTTATCAACGTTGAAGCATGTTTAGTTTCTCTACCACGTATGTACAACATATTTAGTAATATTAAAGTTATTACATTCCTCACAAAAATTCGATACCGAGATTTCACCGGAAATACATGTTTTGGGGAGACATTATATAAAAACATTTTCAGGAAAAGGCTCGTGTGTGTTTGTGAATAGTATGACTCAAAAACTAAAAGTGAGTTAAGTTTTTAGCATATCTTTAGCTTTTAGAATAACTTATATACCAAGTTTGGTATTTAATCGACATTTAAGGACCTTTTTATAAATATTAAGGAACCATCAAAACATGCATTTTCAGTGAAATCTCGGTATGGAATTTTTAATGGAATGTAATACTTTCGCTGTCCACTAAGTACATAGTACCTGCTATGGAAAGTAAAGATAGCAACTCCATGTTATTTTAAGTATTTAAATACAATATTATGACGTTTATTACAATATATTACAATATTACGAGGGCCATTTCAGAAGTCATGGCAACTATTTTTTATCAGTGAATAAAGCTGCAGAAAACCAAACTCAGGATATACAATTGAAAGTCGCTGCAATGTTCTTTGCAATGATGGTACTAAACTGGGATGCGGGTATAAGGGGCTATGGGTAAGGGTCATAGAAGGATCATTGTTTTATCCTATTACATATGCACAAAAAAGTACCCTACGTAGTGTAATACACTTACGAGGTAACGACCTTCAAAATAATTCCCCAAGGTTTCACACATCTTTGACACTCACGAGCATTTCTGCCACACAGAAATACAACTGTTACGCACATATGCTCGCTGTTCACTTACCTCTAACATGTGCCCTGCATGTGTCTACTAGCACTTACCAAAACACCCAGGTGTCATCTGGTGGTGGCATCCCATACTATGTACATGTTTTCAGATGTATATATTACAATAACCGCATATTTAGTTATTCGGAATATATAAAATAGTTGCCATGACTTGTGAAATGACCCTCGTATATATGGCAGAAAATACAATATTAGGTATATTAAATTTTTACTTTCTCTACATGTACTATGTACATAGTGTATAGAGAAGGTATTGTATTGCACCCTTAAATTCGATACAGAGATTTAAGCGGAAGTACATGTTTTGGATCCCCCTGAATCCAAAAAAAGCATTTCTGGCAAAAGATCCGTGTGTGTGGGTGTATGTGTGTGTGTGTGTGTGTGTGTGTGTGTCTTAGGACAGCATAGCTCAAAAACGAAAAGACCGTTAAAGCCCAAACTTGGTATTTAAGTTTGGTATCTTACAAGGATGCGACACGAAGATTTACTAGAAAATCCTCCCATCCCCAACTACCCTTTTAAATGGAACTTTTTTAAAAATTTGTGATTTTCTCAAAAATGGCTCTCACGATTTTTATTGAAATATCGTATATCAAAGATATTTACCTGACAAATAAAATGTATATCTTGAATTTTCTGGGAATAGTCCCTGAAGACTACTTTATTCTGGATGAATTTTACGGAATTTTACATAACCGCTAAACCGTAAGAAATAGACAAAAACTTACCACACAAAAAATGTAGATTTCGTTAAACACACAATTTATGTTATATACATTTTTTTCGTGGATGCGTTCGTTTTTGAGAACATATAGCAACCAGTTTTTGACTACATTTTAACCTATGGTACTCTCTTATTTCTATTCGTACATACACGGAAGTAAGTGATAAGAATATTTGTGCTAATTTTTTCTGGATTAGCATTAAGCAAATAAAAGCATTAGCTTTTTCACAATAGTTTATTGCACAGATGTAAAGAAAATCGTGTGAATGGATCACATTAGATTTTTAGATTAACATAATATTTCTTTCTATGTATTTTAGAAACATGAGGAATTATAAGCATTACCTAATATTAGTAAATAAGTAGAATAAATAAAATTGCGATCCTCTATTTGGATGTGTTTCTCTGCCTATTAGGTACGGGTGATGTGTTAGCATTACCTATCCTACAAAGGCAGTTAAAACATTTAATTTGGAACGCAGTATTTATCGAAAGCAATTATTACATATGATTGTGTGCTGGTTTATTGGCAGGAAGCCTTGGCGAGGATGAACCACCACACAGCTGTTTGATGCCGGCTGATACGCTTTTTCCTCTTGTTTTACTGTCGATAATTAACGTGTCTGTCGCCCCGGGAAGGGGTGCCGCGGGGGGGCTCAGTGAAACCGTTGTCACGACAAGAATCTGTGCAGTCACTCGCAAATACTTTTCTATTTCAATTATATAATACAATTTATGTTGAGGTTGTTACATTTTAGTAATTCAGGTTCGTTCACCAAAGGCATTCAGTCCTTTTTAGTGTATCTGCCAGTGTTTTGGAGGGTTTGTTGGACCTCTGGTTGGCTCAAGGTTTTCTGTGAAAAAGAGATTTTAAGATGATGCTTTGACAAAAATCTCTGAAAAATTAACACATCCTTCTTTTTTTTTTCATAATAAAATACTATGAACTCTAAACTTTCATAAAATATATAGTTTTTTTCAATTTGGCTCACTTTAACTGCCACTTAACTAAAGCTATAAATGGGCGCGCACACGCGTTTTAAAAATTACGCCCAAATTTAGACATTTTTTCTAGTAAACTTTCTTCCAACTTAAAATACTCCACATGATACAATTGTTTAGCAATTTCTTCCAAAATGTGTATGTTGTCTCTCAAAAACATCCAAAAAGGTGTAGGTTCAATTCCCGCTTTGGACATGGGTAATAGTGTTCTTGTAAATGTGTGTATGTATATCTGTAAAACGGAAAACCAAAAGGAACAGAAAAAAACAGGACTTTTTCTACATATCTGTAACAAATTATTGTTAAAAGCTTATTTTCCTATCTACATCATGCTAAACGAGATAAATATTAGCGGAAATTGTCCTTATTACTTGGTCCCTTGTCCCTTGTAAGTAAAAGGGAAAAAATCTAATGTGTTCCATTCACATGATGTCCTCTAACTGTTCGACAAACAAACCTGTTAATCAAAAGATTAATCTGTTATCTACATCATGCTAATTTAGATAAACATAAGCAGAGTTAGTCTTAACTAGCTTCTTGTAAGTAGAAGGGAAATAAGAAAAGGCACAGGCTAAAGCGATAAAAGCCGGTCGCTATGTGAAACAATAAAAAACAATTTATCTTATTCTCCGAATTTCCTGTATATCAATGTGATTCCACTATCACTTCCGTTATATTTCGTCCCATTGGTCTCTTTCAGAGTTGGAAGTTCGGCAATGGTGCTTCAGTGCGGCGTGGCAGGGGGGAAAAGATCTTATCTGAAACTTCCGCCATCCCCGGCTTTCGGCTGGTTGTCGCTTGTGGGCTCTAAGGTTCTGGCTGTGTCGTCGCTTCTGGCTCCTACCGCCCGGTGTCTTGTCTCAGATCATCCGTCCCTCCCGAGTGCCCATACGAGGGGCATAGGTGCAATAACCTAACCGGTTTACTGACGAGTCCCCTCCTACCTACTGCATTAACATGATTTAGGTAAAATATACAATAGTTGCAGCAGTAGCGCCGCTGTTGCAAAAGTAACAAAAGAAAGATAAAACTATAGTTCGGAGAGACAGAAACAGAGAGAGCGTACGCGTTATTCATTTTTGCTATCGAAACAGAGCATAGTAAACAAAATGTCAAACCCTAGAATAATTTAATGATGACAGTCACAAAAACAAATTCCTGTCGATGCGCGTTTTCAGTCACAGCTTTCTAGATTGTATCCCCTTAACGAGCTATTCTTTCTGATGTTTGACGGATTAGAATCTCCAGAGAAAAAGTCGCGAATCGCGAGCTGTGGCGCTTACAGCCGGCATAAATCTCTTCCTTTGCCAACCCATAAATGAGGTGTAGTTTTTAACGCTTCGCAAAATCGATAGCTCCGTTAGAAACAAAACAATAATCTGCATTGTTGGAGACAGTTGCCAAGTGAAAAATCCCTTAAGCAAGCTGAACTTCAAAGGAACCAACGTTATTGTCTCCACAGTGTTGACTTGCTGTGGGAATTCTATCGTTAGCACCACACCTACCTTCATCTACTTTTGTTCAAAGATGCTCTAAGCCTCAAACATAACAAATACCCACAGTTTTTTTCAAGCTCTCAGCTTGAAGATTAAAGAGCGGTAAAATTCTTGAGTGATAGAAGTGATTTTTAAATGTAGTGGGTGTTTTTACCCTTTCTTTCCTTTTTGCAACCGTTTAAATTCCATGATAAAATTATTTTTTTTATTTTTTTGCGACACGTTTGGTTTTAGCTGCTATGTTTTTATTTTCTTCAGTTAAAGTAAACCAAATAAGAGTCAAAAAGCTTAGGTACAATTCTAATTAATTTATTAAAATAAGTTTCTTGCAGCAAGTAGAATTGAACAATTCATGAACAGGTTTTTTGTGAAGAAATAGATTAATCGAAATGAATTATGTGGTTTTATTTACTGGATATTAATTAAATAGAACTTTAAGCGATATGTTTTCTATCTCATAAGATTTTTTCTTAATAAAACTTATCTGTTTGTCCCGTCGAAATACCTTCTGGATATTATATAGCTCCACGGCACGAAGCTCACAAGGAACCTTTTTTTTTTTTTAAATACAGTTCCGGAGTCTGATCGGGACTCCGCCTCTGTATACCCTACTTTTTATTTACCTAATTTGTTTACTGTGATTACTGAATTTCTGTTTTACTTTTTACACACACATACACAAACATATAATACCCATGCCCAAGGCGGGACTCGAACCCACGATCCCCTGCGCTGCGAAACACCAAAGCGAGACGCTTTGGCGAGCGCGGCCATGGGGACCGGCACCTTGGGACCTACCGCCCGGCCGCTGCGTCCCCCATCTCGGTCCATGACAAACATTATTGATGGGGTGCATTGGAGGGTGAGATGTGGTCTGCGCCTCGAACCTCCCCCCCCGGCCGGTTAATGCGGATCTCATGACCTGGAGTTCCTACTTCTCAATCAATTAGCTCCTCAATTGGCCCCCCAGGAACCTGACGAGACTGGTGTACCCCGCACAAGGTTTCCCAGCGGGGGGAAGATGCCAAGGCCGCTACCGGGATTCGAACCCAGGTCTCCCGCTACCACCGCGCACCTTCTGGATATTGATAATCATAATCTCTGTAATTCCATCATATTTCGAGATTATTTGAAGAAAAAAAATGTTCGTAACAGTGTTGATTTTAAAGTCTTAAATGGTTCAGCAGAAAATAAATGGTGTATTAATTTGAAACCAAAATTTACGAAATCTACTCTGTTGTTAATATCAATACATCAAATACGTAAGTATTGTTGAAGCGATTTGTGTGTAGCGAAAATAGCTTTCAGTGATTCTTAGCGCTAATTTTGATTACTGCATTTGTACATTCTTTTTTTTTCTTTTTTGGAGAGTTAGGACATGTTGGACGCTACTGATAGGCATGGAAGACGCGGAGCGGATTGGTAACTTTCTACTTAAGGCGAGGCAACTGAGATAGGAGAAGGCTGACAGTAGGGAAGAGGGGTTCAGGTTAAGAAGAAATGACAGGTGTAAACTTTTGTTCAAATCTGGATCCATTCGCCTCAATTGTGCTACATCCAATGCTGATTATTTCCTTTGATATGTAGACATTGATACATCATTTCATCGTCAATGGTAGCGGTTCGAGCACCAGCCAGAAGGCAATTCACCTCCACACTGTAGTTGGTCCATACTATGGCAGCCGACTGGAGAGGATGGTTGTTCGCGTCAGGAAGAATGTTTTATAAAATTTGCATGCAAAAAAACAAAATATGGTATCAACGTTGTGAAGCTTATTAATAAGTGATTCTGTCGTCAGTGCACAAAGGGTTTATCCATCAAGACATAGTGGAAATTTACTGAACATTTTTCATGGCATACCGTGATTTCAACATTAACTAGTATTCAGTACTATTAGCTTTATGGTTTAAGTATTTTACCTGTTCCAACTTTCAATTGTTGTTCCCACCGTTTACAGCATCAAGCAGCTGATTTTATCCCTTGTGGGTAGCTTCTCCATGCTTGAAATGACAACCCAGCACTTTCTTCTCTCGTTTATCATAAGCTTTGATTCTTTGATGCTTAAATTTTGTAATATGCTCGTTTTTACTTTCTCTACACGTACTTTGTACATAGTGAAAAGAGAAGATATTGCATTCCACCCAAAAATTCCTTACCAAGATTTCAACGGTGTTTTAGGGTCCCCTTTATCAAAAAAAAAAAAATTGGAAAAAGATCCGTGTTTATGTGTGTCCGTATGTCTGTGAACACCATAACTCAAAAAAGAAAACTCGGTAAAACACCAAACTTGGTATATAATATTAGTATCTTCCAGGGATGCGACACGAAGATTTTGAAGAAAATCTCCCCATCCCAAACTACCCTTTACATGGAAAAAAATGTCGAAAATTTTGATTTTCTCAAAAATAGCTCTAACGATTTTGATTAAAATAGCGTATATTAGGCATTTACACGGCAAATAAAACGTATATCTTGAATTTTCTGAGAATAGCTTCGGAAGACCTCTTTATTCTGGATGAATTTACTGGATTTTGCATAACTAGAAACCGTAAGAGATAGACAAAAACTTTACTACACAAAAAACGTTTATCTCGTTAAAACACACAATTTATGTCATATAATGTTTCTTCTTAAAGCTGGCCATTTTACAGATAGTCCCTATTATTATTTTTTAGTTTTAAAATACTTAGAACTTTTCACATGAACTCCTGGCAATGCATTTTCTTTCTGCTTGCAAGAAAGCATTCTTGCTAATACTTATCTTGATTGGCATAAAATAAATAGAAACATAGGATTTTTAACAATAACTTGTTACACAGCTTTAGAGAAAGTCATGTGAATGGAACACATGAGATTTTTAATCTACCTCTTCGAATTAGGAAACATTAGTTGAGTATTCTGCAATCCGTTTGGTGGAAGTTGAAATGACAAGCAGTGAGCTAAATGCAACATTATTTCCCGTAAAACAGGTAAAATGACATCAATTTTAATGAAACTGGCGAGATTTATAACTTGACATCACAACGCTATTAACTTTCTTTCCCTTAAACATGTTTTGAATTGTTAATTACCGATTTTCTTCGTTTCTTCTTATTGGAATAATAACAGGTAAAAACATAATACATTAATGCTCCCCGAGGGTTGCAATTTTCATGAGTAAACATTGTCTGAACACCTTTAAATATTTCCTTGCTGTATAAAGCTTTCAAAAGCTGAAATTACTTAATGCGTTTTAAATTACATACAAGCCTGATCATTTACCTACTCTATATCGTACTTCTTTTTTCTTGCAAGCATCTGATGATTAGGGTATACTTTCATAATTCTTTCCAAGTCATCCCATGTTCAGGTGCGTTTAGTTAATGATATTAGCATTAGGTTTGAGCTATGTTTACCTTTCTAGATAATGAAAGGTGCTGGCCACAATAATCTTTATTATTATAAGGCAGTTATCAATATTTCATGAGCAGCTATTTTTCATTGTCTTGCTCGCGGAGTAGACAAGGAAAGGATTGAAAGAGGAGTGTCAAATAGAAAAACTAAAATTATAAGGAAAACATTGGCAGCATTCTTAGTATAGATTTAATTGTTTTTTCACACATGCCGTGAATAGGACATGAGTTGAATAGGTAGAGTCAGTAGAGCTTTTTCACACAGTATATGACCAATTTACCATAATAGTTGGTTATACTATGAATCTTGGGACTTGAAGTACTTACTTTGAGATCACCTTGTGGGAAACATGCGAGTCAGTTGAGAAATTCAATGCTATGCCGACATGTTGCCATGGTAGCTCAGTGGTAGAGCAGCCGGCTAGAGACCGGGAGATACGTGGGTCAAATGCCTGCTATGACATTAAACTTTTCAGTCTGATTCTACATATCAAATTCTTAATATAACTTGAATTTTTAATTGGTTCTTAGTGTTAAGAGATCTAAAAAAAATCTGATGTGTTAGCACATGACTCTTTTAGTACTCTTTTAATAATTATTCTCACAAATGCTTATTCTTCTAAGTTTTTCACATTATTCGAAATAAAACATATAGAACTTGTTTTATTGTGTATTTTTGTAAGTAAAAGTGGGCTAGAGAAATATATTAGAATTATTTTGAGAGTAGTAGACATGATGCTTAAAATGTCATTCTCTCTCTGCCGAGAGAGAGAGGAAACTCTATTTGAGAAAAATATGTGTTTTAAAATTTAACAGGATCACTAAAAGATAATAACATTCCTACATATCCAAGCTTGTTTGGACCTTACGTATAATTTAAATCCCTCTGCTCCAATAACGTAAAACAAAATCAAACAAATAACAAGAATTACCTCGAAATGGTAAAAAATTGACATAAATTGTACTTTAACGAGACCTGCATTTTTATATTAGTAAGATTTTGTCTACCTCTTATAGTTTACCAGTTACGCAAGAGAAGTCCAGAAAAAAGAGCATTTAGAGGCCATTCCCAGAAAAGTCAGGATATACATTTCATTTATTATGAAAATATCTTTAACGTATGGCATTTCAATTAAAACCGTTAATTGGTGAAAAATAACGAATTTTTTCCATGTGAAGGGTGGTTTGCAAGGGCAATATGTTCCTGAAAATCTTCTTATTCGAATCCTTCGAAGGTCATAAACTTTAAGTTGATATTTAAACGAAATTTTCTTTTGAGTTATACTGTTCACGCCCTCATGCATGCACGCATACACACATCTATATACAGCATTCACATAAATACTCATCTAATAGTAAAAATGATTTGGGGGGGGGGTGTTAAGGCGCCTCAAAGCATACGTTTCCAGTGGAATCTGTACATCGAATTTTTTGGTGGAATACGATACTTCTTCTGCTTACTATTCGTACTACAGAAAGTAAACACTAGATTAGGTAGACCTAAGCTATCACTGCTGCAGAAAATGCACGTGTTGTAAATTGTACCTTTTGTTTAATATAAGCTTCGATAAGCACCAAAACACTTCACTATATTGTTTTCTCATATATTCATTCGCGAAATATTGTTTTTGTTGTGTACATTAATTTGCACGTGAGATTATTTTCTGTTTTGTTTTTACATAAACTTACTTGATGCTAATTAAATAAAACGTATATCTGACACAGTAAAAAAATTCAGATAAATAAGAGAAGGAAAGTTTTGTAACGTGAATTAACTAGCAATTCAACAAGGTTCAAGAGCTCTTCTAGTCAAAACGTGCCCAAAAAAAAAAATAGACGCTGAAAGTTTGATAGCAAGTTAATTTTGAAACCTCTAAAAATAAATGTTTCCTGACAAATCTATTGCGGAAAGGCTAGACTATCTTAATTAATTAAAATAAACTTTTAATATTTTGTTGTACTTAATATCTTAAAGAAGTAGACATAAAACGAAAATATACGAAGAGCTTCGTTTTTTCTAATGCCACAGCTAAGTGTTTTATAAAAGAAGTTTTATGTTTGGAAAATTTTAAAAAAAATTCTGGGAAAAAATTGCGGGAGAAGTTCCAAAACAGAAAATTGATTTCATAAATTAATTTAATTCGTATTTCATTTATGAACGCACCAACAGGTCATTAAGATAAAACTATATGTAAAGTATCTTCCCAAATGAAAATTTTAAACCTATACTATGACTAGAAAAGGAGTTTCTTTTTAGAATGGATGGTTAAATATGGGAAGAAGTTTTTGTTTGTTTTAATTCTCATGCTCGAGAAAGCCACCAACTCTAGCCATAGGTGAAAATGAACAAGAAAGGAAAGCGTTTCTTATAAGGGGACATATCGATAGCGTTTGTTGGTTTTTGAATGGAATTTATTAAGTCGGAACCCTTTATTAATAAGTATGATTTAAACCTTGCATGACGTAATCTTCTTTAACGACTAGATGCGTGTATAATATTAACAACAGGTGGACAATTCTAAAGGTGCTCGGAAACTCGCCACCTGTTTGGCCGCAGTTTTCATCATCAGTCATAACAGAGCTTCAATGCAGCCATATGTCGATATTGTTTTTATGAAAGTGTAATTGAATTGTTAACGAATACTTCATCAAGCCTTTTATGGAATCTGTATGAAAGATAGGTTATTAATTATGTGCGCTTCTTTACCCTCCACTTTTTTAAGTTTTACACTCACATCAAAAGGTGATCTGTATCTACCATTTAATTTATATGCAACATGAGTGCTTTTTCATAAAAATATCAGTTTATCTTTCTTGTAATAACATTTATTAATCTTCGGCAAAATTAACCTACCGCCTAGAACTTAATTCTACTGTAGATTATAACTATCACATATTGTTTTAAAAGTTCAAGAAGCTAATTGAGAAGTCTTAAGCTGGCATTAAAGAGTAAAAGTGATCTGTCATTAATGTTGAGTAATGTTAATAGTGAGATGGTGTAGTAGTTAACATGCTAGCCTATAAAACCCAAGAATGAAGGTTCAAACCTGACGGAGGGCTATGGATCCTTAGCATGGCTTCTTTTGGAAGGGAAGTAAAACCAGTAGTTCCGTGTAATGTTTATTTGCACGCAAAAGAACCCCATAATTGAAAGAAGAATGTTACTGGGCAAAATTCCGCCATTTCGCATCCGCAGGTTGTGATTTCGTCCTACAGTGCCATCTGTGGGCGACGAGCCGATCTCTCGTATCACCATGGCGCATAGCGGTGAACTCACGAACTAGAAATCCAAACCAGATCAAGGAAACGTGTAACGATGTCCTATGCTCCTCTTAGGGGCTACAGGAGATAACTAACTAATCTAGTGAGATCCACATGGCTTGGTTGAGAGTTAGGACTGAAATTCTCGTATCAATTCCAGAATTAAAAGTGATAATATGTAAGAGTCATCCTATCAAATAAAAAACACAAAACAAAACAAAAAACATGGAAATAGTTAAAATAAGAACTGAAGATTTCCTGGTGACGTATTAATTCAAAATCTTCTCGGGCTTTTAACCATCTGAAAATAGTTAATCTAGCCACTATCCGCAAGTCTGGCGATTTACAAAGTAGGAACTTTCATGGTTGAAACATCGGTCAACAGTTATGTTTGTGTTTTTCTCTCTCCAAGGCGAAGTCTCGCGTTTATAACTAAATATTTTCATCCATTACCTATGGGGTGAGTCGTCAAACCCTGCAATTTAAATAATGGAGGTTCCTTGTTTGTATGTGGAACATCATCGAATGAAAACAACACAAGTAAACTTCTGTTTAGGTAGACTGACTTCGTATTACACAATGACCATCGGAATAAACTCATATTATCATACGACTGGAATGATTCCAGGCACGGCTAACTATGCATCAACAAGGAGAAACATTCCTGAAGATGGAGAGGTGCAATCAATAAGGTGGCGGTGATTGATGATATTGCTGATGATAAACTTGCCGCGAATGGCGATGTAGTATTTCGTGACCAGCATCTTTAACCTGGTTGGCTAGTATGAGGACTGATCTGCATCGAATCTGGCCTTCAAAGGTCTCTTCCCGACGAATACAGCTGAAATTTTCCATTATAGTTTGAGACGATATTGCATTCTTATTTTTATCAAACCAATTTAATCACTAATTTAAACCAGCTGGAAGAAAACATTTTGTGACTCCTTGTTCCAGTATACTTACAAGCTGTCTGAAATCCTTTCCTGCATGTGATAGTCGATATACCAGTAACCTATTTTATCTTAATTGTTTCTTCCACACTAGTCATATGTAGGACAGAAGTTGGTTGATCTAATAGTTGGTTAAAGTTAGAAGTATTGTACGTCGCTATTGGCGTATATCAACAATTTAAGATCTTCTTGTGATGTTTACTGACAAAACCTCCAGTCAGGGTCGGCGTGTTGACATAGTAGCTCAGTGGTTAGAGCTACTCCATGGAATTCGAGCTCATTTGAGCATTATTTCACTGATTTGATTCATAGTCTCATGTGACCTACTAGGTCATACGACGTTAAAAAGATGTTGCTTAACTATATGCAACGTGGTAGTGTAATGAACAAAATTTGCTGACTTCTTTGTCAATGTTTAACATTTGCTATCTGAATATAATAATAAGAATACGCCCATAAAAAGAGGTTTGTTTTGCAAATATATAACATTATTTAATAAATGCTTTCATCCAAGAAATAACTGCTTTGTTTTCCAAACGGTGTTACTGTTTCTTGTAGTATATATCACTTATTTAGATCAACAAACGTTATTCGTTATGTTTTGTATAGGTTTGGATTGTTGGAGATTTTAGCTCCACAGCCATCGAAAAACTGTTTCAAACCTTCCTCTGAAACGCGATATGTTTATTAATATCCGCTCTTTGAGATACTAGTTTAGATATTCTTGGTACGCAAAGTAACTCGCGATGTAGCAGAAAATCCCTAAAAGAACAAACGAGATCTACGGTGCGCAGAACACTCGTCTATACACACGCACACGGATGGAGAGGGGGCAGGGGAATGTAGAAGAAACTGGCCAAGAAGAAGAAATGAGGGAAACAAGGCGCAGAAGCAGTGACAAACCATTTGAAAGAGAAGATTTTTCTTTTTCGCTCAACGAGAAGACTTTTTAATTGCTTGCCGCAGCTCTCATAGGATATAAGAAAACAAACTGGATGTCGAGATTAATTGAGGGTTTCTGCTAATGTCCAACTGCAAATTGCTCGAGCTGGCAATTAAACTGGGACCACGAAGACAGTGATGGAGATGATGGTGGTGATACTGTTGACGGTAGCGCCGCACACAATGGCCGGCCATTGCCAGAAGTTATCTCAGCTCTGACGGATGTTATTTACAACTGAGGAAATGTTTCTGATCATGAAATTCATTTTGATGGTCACAGAAAAGTATTAAAATGTTTGTGTCAATACTTAGTACCTGCTTATAATACTATTTAGGCGGTAGAATGGATGTTTCTGCATTAAGAATAAATAAGGATATTGCTCTTCTTTCTCTACACGTACTATGTAGAATATACAGAGAAGGTATTGCATTCCACCCAAAAATTCGATACCAAGATTTCACCGGAAATATATGTTTTAAGCCCCCCTGAATCCAAAAAAAACATTTTTTAGAAAAAGGTTCGTGTGTGCGTGTGTCTGTGAACAGCTTAGCTGAAAAACGAAAAGACCGTTGAATACCAAACGTGGTATTTAAGTTTGGTATCTTCCAGGAATTCGACACGAAGATTTTGAGAAAAATTCCCCCACCCCAAACTACCCTTTGCATGGAAATTTTTCGAAATTTTGATCTTCTTAAACCAATTTTGATTAACATGTCGTATATTAGAGATATTTACCGGACAAATAAACCTGACAAATAAAATTTATATCTTGAATTTACAGGAAATAGCTTTTGAAGATTACTTTACTCTGGATGAACTTTACGGAATTTTGCATAAATGCTAAACCGTAAGAGATGGACAAAAACTTACAAAACAAAAAATGTAGAGCACGTTAAAACACACTTTTTATGTCATATACATTTTTTCGTGGAGTTGGTCATTTTTTAGATATTCCTTGTTTTTGGTTTCAGCTTTGAAAAAGATACTTTTTTCATACAAGAATTTGTCAACTCCTGTCCATATAAAGGAACTTAAGTCACATAGTAACCAGCTTTTGACTGTCACTTTAAGCTATGGTACTCCCTTATTTCGCTTCTACTTACAAGGAAGCAAGTAATAAGACTATTTCTGCTAATTTTTTTCTAGATTAGCATGAACTAAATAGAAGCTAAAGCTTTTTAACAATAATTTGTTGTAGAGACATAGAGAAAGTTATTTGAATGGAACACATCAGATCTTTAATTCGTCAAATATGTGAAAATATCTCTGTAAAAGGGAAGGAAATCCATGTTATGATAGGCGTTTATGCAGAGACAAAAGTAAATGTTAAATGTAGTGATGGATGCACTGCGTAAGAGTTGTGGTGTCTTTAGACTATAAAGTGTACCAAATGCCGCAGTAAGGGAAAGAATGGAACAATAAGAAACGTTGATGAAAAAGCCTGAGAAAAGGTCATTGTAATGCTAGGATCATGTCCAGTGGATATCAGCAGATAGGTGGCCAAAGCAGATCATTGTCCCCATATGGGAGGAG
The DNA here is from genome assembly GCA_030762935.1 of Hymenopus coronatus. Lineage (NCBI taxonomy): Eukaryota > Metazoa > Arthropoda > Insecta > Mantodea > Hymenopodidae > Hymenopus > Hymenopus coronatus. The sequence goes on along the minus strand of CM060888.1, from coordinate 112,076,231 downwards.
GAGGAAAACGCAGAGGCCTCGCATCACCTGAATTGGTGCAATAGCCAGGACATTTCAGGAAAGGACCTTAATGAAGAAGATTGGCAGAATAGAAGTGTTTGAATAAAGGTAGTAGAAGGGGAAACGCTTGTAAGCGTAAAAAAGAATGTGTATCTGTTCTGTTTGGAGAACAAAAGATCATTTTGGTTTATTATATTTCATTTCTATAGCTTTAAAACACACATTCATTGTCAAAATTATGTATTATAAAAGATGGTCCATCTATTTCCATTTTACATTATTCATTAACACTATCCAGGAACACAGTAAAACTGACCAAATATACGTTTACTAAACAAACCTTTGTTGAATTGTAGCTGTTAAGATAAACTTATCGGGTATACTTTTGCTAATCAGTACTTGACTTGTCACTGCCATTTCACCTTGCGTGCGAAGACACTGGGTCAAAAAATACGTCGAGTAGATATGAAAATCAAGTCTTGAAGGGAAGAACCTGGTGTTACATCATTATATGATAAACATTATTGCTTTATTTTTCATTGCATTGTTTCAAAAAAGGAAAATAAAACAATCTCAGTGATAAAACGTGGCCTTTATAAGCAGGATTTGGGTTTGAGTGTTGGGATCACAAGTAGATTACGATAAAAGTGTTTTGTGGCCTATCCTTGGACTCTGTTTTATTGTCTAGTATCACAGAATAAAATCTTGGTATCGAAATAAATACTGACATTGCGTTTTAAGTTATAGGTCTTAAGGAATCCTTGAAGAAAGATTGGTTGCTTTATACTCAGCAGAAAAAAAGCAACTTAATATTAATTTTGGATGCTTTATTTTCTAAAATAATCCATTTAACAGCTGTAGCAAGTAAATCTTATTCGATGCACAATTGAAATTTCAGAATTTCTTTCAGAATCAATGGTGGATATGTATTAGCTAATTTTTGTGACTTGAGTAAGGCTTTTAATTCCATTGTTCATACCATTTTATTAGAAGAGCTTTCCTATTATGGCATACAAAATACTCAGTTGAATCTCATGAAATCCTATTTATTTGGTAGAAAACAATTGGTTTATGTAAATGGTGAATATTCATCTATGTCCCACATAGCAAGTGGTGTCCCGCAGGGTTCTGTTTTGGGCCCTTTGTTGTTTTTAATTGCAGGTAATGACTTACCAAGTAATATACTTACAGATACCATAATGTTTGCAGACGATACTACTTTTATATCAAATGGAAATGACCCAAATGAATTAAATAATTAATATAAAGCCATAATGGCTATAGCTTCGGAATGTTTGAAGCTAATAATTTATTTTTAAATAAATACAAGATCTCTGTTTTATTCCCTTTAAAAAGGATATCAGACGACTTAGCATTACAGTATCAGACAGGTACTAAATTCTTAGGTGTATATATTGATAACCAATTATCGTGGACCACCCATACTGAATATTTGAAAAAGAGACTGTCTAGCATTATATTTTTAATTCGTAATTTGAGAGATTCCATCCCAATTGAATACGTGAGAAGTATGTATTTTGCTTTCTTTGAATCTGTAATAAGATATGGTCTAATTCTTTGGGGTGGCGCTTACAAAGTAAATGAAATGTTTTGTCTTCAAAAGAAAATTATTAGGATAATTAAACAAAATTTCTATATAACCCCATGCAGACCCCTATTTATTGAGTTAGGCAATTTTAACTGTTTATAATCTTTATATTTTAGTTAATTTATTATATATACATGCCTCTCGTTATAGACATATTTTGAGGATGGATGTTCATAGTTATAGTACTAGATACAGGTCCAATGTAAACATTCCATATCATCGACTAACAAAATCTCAGAATCGTTATAAGTACTTAGGTATTAAGTTGTATAATAACTTTCCTGATAGTGTTAAATGTTTAAAGATGCAGAATTTTAAGTCCAGGATAAATACATGGTTAGATAAACATCCTTTTTATTCTATAACATCAATATTTTAACAATACATTTTGTGATCTTGTTTTGTAATTTATTATGATAAGTTTAATGTACTGCTTTCAACAGACGTTGTCAATGCCTGTATAGTGCTTTTAGACGAAATAAAAATGAAATATATATATAAAATTGCTTAAACTTCGCATTTCCTCAGCTTCTGCTCTGACAAATTGACTGAGAGGTAACTTCATCATATATTGCCGTGATGCTCTCAGCAGTTTGACGATTGTCTCAGCTATTTACCTTCATGTCTGAGGTATCTAATAGAATTGTAAAGAACTTCAAAAAGTTTCACATGTTATCAATCAAAATAACTTATTGGCTTATTTTAGATTTAATTTTATTGGCTGTTGCCGGTTCGTGGAACTTGAATGAGAAAAAGGATTCCTTAACCCCAGTGGGATGCCGGGAGCAAAAAGATGCTTCCACGTGTCGGATTTCGATATCATTTGGTGAAAGCTTTAACAATCTCACCCTGGTTAAGGTCATTGAATACCGGTTACCTCGTATGAAGATGAAAGAAGAAAATTTACAAAGCGCCTCTTCTTATCTATTAACTGACAACACGATAAAAGTTGCTTGCGAAACATCTCGTTAAAATAATTTCAAAATAATTGTCTTACTTTCATAAGCGAAGAGAGATCATTAATTTTCATGTTACGTATGCAACATAGTTGGGATTTGCCCGCGCACAATGGACGCAAAAGTTAAACCTTGAACATCAGAACACGAATGTGTTTTATTCAAACCCGATTACTTAGAATCGCGTGAGAGAATGTTCCAACTCCATCAATTTTCTCAAGATCCTATTATCACCCTTATGTGTAGAAAGTTTTGTAGGCCAGAAGTCGCATGTTCGAAACCGCTATGTATCAAATTTCGTGGTTATCTTCCCACCCTGTTTTCTTTTGTTGGGATTCAGTCAGAATTCATCCTTTCTTTAGATTCGGCAGGACTGGGAATGGGAAGCTAAAATATTTTAAATTTCTACATAAGCAAATATTCAATGTGATTGTGTATTCCAGAGTTTCTAAGAGAGTTTTACATAATTATATCTAGATTAACATAATTATGTTAGTAGTTTTAAATCCATATTAACCAACAATGTTTTTATTGGAAATACCCAATAAGATCCAACATATTTATCGAGAACAAATAGTAGAAGATATAATCTTCGATGTAAAATATCATATCAAGGTTTTTATCCAGGATAATTCAACATCCTCCAACGTCTGGAAGTATCATTGTAAATCTGTGTGTGAATTTGATGTTTATAAAGAAAACATCTGACGTAAAGCCAAACTAGAATATTAAAGAAGTAAACTCATTGCCGATGAGCAATTGTTTAAATGGCAAAGCCGCCAATATGACCTTGTATATTAAAGCCGTAATATAAATGGAAAAAACCGAAAAAGAATTCTATAAAGCCATAACTACATTATATGTGTATGTGGTGGTGACAGTTGGACACTCCAAGAAATGCGATATAAATCGACTGTAAGAAACATTTCAAGGACAATCATGGGAGTGGAAAGAAAACATGATTTTCTCTACATCTCTGCGATAAATTATTGCTAAACAGCCTATTCTTCTATTTACTTCATGCTAATTGAGAAAAAAATAGCGGAAATGGTTTTTAAGTAAAAGGGAAACAAAGGAGTACCACAGGCTAAAGCCATAGTAAAATCTTTTAAAACCTGGTTGCTATGTAATTGAAGTTCTTTGTTTGTGTGTCCAGGAGTTGATAAATTCACGTATGAGAACAGTATTTTAAAATGAAACCAATAACAGGGAATATCTAAAAAAAAACAAAAAAAACCGTCAACTCCACGAAAAAATGTATATAAAATAAATTGTGTGTTTTAACAAGCTCTATATTTTTTGTTAAGAAACTTTTTGTCTATCTCTTACGGTTACCAGTTATACAAAGTTTCGTAAAATTCATGCAGAATAAAGATATCTTCAGAGACTATTTCCAGCAAATTCAAGATATACATTTTATTTGCCATGTAAATATCTTTAACATACCATATTTTAACCAAAATCATTATAGCCATTTCTAAAAAATCAACATTTTCGAACATTTTCTATGTAAAGGGTAGTTGGGGGTGAGGGGGTTTTCTTGAAAGTCTTCGTGTCGCTCCTTGGAAGATACTGTACTTAAATACCAAGTTTGGTATTTAATGGATGTTTCGTTTTTGAGCTATACTGTCCACAGACACACACACAGACAGACTGATAGACACACACAGTCATTTTGTATTCAGGGGGTCTCAAAACATGTATTTCTGGTAAAATATCGGTATCGAATTTTTGGGTGCAATACAATACCTTCTACATACACTTTTTACATAGTAGGTACGTGTAGAGGAAGTAAAACGGGAAAGGGAACTAAAATAATTCCTAAAGTTCATATTCCCGGATGAGGATACCGTATAAAATATCAAAAGTGTCTTCCCTCTGCAAACTGTAGCTTCTTTGTATTTTAAATGAATATAAGATATATTCTATATGTTTCTACATATTTATCCTATTAGTTTGAAAGCTTCACTTATTGTGTTTGGCACATAGACAGCACCTGAAGCTATGAATAATAATTAACCTCTCACATCCCTGTACACAATTATAAAACTCTGAGGCACATGACCTATTTCAAGGTCCTTGGTTCACATGCACAATACCTGGCATTGCTCTATACCGCTTATAATATACAAGGTCATCATATGGAAAAACAGGTTAATGTTCCACTGTGCCTGAAGCGGTATTCGAACCTCCATCCTTGTGATGTCTCCCATTCACAGACTTTCTCTACATCTCTGTAACAAATTATTGTTAGTAAGCTTATTCTTCCATTTACCGTATTACTTAGTTCCTTGAAACTAGAAGCAAAATCCCCATAACCGACACTAAAATGTTTTAAAATGTTGTTGCTGTGGCATTGAAATCCGTTTCGTTGCGCGGCCAGAAGTTGACAAGTATTTTTAAACTAAAACCAATGACAAGGAATATCTAGAAAACGCTCAACTCCACGAAAAAGGTGTATAGAATATAAATTTGAGTATTAATGAGAACTACATTTTTTCTGCTGTAAGTTTTTGTCTATCTATTACGGTTTATCAGCTATACAAAAATCATCCAGAATAAACATTTCTTCAGAGGCTATTCCCAGAAAATTCAAAATATACATTTTATTTGTCAGGTAAATATCTTTAAATACTGTGTTTTGATGAAAATTGTTAAAGCCATTTTAGAGAAAAATCAACATTTTCGAAAATTGTCCATGTAAATGGTAGTTTAGGGGGGAATTTTATTGAAAATCTTCATGTCGCATCCTTGGGAGATACCAAACTTAAATACCAAGTTTGGTAATTAACGGACTTTTCGTTTTGGAGCTATACTGTCCACAAACACAGAAATTTTTATTCGAGGTTCTCAAAATTTGAGGTGCAGTACAATGTCTTCTCTATACACTATACACAGCAGGTACCTTACATATAGAGAAAGTAAAAATGTGTGGGAATATTTTGCTCTGTTTATTTTGGCTAATAAGCAAAACCCAAATAAAGGAAGTGGGTAATTTTGGAACCTGAAAGTTACTCCCATGACTTTTGTTACAATTTGCAATTGTTATGCTAATTGAGTGATTAATTTTTAATAGGAATTTTTCTTGTTTTAAACGTTGGTTATGTATGGTATGGTATCTTACTAAATGGTTGCTATTATTTAGGAAAAATATAATTTACGTTTTATAACATTTTTATGTGTAATTAAACCTTATATAAATGTATATTAATATGATAAAATAATCTATAAATCTTCTAGAGTAAACTGCGAGTACATTTATTTTTACAAACACACTTACATTAGTATGTGTCCAATCTGTAGTTTATTTTTAGTGATTTGAACAAGGATATTCTTTTCAGAAGTTAGTAAGAAAAAAGCAGCGATGTCTTAGCACGGGCAAAGTCTTACCGTCAACTGGGTGACGGCAGGCGCGAACGCCGAGAAAAATGCAGTTCTTATACGGTACAAGCCTTTCACCACCTCCCGCTCCGCAATCGGCAGTTGTTTACCTTTCGGTGTCGCGTGCTACGCCGAGCTTTGAGTAAACAAACGACATAATGTTTAGTTCCATGGTTTTATAGCCGCTAGACATTTTATGTTTTGTAGTGAACTGTTAAAACTTTTGTTTGTGCGTATAATAAGCAAAATGACTATGTTTAATCTTTAATATTTTAGCTCACAGCCAAGAAAATATTCCTTTGACGAAGACGTGGTCTCCAGCATTTGACTATATCTGAGTATGAGATTATATATTTGGTTTAGAATTTACCTAGATGTTTTCTTTTATTACTTAAAATTTTGGAGCATTCTAAGAAGAAAAATGTGTATATTTAAAAGCCAATATTAGATGTATAAATTAGGATGATTTTAAATATTTAATAGCAGTAATTTTTAAGAACGGTATCGTTTTATGACATATTTAAATAAACCTTTAGTAATATATTAATGAAATGTTTGGTAGCGACTGTGAATATCTTTATTACAAATGAAAATAGGCTTACTAGTAAATACTAATTTTTTCTATAACATTTTACATTGTCTTAATATCATTTCATTAAAGCAATGTATCTATGAAAGTATCCACAGTTTTCTTCTCACTGTTTTGACTTTTTTACAATATATTCAAAACATAGAACATATGTGTAAATAAATTTGAAGGTGTGATATCGGACTTTCAGATATTCTTTTTTTAAGCTATCCCTTTTGACATGCTGATATGAAATGTTGCTTGGACTCCACAGTTTATCGTATACAATATAAAATGATTTTATGCAAGTATTTCTTAATATTAATTAATAGAATTTTTCATGTTTTTGGATGCATGCAAAATAATGAATAATAAATAATTAATATGTTCTTTGAATAAAACACAAACATGTTTAAATTCGTAATGCTTTAAAATCTTGTAAACCCATAATGTTAATACGTCATAAATTGTTCTCCAAGAAGCAATTTGCATAGTGAAAATGGTGAGAGCAAAAAAAAAAAAAAAAAGGAACTGAGTTTAACGTACCTGATGTTTCAGAACCAGTCATTATGACTTTAAAATTGTTGAATTTATGTGGCATTAGAGTACAAGCTATAAGGATAATAAAAATGGAAAAAGAAGCATTTTCACATGTTCCAAATATTTCAGGGAAACGTTCTTAAATATTTAATAATTACAAGAATTTTAAGGCTGCAACGTATTTCTCTATCATGAGGATATAATTATCTATTCAGTAATGAATTCAATAGCGGTTTCTCTCAACATTTGAAAAGTTGTGATTATACATGATGGCGCAGTGTTTCACGGCTCTGCTCTTACAAAATATTTATAAGAGATATTGTTAGAAATCGTGTCTTTTTCCATAAAGTTAATGTGAAAGTCACCCGACTTTCTCTAATCATTACAATTTAATTTTATGGTGTATTCCTTATATCATTCATAGAAAGTTTATTTTTATGTCTACTTACTTCATAATAATCATAAATAACCCTGGAAGTGTTTTCAATTACGTAATACTTTAGTTGGTTGAGACAACGCTCTTTAAGTTAAAAAACAACAAAAAAGCAAATAACAGGGCGTTGTTATTGAAATTTAACCATGGCATTGTTATTATGATTATTATTATTATTACTATTGTTAATATTATTATTACTATTGTTGTTGTACTCCTTACTGAACAGTTTAAAATTTTCGAATTATTAGAAAAGTGTTTCTAAAATAATTCATTCTACAAAAAGATTAGTTGATTTAATTTATGTATCTTGATGATATCTACATTTGTGTTTCTGAGGTAAACTGTTATGTAATTATAAACAATGAAACCAGAGTGATTACACAGGATATACTCACTTATACATTAACACACCACTTCACTAGTAAATATATGATGTTTTAATCAAAATAGTTACCCACCACTACACTGCAATGTTTCGGTATATTAAAAATGAAGATGTAACAAACAACATCTTAGTCATATACTATGAGGTACAATAAAAATAAAAATTAAAACTAATACGTAAGATATTAATCCAAAATTTAATAAAAATAATTGTAGAGTCCACTTTGTTGTATGATTCAGAGTGCTGGACGGTTTGTAAAACTGAGGATACGAAGACAGAAGTCGAAAAAATGAAATTTTTAACCAGGATTGCAGATTATACTTTGTTAGACAAAAGGAGATATGATGAGATAAGAAGGAAACTACATTCTTATCTTAAATGATAAAATACATCAATATAGAACTGACTGGAAAGAGCATGTGGACAGAATAGAGGATTACAGTATCCAAATATTATTAACCTATAGAGAAAAAACATTGGCTGGTCCAAGAAAAGGTCAATGCAAGCATTTCATTCATGATACTGGAATAAGCCTTTAGCAGATTTATCTCTGGAGACGACAGAAATAGTTTAGAGCCATTCCTTTGAAATCTTTCTGTCTAAGCTATTACATGTATTTATACAGCTTTCCTGTTTGGTACAGACTCATACTAACATTCATATTTCTTAATTTTTGTCTTGATTTTTTCCAAGGCTCCTCAAAGCGTATACATTCTGAAAAAGCTTAATATTGAATGCTTGAACCTAGTATTTCCTCTACCATAAATATCTATCTCGTAAAAAGGTTAAAACTTTTGTTTTCTGTGAAGTTTCCAATCTCACTCCAGTCAATTGTTTATAGCCAGTTTACTGAGTGTATATCCAAACAATGAATGAAATACAAATATAACAACCAACAATAAACTGAGTATATATCAGCTGTAAGGATTGACAGAGCTAACTTCTTTATTTTTAATTCCTTTCACTTGATTGTCCAATCTTCAGCTAAACCCTCCAGAGGAAGACGCCCAAAACTTCGCTTCATCTAGTTTTAATCTCTTCTGAAGCGTTTTGCTCATGTGTTGGTATCTTCATGCTGGTGTTCTTGCACCATCGAACACGTCACGAAGGTTGCAAATGGTGCTCAAACCCCCAGCAAAGAGTTGGATGAAATATGGCCTCTTAACACTGGACGACGCTGAGAAACTCACATGAAATAAGTGATACAAATGGTAATATTATACTTCTGAAACGAATTACTGGAACATAAATTTCTGGCTGTAGTTTTATTGAGGTTTTGCGTGTAATGGAGTTCCATGTGAGAACAAAACAAACACAAGTTTGGAAAGTCGAAATTCCTCCTTGAGGTTTTTATTGCAATACCGAGATTAACGTAGAAACTTCTCGGTAAACTTAGGAAAAACGTTTGTTCTAATTTGTGTATGCAAATTCTAGTAGACTGTTGGTACCAGGTCGTAGTTATGGAACAAAAAGACACAGTAAGACCTAGTTGAAGTCATGGAATAATTATTGATATAGGGATGACTTCGTAAGTAATGGAATTATAATTACAAAACATCCATTTGTGTTATTTACATCTGAAATATCAAAGCCAATAAAATATGACACTGAAGAAGGACGTGTACAATAAGACTGTAATCTCAAAGTTAGTCAAGTAGCGTTTAATATCTTTTCCTGATAATCAAATAGTCATTCCAGCAATCATTGTTTTATACTTTTACAACCAGATACTCAGTTCTGCTCACATTGGTTTCTTTGAGTGTGAAAATGTTTCTCCTCCTCTATTTTCTCTCTCCCACTCTTATACTCTTTTCCACCCACTACCTCTCTTACCCTCTATACTTCTCTGTACAACGTATAGGCATATAATGGAATATTTTGTAAATAATGCTGGTGGGGCAGTGAAGGTATAAACGTTTCTTACTCTCCAATCAACAAATTTATACATTTTGGACAAGCTGATTATATTCTATTTGTTGACATATTGATATTTTACTAATTGAATTATTCTATTTAATAATCGAGAAAAAGGTAATCTCAAGTGTTCATTATAAAATTGGATCAGTATTTTTTGATGTTTTACTAAACATAATTATTTCCCTTGTATGTGTAATGCAACTCGTAATGAACCTGATTACAAAGTTGTTACTTGCATAATGATTAAATGTTTAATGTTGTTCAAATATTTTGGCATCCACTGTGTAATCCATAGATTTGAAATAAACCTTACTGAGAGATTATTTCGCTGCATTCATCTGCAGTGTTTGATAAAATACCGTTTAAAGAAATAAGTATATACTGCCTCCGTGTTCGAGTGGTCAGCGAGCTGACTTCACACCCGGAGTCCCGGATTCGGTTCCCTGCTGGGGCGGGGAATTTTTCTTTAACCAGAATTATTCCCTCACAGAGTCTGGAATTAAGCATGTGTTTAATGATATTTTGAATGATATAAAAGTAATTGACTAATGTTCTAAGCCCACCCTAATATGAGTTGTTTCACAACTCAAAGCCCCCGATATGACCATTAAAGTTAAAGGGGACTATACAAATGAAAAAAAATTCAATTTAGTATCATTTACACTTTTTTCTGTATGATAATAATAACAAAGGAAAATCAAAACTATCTTTATAAATATGTAACATGTATCTGGTAATTTCGCATTTTAACTACATACATTGAAAATCATTTTTATGCTACCATTGAAGAGTGGATAGCTACAACTTATTTTTTTTTCTACCGTATAGAAAATAGATGCTTTTTAAGTACAAGTAAGAAAGCTTATCTTGTGTTTTAGTGAAATGCTATGTCTAAGAATAATAATAGTAATAATAATAATAATAATAATAATAATAATAATAATGATAATAATTTAGTGAATGACGCACCCTTTATGACTACAGTAATTACACCATTGGTTTTGTAAGTTCTTCAATGAAATTCACTAAATATTACGCAGAACAACCCATTAAATATTATAGGCTTAGAAATATTGTTCTGACATTTACAGTGTTCAGATTATATTTAAACGTCATATTAATGTTAAATTTAATCCTAAAATTGTAACAATTAAATGTGATTTTGTAAAAAAAAGAAAAAAAAATCTCGCTGCTCCTTCACGCCATTTTAAGTATTTAACAGCAAACACAACATTTTCTCAACTCCAATATAAAAAGCAAAAACTGGGTAACAGTAACAGTGGCCTTAGCAGGTACATTCATTTTAAGATGATATTTAGGTCACAAATTTAATAAAGTCTAATACATATTTACTGTCCACGATTCAGGGTTAAACAAATATGAATTTTATTTTGAGCAAGTTTTATGGACGGATTAAGGGGCTTAAACACACGTTCCAAATGTTTAATCGGGATACAATAGTTCTCCTGCTTAATGTACGTAGAAGAGAAAATAATAATAGGAATTCATAGCATCCTAGCTGATCAAAATAAGTGAGAAAAATCTGATTTGTTTACACGACTTTCTCTTCATCTCCACAATAAACTATTGTTGAAAAGCTTATTCCTATATTCACTTAATGCTGATGGAAAAAAATTAGCAGAACTTGCTAGTAGAAGGGAAATAAGGAAAATCGATTATAAGGTTAAATAGATATGCAAATCCTTTAAAATCTGGTTGGCATGTAACTGAAGTTACATTTGAATGGACAGGAGTTAACAAATTCCCGTATGAAAAAAGTTAAAGCCGAAACTAATAAAAAGGAATACCTCAAAAACGGTAAACTACACGAAAAAATGTATATAAGATAAATCGTATTTTTTAACGAACTTTACATTTTTTGTTACGGTTTACCAGTTATGCAAAATTCCGGAAAATTCATCCAGAATAAACATCACTTCAGAGGCTATTAACAGAAAAGTAAAGATATATATTATATGGCCTGAAATATCTTAAATATAAGAGATTTTAATCAAAATCGTAAGGCCATTATTGAGAAAATTAAAATTTTAGAATTTTTTCCATGTGAAGGGTAATTGGGGTGGGGGGATTTTCTTGAAAATATTCCTGTCACATCCTTGGAAGACACCGCACTTAAATATCAAGTTTGGTATTTTCTCTGTATCGAATTTTTGGGTGCAATACAATATATTCTCTATATACTATGAACATAGTACGTGTAGAAAAAGTAAAAAAGGAATGAATCAAGGAAACACATTGGCGTCTTAGCACCTGCAGTGGCGTCATTATCTCGTAAGCAAATTTTGCATATTTGCATATTTTTGTGGCGGTCGTTGGAGTGTATATTGCTTTATTGTTGCAGCATGTGCAATGTGCATAGTGCAAGTCGTAAAACTCGCTCGCTGTAAGGAAGAAAAAACTACCACATGTACGTTTTGCCTCCGAGCATGCGCTGCTCGGTCTGTATCGTTTGCGTGATAAACAGGGGCTTCTCAGAATCCGAGGGGAAAAGAAAGAGAGAGAGAGAGAGATGCAAATACATACGTATATGTTCACATACAGATACACTGCAATCGATTTTCTATTACGCCTTTGCCAGCTTCTGAAAAGAAAGAGTCTGCCATATCCGCGTGGACATGATTCCTATCTTTCAGAATAATTTCAATTTCCATTGATACAGAATAAATAACAGAATTCAGAATTTTTACTTTCTAAACCACTACATAGTATAGAGGTAGAGAAGGTGTTGCAAGCCATCCAAAAATTCGATACCGAGATTTTAATGGAAATACACGTTTTAGGGTACCTGTATCAAAAAATCTATTCTTGCAAAATATTATTCTTATTTCTACACAATGCTAATCGAGATAAACAATAGTAGAATGTTCTTATTACTTAGTTTCTTATAAGTAAAACCATTAACAAGGAATATCTCGGAAACGGTTAACTACACAACAAAAACGTAAAGAACATAAATTGTGTGTTTTGACGAGATATACAGTAAATTTTGTCTATCTTTTACGGTTTAGCAGTTAAACAAAATTCGGCAAAATTCATCCAAAAAAGAGGTTTTCAAAGGCAATACCCAGAAAATTCATGATATACATTTTATTTGGAATGTAAATAGATTTGATGTACGGGAATTTAATCAAAATCTTTACAGCCATTTTTAAAAAAATCAAAATTCGAAAATTTTTCCATGTAAAGAGTAGTTTGTGGTGGAGGGATTTTCTTGAAAATGTTCGTGCTGCATCCTTGGAAGATACTAAACCTAAGTACCAAGTCTGATATTTAATGATCTTTTCGTTTTTGAGCTATGGTGTCCACAGACACACACAAGGACCTTTTTCTAAAATGCTTTTTTCGGACTCAGGGCACCCTAACACATATATTTGCGGTGAAATCTAGACATAGAATTTTTGGGTGGAATACAATACCTTCTCTATCCCCTATGTACGTTGTTCATACGGGGCTAGAGAAAGTAAAAATGCATTTTACTTTATCTACACTTACTATATACATAGTATATGGAGAAGGTATTGTATTGCATCCAAAAATTCGTAACCGAGATTTCACCTGAAATGTGTTATGAGACCCCCATGAATAAAATAAATAAAAAAAAACTGTTTTAGAAAAATGTCCGTGTGTGCGTATCTGTCTGTCTGTGGGCAGCATATTTCAAAGAATTTTTTGGATTGATCAAATGATAAAACAATTTATTTATGAAAGCTCTTCAGCTGCGAAGGTAACCATCAATGAAAAGATGCACAAACAATTTTTATTAAAAGAGGAATTATAATTAGATTATTTCAGATTCTGCTCTTTATAAAGAAACATATTTCATAAAGATTCCTTTTTATAAGAATTAAGAATAACAATTGAAAACTCCATTGAATACCAAACATGGTATCTTACAAGGATGCAACAAGAATATTTTCCAGAAAATACGCTCTTCCCCAAGTAACCTTTGCATGGAAAATTTTAATTTTCTCAAAGATGGCTAAACGTCAGCAGTTGCAATGTTTTGTGTAACAATAAAATATCGTCTACATATCACACTAAAACGTAGGTGAATGGTCCACTACAGAAAAATGAGTCATTTACGACCGGGGAGTCGATTATTTTAATACTAATTTTGCTTGTTATTACCTGACAGCTTTATTATTTTTTACTTCGCACTTGGAAGAAACCAAGGTACTGATCTAAAAAGACTGCTATTTAATTGTTATCACAACAATAGCCTTTTTAACAATAATATATAACAGACTTAATAATAATTACAAATCACCGAAAAAATGTAGAACGTTTCAGAAGATAAATTACCTTTAGGATGTGTAAGTTAACACACGGACAGTGTCCCCAGGTACTAAGCCAGAGCACCACTCTTAGACGTTTAGGGTCCTTTGGTCCTTTAAGGACCTCAGGCAGGAAGGGAGGGAGAAGGAAGATACCTGAAGGGCGACCCGATCCATATGACAACCAAACATGGTCGGGGTTCCTAACGTTACAGGGAACTGATCGGGGTTCCTAACGTTACAGGGAACTCCTCCAATGCGTTTGGTCCCTCTCACGAGTCTTGCACATCTGGTGGTTCCCCAAATCGAGCGGTGCCGACGACGATGGCACCTTTATAATGTACAAACCATCATCCAGCCGAACATCATGTCTGGTCCTTCAACCTTGACACAGATAACAAAGGAAATGGTGGGAATTGATAATGAGTGACAGAAAAATTCGGGGGATCTAACGAACCCATTAAGCATTCAATTGTTGACCCGGGGAAGGTCAGGTAAGCTGGCCACGGGAATTGAACCTTCGACCTCCCGAATGCGAGGTACACACCTTACCACGTTTGCCCTTAAAACATTAAATAAACATATTAACTAAAGATGACAAATCTAAAGAAATAATGTTTATAGTTTGCATTTCATTAAAAGAATATTTTTATTTATAACTTTATTTGATGTCGCCTAACTACAGAGGCCTTATAGCGACAGCATGTAACAATAAAACATGTTACAACACTACACATTGAATTAATACTTATATCTAGCTTGTAACATTAATTATTGAAATTCTAACAATAATAATTATATTATATATTATGTAGCGTTTCATGCAACAGTGAATTAAAAGAATACAAAATATTACAGTACAGTAGCAGGTTTACAATATTTTATGAATTTATGAATTTACACAATAATGATAATTTCGTTGGTTCGTCGAATGCTGCCTGAAGATTTGGAGGAATTTGATGGCTGGTTCTGTACTTAGAATATTGGGCACATTCCGTTATGATGCGTTTGACTGATAGTCTCTGAATGGAGGTTGCTGTTTGGTGAATACAAAGTCATAAGTTAGTTTAGTTTGTCAAGTTCTTAGTCTGGTGAGTATCATCTGTTGATAGTCTCTGGTTGCTGTTTGGTGAATACATAGTCATGAGTTAGGTTAGCATGTTCAGTTCTTAGTCTGGTGAGTATCATCTGTTGATAGTCTCTGGTTGCTGTTTGGTGAATACATAGTCATGAGTTAGTTTAGTATGTTCAGTTCTTAGTCTGGTGAGTATCATCTGTTGATAGTCTCTGGCTGCTGTTTGGTGAATACATAGTCATGAGTTAGTTTAGCATGTCCAATTATTAGTCTGGTGAGTATCAGCTGTTGATAGTCTCTGGCTGCTGTTTGGTGAATACATAGTCATGAGTTAGTTTAGCATGTCCAATTCTTAGTCTGGTGAGTATCATCTGTTGATAGTCTCTGGTTGCTGTTTGGTGAATACATAGTCATGAGTTAGTTTAGTTTGTCAAGTTCTTAGTCTGGTGAGTATCATCTGTTGATAGTCTCTGGTTGCTGTTTGGTGAATACATAGTCATGAGTTAGTTTAGCATGTTCAGTTCTTAGTCTGGTGAGTATCATCTGTTGATAGTCTCTGGTTGCTGTTTGGTGAATACATAGTCATGAGTTAGTTTAGTATGTTCAGTTCTTAGTCTGGTGAGTATCATCTGTTGATAGTCTCTGGCTGCTGTTTGGTGAATACATAGTCATGAGTTAGTTTAGCATGTCCAATTATTAGTCTGTGAGTATCATCTGTTGATAGTCTCTGGCTGCTGTTTGGTGAATACATAGTCATGAGTTAGTTTAGCATGTCCAATTCTTAGTCTGGTGAGTATCATCTGTTGATAGTCTCTGGCTGCTGTTTGGTGAATACAAAGTCATGAGTTAGTTTAGTATGTTCAGTTCTTAGTCTGGTGAGTATCATCTGTTGATAGTCTCTGGTTGCTGTTTGGTGAATACATAGTCATGAGTTAGTTTAGTATGTTCAGTTCTTAGTCTGGTGAGTATCATCTGTTGATAGTCTCTGGTTGCTGTTTGGTGAATACAATGTCATGAGTTAGTTTAGTATGTTCAGTTCTTAGTCTGGTGAGTATCATCTGTTGACGCCGGCTGAGAGTTTTGTATATTTTAATAAATGATGTGTTACCTTTTACTTCATGCAGTTTACTGTTGCGATTATTTTCAATCCAGTTGTTGTATCAGCTGTGTAGCATCTTCAAGTGCAATAGGGATAAGGGGATAAATTGGTGGTTATTATGTTGCTTCTTTTGCTGCTTCATCTGCTCTTTCGTTCCTATTGGATTTCTATGGTCAGTGAGCTATCTGACGACAGATTATTATTATTATTATTATTAGCATTGTTGGCTGGTCAAAATTTACTTGAAAATAAGTAAGTAACTTTAATGTTGATACCTTCTCATCAGGGGATAGAGGGGAACGAAAGAGCAGATAAATTGTTGTCTGGTAAATTTAATATAAGAGATATGGTTATTTTATTTCTATACTGTCATGTTATAATGTGTTTTTAAGCTATAAATGAATAAATGATTGTGCCTATTTCATTCCTTATCATAACTGCTACTGTCTCTATTAGTGCCTATTTGCCTGCCTAGCTTTTAGGGCGAAATGTGCAAGCTCTAGCATTTAAAATGCAGGACATATGCCACCTTACAATGGAGGTGGGTTTTAGAATGTTTCTCGCTCGAAGAAAAATTAATAGAGCCCGACTAGGTTTTAATTCAAGGCTTCTGTATTCCGATGTAAGGGAGCTAAGTAGCAGCTAATTTACGTTGCGCTAGACCAGTTTCAACGTGCGAGAGATGTCACTTTCTCTGTCGATGTATTGCTGTGTTGCAGTCAGGGCTGGAAAGGAGAATCACTTACTGAAACAGGTTGCTCACTTTTCTTTCTGCTATAGAGGAGTCTAATTAGTTGTTAGCTACAAAGAGTCTCATACAGTAGCACTGCTGCCAACACCACCGTTCCCAGGACATACGTGTTTTGAATAAACTATTTTTTATGCCTAAGTCAAAAGTGGAATAAAAATACGAGACAACCAAGAACCTTCCATGATGATTTCAGTTTTCTTCTTAAATAACAAATCTTAAAACTTAATCTTCTATAAACTATTCTTAGAAAAGCTTATTACAATTTACACATATTTTGTTTACTGATAGGGTAGTTAGGCAGATTTTTAAGGAGCATGTCGCTAAGTTTCTGCGTGATTGAAGTTCCTTTGTTTTTAAGGCCAAGAGTTCACAAATTCTCATATGAGATAAGTATAAGTATTTTAAAACTGAAACCAATAACAAGGAATATCTAAAAAAACGATTAACTCCACGAAAAAAAATGTAGATAACATAACTTGTGTATTTTAATAGCTCTACATGTTTTTAAGTAAGTTTTGTCTATCTCTTACGATATACCAATTATGCAAAATTCCAGAAAATTCATCCAGAATAAAGATGTCCACAGAGACTCTTTCCAGAAAATTCAAAATATACATCTTATTTGTCATGTAAATATCTTTAATATATGATATTTTAATAAAATATTTGCGTGACCAGGAGAAAAAAATAGATGGAAAAAAAATGAATAGCAATAATCCGTAGAGTATTTGCAGATTCAAACCAATAACAAGGAACATCTCAGAAATTGTTAACTGATAGGAATGTTTTTAATAACAATATGTGCTTTAACAAGATCTACATTTTTTGTGTTGTAAGATTTTGTCTGTTTACCAATTATAAAAATACCGTCCAAAAACGAAGATCTCACTTTCAGAAAATTCAAGACGAAAATTTAATTTTACATGAGAATAAACATATGATATTTTAATCAAAGTCGTTAAACTCACTTTTGAGAAAACCAGCATTTCGAGGAATTTTTCATGTAAATAGTAGTTTGTGGTGGTGGATTTTTTAAAATCTTCTTGTTACATCCTCGAAAGATGGTTACTTTAGTATTTACCGAAATTAATATTTTTGCAATTTTTCACTTTAGTATTATGCTGATAACCAACACACAAACGGACCAAAATATGTTTTAAACAGAATCTTTTTCTTGATTTCAAGCAGCATAAAACCGTTGAAGTCTGTGTGTCGAATTTCTGCGTAGAATCCAGTGCCTCCCCTACTTACTGTAGATAAACAATACAAAAAGCAAAAAGAGAAAGATAATTATTTACATCGACTATGTAAGTCGACTCTCACAAAGCATTTACTTTGCCTTCTTTCCTTTGTAAGTGCATATCTTACAGTTAGTAAATAAATACTGTGTGATTTTATGAGAAATTTCTGCTTAGATAAACCACAACAATAGTAGGCTTACATTATAAACCATTTCTAAAGTTAATAATCTCAAAAGGTTTATCGTACTGATTTATGTAACATGGTGCTCTGGAAAAAATAAGTTTATTTGTCTGCAAACATGATTTGTTAACATAATTTTAATTAAATGATCAAGTAAAATGCATTAGACATAGAATATGTGTTATAAGATCTATCGTCAATTATTGAAATTAACGCTTTTACAAATGGCAAAATATGTAAGGTTTGAGTAGAAAATAAGAAGAAATTAAGGGAAATTTTTGTCTCCTTATAATGTTTTAATAATTTCTACCAAATTTTTCTTTGTATTGCAAAATAATATCAAAATAAAGCATCACAATTCTACAAAGAAAGTAAATTCCCGGCATGTAATCTGGAGCCTTAGTTTTGGTATGGACATAGAAAAAGTTTAAGACTGTTTTTGGTAATGATTATTTATTAAGAATGCACCTCTAATTTATCATAGGTCTATAAAACGTTTGTAGCATACAAAAATTTTAAAAAGTCGTAAAATCACAGTGCAGGTTTGAGGGGCATCGACCATATAGTTGATTGCATTGCGGGCTTGCTTCGCTCCAAGTGCAGGCGATGGTAGAGACTTACATCTATAGGGAATCAATCTGTCATAACTTTGGTTACTATAACTTCTGCAAAGTAAAAGGTGTGTTAGGATTTGTCCGAAGTGATAGTTTATATTCGCTGCAGAATTAAGGATTGGTTGAGGGTGTTTGGCAGGATCCTTGTAATCTTTACCGCCTGCACGCAAACCAGAAGCCAGATATGTCGATTAAATCATCGACGTCATCATGAATTTTGGGGAATTGGTTGAGTTAACAGCATGTTTACCTACAAGCTCAAATAATGCCGCCAGTGCATTAATCTCATGTAGCAAGGTCCTGGAAGCATACAATTTATATAATTGCAGGCATGAGTGCTGCTACATTGTTTATAAATGTTTGTATGAATATTAATTTCGTTTTATACGATGAAAAATTAACATTAAATCAGTACATTTCTAAAATCGATATAAGCTAAATATATCATATGTATAAATTCCCTATCTAGACGTCAGATGGCAAACATTAAAAAAAACTCTGCTCCTTGGATTGTAAAATCCTCCAAAAGGTGTTAACTATCAAGGAAGTAAGAGCAAAATATTTTGAAATAGTAAAAACTTAATGCTAGTCTCTATTCTGATGAATAAAACCCTTTAAAGGATGTCCTTAAATACCCTAATCCATAGAAACCTGACTAGCATTGAGACCGTGCGACTCCAATTAGAGCATACCAATACTTCATATCAAACCCTTCTCAATTTCTGTTGTCCAAAATGATGGATCTGTTAGAGAGAATCATAATCATCTTATTTTTCTTTTCCTTTACATCAAGATTTGAGTATGACGTCTTTTCTGTCTCCAGATTTTTAAGTCCATCTTTTTACTTTCTCTACACGTACACATAGTGTATAGAGAAGGTATTGTAA
This sequence comes from Hymenopus coronatus, assembly GCA_030762935.1. Taxonomy (NCBI): domain Eukaryota; kingdom Metazoa; phylum Arthropoda; class Insecta; order Mantodea; family Hymenopodidae; genus Hymenopus; species Hymenopus coronatus. The sequence goes on along the minus strand of CM060888.1, from coordinate 112,056,296 downwards.
TCACCCAAAAATTCGATACCAAGATTTCACCGGAAATACATGTTTTGAGATCCCCTGAATCCACAAATATCATTTTTAAAAAAATGTCCGTGTGGGTGTTTCTGTGGGCAGCATAGCTCAAAAACGAAAATTCCGTTAAATACTAAATTTGGTATTTAGGTTTGGTATCCCAAGGATGCGACACGAAGATTTTCAAGAAAATCCTCTCAACCCTAATTACCCTTTACATGGAACTTTTTTCGAGAATTTTGATTTTATCAAAAATAGCTCTAACGATTTTTATTAAAATATCGTATATAAGGATATTTACCTGACAAATAAAATCTATATTTCGAATTTTCTGGGAATAGCCCTTGAAGACTACTTTGTTCTGAAAGCATTTTACGGAATTTCGCATAACTGCTAAACCGTAAGAGATGGACAAAACTAACCACACAAAAAATGTAAAGCACGTTAAAACACGCAATTTATGTAATATACATTTTTTTCGTGGAGTTGATCGTTTTTGACATAGTCCTTGTTATTGGTTTCAGCTTTGAAAAAGTTATACTTTTCTCTTACAGGATTTTGTCAACTCCAGTCCATACAAACATAGGAACTTTAGACACATAGCAACCAGCGTTTATCTATCACCTTAGCATATAGTACTCCCTTATTTCGCTTCTACTTACAAGGAAACAAGCAGTGATACTATTTCTGCTATTTTTTCTCGATTAGCATGAAGTAAATAGAAGCATAAGCGTTTTAATAATTTTTTTGCAGATATTTAGAGAAAGTCATGTGAATGGAACACATCAAGTCCACCTTTCCCTTAGTCTTGGTCTTCGCCCATATCTCGTCTCCCTTAGGGTTACAATTTATAGTTTAGTTGGCATTCTCTCCTTGTCCATTCGTTAGTATGTTCTTTCCAGTCTTGTTTATATTCTTCCTGTGTATCAATTAATTCTAAGCTTGTAGCCCCTTCTAAGAGATTAATTTCTCACACGGTTCCTTAAGTTGCATCCTTTTACCTTTCTTAAAAATTTGACTTCTTCCACTTGTATTTTTCTTTTATCCACGTAAGCTATTACTGATTCTATCATTATTTTATAAAACTGTTCTCGTTTGCATTTCGGCTTTATCTTTCAATGTTCTATTTAGTTTGCCAATATTGGTTGGCAAAAATATTTCAATATTGATCATAGTTTTTTGTTGGTTGCTAAGAAAATTAAAGCATAAGTTTATTATATAAACTATTTTTGCTTTTGTCTCTTCCATCATCCTGATATGAGATGTTTATCACTCTATATAGTAAAACCTACTCGAAATAATTCATATGAGGAGCTTCGGAGAAAACTTTCTGTGTGCTTTATGCTGGGCCTTCTTGGACCTTGTGATGATGGTCAATGACAATAAATCGACTATACACAGCCCACTAAATTACAGCTTTGACACTCACATAGTAACTGTTAAGGAGATTCTTTGAAAATTTCATTAGAGTCTCGTAGTATAGGAACAAACAAACTATCAGTTGGAAATTTTGAAGAAAACAAAATTAAGAATGTAGAAAAGCTAGAACTCGCATTTCGGTCTTGTTCTTCTAATAGTGTATTTTATCTGAAAATCCTTTTATAACTTATTAAAAGGGTATTATAAATACATGTCTAAAAATGTACTCTAGTATTTTAAAAACTTACTCCAAATACCACTGATTGTATTATTTATATACGTTTTTCATTCAAAATTTATGCGATGAATCATTTTTTGGGGGGTAAGCTATCTTCTAACATTCCGACAACGTAATTCATTTTAATGAATCTCTTTATAAATCTTATGAGCTTCATCTATGTTGTTGTATGTATGGTCTTTCTTTTTTTGTTTGCTTTCTATCATTGTGTATGATTAACCATTTACAAGAGTAGGCAAAGCCATAACTTTATGGAATAAAGTTTGTATTTTCTACCTTGTTTTTCTTTCTAAAGTCCTTCCAATTGTTCCAAGATCGCTTGAAATCTATCAACCTTCTTCTAAATTATTGCCATATTTGAAACTATCACTATAAATGAAGTGGGATGCTTGTTCTAAATTATTTCCATTTCTTTTTATTTTCTACCTGCTCTAATTCTTTCCTTTACAATCCATTTTATTATTTTTTGAACAGCATACAATATTTTCTCAAGTTTATAAATGTGTGGAGTATATTCATATGTAGCAAGGTCATTAAGAAATGGTATCGTGAACGGGGTTTGCGGTTGAAATTCAGCCGAGACCTTTCTCCCAGATTTTGGGTTTGTTTTCAGGTTTTTCTCGATCTTCAAAACTGGGAAATGCCGGAAAGATACCCAGACTTAGGCCTGATACTTCTTTCCAAAATTCCGTTTCATTTCATATAATTACACCAAAGAAACTGTAGGCACACATTTTTAAGATATACTGACTAGAAACTATTTTTATTAAAAATATATAATCAACCTATTAATACATTTATAGTCTTAATTGCATCATATTTATTCTTAACTTTAAATGAAGCTGTTAAAATTATTAATATGTATATATAAAATAATTTTCTATATTAACATTTATTTTATTTATTAACTTAAATGGGAAAGTAAGACTACAAAGTCCAATTGGTATTTTCAGAAAGGTACAGCAAAAATGACAAGCCCAAATGTGCAGAAGCATTGAAGTTGAGCTAGTAGAACACTTAACTTCAATGGAAATATATTTTTTGGAGTTTGAAACTTGCGCCCTAACTTTAAGAGAGAAAGTAAGACAACAAAGTCCTATTTTTATTTTAGAAAGGTTCAGCAAGTGAGTGGAAAGCCCAAATGCTGAAGTTGTGCTAATAGAATACTTCACTTCTAATGGAAATATATTGTTTTTGGAGTGTGAAACTTGCGTCCTAAGTTGGGAAATGCATTTAGGTAACTGTTAACATAATCACCAGTAGCACAGCTACCTCATCCAATCAGAAAAATTCTCAACTGCCTTGCTAATGCCTGATTGACCTCCAGCTACCACTTACCAGAGAGTGAAGGCTTTGTCCACGTGAACAGCAAGGGGACTGACTGACTGACTTAATGGTTAGGTGAAACGTAAAAACTAAAAGGAGTAAAGATTACATTCGCGGTATTAAGAAGGCCGGGAGCGTGTTTTATGTCTTTAGCCCCGCCACTAAAAGTGACTACCATTATGCTGCTCGTAGAAGGCTATTGAAACACTTGTAATGGCGCAATGCTAAGTAGCTCAAGCGGGGTGATGGATGGTTCAACTGTTTTAGTCATGGCCGCCTAAAATTTCCTCCCCTGCTCAAGTGGCGCCTTCCGGGTACATTTGAGTGGTCAACAAAGTCTTCGCCGCACAGTTCGTTTCTAAATGTTCGAACTCCATGGGGTTAACCTTCTTTCAGTAGCTAAAGAAATGTCATAACCACAGACAGAAAAATATGAATAAAACCCTGATATGCTAAATTCACAAAACTTTCTCCACCTTCTTTCACACACTATTCTTAAAAACGTCTGAAGGAATGTAGTTTTTAAATGGTGAAAGGACGGTGAAGTGGTTTTGAAATTACATGCATATAAAACACACATAAATGTTCTATCTTTATGATATTGGTATAGATAGTGTATTGTTTCTGTGTTTCACTGTTCTGTGTAATGTGTTAAAAACATGTAAGTCTAAATCAATGACAATAACTGCTGAAAAAAAAAAGGTCCGATGTGCTTTAATCAACGACTTTCTCTATCTGTTCTGCATACAAACTATTCTTACAAGATTATTCTTTTATCTATATTGCTAATCAAGATAAACATTACCAAATTTTCTTATTATTTAGTTCCTTATAAGTAGTAGGTAAATAAGGGAATACACTACGCAAAAGCGACAGTCAAATCTTTTAAATGCTGTCACTATGCGATGAACATTGAAATTAGGTTCTCTTTCGTGGCCAATAGTAAAACAAAAGAGATATGAAACAAATGAAGAATAGCTATTTGAGAAAAATAACCATTTTAAAAACCATTTTTTTTTACCAATAACAAGAAATGAAAGGAAACATCTCGGAAATGGTTAACTCCAATAAAAAATGGTATGACATAAAATATGTGTTTTAGGGAGAGCATTTGTGCAAAAGCCATTCAGAATGAAGAGGATTTCAGAGGCTATTCTGGTAAAATTCAAGACATACATTTTATTTCTGATATAAGCAGGTATGTTTAATGTACGGCATTTTAATCAAAATCGTTAGAGCCATTATTGAAAAAGTCAAACTGCTTTACAGAAAATGTTCCATGTAAAGGCTATTTTGGGGTGGGGGATTTTATAAAAATCTTCGTGTTCGCATCCTTGAAAGCTGCTGAACTTAAATATCAAGTTTGGCATTTCAGCGACTTTTCGTTTTTGTGTTCACAAACTAATTGTTTCGATACAGGAGATTCTAAAACTTGTATTGCTAGTGAAAACTCGGTAACGAATGTTGGGTGGCATTCTTCACTTATGTACTAAATAGAGAAAGTAAAAATTTTATTGTTAAAATACTGACGAAGATTTTATTTGCATATACCTTACAACGCTTAATTTGCATCTACTTTGTGAATGGGGTTCTCATCTATGCAGGCAAGAAAAGGCGCGTTCAACCAGCAATTCAATCCAGATTAACAACTTCGCAACGCCGGACACAGCCAATACATAAAACTAGAGGCGCCGATGAGTTCAATAAATTTACCTCGCTGCTTCTGAGGGAATGGAGGATGGAGAACCTGGAGTCGGCGAAAGATAAAAGCTTCTAATAAACCTGACTTAATAATTACTTCTCAAAACCCCCTTTTCATTAACATTAGTTACACATATTATGGATGTATCCGTGCGCGCGGAGCACAGAGGCCGCTCCAAATGCGTGATAATTTTTCCATGGTCTTCTGGAACTAATATATTTCCCTTGCTTCGGTTTTGAGCCGGTTACTACATCGCCTTTCTGTTTCTCGACTGAACATTATCCACCTCTTTAAATGTTGGAAAATCTATTACGCAACCATTCCATAATAGAGGCTTTAACATCATAAAATCCAAACGTAGTAATCCAGTATTGTAGGTATACTTAAAAGGTAAAATAATATTTATATTTAAAACAACTTTTAATTAAAGGTAACAGCAGTAAAAGACAAGGACATAATAACACTCATTTTAAATATTTTTACGGTTTGAATATTATATAATTCATTATATTAAGACTATTCCAGAGAATATAAAACTTCCTTGAGCGCATAAATACGAAATAATGTAGAAATGGTGATTAGGACATGCTAACTGCTTTATTCTAATTTTCTAGTTGTAGGCTGGACCCTTCTAAAACAACAATAAATGGTTAAACTTCATTTTTCCAAGAATATCCTTTCGTTCGGTACATCTTTGGTTGACCATTTGTTGTTGTTAATTATATTATTATTTAGTTTTATATTTATAACAGCTCTTGAGATCCAAATTTAAAGTATCCTCTTTACTCGTATGGACTTCATTGAAACATATTCTTAAGACAAAAACTATTGTTCGAAATTGAAATGTTTTCGAATATTTAACGAAAAATTAACGTATGTTGTTATGTCTAATTTCTTTGTAGATTTTTCATATTCATCTTTAAAAAACAGATAAAATGGTTTAAAGTGTGTTTAATGTAATTAAATATTAGTTTTTAAAACCCGTGTGTCCGATGCATACAAAATTAATAAAACATGTAATTTTCACATTTTTGCATAATGTACCTAAACTAACTGGTGTTTCAAACACAAAGGTGTTTAGAGAAATATTTATTTTTAAAATATATTGCATGCTTTTTATACTAAACTTAATTTTGCTGTCTTTATTATTAGTATTATTATTTTATTATTATTTTTATTTGATGGATAGAGTCAGACGGAAAAATTCAATGCCATAGCTGGGACTTGAGCCTCGGTTCTCCCGGTCTCTAGCCGAATGCTCTTCCACTGAGCTACCATGGCATCTTCCCGGCATAGCATGAATTTCTCAACTGACTCACATGTTTCCTACTCTACCTATCCAACTCCTGTCCTACACACGGCTTGTGTGAAAAAACAATAAAACTAATTATTATTATTATTATTATTATTATTATTATTATTGATGATGATGTTGATAATATTATTTACATATTTATATATTGGTATTCTGCGCAGTACATAAATTTTCGAAAATGAATCTAGTTCAGCATGTTTTGCTTATTGAAACGATTTGTAAAGCTGTAGAAACATTTGCTCTAAAGTGAATTTATAGGGACGCCCTTTGATGAGCTCTAGTTTGTTACTTCCGGGCAGTATTAATTTGGCAGCCCTGCCTTCGGAGTTTATTGCAGTCCTGACTGCACTTGGCTGTGAGCAGATGGTTGAATTGTTATAGCAGATCAGAAATCCAGCTGCTGTTTCCCTAAACCGCAACAGCATTAACAGACTATTGCTGGTTTTTTGTGCGGATAATAAAGAAAGTTGCGTTACTTCTTTCTACTTTTATAAACGTATCATTTTGTCTTTAAAAGAGCAAAATAATGAGTCACGAGACCATTTGGTATACTGGGAGTAATTAAATCAAGTGTAAATGTAAAACTAAATAGTTTTCACCACAGAACTAAATCTTATTTTACATTATGTATTATTATTTGTTACAAAATACTAAGTGTTACACTATACTATTTTTACTTTTTGTATACGAACATGTAAATAGTGTATAGAGAAGGTAGTATTGTACTAAAAATTTCGATACAAGACTTCACCGGAAATAGATGTTTTGAGACCTCCTTAATAAAAAAAAAACATTTTTAGAAAAATGTCCGCGTGTGTGTGTGTGTCTGTGGGCAGCATAGCTCAAAAACGAAAAGTCCGTTAAAATACCAAACTTGGGATATAAGTTCAGTATCTTCCAAGGATGCGACATGAAGATTTTCAAGAAAATCCCCCCCTCCAACATCAACTACCCTTTATATGGAAACATTTTCGAAAATTTTGATTTTCTCAAAACAACTAACAATTTTGATTAAAATGCGTATATTAAAGATATTTATATGGAAAACAAAATATATATCATAAATTTTCTAGGGAATAGCTTCTAAAGACCTGTTTATTCTGAATGAATTTTGCGTAACTGGTAAACCGTAAGAGACAGACAAAAAGTTACAAAAAGTGTAGAGCTTGTTAAAACACACAATTTATGTATATGCATTTTTTTCCCTGGAGTCGACCGTTTTTAAGATTTTCCTTGTTATTGATATCAGTTTTAAAATATTTATACTTTTCTCAACCGGGAGCTTGTAAACACCTGGCTACGCAAAGATTCGGAATTCTATACCATAGCAACCACATTTTCAAGCATTCGACTGTCGGTTTATCCTAGTGTAACCCTTTATTTACCTTCTACTATAAGGAACTAAGTAATAAAACTGTCTAATATTTATCTTGATTAGCATGAAGTAGATAGAAGAATAATTTGTTACAGAGATGTAGAAAAAGTCATGTTAATGAGGCACATTAGATTTTTTTTAAAGTATAAGCTATAAGGCAGAGATAAGAGGTTAAAAAAGAACCAAACTTGAAAATTTGGCACCATGTCAGGGTTGAAACCTCTGGCTTGGACTTCCATGCTGATTATTTCCACACTGAACACAATATTCCTCTGTAAGTGAGTAATATGGTTACGAATAGCTACCGCTAATATTTACTTTTTTTTGAATAAATCGTAATCTTGCATAAATTACTATTTCGGGTATACGCCATGTATTATATGATGCAATTTCATTATTTTTAAATACACTCCACGGGGAAGATTCTTTAAGCGCTACACGCCTGCGCAATCAAACATTTTCTAATGTTGAAAATAAACTGAATAATTCCATGTTATTGATTAAACATGTTACTGCTTGTTGTATATTAAATGTTTCAGTCTCTGAGAAAAAAAAACTGTTTGGGAATATCATCACATATATTAAGACCTTCTTTCTTCCTTTTACATTACATTAGTGAATTTACAATTTACTTAATAGAACAAACATTTGTTATGTTCAACATTTTAATGAAAAATCTGATATGTTCCATTCACATGACTTTCTCTACATCTCTGCAACAAATTATTGTTAAAAAGCTTATGCTTCTATTTACTTAATGCTAATCGAGAAAAAAAAAACAAACAGAAATTGTTTTATTACTTGCTTCCATGTAAGTAAAAGCGAAACAAGGAAGTACCATAGGTTAAATTGATAGTCAAAAGCTTGTTGCTATGTGCTGAAGTTCCTTTGTTTGTATGGACAGGAGTTACAAATTCCTGTATGAGAAATTTATAAGTTTTTCAAGGCTGAAACTAAAAGCAAGGAATATCTCAAAACCGATCAACTCCACGATAAACTGTATAGGACGTAAATTATGTGTTTTATCTTGATCTACATTTTTGTGTGGTAGGTTTTTTCTATCTCTTACGGTATAGCAGTTATGCAAATTTCCTTAAAATGCATCCAGAATAACGTAGTCTTTAGAGGATATTCCCAGAAATTACAAGATATACATTTGATTTGTCAGGTAAATATCTTTAATATACGATATTTTAATCATAATCGTTAGAGCCATGTTTGAGAAAATCAAAAATTTCGAAAAAAGTTCCATGTAAGGGGTAGTTTTGGGTGGGGGGATTTTCTTGAAGATCTTCGTGTCGAATCCTTGGAAGATAACAAAATTAAATACCAAGTTTGGTATTCAACGGTCCCTTCGTTTTTGAACTATGCTATCCACAGATACACACACGTACACACATACGGACCGTTTTCCAAATTTTTTTTGGATTCAGAGGGACCCAAAATGTGTATTTCCAATGAAATCTCGGTACGGAAATGTTGGGTGGAATGCAATACCTTCTCCATATACAGAGTATGTGTAGAGAAACTAAAAATGGCAAATGCTTGTATGTAGGTTCTAATTTTTGTATGTGACCAAAGCTCTTCTGGTCTTGACTGTTTTAGAAATTTGTAAAATGAGCTGTAGCAAGATGCTTTTTAAGGATATTTTATAAGCGCATTAATTACAGTAGCCTGTTAAACCATATAGGATCTTGTATTACCTTTGTGCTGAGGTAAATTTCATTGCCTTTTAGATGCGTTTATTCTTAAATAAATTATACTTTGGCTGAAACCAGTTTAAAAACAGTTGTATTCACTTAAATTTCTCAAAACTATTCTTACAAAGGTTTATTCTTCTCTCTACTTTATGCGAATTGGCAGAAATGGCTTTTTATATTTCCTTCTAAATAGAAGAGATATAAGGGTATACGCTAATCTAAAGCAATAGCCAAATCTTTTAAAAACCATTGAAACTCTCTCCTGTTAGAATGGCCGGGGTAAAAAACGAATAACGACTTCCTATTTCAGAAAAGATTAAATCTTGGCAATTTTAAAACCAATCACAAGGAATATCTCGGAAAAAGTTGACTTACAAAACAGTAGATCGGTTTGTGAGGGACGTATTGAATAACTGCCAAAATAATCAAATTTTCTCAAAATTAATTTTAAGGCTCTTTCAAAACAATGGTTTCTTTAATAATACTTCTAGTATTATTTTATATTTACGAAATTCCATATGAAATATTGTGTTTTTAACAATGTGTACATATTTTGTATATATGTTTTTTTATATCTCTTACGGTTTACCAGTTATCTAAAGGACTTCAGGGACTATTGCCAAAAAATTCCGGATATTAATTTTATTTTCCGGGTAAATATCTTTAATATACGGTATATGAATCAAAATCATCAGAGACATCCTTTTTAAAATCGAAAATTTCGAAAATGTATCCATGTAATGGGTAGTTTAGGGTGGAGGATCTTGTCACCTGAAGATCCTGTTGTCGCATTCTTGGAAGATGCTGAACTTAAATATCAAATTTGCTTAACCGATTTTTTGAGTATGCTACCCATAGACACACATTTAGGCATTTTTTCTAAAACTTCCTTTTTTTTTTTTGTATCTTGTGAAATCTCGGCATAGAATTTTTGGGTGGAATAAAATACCTTCTCTAGCTGCTATGTATATTTTACACACGTGCTAGGGAAGGTAAAAAAAAAACTTGTTTACAAATAACAGCGGGGAGACCGCAGAAAATGGTGTTACTCGAAGATGTGTAACTCCTAATCACTGCATAGTTGGTGACTTTTGCATAGTACACGATAATAAACTGTGAACCTTCTGCAGACTAAAATATATAATTTATCATATGAAATTATCAACTAGCTTACCTTGGAAGCATTTCTCTAGATTACCTTTATTATCACATCAATTATATTTAAAATATAAAATGAACACTGCTAGGGCCGCAGGGGGGTTTAAAGACTCCAATTAAGGCATTCTACTGAAACAAATGATAAAATTCTACTTATTTGGAAAATGCCCTCTAGATATTCCATACAGTTATCATTTTATCATTTGAAAACGCACATTGGATAACATTTTGGATTTGATGGAATGCGCCATAATTTTATTGACGTCCTCCATTACTAAATGTGGCGGAACTTAAGCAAAAGGGGGCTAACGGCTATAAATTTGAACTATTTTTTTACTAAAAGGAAACAAAGTGTATTACAGGTAAAATTGTAAAATAATTCCAACAACAGTTTGATTAAATTCTGTGTAAACATTGACGAAAATAACTTAAAATCGTATAGATTTATTGAACAGCTGCTATTGAGGAATACCACTATCTCATAGAATCCTAACTTAGTGTGGTTAACTATGAATTGGTGAAGGCTTCTTCTATGCTAAGTTAACTTATTTTAAAACACATCAGACCCAGATTAGAGTCCCAGTTGTATATTTTATGCAAAGTTTACCTTTGTTCTCAGGATGATTCTAACATATGCTAGTACTTTATATCCCCTAAATTATTTTCAACATTATTAATTATTATCTGAATGAGCTATCTGAGCTAAAGGTAGTGAAATTAAAATAAAGAACAAGTAAGAGAAAATAAATGAAAAGACAAAGAAAGGCTACTATAGTGGATAGTATAAGAGAGCATTGAAGTGTTTCAAATCTTTTAGCCTCAATTCAAGGTTCAAATCTCTGTTTGATCAAGCTGACTAAACTTTATACAGGATTTTTCCTCAGTTGGAAAATGTCTTATTTTTTTGTATTTTGATCTCAATTAATGTTCACGTTCATTTTGTTCATTAAATTTCTGGTATAATTCCTCTGGTAAAAGTACAAAAACTATGAACTAACACGTATACAATATCGCATTAGCTTTTAGTGTAAATAAATAACAAATTCTATTACTATCTCCAACGAGTGCTATGCACTTAAAAGTACATAGTAAGTAGAGAAGGTATTGTATACTAGCCTAAAATTGAATAGTGAGATTTTACAGGAAATGTATGCTTTAAAGACTCTGAATAAAAAGTTAGAAAAGGTCCTATAATGACCGCATAGCTCAAAACCAAAAGGGACATTAAATACTAAATTTAATATTTAAGTATCTTTCAAGGATGTGACATAGAAATTCTCAACAATAACCCCCACCCAAACTACCCTTTACATGGAAAATTTTTCAACATTTTGTTTTTGTAAAAAATTGGCTATAATGCATTTAATTAAAGTATCGTATATTAATGATATCTACATGACAAATAAAATGTATATCTTGAATTTCCTGACAATTTTCTGTGAAGACCTGAATATTTTGGATCAGTTTTTCATAATTGGTTAACCCTATATAATAACTTCCTACAAAAACAATGTAAATCTCGTTAATACATACATATCAATCTTCATATTGTTTTTGTAGGAAGTTTTTGTGTATCTCTTGTGGTTAACCAGTTATGTAAAATCAGTTAATACACACATGTCAATACTATATATATATATATATATATATTAACGAGATTTACATTGTTATACAAAAACAACATTGTTTTTGTAGGAAGCTTTTTTATATCTCTTACGGTTAATTAGTTATGCAAAACTGATCCAGAATGAAGAGGTCTACAGAGATAAGTCTAAGTATTTATTTTTAGCTACCAAATTAGAAATATTCCTTTTTATTGATTTCAGTTTTAAAATAATTAAACTTTTCTCGAACGACAATTTGTCATTCTTTTTTCTTTTTTTTACTCCTAGCCATACAAAGAGAACCGAACTTCAGTCACAAATCAAACCGGCTTCTAAAAGATTTGCCTATCGCTTTAGTCTTATGCTTTTACAAGATTAATTTGCTCAGAATAGATAGAGAAAGTCATATGAATAGAACAAGTAATATTTTTTAAATTGTGATGTATTGAAACAAGTCTAGCATTTAAACGCGAATGAAAGTTTATTCCATAATTTGCGAGGACAATTTAAATAGCACCTAAAACTGATATTTTTCAATGCATTAGATTATGCACTTATGGTGTAAATCTAGTAGAGTTCAAGAGTCACATACGATTTGCTGATTTACAGTTTCACACCTAACATGTGATCATCCAAAGGATTCCTCCAATCTTTATGTAGCTGGTAGTGCATAATACATTCCGCCTCCAAAGTGCTGCTTGCCAAAGATCTTATAGTTATGCAGATGAACTTTCAAAATCCAACATTTAGTCATCTCAAGCTGTGGTGTAACATTATTTCCTTTCCCTTCGGGGATGAATAATTAGATAGCTTTAGAACCACGAAAGGGTTTGCGCGTTTGCGTCAACTGATATGACCTATCCAAAGTTAATCTTAAAAATGTGATGTGTTCCATTCACACGACTTGCTCTACATCTCTGCATCAAGTTTTTGTTAAAAAGTTTATTCTTCTATCTAATTCATGCTAATCCAGATAAACATTAACAGAATTTGTCCTATTACTTGCTTTCCTGTAAGTGGAAGAGAAATAAGGGAATACACTAGGCTAAAACGATAACCAAATATATTAAAAGGTCGTTGCCATGTGTTTGAAATTTGTTTCTTTGCATTACCAGGCGTTGACAAATTCCCGCATGAGAAAAGTTTAAAGCATTTTAAAATTGAAACCAATAACATAGAATATCTAAAAATGGTTAACTCCACGAAAAAAACGTATAAGACATAAAGTGTATGTTTTAACATAATCTAAATTTTTTATGTAGTAAGTTTTTGTCTATTTCTTACGGTTTACAATTTATTTGAAGTTCATCAAAATTCAGCTAGAATGAAGAGGTCTTTAGATGCTATTCCCAGAAAATTCAAGATTTACATTTTATTTGCCGTGTAAATACCTTTAATATATGGTATTTTAATCAAAATCATTAGAGCCATTTTCGGGAGAATCAAAATTTTCGAAAAAGGATTTTCTCAAAATCGCATCCTTCGAAAATACTAAACTTAAATACAATGTTTGGTATTTTACCGACTTTTGGTTTTTGAGCTATCGTTTTCAGAGATACACCAACACACACACATGGACCTTTATGCATCTTATATAGAGGACCCGAAAACGCGTATTTCCAGTGAAATCTCGGTACTTATCGAATATTTGGGTGGGCTGTAATACGTTCTCTACCTACGTACCATGTACTATGTATAAACATTAAAAATGAGTGAGAAGAATAAATCGAACTATACCAAATGACAGGAGACATACCTCGAAAAAGATCAAAATTTCGTAACTTAATCTGGTATGAGAAGAACAAGAAAATAATGATGATTATAGTAATGAAGCAGGAGAAGAAGAAGAAGAAATAACTTTCAAAGTAAACGTGCCTGATACTTCTTTCAGTCTTATTTACTTAACTTTTTCTGTTATATGATATTACTTTGTTACTAAGTAGTTATTTATATATTTAAAACCAAAATGGGTAAATGTGGGAACATTTTATATATTTTTCTTATGGCTTTAGGTCAAAGTTAAAGCACCACCATTTTCAAATTTCCAGAAATAAAATGTAATAGTTGCACAATTGCACATCTGAAAATAGGAATTAAAGAATAGTTTCATTCTGCACTATGTATATATATTATTTATTTTAATTGTGTCTATATACTGATTTAAAGGAAATCACCTATCTAGGAAATTTTATTATTCAAAGCTGGGAGTAGCAGAAATTAGCTATTAAAATTAATTTTATAAACCGGAAACCAGCGAGAGTGCTTTAGACGATAAAAGAAGACGACGACCGCATGTGGGAGTTTGAGAGCTGATTTGAATTCGAGAGTGGGCGCAGTTTGCCATCTATCGGTAGCAAATGTCGTTACACGATTGAGCGCTGTGTTGCCTGTCACGCCATTCTGGACCCCTATAACTCACACAGCGAGAATCGAGACTATCGCTTTGATCTAACTTATCGAATGATATTTATCGTAGTTCGTCTATAAGATTTGAGTTGTTATGCCATGATGCGTTTGAAACCGCGGATTCTTCTAAAAGGAGGCTGAAAATTTATTAAAATCTTAAAACAGGCAGTATAATTAAATGTCAATTTATACTCTGACGAATCCTCCCGGGTTTATGCTTAGTGTAAATATAAAGTATTTGCAGAGCATTATTTTGAAAACAAACAACTTGATGCACATGATTTATAATCCTGATTTTAAAGCATTAATGTTTCTGAAGGTGGATATGCATTCTAATCTACATTAATATCTAAAAATAAGATCTAAATTACTTCCTTATCACTCAGACGATAATTTTCATTTTATTATTTCCAGCACTAACCATTTTCTCTGAATTCATTAAATACAAGACGGGATTTCTATGTATGTCAAAAGTTATGTATGGTCAAGCATTAAGCTTCAGAAAAACACAAGTTTCCATTTTAATTCTGTCTTCAGTATATATAACTAGGTGGTTATATTTATCCTACAGGGAGTTTATTAATAAATGGCTCTTATTTTGTTCCATGTAATAAATGGACATACAATTTTTGGACACTTGCTTGCCAACCTCAAGCAAATTAAATGCGAACGACTAATAAATTAAAATTTCTTAATCTTAATCCTACTGGAAACTCAAGCTGAAAACTGGATGGATTTAAGAACTTTCTGTTCCCTTTTCGATAATGAGTAAAATAAACTTTTTATAACCTAAAACATCAACTGTGTTTCAAAGGTCTCAGCACATAAATTACTCAAGAGTTATCGCAGTTATGAATACAAACCTTAATAGTACCGTATATCAAGAGAAACATTACCACAAGGAAATTAGTTATTACTTTAAAGGCGCTATAAATAATAATTTAAATTCCAAAAAGTGTTTTCAAGCAGACGAAAATATTGGGAAGTCTAGAGTAATTTCTGAGTGATTTCTGAATAATGAATAGAGTTTGCAATCTGTATGAAGATGTGCTATGAAATATTGGCAATAAATAACTACTTTCGTGCACATTTTATTATCTTCGAGATGTGATCACATGCTTCTTGTACATACTCTCCACAGAATGGTAAAAAGTGTAACGATGTGTGGCAACTGTTTTGTGTTTGTTTATCACCACTGACGCCAAACCTCAAAGTTGCTTGAACTGAGTTGTTTGTATTTTATTGTCCAGGTTTGATAACTTGAAACATGAAGCTATATAAAAAACTTTGCAGATCTTCGGAACCATAAAGATCACGATCTTCCCACAAATGAAAGACAGACATTTTAGGAAAAAGCCTGTCTCAGGTGTTATGATGCAGCTTGAGGTTATTGAAATTCCAGGTAGTGCCGCGCGCGGCGCTGTGATTGCTTGTAACAACATGGACGACGGTCGTGCTATGCATTTACACTAGGCGTAACCCTCTATGTACGCTCGGCAATGAGAACATTGACTAACGACCTGTTTCTAGATAACAAATACTAAATAAAGGATATAGTGTAACCCAGATTCATTGTTGAAAACGTTTTTATTCCAAATTAGAGCTAACGTTTTAAAAAGATGTAAACAAAATCTTTTTAAAGTAATTAATGACAATTCTCAAAATAGTAAAAGTAACACTCTTCATGATTATCTCCCTTTCGCTAATTCTTGAACTTCTTAATTCCTTCTTTAAGTATGTTGTAAGTGAAGAAATATGTGTTATTTATTCTTCTTTACAAGGCAAGAGAAGAAGGAGAGAAATAGTAGAAATAATTTTGAAAATTAATCTTTAATTATAAATTGTATAGAAACTAAAACAGAGAACGGAAGAAAAACACAATTGCATATCTAAAGAAATAAACAAGAGCATTCCTACGTATAATTATTTTCGCTTTATATAGCAAAGAAGTAGACAAACTATTCAGCACACAGGCAAAAAAAAAAAAAAAAAAAAAAAAAAAAAAAGGAAAAAGAAAAAGAATTCTAATAAATATGAACACCTTAAATTGTGCCTTCTAAGATAGAGATTTCCTAAAACAATATTGCACCATCTGTTTTGAGTAATTCACTTTATTTCTGAAGAGACAGAGAGAGATGAAGGACAGAAATATTAGAAATAGTTTTGTAACTAATCTTTAATTATAAATTGTAGAGAAACTCAAACAGAGAACGGAAGAAAAGCACGATTACATGTCTAAAAAAATAAGCAAACCATATAAAGAGCCTTTCTACGTATAATTATTTTTTACTGTATATAGCAAAGAAGCAGGCAAATTATTCAACACGCAGACATAAATTCAATAAATAGATGATGGTGTCCATGAAAAATCTGATATGATCCATTCACATGACTTTCTCTATATTTCTGCAACAAATTATTGTTAAAAATCTAATGCTTATATTTACTTCATGCTAATCGAGAAAAAATTAGCCGAAATAGTCTTATTACTTGCTTCCTTGTAAGTAGAAGCGAAATAAGAGAGGACCATAATTTAAAGTGAAAGTCGAAAGCTGGTTGCTATGCGACTGAAGTTCCTTTGTATGGACAGGAGTTGACAAATTCCCGTATGAGAAAAGCATGTCTTTTAAAGCTGAAACCAAAAACAAGGAATATCTCAAAAACAATCAACTTTACGAAAAAATGTATATAACATAAAATGTGCGTTTTAATGTGCTCTACATTTTTTGTATTATAAGTTTTTGTCTATCTCTTACGGTTTATCAGTTATGCAAAATGCTGTAAAATTCATCCAGAATATAGAAGTCTTCAGAGGCTATTCCCAGAAAATTCAAGATATAGATATTATTTGTCAGATAAATATCTTTAATAAAGGATATTTTAATCAAAATCGTTAGAGCCATTTCTGAGAAAATCAAAATTTTCTAAAAAAAGTTCCATGTTATGAGTAATTGAGGATTGGGTGGATTTTCTTGAAAATCTTTGTGTCGTTTTCTTGGAAAATACCAAACTTAAATGCCAATTTGAGCTATGCTGTCCACAGAAACACACAGACACACACACGCTCACAATCTCGGTATCGAATTTTTGAGTGCATTACAATACCTTCTCTATACGCTATGTACATAGTACGTGTAGACAAAGTAAAAAAGGAAAGAATAATTCTAATAAACATGAACACCTTAAATTGTACCTTCTAAGACACAATTTTCCTAAAGCAATATTGCACCTTGTGTTTTGAGTTCTTTACTTTATTTCTGTTTGAGTATAATGTATCTACCGTGTGTATACAAGAGTTGTCAGGTATGCACTCACTTGACAAAATAAACATTTGTTTTCTCATTAGAACTTGTTTGTTATCTGCTCAAGAGTCTTCCTGATTCGTCAACGGAAGACATCTTTATTACATGCAGTTTTGCAAAGAAAAGTGACTGCAGAACTTAACTTTTGATTAATGCATTTGGAAAAATCTTATGTGTTTTCCATCACATGACTTTCCCTACATTTCTGCAACAAATGATTGTTAAAAAGCTTTTACTTCTATTTACTTCATGCTAATCGAGGAAAAATAGCAGAAATGGTCGTATTACTTGCTTTCTTGTAAGTAGAAGCGAAATAAGGGAGTACCATAGGTTAAAGTGATAGTCCAAAGCAGATTGCTATGTGACTGAAGTTCCTTTGTGTGTATTTAAATGTTGACAAATTCCTGTATGAGAATTGTATCCGTTTTTTTAAAGTTGAAGTCAACTTCACGAAAAAAAATGGAAATAAAGTGAATTGTTACTTTTAAGGTGCTCTACATTTTTTGTGTGGTAAGTTTTTGTCCATCTGTTACAGTTTAGCAGTTATGCAAAATTCCGTAAAATTCGTCCAGAATAAAGCACTCCTCATAGGCTATTCCCAGAAAATTCAAGATATACGTTTTATTTGTCAAGTAATACGATATTGTAATCAAAATTGCTAGAGCCGTTTTTAAAAAAATCAAAATTTTCGAAAAATTCTATGTAAACAGTAGTTGCGGTGGGGGGATTTTCTTGAAAATCTTCGTGTCACATCCTTGGAAGATACCGAACTTAAATACCAAGGTTGAGCTATGCTGCCCACAGACACACACATATACACATGGTCTTTTTTGTAAAAATTCTGTTTTTTTCTTGGATTCAGTGGGTCCTAACACATGTATTTCCGGTGAAATCTCGCTATCGAATTTTTGGTTGCAATACAGTATCTTCTCTATACACTATGTACATAGTACGTGTAGAGAAGATAAAACGTGAGCTAAGATCTGTAACAGAAATACCCATTATGTTTTCCAACTATCGATTTCAAACCATCTCTCTGCGCGCATTTAAAGACAAACGCTCTGGAAAGGAAAAACCTCAGAATTATCAGTTGGCTAGCAGTATTTATTGGTCTTGAATGCACACATTAGCACTATACTTTTTATTTATTGCATCCGGAGCACAGAAGTTGGACTTTCCTCGGTGACCTCTGTCCTCTTCGGGTAAACGGACTCCACATCGCCGACATTCTGCCTCTGGCCTGCATTTCTTTCATTAAACATGAAGAGATGTTTAAACTTTTTACTTTCTCTAGTAGGTTCACAGTATAGAGAGAGAAGGTATTACAGACCTTTCAAAAATTGGACAGTTAGACTTCACTGGAAGTATACGTTTTGGAGTTTACTGAAACCAGAAAAAGAATTTTTAGAAAAGGACCCGTTTTTGTGCATGGCTCAAAAAACGAAAAGTCACTAAATACCTATCAAACTTGGTATTTAAGTTATCCCCCACCGCAAACTACTCGTTACATGGAGGACGGTTAACGAATTATTATTATTATTATTATTGATTTAATTGTTTTTTTTCCACATTAGCCGTGTGTAGGACAGGTGTTGGATACGGATACTATGCCGCCATGTTGCCATGTTAGCTCAGAGGTAGAGCAGCCGGGTGGAGACCGTTAGATCCGTGGTTCAAATCCCGGCTATGGAATTGAATTTTTCAGTCTGACTCTACCTATACAAATCCTGTCCTTCACACGGCTAGTGTGAAAAAAAAACAATTAACCCAGTACCAATTGACATATAGTTGGCCATACTATGAATCCTGGGACTTAAAAGTACTTACAATATTGTAAGTCGCCATTGGGGTTGTCATCTCAAAATAATTTGTGATCACCTTGTGGTTTAGCTGGAAACATGCGAGTCAGTTGAAAAATTCAATGCTATTCCGGCATGTTGCCATGGTAGCTTAGTAATAAGGGCAACCGGCTAGAGACCGGGGGATCTGTGCTTCAAATTCCGTCTATGTCATTGAATTTTTCAGTCTGACTCTACCTATTATTATTATAATTATTATTGTTGTTGTTGGTCAACATAGATGGCTAAACTCGTTAAAGTAGGGGCTCATGAGCGGGAGGTTATTTATAATGTAACTCTTCTGATTTGCATTTCCGCAGATGCTTCGTGTATGACTGGTTAGGGTAGCGGACTTTGAAGATGTTTTGATTTCGAATCACACAGCATACATGCTGTTTCCAGCATTTTATACATGTAATAAACACTGTCTTTGCTATAAATATAAGTACAGATACATAACTTGTAACTAATTACATATAAACCCCTCAAATCCCTGCAACATACAACTTAAAGAAGTAGACGAGAATTCTGGAAAGCTATGATATTGATATTGCTTGCAGCTGTTTTTGGAAGTGATTAATGTGTATGAATACTGAACAATTGACTGAGACACTTCCTTGGTATACACGCATTAACCAAGCCTATTGAAAGCAGCGAGTCGTGACGATACCATATTGTATTAATTTCATTGGCCAGTATGTATATCCTCTCGAGAAAGACTGAGCTTCATCATGCAAGTCATTGTACAGGGATGTTGCATGGCTTGAAGCAATAGAAGTATTCATGACTCACAAGAGCTGTTCGCAAAGTTGCAAGTGCTACATTACCGAACTGCTGCGAGTAGCAGAGTCCTCTGCTTTGGAGAAAGTCGCTTTTAAAAGCGATTTTCAGCATGGAAACAAGAGTTCATATATAGTACTTGTGTTGTTTTTGTCATGGTTGTTGAGACAGAAAGAAAATAAACGTTTTCGTGCTAACAATATGGGTGAAAGCAAAGCACGAGTGTTTCTTGTTGTGTCTGGTGGTATCATCGTATTTTAGATAACATTTTAAATTTCTGTGACAGCTTCTCTTATTTATATTAATAGATGTTTCATATTTATGCAAACGCTTATACATAAGGATAACTATAATTATTTTCTCACAGAAACCGTGTTGGATTGTTTCAGTCTCACTCTACATATCCAACTCCTGAATAAATTGTTTTATTATCTTATCAATCCAAAAAATTGCCCCATTAATGTTAATTTCCTATATACTAATTAATAATTACTTTACTCAAATCATAATTATCCTTTCTGCATTTATTGGGGCAGTTGGAAGATTTAACCAAATTTCCATTCGGAAAATTTTATCCTTTTCACGGTTTCTGTGAGAAAACAGTTATAATTATCACATGTGTCCATATTAGTTGGCTATACTATGAATCCTGGGACTTAAAGTAATTACAATGTTGTAAGTCGCCATTGGGGTTGTCATCTCAGAATAATTTGAGATCACCTTGTGGTTTACTGCGAGTCAGTTGAGAAATGCAATACTATGCTGGCAAGTTGTCGTTGTAGCTCAGTGATAGAACAACCGGCTAGAGTCTGGGATATCCGTGGTTCAAATCCAGACTATGGCATTGCATTTTCAACCTGACCGACCTATCCAGATCATACATAATTCTCGATAAATAAATAAATAAATGATGGAATATATTTTAGAAATAAAGACGGATATTGCTACTAAAACTGAGAGATAAACGGCGACCAAGGCATTTTTGGAGCGGAGTCCACCGAAGGTTGGTAAAACATTACGTGGAGACACACAGAAAAAGATTGTGGTCAAAGCTTGAAATAAATAAAGGAATGTACAAGAAGGACAGGAAATAGTCAGTAAAGCTCTTCAGACTCCACCAAGAGCATGGCTACTCATAATACCAGAATGAGTTACTCAGCAACAATAATTAAACTCTGAATAAATTGTATCTTCAATTTGCAAGAGAATTCTCAGAACTGACTGAGAGTATTGTTCAGAATGTATTAATCACAAAATTATTTGCATATACAGCTCTGACCCTCATAACCTAAGAGAAAACTTTTAGATATCTAAGGAAAATATTTACACATTCTTTAATTCTTTAACTTAATGTATTAGTAACGTCCCAAAACTGTACTTGTCAATATATATGCAACATTTAACTAGTGCATTTTGTATTACAAAGAAAGAAAAAGTCGCCAATTTTGACTTTCTATGCAAAATTACTTAAACATTGTGTTTAAAATGTGATGAATTTGCAGTAAAAGTATGAGAAACAATGATAAATAACACGCACATATCTATCAAGTACTATGTGCACACATATTAGGTAGAGAAGTTATTGTATTCCACCCAAGAAAACGATATTGATCTCGTCCAGTAATATTGAGGATTCTAAAAAGAAGTTTTAGTGAAGAAGTTGCTAGTTTTCTGGAACCTCTTGGAGTTGGATAACAGGGGCGAGTGATTAGAATGTGCAAAGCTTGTTAAATATAAATCCGGCAAAAGAGTTAAATAGAGGGAGGTTAGAGTCTGTTAGGTTTTCACTGTTCGATGGGTCTTCGTGTCGACTCAGTGTCAGTGTGCATGTCGGCTCCTCAGCGGCAATAATAATGGTGTGCCTGACGAGTCGAACGTAATGAATTAAGAAAGGTTCCCTTCCGACCGAGTCATCGAGAGCTGCTACTCATCTTCATGCAACAATGGAACAAACAACAATAACAAATCAATTGTATATATTCAAGTTGGGGGAAAGATAGAATCTTAACCAAATTATCGCTCTGAGCTTCAACTATATATTTCATTTACATGACTTTATTTGCTTGTTGTGGGAACAAACTGTTTTTAATAAAGATTATTTTTCGAAATAAACATAAGCATAAATAGTTTATTACTTAGCTCCTAATAAGTAAAAGGGAAACAAGAATACACTCGGCTAACAGCGATAGTCATATATTTTAAAGACTGTCTCTACAGCTCGCTTTGTATGACCAGCAAAAAATAAACGAAAAATTGATGACGATTTACACTCCGAGAAAAGTATAAATACTTTAAAATTCAAAACTAAAACAAGGAATATCTTGGAAATGGTTAAATCAAATAAAAAAATATCCGGTATGAAATATGTGTTTTAACGAGATATACATTTTTAATAGGTTAAGATTCAAACCATTAACAAGGAATATCTCGGAAATGGTTAACTCTAAAAGGTAACTGGCATAAAAGTGTGATTTAACGGAATATACATTCTCGGTATCAAATGTTTGGGTGGAATGCAATACCTTCTCTATACACTATGTACATAGTACGTGTAGAGAAAGTAAAAATTTGAAAACTATTCCAATCATGTCGATTAAAATACATGACAATAGTGAAAGGTAGAGCAGACATAAATGCAAAGAAGACAAAGATTAGGTTTGCGAAAATAAAAACAATGAAAATACTAGGCTCAAAGTGAGCTGTATAGCATGGAATAAGAAAATTTGAACTTTTCTCGAAAAGACCAACATATGCTATTTTTAATGTAATTAAATATTGTCAAGAAAAACTTTTCTGCGAACCTTTCAATAAAAATCCGAGTAAACGATTAATGAGGTGAGCATAACTGAAATGTGGATATATAGAAAATAAAGGAGTATACAAAATAGATATACAATGAAGGTGTTTTAGAAATGGTGAGTGAAGAGAAAACAAAAGAACAAGAGAAAACAATTCTGCAAATGTTAAAATAAAGGTAAATGCTATATGACACGACGAATATTCAACCCGAAGGTTGGTCAATGGCCGGGAGGGAATTGCTGGATATATCACAATCCGACTTCGGCGTTCAGGCAAGAATATCGCACTGCTTACAAAGTATACTACTTCGTGTGGGATACACACGATACTTATTTCGATGTGCCTCCTATTGAATTTTAAAGCGTAATTTATAGTGTATATAAAAAAAATCTTGCATTAATGTATCTCACAGATCGTCGCTAAAACAAACCATTTCCATCTTAATGTAAAAATGATCTTTCTCTTATTAAAACAGATGTGCATAGAATTTCCCAAGGAGAATAAAATTAAAGGAACTACCATAAGCAAATGCATATTCAAAACTATTCCGATTTGATAGATAGTTACATATCTGTAAAAAAATAGATAGATTTTCTTTATATATTTTAACTTTAAAATAGCTAATTCTTCTATCTATTTCAAGCTAATCGATTAACAGACATGATCTTTATTAATTGCTTCCTTGTAAGTAGATAGGAAATAGAGCAGTACCTATACTACAAGGATAGTCAAATCTTTTAAAAGCTGGTCGCTATGTGAAACAATTGAGGTTCGGTTCGTTTGATCAGTCCCGCTTAAGAAAGGTTAGGAAGTTCAAAATTGAAATCAATAACAAGAGATATCTGTAAAATGATCAACTCTACAAGAAAAGTGTATACGGCTTAAATGACGTGCGTTTATGAGATCTACATTTTTGTGAAGTACGTTTTTGTCTATCTCTGACGGTTTAAACATTATGCAAAATTCTGCAAAGCTCATCCAAATCTACCGAGATTATTATCAGAATATTAAAAGTATGCATTTTATTTGTGATGTAAATATATTTTATATTCGGCATTTTGAAAGCGTTAGAACCGTTTTTAAGGAAAACAAAGTATTCAAAAATGTTTCCATGTAAAGGATAGTTTGTGGGGAGGGGGGTATTTTCTTGTGTCGTATCCTTGGAAAACACTAAACATAAATGCCAATGTTTTGTTTACGATGCTGTCAATTGCCAGGATCATATCAGCACCGCCGTTGGGCCGGAATATCGTCCTCTAGGAGTTATTTTATATGTCAGTAAATCTACTGACATGGGCCTGTCGGTTTTAAGCACACTTAAAATCTACCGGCCAGGGCCGGGTTTGAACATGTGACCCTGAGATAAGAAAGCTCCTAACCAACTAAGTACAGACCGGTACACCCACAGACGAAGCTTTTTCTAAAAATGTATAACTCTGTATTTCCGGAGAAATCTGGACCTCGAATTTTTGGATGGAATATAATACCTTCTCTGGCTACTACGTATATTATATGTACACTCGTGCTAGATAAAGTAAAAATGAAAATGAAATGGTTACAAAGTGAGTCACAAATAGTGTAAGTAATCTTAACACATTGCAATGTACCAAATTATGCAAACGAACAACAAACATCGAATTTAACCCTTTGTTGCCTATCGGTACCTATAACTTCCGCTTGTTTTAAGCGTAACTATACAAATAGGGTTGTACTCTAGGATTAATTTCTTCATATTATACTAACCTTCAACCACAAACAAGTAATCAAGACTGTTTTATATTGTAAAATATATATATATATATATATATATATATATATATACAATTTTGCCCTAAAATTACAGTGATTAATTAATTAAATAAATAAATAAAAGAGAAAACCTACATAACTACAGTCAAATGTAACCCCATTAACTTCCAAGCATGAACCGATTATTTTACCTGGGCCCCCACCCTCATTTACCATAATCACTGCGATTTGAACTTGCAACATTTGGCTTTGAATGGATGTCCAGTCGATTACCTATCATCTAACACTCGTGGTCATTTGAACTAGTTTTTGAGAGTGCCTTTGGCAGGATTATGAAAACTGGTTTAGAAGAATTTAAAATTTTAATTGGGAAGAAAAATACTAATAAAAATCTACATTTATTTTCATTTCCATTTTCCCTATTGTTTTATATAATAATTTTATAGGTTTATTTCCCAAACATTTTTATTATAACTCCAGTTTTAAACTTGAATTAAAGGAAAAACGGCATATTTAGTATACTAGTGCAGGAAACGAAGGGTTAAGCCTGTAAAGGTATATATGAATTACTTCAGGTTGCTGAATATATTATTTTTTGACCACATATATTAAATAGGTGCAATTTGCATTACAAAACATTAGCCCAGTAAGAATATCCTCAGCTAATTTTCACTGCCAAATCATTGCAAGAGTTTGCCGAAGTATTCAGCAAAAAGCAGATCTCAGTGGTGGTGAAGGTAAAACTGTTGTAATTCCACTTTTGCAGCTGTAAATCATAGAGTAGAACAGCAAAAATTAACACGTGATGTAAAACCACTTCGCGTGATGGGCAGGCGACGAAATCTGGCGAAGTTTAACAGCGCTGCGGGTTGCATCCATCAGTTGCAGGCAGGAGCGGAAAGCACGAGTTTACATTATTAATTGCTGCATGGTGAAATTATGAACAAGTTCACTGAGTCGCTCATGTAAATACAAACTATGTTACTACATAGCTAGTTCTCTTATATCATTTTCTCTTATAATATTTTCTAAACGGAATAAACAACAACCTTTAAACTTAACAACTAACAATAGATTTTATTCTAACTAGGAAAGGTGTTACGCTTGTAGCAGATTTATTACCTTCTCTAACACATATGTACAATGTACATCGTGGATAGAGAAGGTTTTGCATTCCACCCAAATATTCGAAGTCCGTATTTCACCAGAAATGTACTTTTGGGGGGCCCCTGAATCCCTAAAATCATTTTTAGAAAAAGGTCCAGGTGTGTGTCTGTCTGTGTGACTTTGGACAACAACGAAAAGACCGCTATATACCAAACTTGGCATTTAAATTTAGCATATTCCAGGGATACGACACGAAGATTTTGAGAAAAATCCCCCCACCCCAAACTGAAAATGGAAAAAATTTCGAAAATGTTGATTTTCTAAAAAAGTAGCTCTAACAATTTTGATTAAAATACCGTATATTAAAGATTTGCATATGTCAAATAATGTGTATATTTTGAATTTTCTGGGAATAGCCTCTAAAGATGTCTTCATTCTGAATTAATTTTCCTGAATATTGCATTACCGGCATACCGTAAGAGATGGACAGAAACTTACTGCACAAAAAAAATAGATCACGTTAAAACACACAACTCATGTTATATACGTTTTTTTTGGTGGAATTTATCATCTCTGAGAAATTCCTTGTTATTTTTTTCGGATTTAATACACTATTATATTTTTAAGCATGCTTACAAGCGACAGCCTCATGTCACTAGACTTTCTGATAGTAAAAGAACTCCTACGAGACGAAATTCCTGCACACTGTGACACTTATATAATCCTGGAAATTGACAGCGTCATTAATGGATAAAATCATTTTAATCGTTTTATTTTGTTTACTTTAACTATTATGAAATAAAATGAAAGAAATAATACCTGGTGATTCAAGCAGTATACTTTTCTTTTAAAATGTACTTAGTACAGAAAAAATTTAATTTCTACCAGTTGAAACTAAACTGAGTCTAAAATTAAGTCCCTAAGTATGAAAAATTGTAAGGAAAATGAAATATCAGTATATTCAAATATTTATACACTCTAAAATATTTCAAATAATATAATGAAACTTACAGAATCTGTTTGCTTAATAGTATTTAATATGTCTGAAA
This sequence comes from Hymenopus coronatus, assembly GCA_030762935.1. Lineage (NCBI taxonomy): Eukaryota > Metazoa > Arthropoda > Insecta > Mantodea > Hymenopodidae > Hymenopus > Hymenopus coronatus. The sequence continues at coordinate 112,029,420 of CM060888.1, read as the reverse complement.
AATTACAATTTGATATATATTATAGTTCCTGTCATAAGTCTTTAATGCCTTCCAAGTGTGACCAAATAATATCTGTTTGACGTACACGTTCCTTTAAAAAAATCTAGTGTGTTCCATTCACATGACTTTCTCTACATCTCTCTAGAGAAATTACTGTTAATAGGCTTATTCTATCTATTTAATGCTAAAGCACTAGCTGAAACGACCTTATTACTTAATTCCTTTATAAGTAGAAGAGAAATAAGAGAGTACGCTAGGTTAAACCGACAATCAAATGTGTTATAATATGGTTGCTATGGGATTGAAATTGTGTGGCCAGGGGTTGACAAGTTCCCGTGTGAGAAAAGTTTAGGTATATTAGAACTAAAATGAATAAAAAGGAATAACTATAAAACTATAAAACGGCTAATTCCCCGAAAAAAATGTATATGGTATAAATTGTGTGTTTTATCCTGATCTACATTTTTTGTATAATGCGTTTTTGTTTATCTCTTACGGTTTACCGATTTTTGCAAAATTCAATAAAAAATCATCTAGAATAAAGAGGTCTTCAGAGGCTATATACTTTATTTGTCAGGTAAATATCTTTAATATATGATATTTTAATCAAAATCGTTGGAGCCATTTTTGATAAAATCAAAATTCCAAAAAAATCCATGTAAAGGTTAGTTTGTGGTGGTGGGATTTTTCTCAGAATCTTCGTGTTGCATCCCTGGAAGATACTAAACTTATATGAAAAGTTTGGTACTTAACGGTCTTTTCGTTTTTGAGCTATGCTGTTCACAGACACAAACATACAGGCACACACGGATCTTTTCCCAAAAATACTTTTTCTGGATTCAGGGGGACCGAAAGCATGTATTCCCAGTGAAATCTCGGTATCAAATTTTGGGTGCATTACAATATCTTCTCTATACACTATGTGCATAGTACGTGTAGAGAAAGCAAAAAACGAATTGATTCGATCAGCAACCATTTCATGTTGTATTCAAGATTTGAATTTTAAATTATTTTATATAAGGTTGAACTGGGAAGATGATAGAATTTACAGAACATTTTACATTTGTTAGGCAAATAACTGATGGAGCCTAATGTGACAGCTTGTGTGTGATAAGACATATTTAAAGATTTCTCATCGAACCAAAGAAGAAAATTTGCGTGAGCCGTTCTCGCCCGAATCTCGCGGGGCGTGTGTCTCCAAGCGTGCTGTTGAAGATCAGGAATAACCAGGCTCCGATTCTTGCTTCAATGGAAGCGGAAGAAAAAGGAATATCTGCTGTTACAGTGAGAGTACTGCTGAAAGGGGTGGAACATAATGTGTGGGACAAAGCTAGCTTTTATAATTTAAACCAATTCTCCCAAAAGCATCTCTAGGAAACTACAGGAATTAGAACCTTCTTCGCCTATCAGACTTAAATAAAAATACATATTTTGTTCATCAGTTATTGTCAAACACACGGATTTCAGAGAGACAGTTTCTCTCCTTTCCTCGGACTGTTCGTGTCTTCTAAAGGCAGCTGTCAGATGCCCTCACCTCGATCATATTTGCTGCATATAAATGGATTCTGCTGGTTGGAGACGCGGCTCAACTACCAGACCCCCAAATTTGTATCAGGATAGAACGCTGGGAATTGGAAGAAAAAATCTGACGTGTTCCATTCACATGACTTTCTCCACATCTCTGCAACAAATTGTTGTTAAAAAGCTTATGGTTCAATTTACTTCATGGTAATCGAGAAAAAATTAGTATAAATTGTCTTATTACTTGCTTCCTTGTAAGTAGAACGGAAATTAGGGAGTGTCATAGATTAAAGTGATAATAGTCAAAAGCTGGTTGCTAGGCGACTGAATTTCCTTTGTTTTGTAAGGACACCAGTTGACAAATTCCATTATGAGAAAGTAAGGAATATCTAAAAAACAATCGACTCCACGAAAAAAATGTATATAGTATAAATTGTTGCTCTATATTTTTTGTGTGGTAAGTTTTTGTCTCTCTTTCTTACGGTTTACCAGGTATGCAAAATTCAATAAAAATCATCCGCAATAAAGAGGTATTTAGAGGCTATTCCCAGAGATTCCAGGATATACGTTTTATTTGGCATGTAAATATCTTAAATATTCGATATTTTAATAAAAATTGTTAGAGACATTTTTAAAAAAAAATAAAAATTTTCGAATTTTTTTTCAAGTAAACGGTAGTTTGGGGTGAAATCCTTCGTGTCACATCCCTGGAAGACACCGAACTTAAATACCAAGTTTGGTATCTAACGTTCTTTTCGTTTTTGAGCTATGCAGTAAACAGACACACGGACTTTCTCCAAAAATACTTTTTCTGGATTCAGGAGGAATCAAAGCATATATTGCTGGTGAAATCTCGGTATCGAATTTTTGGGTTGAATGCAATACCTTCTCTATACACTGTGTATATATAATGTGTAGAGAAAGCAAAACGTGGTTAAGAAAGACGGGTAACGGGAATCGAACATGCGACCTCCCACGGCGCCACCTCGCTCGGTACGTAATCGGCAGAGAAAGAAAGGTGGAAACCAATTTACTACAAGGTTTTGCTTTTCAGCAGCAAAAAGTTTCGACATGTCCCTCCCACTCCATTAACAGCAGTATGCAGATAAGGGTGCTAGTCACGTTTAAACATGTCAGAGTGTTTTAAAATATGAAAAAAAATGTTTCATAGGTGATAGTGGGTAGCGTGTTGCATTTCCTTTGCAACGATTGCAGCACTTGAAGCACCTGCCATTTACTACCAACTTAATAGCGCATTTCAGAGGTCTCTGCTGATAACCTACTAGTTAATAGAACAAACTTTCTGCCTTGTTATTTAGACTCCCATTGTGTAACTGCCATGTTTCTCTATATTCTGAGCTCTTTACATTTACAAGGGAATGCTGATATCTATTTAGGGAGAATAATCAATGCCATAAATAAGCAAATATATGGCTGAGTTAACAGAAGTCAAATAGGGGACTTCCAGAAATGGAGTACAGCTGAGCACCGCACTTAGACCATACTGGGAGGCTCTTTGTGCTTCCAAGAAACCCTGATGTGTTCCACTACATGACTTTCTCTATATCTCTGCAACAAAGTATTGTTAAAAAGCTTATGTTTCTATTTACTTCATGCTAATCGAGAAAAAATTAGCAGAAATAGTATTATTACTTGCTTCCTTGTAGGCGAAGCAAAATAAGGGAGTAACATAGGTTAAAGTGATAGTCAAAAGCTGGGTGCTATGTGACTGAAGTTCCTTTGTATAGAGTCCTGTATGAGGAAAGTATGTTTTTTAAAGCTGAAACCAAAAACAAGCTATATCTAAAAAACGATCAGCTCCACGAAAAAAAAAAAATGATATAACATAAATTGTGTGTTTTAATGTGTCTCTACATTTTTGTGTGGTAATTTTTTGACCTTCTCTTACGGTTTAGCAGTTATGCAAAATTCCATAAAATTCATCCAAAATTTCAAGATGTACATATTATTTGTCGGGTTAATATTTTTAATATACGATATTTTAATCAAAATCGTTAGAGAAACTCACAATTTTCGAAAAGAATTCCATGAGGGTAAGGGGGATTATCTTGAAAATCGTCATGTCGCATCCTTGGAAGATACCAGACTTTTCGTTTTTGAGCTATGCTATCCACAGACACAGACACACACACAGGCCTTTTTCTGAAAATGCTTTTTTTGAATACAGGGGACCCTAAAACACATATTTCCGTTGAAGCAAAATAAGGGAGTATCGAATTTTTGGGTGGAGTGCAGTACCTTCTCTACACCATATGTAGATAGTATGTGTAGAGAAAGTAAAAATGGATAAAGGAGTGATCCGATCCGGATGACGATAAGCGCTAGCAAGGTCGGAGTCTTAACATTCCGATATGGCATCAAGCAATCTGCATTCAAACCTTTTGTTTGCATCATTCACGTCTACAGTGATACGGAAATTAAATATAAATATGTTCTTGAAAGCTTAGAAATGGAAACATATCGAATTATTATTTTCATGTTAAGTTTTGGAAAGATTAGCAAGCAAAACATGACTCGGTGAACACAATGTATTGTTTTACAGAGAAGTAAATATTTTTGTAACCCTTATGGAGTATTAGCTAATTGATGTGATACATTCACACAACTTTCTCCACCAATGCTAAACTCACATATCATTTAGTATACCCTTTATCTTAGGAATGATACTCAAATTAAACAAAAAGTCTTCAGTTACACATTCAGAAACAGAAACACATTCAAATATTGCTATCTTTTAATATATGTTATGCATGGGAAAGAAAATAACAACCTCTGCAAATGTTCAAGCATAATCGTTAATTGGTGTAACTTGGAATATGTTGTAAACCGCTAACGCTAAAAAATACGCGGCCACGGCGCGGCCACAAAGGCCTAGCACCTCTTTGTGCTTCGAACGTGGCCCATATGGAAGGGATGTGGGGAGATATCCGAAGAATGACTAGATCCGGAAGACGACGTAGCAAGCGTGGACGCATGTGAGATTTGTGCTGGACAAAGCGGCGCAGAGGCGGGTTTTCTCTGGTTTCCCCCGCCATCTCTTTTCACCGGTGCTCCATCTTCATTCCATAAATCATCAGTATCATTGCCTGCGGTGTCATAAAAATAAAAGCGGGCGTTAAAGAATATCAAAAAAGGAAAAGAAAAAAAAAAAGCGTGGACGATATTCCTAACATTAAGAGATTAAACTATCTGGCGCTGTTCAAGCCCAACCACAAACAGTAGCAGCCTGCTCCGAAATCATTTGGAGGCGGTTTCGTCCAGCCGCAGCATCCATAACACCGTCATATGGTCCTTCAGCCCTGAAACAGATGAAGATATAAAAGGAATTAATGGTTACAAGAAATGAGAGACAGGAAAGCTGTGGTAGAAGGAGAAGCACCCCAGAATTCACCTATCGACTCTAGGATACCACGGTCATAGAGAGCGATCTTCGGGAACCTCATCTGAGACCTCACTTATGGGAGCCTCATGTTGCTCGGTAGATAAAAGGTCTAAAAGATGTACCTTCACTTAGAATGCAAGACATATGTTTTATTTTTCATATTATATAACAAATATGTTGATTTTTTGAAACAAACAAAAAAATATCATTTCACACATATTTTTATATAAAAAGTAGCTTGTGTGTGTATGTGTGTGAGTGTGTTTTAATCTTCCTATCGCATCCTTAAAGATCCAGAATTTAATACTAAGTTTTGGTATTTATTCAACGTTTTCTTTTTTACTTATGCTGCCGCAATTACACGCACAGCACATTTTTTGGTTCAATAATTCTCTAAGCGTGATTTTTGCGATGAATGAGAATATTTGAATGGTTGTCAATATTCCCTCTACCAGTTGCAGAACTCAACGGGGCTATTTCAAGTAAAACCCGATCAGGGGAACTGGCGTGAGCTACCTCCTCTCAATGAGCACGTTTTACTCCTCTCAAGAGCGCGACCCTCTCGCCGTCTCCGATGATATGTTAGTATATGAAAGTTGAGTCCCACATATGTTATTGACATTATCAGTATCTCAATCGTATAATGAAAATGGCGTTTTAAGAGTACCTTCAAAATAGAGATACTGTCTAAGAAACTTCCCCATGCCCTTTAATACACAAACATGCCTGCGCGCGCACACAAAAAACTCATGGATGCAACCTATTATTTATTTATTTTTATTATTATTATTATTATTATTATTACGAGTACTCTACTACTACTATTACTACTACTACTACTACCATTACCACTACCACTGTCGCCCCACGTGTTGTAATGGTTACCATGCTGACTTCATATACCCAAGCTCGCAGGTTCAAACCCGATGGAGGACGATGGAATTTTTCGGGTGTAAAAATCCTTATCGTGGCTTCCTTCAGAAGGGAAGTAAAGCCGTTGGTCCCGTGTCTTAGATTTACGGCACGTAAAAGAACCTCAAGCCTTATAGAGAAGCCTTTGAGCAAAATTAATCGGTCTTTCACGCCCAATTTAGAATGGGACGCTGAGAACCACAGCAGTCAAGGAGCGTCCATAAATAACACGTCATTTACATTTTACATTTCCACTACTACTGAAGGAGGAATTATAAAGTGCATTTCTAGTAATATACTTTTGGGTAGAATACAGAACTTTCGTAACATGGGCAAGTAATGTTCTAAGAACTCCCAACTTCTAGCCTCTGAGTTTCTCACCTTCCTGACTTCGATTTTTTGCCCCTTTTGTTTTCTCTCCCTTTACTTAAATCTCTTTTGCATACTTCTGTACCTTTCTTCTGGTGCTTCTTGTTGAAGCGTGTCTGTAATGTTTAATGTCGCGACAATGTATCATTGCAGCGCGACACTTAAGCAGAAGTTGCCTGTCGTAGCATCCACGTGGAACCGTGTCGAGCAGTATTTAAGGCCAATTACTGATAGCACAGCCACGGTACGCCGAGCCGAAACAAAACCCACCTTCTCTTAAGATGTAAGGTTTTTATCCATGCTGCGGGGACAAAGGATCAGCCCTTAATTACAGTCTGACGGACTCTCCCACCCCGAATTTTCGTCGCTTCACTGCCTCAACTCACACCAGCACAGCTTATCATCTGCCTTCTTCTTATCTTCACATTTCTATTCCAAGGGTGCAGCTCTCTCTCCTTTGCAAAAGGTGAAAAAAGACTATCTTTTGTCATTTGCAGCATTAACACGTAGGATACATTATACCATTCTATAATTAAAAATTCAGTCACAAGAGAGTATAAAAGGGTGACGTAATTGAATTCTTATTAAAATTCACCCGTAATAACACACATGCCCACCTGGGTAGTGCGGTGGTAGCGTGTCTGCCTCATATTTAACAGGTCGTGGTTTGAATCTCGCTTAGGGTAAATTACCCGGATAAGGTTTCTTTTCGGGTTTTCCCTTATCCTGAGAAGACGAATGTCGAGTAACTTTTAGCTCCAGCGACCCCGAGATCATTTGAGCAGCATTTCACCAATTTCATTCATCGTCCGATATGACAAGCTCGAGTGATCAGCACGGTCACTTACTACTGGAAAGTCTCGGGTGTGATCCCGGCCAGGAATGATAATTTTTCTGAAATTAAAATTGTTTCTTACTCCCCATAGAATCTACAAGAGGGCTCGAGAGTGAATCGGAATAAAAAAAGTCGGTGTTCTATTCTAACAAATTATTGTTGAAAAGCTTATGTTTATATCTACTTCATGGTAATCGAGATAACATTAGCAGAAATGCTTTCTTGTAGGCGAAAAGGAAATAAGGGAATACACTATGCTAAAACGATATTTTAAAAGTTGGTTGTCATGAAATCCGTTTATATGCATAGCCAGGAGTTCACAAATTCGAAAGTTTTAAGTATTTTAAAATTGAAACTAATAACAAAGAATATCTCGAAAATAGTCAACTCTACGAAAAAATGTTTATGACATAAATTGTGTGTTTTAACGAGGTCTACATTTTTTGTGTAGTATGTTTTGTTTTATCTCTTACGGTTTACCAGATATGCAAAATCCAGCAAAACTCATTCATATAAAGAGGTCTTCAGAAGCTATTACCAGAAATTTCAAGATATACATTTTTGTTTGCCGTGTAAATGTCTCTATTATAGGGTATTTAATCAAAATCGTTAGAGCCATTTTCGAGAAAATAAAAACATTTTCCATGTAAAGGGTAGGTGAGGGTGGGAGAACGATCCTCCAAATCTTCGTGTCGTATACTTGGAAGGTACTAAACTTCAATACCAAGTTTGCTATTTTATGACTTTTCGTTTTTGAGTTATCGTGTTCACAGACACACGGACAAACACACGGACTTTTTCTATAATGTTTTGATACAGGGGACCCTAAAACGTCTATTTCCGGTGAAATCGCTGTATCGAATTTTGGGTGGAATGCAATATCTTCTCTATACTCTATGTACATAGTATATGTAGAGAAAGTAATAAGTTTAAAAATATTGATGTGTTCCAGTCGCGTGACTTTCTCTACCTATTCTATAACAAACTGTTCTTAGAGAACCCTTATACTTGTACTACATACTAATAGATAAACATCAGCAGAATTGGTCTTATTACTTGCTTCCTTGTAAGTAGAAATGAAATAAGGGAATACACTAAGCTAAATCGATAGTCAAACCTTTCAAATCTCTATGTGATTTAAATTCGATTCACTTTGCATGGACCGAAGTAAAACAAAAGAACAAAGAATGACAATTCCAGTTTGAGAAGAGCAAATATTTTAAAAAGGTAATCCTCAAAAAGGAACATCTTGTATAAAACATAAATTGTGTTTTAATGAGAATTACATATTTTATGTAGTGAGTGTTTGTCTATCTGTTACAGTTTAGAAGTTATGCAAAAGTCATTCAGAATGAAGAGGTCTTCATAGGTACTCCAAGAGAATTCAAGATGTACATTTTATTTGTCATGTAAATATTTTTAATATGTGGTATTTTAAGAAAAAAAACATAAGAGCCATTTTGAGAACATCAAAATGCTCGAAAGATTTTAGTGCAAAGAGTAGTTTGGGGTGAGAGGATTTCCCTAAAAAGCATGGTGTCACATCCTTGGGAGACACTAAACTTAAATATCAAGTGACTTGTTTTTGATTTGTTGTATTCACGGACGAACGGACACACACACACTCACACACATATAGCGTGCGGACCTTTTTCTAAGTAGAGCAAGATATAGGGGATCCGTGATCCAAAACATATATATTTCCAGTGAAATCACGGTATTGAATTTTTGAGTGACATTAAATACTTTCTTTATCCATATGCTATGTAGCAGGGAGAGAAAATAAAAAGATATAAAACAGAAAATCAACGTTTTATCGAACATTGTTAATGAAGAAGCAGCAAAATCCAATTTCTTCCATAACTATTTCGCCTGTAGTTTATATACAACTAAACAAAAAGAACAAATATTTCTAAGAACTGAAAGAAATAAAAGATTAAGGAACAAAATGTTAGACCAGCAGTAAGACATATAAATAATATATAGCTAGTACTGAAAACACCAAAATTTAAAGCGGAGGGCGGAGGCACCGATGCTGACTGTGTTTTTGCAGCTTGTTTCTAGAATAAAAAAAAAACAAACATTAAATAAATTATACAGAAAAGCTATATGCAACACAACCAAAGAAAGTTACTCTAGGATTTATATGTTCAAATTAAATGAACGGCAAGGTGACAAACATCGGAAGGTGATAAACAATTGGTGCTGTATATCAAACTCATTCGGACGGTGACTACATAGCTAAAGCCATTTTCCTCGTACACCAGATTCCACAGAGAAAACATAACAGCAGCTTGCAGTTAAGCGTCATTCAATAGCAACAAATTGGTAAAAGTTACTTTTTCCCTACCTGAAATGAATGCTTGGACAACATCGGCCTGGGTGGCTCAGTGGTTTGGCGCTTAGCTTATGATTTCAATGTCGCAGGTTCAAATCTGACCCAAATCGAAGCTTTTTAAGTGTACTTATAAGCGACAGCCCCATTTACTGGCCTATTAAAAAACTCATGCGAGACGAAAAACATTATTATCTGAAACACGTGTTGTGTGCCAGTAACCATTTACGAGATATATTTTTTATTACTTCAAGTGAGTCGCTATTAATTTTTATGATAGTTCAATGATTATGGAATTTAAAAGTCTCATTGCAACTGGCCTTTAAAAGTTTTGATTTTTGTTTCAGCCTTTTCTTTATTGCTCTTTGGAGGGGTGTCGTTTAATGTCTTTAACCTGGTAAATCATGTGGAATGTTGAAAGAAATCGGAGAAATGATGCTTAAATAAACCCGGTTCCAAAGTGCTTAAAGTTTAAAAGAAAACTTCGGAAAACCCCTTATCCGGAGTAACTCAACATATTAAGATTCGTTCTCAGGACCTCCGAATATGGGGCAGACACGCTATCCTCCCACTAAAGGGGAGAAGTATCCAATTTTTAAATAATAATAATAATATTAATAATAGTTCCGCAGTCTGGTCAGGATCCCGTGCTCTATTCTTTTTTCTTATTCCTCTGTTGTTCCCTTTTCCCTAAATTTTCTTTGTTTGCCCTTTTCTGTTTTATAACAAATACTGTACACATTCACAAACACATGCCCATGGCGGGACTCGAACCTACAATTACTTGCGCCACCGCAAGGTACTTTAACGAGCGCGGCCATGGAGACCACCTCCTGTTGTACCCAAAACAAAATAAAGAGTTTCTGCAAACTTTTATCTCAATTAGTGTGAGTAGATTGAAGGTATGATTTTCCTGAGAAGAATGTGTATAAGAGTGCGTGGAAAAGTTATGCACTGCAGCCGAGAAAATGTCTAATCACCTCTCATCTAGACAGCCGGGTTCGATCCCAATCGACCGCATGTGAGATTTGTGGTAGACAAAGCGGCACAGGAGCTGGCTTTCTCCGGGTTCTCCTATTTCTCCCGCCATCGCATTCTACTGGTGCTCCATCTTCATTCCATGTGTCATCAAAAGCGGGGTTAAAAATGTCCAATAAAGAAATCAAAATATCGTCAGTTTATTTGAAGTGTGACGAACGCTTCTAACAAGAGATGGGGTGTAGCATTAATTAGATTCCAGTAACTATTGGAAAAGACGAGACCACACTGGCGTCTGTGTTCTGCCTTCTCTTTCTCTCTCTCTCTCGTGAAAAACAAACAGTGTGAGGCGTGCAACCTGTGGTTTCAGCTGTATCACCTTGATGGGAGCAAAACAAGCCTTTCCATGGCCCTCGGCATTTGTTCGACACGCCATCACATGTTTAAACGTGCATTATTCGCGCCAAGAACCTAACTTATATCGTCCCTGACCCTGCTTAAGTGGAACACCGTGACGTGTGAATGAAACCTAAATTTTACTGTAATTATGTAGGTACTAATTTCAGGTTCTGAGTCTCACACTTTGCTTAACTACATCAACAGTTGCACTTGCTTGTGCTGTGAATAATACCATGTTCTGTGTTGGGTATGCTGAAAATAAATGAGGGGATTTTAATATTGACTACGTGAAATGTTAATGATTTTGGCCTGTGTAATTGTCAACATAAATTTACTGGCATTTAAATTGCAAATATGCAAAATGTTGAAATCGTAATTCAGTCATATTTGCGCTCGCTTAACCGATTTCTACTTTCTCTATCAATATGATCTGCATAGAAGATTTCACCCCCAAAAAATCTTGATATCACTTGAATTTTGAGTACACCTGAATAAAAAATAGAAAAAGATCCGTATGCTAGTGATGTATATGTCTGTGAAGAGCAAAATTATAAAACCAAAAGTAGGATCCAAAAATACTTTTTTTATGAAAATCTCCCCCCCCCCAACCCAAACTTTTGATTTTATCGATAATAGCTCTAAAATTCTTGATTAAAATACCATACATTAAATACATTTTTATTAAAAATAAAATGCATGTCTTGAATTCTCTGGTATTAGACATTAAAGTTCTCTTTATTTTGGATGACTTTTGCATAATTAATAAACCGTAAGAGATAGACAATATATGACCGTGCAAAAATGTAGATATTATTAAAATACACAGATTTTCTGTGGAGTTAACCATTTCCGAGACATCCCTTGTTATTGGTTTAAATGGTTCAATAATTATTATAATTTTCTCAAATAGGAAGCCATCGTTCGTTTTTTGTTTCGTTTTCCTTTAACTCCTGAGTGAAGTCCCTTATTTCTCTTGCACTTACAAGGAAATTAAATAAGATAAATTTTGTTAATGTTTATCTTGATTAGCATGGAATGGATGGAAGGATAAGCTTTCGTAGAAATAACTTGTTGTAGAATAGGCAGAGAATGTCATGTGAAAGGAATGCATTTGTCGCTTAAAAAATGTATATCCTGAAACAGAATCGTTTCCCTATTTTTCTATCTACGGTATGAAAAAATATATTGTTTATTTTAAGGGGTGTTACATTTAAATGAATTTTTCTACCCATTCTTCAAAAACTATGATTATAAAAGCCTAGCTCTATTTAACAGTAGGTAGAGAAATTATAACGTTTTACCTCAAAATTTGCTATCTAGTTTTCTCCTAAAATAAACATTTTCAGGCCTTTACCCAAAAAGAAAAAAAAAACTGTTAGAAATAAATTACTTTGTGTTTGAGAGATAGAGAGAGAGAGAGAGAGAGAGAAAGAGAGAGAGACTGTTATCGGTGGACAAAGTAATTAATTAGACTCACTGTGTTCCAAAGTTGTGCCAAGAAGAACTTCAAGAAAGTTCTCCCAACACAAACTATCCTTTCATTGAAACTGCTTCGTTACTTTTCATTTTCCCTCCAAAAATCTCCAACGATTTTGATTGAAATGCCACATATTTATAGATATATTCGTGACAAATTCAAAGTAGGTCTTGAATTTTCTGAGAAATACCTGTGGAGTCATCTTCATTCTGAATGTTAAACCGTAAGAGATAGACAAAATCTTACAATAGAAAAGCATAGAATCTATGTTATATATCATCTTGTGGTACTAATCATTTCCTAGGTTTTCCTTAGTATTGGTTTTAATTTTCAAGAACTTAACTTGTAAAGTATGAGTAGAGAAAGTCATATAGGTGCAACAAATCAAAGTTTTTCCTTTCTCCGTGGAGCCATCATTTATATTACTTGCGTTTCTCTTTGATATTATATTTTTTTGAAACAAATGGGTTTAATAAGTAATTAACATCAATGATTGTGATGCCCTGCTAAAATTATTCCTATAATAAGGTTTAATAATGGCATAGGCCTTCAAGGCCGGCCTCTGTATTGATATATTCATCTTTGGGGTGCATTAATACCCATAGCAAAAATGACATTTTGTCCAGAATTATGTGACTTCTTTAAAGAAACTGAAATGATGCTGCTGAGTTCTGGCAATAGATATCTAACAAAGTCCATAAGATTAATATATTAATAATAAAGTTCATTTTCGTTCAGATGCTGTCTCTTTTGCAATAGATTTAACTCATACAAAATCTAACGACGTAATACCTCAAACGTAGACAGTGAAATACGAGGCTATAATTAAAAGACAAGTTCATAAAAAACAATTATTTTATTACTAAAAGTTTTGCACACTTATGGTTACTTTCCAACATAATCACCGAAAAGATTGAGACATTTATCGTACCTGTGCACACGCTTTGCAGTACCCGCTTCAAAAAATGTTGCCGCCAATGACTTCAAATGAGCATTGACGTTGTTTTGAAGATCTTCCCTCCTAACCATGTTTTTAGATTAGTTCAAGAAAAAGGCGAAAGTCGCTGGGTGCCAGGTCAAGACTGTACGGCGGATGCCGATGGATTTTGCCAGTAGAGTGTGGACGAGCGTTGTCATGGATCAACACAGTTCCTGAAGTCAGCATTCCTCACCGTTTGTTTTGAATGGCTCTCCGCAAACGTCGTAAAGTTTCACAATAAACAGCTGCATTGATAGTGGTTCCTGGCGGCAACATTTTACTGCAAAGCTTGATAAATGGCCGTGCCGTGGCCGAGTGGTTTGACCTCTAGACTCTCACCTAGACGGCTGGGGTTCGGTCCCAAGCGACCGCACGTGAGATTTGTGGTGGACAAAGCGGCGCTGGGGCGTTTTTTTCTGGGTACTCCGGTTTCCCCCGCCATCGTTTTCACCGCCTACGGTGCCATAAGTAGTTAAAGCGGGCGTTAAACACTACCAAAAAAAAAAACTTGATAAATGTCTCAATCTTTTCGGTGATTACGTTGAAACGTAACTATATGTGTACAAAACTTTCACTAATAATATAATTGTTTTCTATAAACTTGTCTTTTATTTATAGCCTATCAGAGGTTGAAAAAAAAAAAAACGGTGCTCGTACTTGATGCAAAGCAGGATTCGATGCTGCACTTTCCACAGTCGCAGCTGTCTAAAGGTCGACCTTGGTTTCCTTCTGACACAATCATGCTGGTGAAGTGCACGGGAAGCAAACCGGAGTCCTTTGCTTTAGATATTACCGATGCAGCCCTTCAACTTGCATAGGGCAACAGAGGAGCACGGAGGGGCAAAATAAGCTTTTTATACCCCACTCCATTCCTCTCTGTCTCTGTCTTCCCCCATAGCGACTTTTTTCTTCTTTCTGTTCCCCGGACGGATTTCACGTATGCCTGAGTAGTAAAGAATACGAGCGGCCTCAGAGAAGACAATGGCTTGCCGGCAAATATCAATGAACTGCTTTTCTAGTATTGCACCAGAGGATGATTGTTTCTGGAAAAACAACAGCGACAAAGACGGTCCATTTTCTTCTTTTCTTCCGTCCTCTTCTCCCTGCGATTCTCTCACTCTTGAGGAACAACAGCTCCTCCAGGTTAACCGTTGGACAACCCCCAAGATCCAGTTTGCGATTTTCTAATCCACGAGGCTGTGTTTAACATCGAGCCTGCGTGTCTCTTCCAGACACATCAAGCTAGGAAAACCTATTTCATCACTTCACAGATACTCCTGTCATCTTCACTGAAGTTTATTCAATAAATATCTTACTTTTGAGAGAACCTTGAGTTCCAAAAGACAAAGGTTTGGAGGATACCATTATAAAACATCCCAGCACATACCTAAGATAGCAAATTTTCGTTAATGCCTTAGTGCTTTCACTTATATATGGATGAGATTTTAGCGTTAGGGATATGTTATGATTCAGCCACACTATATCAAACACGTGGTTAATACAACCTGATGTGTTCCATTCACATGACTTTCCCTACATATCTGCAGCAAATTATTGTTAAAAAACCTGTGCTTCTTTCTACTTCATGCTAATTGAGAAAAAAATAGCAGAAATAGTCTTATTACTTGCTTCCTTGCTTAACATAAATTGTGTGTTTTAAAGAGCTCTGCATTTTCTGTTCAGTTAGCTTTTGTCTATCTCTTACAGCCTGCCAGTTATACAAAATACCTTGAAATTCATCCAGAATAAAGTAATCTTCAGAGGTTATTCCCAGAAAATTCAAGAAGTACATTTTATTTGTCAGGTAATTATATTTAATATACGATGTTTTAATATAAATCGTTAGAGCCATTTTTGAGAAAATCAAAATTTTCGAAAATGTTTCCATGTAAAGGGTAGTTGGGGGTGGGGGATTTTCTTGAAAATCTTTGTATCGCATTCTAGGAAGACGCTGCATTTAAATAGTTTGGTATTTAACGGACTTTTCGTTTTTGAGCTATGCTGTCCACAGAACACACGCACATACACGGACCTTTTTCCAAAAACAATTTTATCCAGGGGGACCTAAAACATATTTCCGGGGAAATCTCGGTATGGAATTTTTGGGTGCATTACAGTACCTTCTTTATACACTATGTACATATTACGTGTAGAGAAAGTAAAAAGTCTAATGTGTTTTATTTACTTGATTGTTTCTACCCATTTTCGTTTACTTCCGTAAATCTTCTGCAAATATTCTAAGAAAACGTATTTTTTCTATTCTTCATGTTAATCGAGACAAACCTTTTCAGAAACAGTTTCTTTAGATATTTTACTGTAGATACAAAGGAGAGAGGAGATGCCGAATCGTGGTCAGATTTTTAAATTGGAACGCTCAATGCTGGTCTTAACACTACGCAGTTAAAACTCCAAGATAGCATCGTGAAAAACAATTGAATAGCGACATCACTTTAAAAATATATGAAATGTTTAAAAAGCAAACAAATATTGATGGATGTGTTGGAAAGGTTGATTCCACAAAAATATAACTGAAATAAATGGTGTGTGTCAAAACATATTTTGGTTTGTGGGGGATGTATTGCATCCGTATGTGAGGGGTGTATTGAGTAAAAAAAACAAAGGCCTACCGCACCAAAATAATCAAGATTTTCCCACATATTTTTATATGGTGCGTTTTCAACTATCTTTCAACTTTACCAACTTAAATACAAAATATGAAGGGGTCTCCAGAAGTTTCCAGAAAATTTAGTAAAATATAGTATTTTAATCGAAATCTTTACATGCTTTTTTTTCTGAGAAAATAAAAAATTCAACAAACTATCCATGTCATCGATGGTGTGGTGAAATTTTCTTGAAAACTTTGGTGCGGTATCTATGGAAGATACTGAACTTTAATACAAAGTTGGTTTTTAACCAACTTCTGTCCCTTATTCTTTAGAAGGCATTATTTAGAAAATGTTATATTCGTGCTGGCCCAAATTTTTAATGGCTGTTGACTTTTCTAAACAATGAATTTTGTGAAATTTGTGTGATACAGCTGCAGGGTAACCTAGAGAATCATCATTGAAAAATGGCGTATGCCTCGAAGATTTATATTGCACGTGTTATGGAATAGTGCACTTCTGTTACCACCTGAACGTATTTAAAGAGTATAAGGTGTCTGGAATACCTGCGTGGGAACCAGAAAAAAGAAAGGGAAGGAAATCTATATTTGCCCTACGATTTTAGATGTTTGTAAGGAACATTAAGGGAAATATAAGCTCACAGCTGGCTGAATTTAACGCCTGTTGCTCTACCCTTAAGTTCTTCCGTGAGGGAGTAGAGAAACATCTGACATTGGTGATGGGACTAGGTTATTATAGTTAATTTGAAGACTGGACTTATAGAAATCGCTTTTACATATTTTTTCCTATATATTTCCGGTTAGTTGTTCTCGTTAAAAAGCAATTTAAGAAGGGTTTTATTAAAGCAATAAATGCATTCTTTTCGTTATATCACCGAGTATCAATAGAAGCTTGAGAAATGTAATTACACTCTCTACTAGTATAGTAATAACGAAGTTTTGTATACCACTCAAAAATTCCCCGCCGTGATTCCACCGGAAATACATGTTTTGTGAACCTCTCAACATAAACAATAGAAAACGGTGCGTGTGTGTCTTTCTGTGAACTGCATAATTCAAAAATAGAAAACTTTATATTTAAATTCAACATATTCCAAAGATGGACAACTATGGCCAACTATTATGGTCAATCTATGAATCCTGGGACGTAAAGTACTTACAACATTGTAAGTCGCATTTGAGAGCACCTTGTGGTTTGCCGGGAAACATGCGAGTCAGTTGAGAAATTCAGCATGCTATGCCGGTATGTTGCCATGGTAGTTCAGTGGTAGAGCAACCGGCTAGATACCGGGAGATCCGTGGTTCAAATCCCGACTATGTCATTGGATTTTTGTTTGAGTCTACCTATCCAACTCCTATCCTACACACGGCTTGTGTGAAAAGGTAATTAAACCAATATAAAAATACCTACATGTTCAAATGTTACAAGCTCACCTGGGTATTGTGATGGTAGCGTGTCTGCCTCATATTCAACAGATCATGAGTTCGAATCTCGAATTACCCGGATAAGGTTTTTTCGGGGTTTTCCCTTATCCTGAGAAGACGAATGTCGAGTAACTTTAAGCTCCATGGGCCCCGAGATCATTTGAGCATCATTTCATCAATTTCATTCATCGCCCGATTCATCGCAGGCTAAAGGACGTTAAGAAAAAAAAATTACAAACTACAATTTCACTGTCTTACCTCCTATAGTCGATTTTTTATTCCTTTGATTCTTTTACTCGTGGGCTCTCCAATTGTTGTCTGTGCGTACTGTTATTTTACATAGGTACTGATTATAGTTATCTTCACCAGTCATTAGAGAGTGAATAAACCTAAACGCGTGTCCCTATATATTCGTGTGTTCATCAAGCTAAAACAAAAACGACTTTAAAACGCAGGAAGTGAATGGAATCATTTGGGCCGATGTTTTTCAAATGGAGAGTAGCTGTTGGGGCGCCAGTCTTCTCTATGTAAGGAATTTTTATGTTATTTCCCTTTCCTCCTCATCACCTTGTGGGGGGGAGGGACAATCATTATCCCAATCCTCGCTGCCCTCCCTTCATCTGTTATAATCAAACGTTGCTGTATGTGCAGAAAGCAATGTATCATCATCACCATCATCATCATCTCGCGTATATCAGGTTTCAAGAAATTACAGTGCCTCGATGTGGGCACATTATCTAGCCATGGCCGACTACAACAAGTGCTTTAGGGTAGAAAAAGCAGCAGCACCGCCCAATTCCCTTGCACCCATCTCAAATTATTGTTTTAAAGCAACCAAGTAGGAGGAGGTGGCTTTAAAAAAACAACACGAAAACAAATATAATCAAATAACCACACCACGAGCTAGAGGTTAAGAGCAGTGGGGTGGGTTAATATTTGCTTTCCTACTCTACCATCAGACACAGAGAAACTAGCAATTTGTATATTAATCCTCCTGGATTAAGGAAGAAGCGAAGACTTCTTTTTGTGCTTCTTCGTGCAGAAACTCTAGGCAATCGATTATAATGATGAGGCCAGTTTTGTTGCCCTTTTTGCTTCCCCCGCTCATCACCTGTTATTTATACGTTTACTAGCTCACTTCACACCTTGCTTTACTGCTGCCCACACTCCAAAAATATCTACCCACAGTTTCTCATGGAATCTCCAAATACCACGTTATACAGGGCGTTAATGAACTATACCGAAATATTTTCATAGAATATGTAGAAAAAAGGTCCGTGTGTGTGTGTGTGTCCGTGTGTCCTTGTGTCTGTGAACATGATAACTCAAAAACGAAAAGTCGGTAAAATACCAAACTTGGTATTTAAGTTTAGTATCTTCCAGGGATGCGACACGAAGATTTTGAGAAAAATCCCCCTACCCCTAACTACCCTTTACTTGGAACTTTTTTCGAAAATTTTGATTTTCTCAAAAATGGCTCTAACGATTTTGATTAAAATTTCGGATATTAAACACATTTACCTGACAAATGAAATGTATATCTTGAATTTTCTGGGAATAGCCTCTGAAAAGCAGTTTATTCTGGATGAATTTTACTAAATTTTGAATAACTGCTAAACCGTAATGGATGGACAAAAACTTACTGCACAAAACATGTAGAGCACTTTAAAACACACAATTTATGTTATATACATTTTTTTCGTGAAGTTCGTCGTTTTTGTGACATTCCTTATTTTTGGTTTCTGCTATGAAAACGTATACTTTTCTCATACAGGAACTTTCAACTCCTATCCATATAAACAAAGGAACTTCATTGACATAGCAACGAGCTTCTGACTATCACTTTAACCTACGGTTGTCCCTTATTTCGCTTCTACTTACAAGGAAGCGAGTAATAAGACTATTTCTGCTAATTTTGTCTGATTAGCATAAAGTAAATAGAAGAATAAGCTTTTTAAGAATTATTTGTTGCAGGGATATGGAGAAAGTCATGTGAATGGTACACATCAGATTTTTTAACCTGCTTTGCTTTAACACCGACTTATCAGCACCTGATAGCCATATGTTTAACGCTATGTAGTTGCGTTATGTTTATCCGGGGACCATGTATCGCCGATCTCAAATTACTTATATCAGTCACGTGCACAATCTCGCAAATTATTTCGTTGTAGTTCATTAACACCTTGTATAGTTATGCTGAGGATATATTGCGTTCGGCACGAAAATATGATTTCTATTTCTGTTTACTTTCTCTACACGTACTATGTACATAGATACCGAGATTTCACCGGAAACAGACGTTTTAGAATCCCGTGAATCCAACAAAAGTATTTCTACAAAAAGGTCCGTGTGTTATCCGTGTGTCTGTTAACACGATAATTCAAAAACAAAAAGTCGGTAAAATACCAAACTTGGTGCTGTTTGGTTTCTTCTAGGGATGCGACACGAAGATTTTGAGGATAATCCCTCCACCCCATCCTACCTTTCACAAGGAAAATTTTTCGAAAATGTTGATTTTCTCAAGAATAGCTCTAACGAGTATGATTAAAATGCCTTATATTAAAGATATTTACAATACAAATAAAATGTATATCTTGAATTTTCTAGGAATAGCCTCTAAAGACTTCTTTATTCTGGCTGAATTTTGCTTGATTTTGCATAGCTAGTAAACCAAAACGATAGACGAAACTTACTACACAAAAAATGTAGATTTCTTTGAAACACAATTTATGTCATATACATTTTTTTCGTGGAGTTGGCCATTTTTGAGATTTTCCTTATTATTTTTTCTATTTTATCTATTTATTTATTTTGTAGTTTAACCTCTTTTAACCTGGTTGGTCATATCGGACAATGAATGAAATTGGTGAAATGATGCTCAAATGATCTCGGGGCCCATGGAGCTTAAAGTTACTCAACATTCGTCTTCTTAGGATAAGGAAAAACCGCGAAAAAAAAAAAACGTTTCCGTGTAACTCACCCTAAGCAAGATTCGAACTCACGACCTGTTGAATATGAAGCAGATATGCTACCACCACACTATCCAATGGTTTTTTTTTTTTTTTTTTTTTTTTTTTTTTTTTTTTTTTTTTTTTTTTAGTCCTGTGCATGCGCAGAAAGCCGAATTTAAATTTCATCGCATAGCAACAGCTTTTAAAATATTTGGCTATCTTTTTAATCTACTGTATTCCTTTATTTTCCCTTCTACTTACAAGGGATTAAGTAATACATCATTTGTTCTAATGTTTATAAGAGTAGCATAATTAGAGAGAAGAATGAGCTTTTGTAATAACAGTTTGTTTACGGAATAGGTGGAAAAAGTCATGTGAATTCATTAGATTTTTAAGTTGGCTGTGATTGCCTATTTGGTATCTCTGGACATTTAACTGCAGATTCAGCAGCGTGACGGACGACACTCTCGCCGGAGTGCAACTGCGAATCACAGCCGTAACGTGTAAACTGGGCACCTAAAAGTAGTACATAGGAATTCCTAGGGAGTGCAAACTCCAGTATCCGGGTGTGTCGACCTGTGACGTGTGTGTTGCATACGGTAGCAACTACCTCTCCGATTTATGCTGCACACTCCATTAATTTATAGTGGAAAGTGACCACTCCAGTGCTTCAGTATGTCGCTTTCTTCGCAGTATCCTCGAGGAAATGCATTGCCAACATCAGAGTATGTAATGTAACTTAAACATTAACCTCAGGAGGTGAAATGGAAATAATACTATTTAATTTCCACTTGATAAACGTCTTAGTTTTCAAAGAAGAATGAAGATCATATTTTTACTTTCTCTACATGTACTATGTACATAGTGTATAGAGAAGGTATTGCATTGCACTTAAAAATGCGATAAAAATTAGGAAAAAGGTTCGCGTGTATGTGTGTGTGTGTCTGTGGACAGCATAGCTCAAAAACGATAAGACCGTTAAATACTAAACTAAGTATTTAAGTTTGGTATCTTCCAAAGATGCGACATGAATATTTTCAAGAAAATTCCCCCACCCCCAACTAGTCTTTACATGGAAAATTTTTCGGAAATTTTGATTTTCTCAAAAATGGCTCTAGCGATTTTGTTTAAAATACCGTATATTAAAGATATTTATATGGCACATAAAATTTATATCTTGAATTTTCTGGGAATAGTTTATAAAGTCCTCTTTATTCTGAAAGGATTTTGTTGAATTTTGGGTAACTTGTAAACTAAAAGATAGACGAAACTTACTATACAAAAAATGTAGAGCACGTTAAACACACACTTTATGTGATATAGTTTTTTCTTGGAATTGGCCATTTCTGAGATATGCCTAGTTATTTGTTTTAGGCTTAAAATACTCAAACTTTTCTCACATGGAAAGTTGTAAACTCCTGGCCCTGTATAGAAACGGATTTAAACCATATGCCCATATAAGTTGAATAATGGATTACAATAAATTTTATTTATAATATGGATTATTATTGAAAATATAATTTGAAGGTGGATTTGATTGTAATTTTATGAAGATTAATAAAATGATCATAGCTCTATAATGTGCCCATCAGCTTTTAAGAGATTTGACATTATTTTTAGCCTAGTATATTTCCTTCTTTTTCTCCTACTCAAAAGGAAGCAAATAAGACAATTTTGCTAATGTTTATCGCGATTATCATAAATTAGAAGAAGAACATGCATTTTAACAATAATTTATTACAGCGATGTATAGAAAGTCATGTGAATGGAACACATCAGATTTTGAAACTAAAATAAACACGCGTTTTTTTTATTTCGATGTAAATCACAAGATAAATCTGTAATAGAGACAAATAAGTTTCGAAAAGTAGAAGTGTGAATGATAGTTTAATTTCATTAGGAATTAAGTAACTGAATATTGTCCACAAATGTAATAAATAATAGCTTCCATTATTGTAAGACAGATATTTTAAGCGATTCTATTCCAAAATGGTTTTAATTTACAACCAATTTAATATTATTTATTTCTCTACTTCGAATATAATACATAGGGAGAGAAAGTATTGCTTTCCACCCAAAACATTCGATACTGAAGTTGCCCTGAATCCAAAAGAAGCATTTAGAAAAAGGTCCTGTGAGGTTGTGGGAATATATGTATGTGAACAGCATAACTCCAACACTCGCCTAAGTATGAAACTTGACATTTAATTCAACATCTTCAAAGGATGTTACGCGAAGATTTTTAAGAAAGTCTCTCTTCCTAAAAACCAAATTTTACTTCGGAAAACTTTATTTTTTTCCTAAAAATTAAAACATATTTTTAAGATATTTAAATGATAAAATGCACACATTAAATATTGTGGGTATAGAATCTTCATTCTTAATCAATTTCCTATAAGTTGTAAGAGATAGGCAAACATCTTATCACTCCAAAAAAGTACGTCTTTTTAAAGCACACAATATAGGTTTTCTGTGACGCCAACTCTTTTTTTTCCGATTTATTCCTTGTTTTTGGTTTGAATTCAAAAATAGTGTACTCTTCTCTACTTTAGTCGTGATCTTGCAAAGGGCATACCATTTTAAAAAGCTGTACAAGGCGCCAAACCTTTTAAAATTCTGACTGTCGCTTTGCCTATTGTGTGCATAATTACAGTTTATCAGCACTAAGAACAAATATGTAGAATAATGAGACGTTTAAAAACTGTTTGATAAATGAGTAGAGACGTGTCTGTGAATGTAGCACATCAGAGTTTTAATTCATAAAAAGTTGCGAGAGAAACTGGAAATACATCTGCACAGGGTTAAATGTATTTTGGTGTGGTTACCTGCTAAATGGTGTATATGGTCCTTTTGTTCCTTTGTTTTCTTATCTCCAAAGAAGGCATATTTTCCAATTATTCCAGATATTTCAAGTGTACAAATTTCTTAGGCATTTCAAAGTGAACCTGAAATACAGTTACCTATTTTCCTTAACCTTGGTCATTATTCCTGTCGCCCGTCTTGGAACAATAATATCTCTTACATCCATTCAAATTCATTGACGATAGCGGTCCTGATGAAGTCTTCTTTTAAGAACTATTAATTTAATTATGCAAAGCATCCTTTATAGCTTCCAGAAGGCGCGAAAACTGAATCAAGAACCAAATTATCATCATGTTTTAAGGTTATGTTTAAGATTCAAGCAGGAAAAAGAATGTTTTTGTAATTTTAATTTAAGTTTTTGTCTCTATTAACAAAGTCTTTAAGAAAATTAAAAGAAATTCTTTCTTTAGGCAGAAAAGTTTAATAATTCACATTCCTTGCTGTCCTAAATGCAAGGACTGTAGAAGGACTAAATCACTTCAAATTAATAACAGCAAAAAACACTTATAGCCAGATTTGTAAACACTAAAATTAAAGAGACAACGCGCACTGCGACCTCTCAGATCTATTGTAGTTAATACCCAGGACGAAGGCATGCAGTGAGAGAAACACCAAAGTCTAAGCACAGAAGCACTTGGAAGTCCCTAACTTTTCGAAACTATCGTATTTATCCAGATTCTTCAAGAATGTTAGGCCTAGATTTTTATCGAACCCCTCAACCTAAAATAATTTCTTACATGAAAATATAATTTTTATTCTATGGAATAATATCTGAATAATTGTTACATGATTTGGTGAGTTGTTAAATTAAACGGTCATTTTTAGGTTTTCTGGCAAATCTTGAGGTTCTCTTGATTTTTTGTATACTTTTGTATAAATTGAAAAATGCTGGAGAAATGTAATATATGGAACACGTATACCTCATTGATATATAGATTTATGTCAATGTTTTTCAGAACTATCTAATTTTGAAATATTAGATTTAAAAATTCCCAGGCCGATGCTTATATTATTGCCATCCAGGAGCTTTTGGATCTGTGTGATCCACTTTTTCTCCCACGTGCAGCTACGACAGTTCGAAAATATTTTATATTTTATATTTTATGTTATTGTATTCTATTTTATTCTATTTATTTAAATCTTTTATCACCATTAAAGTTCAACAGATCGAAAAATCAATTTTTATTTTAATAAAAGTCAAAATATTATATTTTCCATTTACATTACTTTCTCTGCTTGTCCTGTAAACAAACTATACTTACACGATATTCTTTTATCTGCTAATCGATATAAGCATTAGCAAAAATTGTCTTATTACTTGCCTCCTAAGCAACAAGGGGAATAAGGGAATACACTAGGTTAAAGCGATAGTCAAATCTTTTAAAAATTGATTGCAATGTGAACAATTGAAGTCCTGCTCTCTTTGCATGGCCTGGAATAAAACAAAAGGAAACGAAACGAAACATGACTTACCGTTTGAGAAAAGTTTAAGCAGATTATAACTGAAACTAATAAAAAGGAATATCACGGAAACGGTTAACTTCATAAAACTTGTATACATAAATAACATAAATTGTGTGTTTTAACGAGATCTACATATTTTGTGTAGTAAGAGTTTACCATTTATACAACATTCATCCATAATGAAGAGTTCTTAATAGGCTATTTCGAAAAGACTCAAAATATACATTTTATTTGTCATATACATGTACTGTATTTTAATCAAAATCATTAGACGCAATTTTCATAAAAAAATACTTTTTTTAAAAAATGTGTCATGTAAAAGATATTTTAGGGTGGGAGAAGTTCCTGAAAATCTTCGTGCCGCATCTATGAAGGATACTAAATTTAAATACCAAGTTTTGTATGCAATGGTCTTTTCATTTTTGAGCTATACTGTCCAGGCACATTCACACTCACTCTGACCTTTTTATAAAAAAAGAAAAATAGGGGGGGATTCAGGAGTCTCAAAACATTTCGGTAAAGTAGACTGAAGTCGTGTGACTGCCACAAGCGTGCCAAATGTAGGTAGTGTCCAATGTGTGAACGTAAAAATAAGTTTTCTTCTGCGGAAGCGTAAAGCGCAGTTCCCTCATCGGAAACGAAAGGTAAAGATTGCAAAAGATTCAGGGAAACATTTGGCACGAAGAAGTGAGAGAGACATTGGAAGGAATGCAGCGGGGGGTCGATACCACCCCCTTCGCGTGTCGGCCCCGCCCGCGTTATCAACAAGATAGGGTTCCATCTCAATCTCTCTAATTATACACTGTCAGTGTTGGCAGCAATGAATAGCTCTTGCACCCCCAGTAGCAGTAACAGATGCCTCCCTAGTTGCACATTCAATGTAACTGATTTCAACTGCCTCGGAAACCGCAAACTTTGCATTTGCAATCCTGCGAGAGTTAGGAGTGAGGACATGATTTTGGAAAATACTGCCAGGTTCCTGATCAGCACACAAATGTGGATATTAGGACAGAAAATATCAACCTTTGCACCCTCCATTCCACTCGCAAGGATGTTTACATTCTCTGTCCCGTATGTACAATGTACATAGTGGATAGAGAAGCTATTATATTCCACCCAAAAATTCGATGTCGAATTACACCAGAAATACAGTTTGTGGTCCCCTGAGTCCAAAAAAAGCATTTTTAGAAAAAGGGTCGTGTGTCTGTATGTTTCTGTGGACAGCATAGGTTAAAAACGAAAAGACCGTTAAATACCAAACTTGGTATTTATGTTCAATATCTTCCAAAGATGCGATACATACATTTTCAAGAAAATTCTCACACTACAAGCTATCCTTTACATGGAAAATGTTGATTTTCTCAAAAGTGGCTCTAACATATTAAAGTCATTTCTATCACAGGTAAAAATGTACATCTTAAATTTTCTGGGAATATCCTCTTTTTTTTTTTTGATAGTGTTTAACGCCCGCTTTATCTACTTATGGCACCGCAGGCGGTACGACACTGATGATACATGAATGATGATGGAGCGCCGGTGGAATGAGATGGTGGGGGAAACCGGAGTACCCGTAGAAAGCCCGCCCCAGCGCTGCTTTGTCCACTACAAATCTCACATGCGGTCGCTTGGGATCGAACCCAGTGCGTCTAGGTGAGAGACGAGCGCTCTGACCACTCGACCACGGCGCGGCCGAATAGCCTCTGCAGCCCTCTTCATTCTGGATGAATTTTGTTGAATTTTACATAACTGCTAAACCGTAAGAGATACACAAAAATTTACTGCACAAAAAATGTAGATCTCGTCAAAATACAAAATTTATGTCATATACAGTTTGCCGTTTTCAAGGTATTCCTTGTTATTAGCTTCAATTATAAAGTACTTATACTTTTCCCAGACAGGAAGTGTCCGTTTTTCTTTTGTTCTATACCTGGCCAGGCAAAGAAGCGATTTGCAATGACGATAGCATAACGATAGCTTTTAAAGCATTTGACTATCACTTTAGCAGAGCGCTACTCTCTTCTACTTATGAGGAACTAAGTAATAAGAACATTCAGCTAATGTTTATCTCGATTAGCATGTGTAGAAAGAAGATTTCTTTCGTAAGAAGTTTATAGAGCACTAGAGAAAGTCACGTGAGTGTAAAACATCAGATTTTTTCTGTCTCTTACGGTTTACGCTCATGTAAAAGCCATCTAGAATTAAGAGGACTCCAAAAGCTATTCCAGAAAGTTAATATATACATTTCATTTAACATAAACATATCTCAAATATAGTAAATTTTTATCAAAATTGTTATAGCCATTTTTTATAAAATCAAAATTTTCGAAAGATGCTCCACGTTAATCGTACTTAATAGTGGTGTGACCTTCTTGAAAATCTTCATGTCGCATCTTTAAAATACTGAACTTAACTATCAAGTTTGGTTTTTAACCCACTTTTCGTTTTTGAACTAAGCTGTTCACAGACACACACGCCTTTTTCTAAAAAGGATTTTTAAATCAAGTGACCTCAAGACATGTATTTCGTTGAAATTATTTGGGTGGAAGACAATTCCTTCTTTATACTATATATGTTGCTTTTAGAAGATAGAGGAGGTGAAAATTAACTCCTATTTAAAACACACTATTTATTTTAATAATTTTTCCGTAGCATAAGCCATTTCCGAGATAGTCGTTGTTATTTAATATAGTTGTGAATTCAAATTAATTGAAGTATATAAGACATAGTTTGTGATATAGTTAAGTAAATGTACATACCTAACTAGTTGCCAATTATCCGTTGGCAAGGTATCGTTTTTCGTTAAGAAGACCCATAAAATAAATAGGTATATCACGCCTGTTCGCTATGTGAAGGGGTGTTGATAAAAATCTGAGACACCCTTCCTTTTCCCTATTCACGGTAAGCCAGAGATATGAGAAACTTCCTGCAAACTCACCCTCTTTACTACCCCACGCTACAATATCGTTTTAATTGCAACGTGAACCATTTAAGGTGGTGGCTCGACCCCGCATGACCCCCTCTCTCTGTCTCTCTTTGATAGGGGATGTCTTCACCCCTTTAAACACCGCAAGCTCCGCCACATCATCGGGGTGGTTGAAACCAATATTTATTCTGCAGCAGTCAGTTCGACCACCCAGCCTCCCACTGTGCCGTGCCTCTCCAGTGCAAAAGCTACGCAAGTATTTCACTGGAAATGCTGGACCATCAGTATCGAGTTAATGCATCGCTTTCGATACACTCTTACGAGAAAAGCGTAAATCCATCAGTTATAGCACTGCTTTTTTCACAAGTTGAAATTGCATTAGATAGACTGTAAGTAGTAATCTAATCTAATTTATATACCTTTAAGAAATTTAGAATTCGATCTATGCTGCTTTTCATTAGTAGGAAACCTTCATTCTGGCCAAAATTTTCTCCTATGACTACGGGTTTTTATAGAAATTACAAATGTTTTTAATGAGTTTCAGTTATAGAATTATATCAAAATAGTTCGATTTTTCGCTCCAAAATAATTCATATACAGGTTTAGAATAACTCAATTTAAACAACTTACCCATGCTACTTATCTTTCAAAGTATTTTTTAACATTCTTATACGCTTTTAATATTAATTTTCCAAAATAAAAGAACATCTCACAATTGAGTCAAAATGCATAACGATGTGGTTTACAAGTATTTTTCCAATGATAAGAGGTACAGAAAATAAGCATATCTACTCCATAACAAATACTTACAGTTACACTTTGAGTATATTTTCCGAAATATTTCATGCAAGTAAACTGTACGAATATCTATTCTGAAGGTAGAAAAAAATTATATATAGTTTTACTTTCTCAATCAAATAATTCGTATGTATGTACACAGAAGGTAATGTATGTCATCCAAATATTCGATACCGAGATTTTACCAGAATTGTAGAGGATTTAAAGGGTTATATTCAAGAAATTCAAAATGTACATATACTTATTTTTCATGCGTCATTTTAAGTGCACGGTATTTTCACTAAAATAATTAGAGGTTTTTCGAGAAAATATAATTGTTGCAAAAATGTTCGCTGTCAAGGATATTTTAAGGCAGGGAATTTTTTTAAGTCTTTCTGTCACATTTTTTAAGATACTGAACTTAAATATCAATTTTGGCATTGCGAGTTATTTAACTATGCTGCTTACAGTCATAGTTACAGATATAATTTGGTGAGTTTCAAAATCTTATTTCCTATGAAACTTAGTATTTGGGGTTAAAAGTAATACTTTATCTACTACTTACGCGGTACAGAAAGTAAAAAAGGAGAAGAACGTAACTACGGATAAGTTTGAGGTCAAGAGTTATAAGAAAACGTGAACCAGAGAATGAAAAGTGAGACAAAGGAATAAAGCTTTACTAAAACCAAGGGAAGTTCTAGGTAAGGAAGATTCATTAAATTAATCTTCCACGTTTCCCATATAATTTTTCAAGTTGTCCATTATTTATTCAATACATAAATAACAGCCCACGTTTAACGCTAGCAGTTAACGCATCAGAGGCTAATTTGAATATGCTCCTCTCAATTATCTGCCAGATTGCTCAGCGAATACATCCAATACTACTCCCTCCTCTCCTCGTTAAATACGGTTTACATTATTTTTGATTATGGATGATAAGCATTTACAAAACAAACCCATGGAAATCAACAAATAAATTTCAAAAAAATAATGCCGACGCACATTGAAATATAATTATATTTGTGTTCAGATTTGCCTCGGGGAATAAGCCTGAAAAATGACAGTCACAAAATTGCTTAGGTCTGAAGTCTGGATGTTGGCCTTGCTGTTCAAAAGTTCTGATTTCTTTTCACATACAACACTTAAATTTTAATTTCTCTAGCACGTGTGTATACTGTACATAGTAGGTAGAGAAAATATTGTATTCCACCCAAAATACCAAAAAATTTGATACCGATGTTTCACTGGAATACATGTTTTGAGAACATAAAATCTTTTAGAAAAGGTCCATGTATGTGTATTATGTGTGTGTATATATATACAGTATAACTAAAAGTCGGCGAAATAACAAACTATTTAAGTTCAATATCTTCCAAACATGCACAGAAAGTAATTAAAAAAATCTCCGCATCTCAAACTACCCTTTACATCGAACATCTTTTTGAACATTTTGATTTTTTTAAAAGATAGATCTAACGATTTGATTAAACTGCAATATGTTATAGTAAATGAAATGTATATCCTTAATCTTGGGAATAGCTCCTAAATGAATATTGCATAACTGACAAGCCGTAAGACAGAGACAAAAACCCGCTTAACAGAAAATGTAAATCTCGTTAAAACTAACAATTTATGTCCATACAGTTTTTCTTAGAGCTAAATAGCTTAAAAATTCAGGTATATTCCCTGTTACTGGTTTCAATTTTAAAAAAAATTTAACTCTCAAACGAGAAGTCTTCATCCGTTCCATAGCTCTCATCTAGCGTGGAAAGAGAAAACGCATAGCGACAGCTTTATAAAGTGTTACTGTCGCTTTAGTCTAGTGTATTCACTTATTTCCATACGTAGTATAAGGAACCAAATAATAAGATCATTTGTGGTAATTTTATCCTGATTAGATTGATGTAGATAAAATAATAAAATTGAGTAAGTAACAAATAGGAAAAGTTGTGTGAATGGAACCCATCATATTTTTTCATACCATGAAACAATGCCCGATGTTCTCTGACAACAAGGCTAACAAAGAATGCGTGCTGAAATTTAAAATGATATTTATAAAAAAAAATCTAATTTTAATATGCGAAAGAAGTAAGTGAATTTAGTTTACACGTTCTGGTTGTTGTTTTTTTAATTGTTATTTTACTATGAATATTTATATTTTGAAAATTGCACAAACATTCCAACATTTTTCTGTTAAAATTGTCTTTATTTTCCTTAATCATGTTCATCAACACCATTGATGTGCGGGTATTCATATATTAGTTCAACCGATAAGATCATTAACACGGATAGCCCAAAGTTAGTAGATCGAGGCATTGCATTTTTAAGTCTGATTCAGTTTTCAACTAAAAGTTGCAGACGGCTAATGTAAAATAATGTTAAAAAGCAAAAAAATTTTGATTATTGAATGATGCCAATTCTCACGCAATACAAATTATTTTAGTAAGTCTCTTTGCAACAAATAAAGTTTTAGATGGGTGTTTAAATTTAAATATATAAATTTACACATTAAAATGAAATAATGTTAGTGTAGCAATGATTTCAATAGAATAACGTTCTTATTAAGCCGTTTTATCCATGAAAATCCTAAACATGGCAGTTTTCCGCTAGTTCCTGTAGCATTTTACATATACTCAGAACATGAGGCATACTTTTATCAGTGAAAAACAAGTTCTAAATCCGTTATTCCTGGAAGTTTAACTAATACGCCATGAACTGTATCAGAGGAGCATGTTAATAGTGAGGAATGGCATTTTCAAAATTTTAGTTTTAGTTTTTACTTTAATTGAAGGGAGAAAAGCTCTTTTATTAAAGAGTTTGTAATAATTTATTAAGAAATTTGAATATATTTATATATATTTTATATTTTTTTCTATGGGATTCATAGTTTGTTATTGTTTTCGTTTATTTTATTATTTTTTATGAGTTAAAACATCTTAAAGGTATATATGCATACTCTAATTAAACATATACAAATTGCTTGTAAAAATAAAACTAACCCAGGCCCAAACATTTTTTTGATATTTTAAGAGTACAGTTGAAATATGTTACATCTAGTAAATATGTATTTTCTTTCTGTTTAGAAAATATATTATTCATTGGAAAAGTTTGTGTTATTATTAATTTTAATAAGAGTATTAATTCTTAAATAGTTTGATTATTATTATTTTCTGGTCGAAACTGATTACAATTAATTTGCTTCCTAGAAAAATGAATTGAGAAAAATATTGTTTAAAGTTCAAGCAGTGCTTTACCTGAACTCTAAAATTTGTTGATATTAAAATATTGTTAAATATGATAATTTAAGTTATAAGTAGATGTGATAAAATGCAAATAGTAAGTAATAATATTATAAAAGTCGAAAATATTTTATACTGACTCGAGGAGCTTGTGTTATAATGGAACGTCTGTGGAGAGAAAAGCGAGGCATGTGCTGTAGCAAGCTCTCGACAAGACACAGGGAGACTTGGATAGTTTCTGCATCAAACCATTCAATTTCGTGGCAATTTAAAGCCGGTGGTGTGGCAACCATCACCTTGGAACTCACGCTGCCTTTCGGTAAAGGTTTCATCTCAGAGTCTCGCCTCCTGGGGATTAGGCCACCCTCTCAGCCCGCAGTGCCGCGGCTGCTTCCCAATGTTCTCCTTTTCCAATTTCCATTCAGCTCACAGACGTCAGTTGCCAGAGCGTTTAATCTCCTTCTCTCGACTTGCCTTTACTTCTCCCTAACACATTTAACAGCAGCAGTTTCCACATTTCTCCATTTCGAGACAAATCCTACCGATAGCTAATTGAAATTTATTAGGCAATTATTTTTGCTGCCAAAATATTTACATTTATAGTTCCCATCTTCTTAGGATATATTAAAATAATTCAGTAACTTTATAAAACGTTCTTGAAAAACTTCTCGTTGCTTTTCATAATTTAGCATCTTAATAGGACTTAAAATACATTTCACATTTATGAAGATTTAAATTTAAAAAGAAGAAGAAGAATCAATCGTACCTCGGCAACTAAAATGTATTTTCTACAAAGTGGTAGGAATTCAGCTTATTATAATTATGCTGAGAAAGACAGAACTATTTCGAGTAAACTTTCAGCTCTGGTTATTATACTAATTAATCTGTTCGCATGCAGAAGTCTTGGTAAAAATCAAATTCGTTCGTCAGATTAGATTTTGCTTAAGCTTCTTTTAGGTTTGATAGGATAGATATCGTAGTAGCATTGCTCATAGAAAATTATTTGGATGAAAATTGCTGGTCTATAATTTTATGTAGCTTCACCAATTTTAGAAATTCTGAAGTTTAAATACTACCAACTGAATTTGCCCTCTCACGTTGTTCTCCAACTGCACCTAGAAACGTCTCATAGCAAGGAACAGTCTATCTGTCGTCCCTGTATGGAAGGATCGGATTCTAGTCTTGCATTCCAGAATGTTCTAGTGTCTCTGAGAGCCTCAATTTCTAGAAGTCTCCTGTACATAACTGCAAAATTCCCCTTTCTCGCCTGCGAAATCTATAATCCATTCTTTTCTGTATCTGTTTATTTATTTTTTATAAAACCATGAGATGAAGAATAAAGTTTCTAACAATGTTTTAAGGCGTTTTAATGTATGATTCGCACACCATCTATTTTAACTACACGTTTCATACAGAGGCTGCACCTATTTGTATTTTAATGCATCTGCACTTGTTTGTAATTTAAAAGCTCGAAACTCAAACTTTCATTGCTGATCTGATTGTCTACTTAATACTGGCCTTTCAGAATTCACTTCAAATTTTAATCCGTTCTAAATTTGATAATATTTGAGATAGCAAACATCCAAAAGGAGTCACATACTGGCATGTGGTTTAATAAAACTTGGGAAGATGTTCTACGATCTTTGGTTCAACGTACACAATTCTTTGGGATTCAATTACAGTATTTTGCAAATTATGTATAGTAATATTAGCAATTTTTAGGAGACAGCATCTTTTAGTTACTGTCGGGTTGTTGGATGTATCAGGATGTATCTTTAAGGTAACCCCACAACCAAAAGTCGTTCGGTTTGAGATCAGGAGATCGCGGTGGCCACTTTTTTTGGAAAGTGTCTTCTGAAAACAGGATCGCCAAAGTAGTGGTGGCATCATTGATTGTCCTTGTTCTTCTAGATTTCTTCTCAGCAACAGACAGAACCAGTTTCCTAAAACTTCCACATAATTACGAATAGAATATGGGTCTGCTCATAAATTAAGAGTTCTAAATTTTCTGAGACCTTGAGAAAAACCTCTCTTGCTTTCAAAATAATATTGAATTAGCTGTATTTTATTATTTAGTGATAGAGCCATTATTTGTAACTTGCAAGATCTTATAGCAGTATGAATAAAATTACATATGTTTTATTCAAAATAACTGTCCTCATAGTAATGGAGAACCGAAAAAAATATAAATAAATAAAAGAAAATCAGATCCCATTGAATTTGACTTCTTTGTTTTATCCTATCTCAAATAGTATAATATTAAAAGTGGTCTAAATTTTTAAGTGACTTTTAAAGGCACTGAACCTTTTTTTCAAACACTATTTTTAACTGTTAGAGCCTCTTTGCTCTAGGTAATGTTGAAGGGCCACTTCTAGAACATTACCATTAACATCACTCCAAAGAATGCTCGAGCTTGTTCTTAAATTTCTCACCCAGTCTTGTATTGCGTTTAGTTCATCACATTACTCTGATCAATTGAATACGTTTTACTCTAACGGCTCGAACGGATGATACAATTCTTGTGATTGCAAATCGGTAGTTTATTCTAAAGAAATATCGTGAATTACTGAGAAAATTAGTGCTATTGCTGTGTTAATTAGGATTGTAATTTGCATTTATACTTGTGAATAGTACTCCTACATATAGAATAAAATCTAAACAATTCTCTGAACTACACTGAAGCATTTTAATTATTTTTATTTACATACTTGCAATCTTAAGAATTTAAGATGTTTTATTAGGCCATTCCGTGTTTAAGCAGTAAGGTCTTTGAGATGCAAAGAATAAGAACTAGGATCTTCGGGAGAAAGAACATTTGGGGCATAATTCCCGTGTTGTTTCTCCTCTTTTGTTGTCGCCATATTCCCTGATGAGGGAAACCAGTTTGCAAGAAGAATGTACAGTGAAGGCTAAGTTCGTGGACAAGTGTAACAACTGAAGCATTTGTGGCATGTTTGATCCTAGTGTTGAAGCACAGAACAAAATGTTGCCAAATCAAGAATCAGCTCTGTTATTCACCAAAAAAAGATCATAAACATATCTTTTAAATGCTGAAACAATTAATTTCGCTACAAGTATACACCTACCAAAAGCTGTAACGTTTGTTCCAAAACAAAAAATGGCTTACACTACGTTTGAACTATCGGATTGATCATCTGTCGCGTGATCAATGTTGTTTCCATTCTAATACAAATGTATACAATTATATTGTTATTTTATCATCACTGTTAGTTGTTGTACCTCTTGGAACGCAACTAAGAAACAGTAATTCAGTTTCCATTCTCTTTTTGACTACTGAGCCAGGTTGTTCGGGCATTTCGCCTGCGACTGGCATTCGGGAGGTCTTGGGATTGATTCCCGCGGCCGACATCTCGGATCCATGGGCTTTTTGGAGGTTTTCAAGATCAGTAGGGAAATACTGGGGAGTGTTCTTGAAATACAGCTCTCAGCGGCGGGATGGCGTTAGAAGTCGTCTATAGGCTGAGGGAGATCTGGGCTGCGGTTTTGGCCGTCCTTTGAAATTACTCTCATCTCATCCTATCCTCCTGAGATCTGACGTACAATACGCCGGAATCTCCTCCGACATCGCGCACACAAACTACACAACACACAAGGTCACGCCGTGGCCGAATGGTTAGAATAGTCGCCTCTCACCTAGACGGCCCGGGCTCGATCCCAAGCGATACGCATGTGGTGGAAAAAGAGGCGCAGGGGCGGTTTTCTCCGGTTCTCCCTACCATTGCATTCCACCGGTGCTCCATCTTCATTTCATATATCACCAGTGTCATGGCCTGTGGTGCCGAAAGTAGTAAACTACAAGAAACACAATACACACTGTGATTTCAGTTCTCCCTTCATTGTTAAAGTTTTGAACAAAGTAATAAGTTCTTTTATTTACAAGGCATTCTAAATAACTAAATGTTTTAGAATTATTTGGTTCATCAAATTTCATATTATTCAAAAAGAATTAGCTGAAAATTGTTTTAAATTGAACCGCCAAGTAATATTTGAGCCCTAGTTCCATCGCCTCTTCCCAGGGACTTATGCCGTCTTGCATTTCTCCTTTATTTCTGGTGGCATCCACTCCATTGTTCTTTGAGTAATCTTTCAACTTCCATTATTTTAGCATGCCCCAACTATTTTTTCATTTCATATATATACTCCTTTAACTTCTATGGTCATATCGAGAGTTTCCTTTGGAATCAACTGCTGGTGTTTTCTCGCTGAAGTGTAGAGCTTATTGCCATAGTTTTTACTGTATTATATTTCACACACATTTGTTCTCACATTCATACTTCCTGACTCTGCGGGGGATGGGCAATGATTCTAGTTAAAAAAAAAATTCCTCGCCCCAGTCGGATATCAAACCAGGATCTCTGGGTGAGAAGCAGAACCCTGACCACTCAACCACAGAGGCAATTGCCCATACCATTGTTGTTGTTCATGTTGAATGACGTTTAACAAGAGAAGGAAGAAGGAATACAAAACCTTTAAAAATATTAGAAGGAATGATAAAAAAAGGGTTTATAATCTTTTCTATTATGGGAAATATATTTTAAGGACTTCCTCCATTGAGAGTTTCGTTCATTAATTAGTATATTCCAGTTATTTCGTTGCAACTCATCCGTTATGGCAGATATTAGCCGTAGGTGTAGAGTAAGGCAATCAGGTCATGCAGGTCTAGGTTTTAGCAGTCAGTATGGACACATGAACACATCTCCGTGAGGAAGAAAAAAAGAGGGGATTGGAAAGAAAACCCCTGAGCACTTGTTCTCGCTTTACGTCTTCTTTTCCTCACCTCACCCTCCCTCAAAATTTCCTTCCCCCTTTTTCTTCTCACAAGAGGCACTTACTCATTCTCCTTGTACAACACTTCCGCGCCTTCCTCTCTCGCTCTCTCCCACATATACACGTTCCTTTGGGGCAAGATGTCTTGAGGCGAGAACCAGGGCGTCATGTGGCTTGGGCTTTTAACTTGCTCAACGTCTTCTGCACCGAATGACGATGTCGCAGCTTAAAGTGCAAAAGACGGAAGTGTCTGATTGAAAGTCAGCACAGCTCAAATGATATATATATATCATTCGAAGGCCTAACGAGATGTGAATAATTCTATGATATTGCAGGGACTTGAACCATGAATCTTCCGTTCTACATAGCGTGACGAGGCCTCTGAGAGGTCATTGAACCTTTGCTATCTTATCGTAAGTTCTAGACTGACTTCAAAATCTGTTATTTTAAAATGTTGAAATGATTTTAGCAGCTTAAACAGCAGTACCTTTAACTAACTTCATTATTAGAATATAATAATTTTATGGAATTATAAAGTTCCTAGCTCGCCTTGAATGTCTTGAAAAACTAGTCAGAAGTTTAGTGCATAGTATGAAGATAGGACTAAGTGTTTCGAGTCTCGGTCATGTTACTGGTCTTGTCAAATGTCATTCTGTCATTGGTTCAGACTAAAACAGTAAAGAAGACAACACACTAACATATACAGATCTATTATAGCTAAACTCCAGAAGAAAAGGATGAAGAGAAAGAATAACAGACCTTAGGCAGGCCACGAAGACGCGCGGGAATCCCCAGCATATGCCTGCACCATCTGCCCACACCGCACATGAAAAATGAAAAGGAAATGGAATGAAGAGGGAATGGTGGAAAGGAAAACACGGTGGGTGAGAATCCAACCCAAAATGCATCCGTGTAAACCTCGAAAAACCTCTTTTGGTCTAGATTTCGTGTCTTGGCAAAATTATATACTTTCAGATGAAACTGTAGACTACCAATTTTTATTAAAAAAAACGATGAATTGACTTTTTAACTTTCGTCACTAACACTATAGATAGAGAAGGTAATTACATTCCACCCAAAAAATCAATATCTAGAAAATACGATCTGGGGTCTGCTAAATAAAAAAATACATTCTGTCTGTCTATGAATAGCATAAATAACAAACTTAATGCTTTAGTTCAGTATCTTTCAAGAATGAGACACGAAGATTTTATATAACAATTCCCATCTCTTCTTACTTTTTACTTAAAATATTTTCGATAATTTAGATGTTCTTAAAAATTGTTTAGGTTTAAGACATTTTATGAACAAATAAAATGAATTTTCTGGCTATACCCTTTCACTCTGGCTGATTTTTACATAACTGGTAAGCGTAAAAGATACATAAAATACAC
This sequence comes from Hymenopus coronatus, assembly GCA_030762935.1. NCBI lineage: Eukaryota > Metazoa > Arthropoda > Insecta > Mantodea > Hymenopodidae > Hymenopus > Hymenopus coronatus. The sequence continues at coordinate 111,991,766 of CM060888.1, read as the reverse complement.
AAAAATGTAAATCTTGCTGAAATGCACAATGTATCTGATATTTTTATTGAGTTAATCATTGCTATTGCTTTAAAACTTCCAATACTTTTATTTTTCTTAAATGGGAAGTCGTATTCATTTTTTTTCCCTGGCCATGCATATGGAACTAAATTCAAAGTCTTCATATAGTGACTACCTGTTTAAACATTTGACTATCGCTTTGACCTAACGTATTCCCTTATTTCCCTTGTGATTACAAAGAAATAAAGAACAAGGCTATTTCAGCAAATATTTGTCCCAGTTGGCATGAAGTAGGTAGAAGAATAAGATTTTGTAAGAATAGTTTGTTGCGGAATAGGTAAAGAAAGTCATATGAATATAACATATCTTTAAACAGAATTGTTAAAATTGTTTTTCTGGGCGTAGTTGAATACACAATATTTGCTTCTACTGCAACTTTATCCTACTTTTTTGAAAATGTAGTCTATTATTTAGTATTTATACACGATGATAACCATTCATTGTAGAATTTTAAAAATTTTAGTAGACGCGCGAAAGTAGGGGCTCTTAAGGAAATAAGGTAGTCTGAGCATATGGAAATTACACCTTAAGCAAGTTGAAAAGCCATTATTCTTAAAGTATTCAATTGTTTTTCCAGAAATTTGTATGAATTATTCTATAAATTGTGACAATTATTTAAAGAGGTTGTTTGCATTAATATCTTATGTGATTGAGTCTATAAAAACAGTCTTAAAACATGTGAATTCATGTAGCCTTTTCTCTGATACTGCTTGCAATACATAATCACACTCGAGCATGCTTGTTATTAGTACCAGCTATTTTCTGAACCTCAATTAGTTGTCTCTAATTTCAGTAGAAATTAAAAAAATAAATATATTTGTAAATTCAAAAAAGTAAGAAAGTGGAAAATTTGCAATGCTGTTGCTTTCTTAATACGATCAATATATACTATAACATAACTATTGTGGTTCAGAAAGTTCAACTATGTGTTGTGAACATTTCAGCTTTCTAATTCTCATAGTTTCTGAGTAAAAGGTACATAAGTATCCAAAAATGCTGATTTGAGAAAACTGAATTTAAAGATATAAATGTATAAGAGCTTTAAAGAAATGCAGGCTAGCATTTAAATTATATTTAAATTGGTTGAAATCCTCTTAACGCCCCAAAAATATATATTTTCTGAAACCAGAAGTTTTATTAGTGTCTAAAACAAAAACATTTAGTTTTTTCCATTTCAGGGTACCTTGTTCCCTTAAGTATTTTTATACATAGAGTATACCACAGAAGGTAAGATCTGATGTACTTACCCCCTATTTCCTTTATTGTTGTAATCATCCCCTTCAGGAGCAGAATCGCTAACTGAGATATTTCGATTGAGGGTTGTAAGGTCGATGTTATATGCCTGAATGTTAATAAGAGAAGCATTTATTCGACCTTAAGCTCAAGACGATATGGTATCAGGACTTTCACCACCTGAAAGTGGCTCGGGTCACGAACCACTGAGCGTCCACGTTATTAATGAGCCGTGCTAATGAGGCACGCGTCACGCCAACACGTGTTCGAGACATCGATTTGCCTAACCGTTGTACAAACTCAGATATCGACTTCCGGCATTATAATTCTGTTTGCTTTAGTTCTGCCTAGTTACAGTAACAACAAAAACACGAGAGTGTGTTATTTCTCACTGAAAGGAGCAGGCGTCGGGAAAAATCCACACGGAATGCAAAATGTGAGTTCGCTTTGAACCTTTACTTTATCCTAAAATAAATATTGGTGTTCATTTAGCACCCCCAGCGTTGCCTTAGTTCCGAATATTATTAATATGTATAATAAAATGTAGCTGAACATCCGCCCGACATTTTCCATTCTGATTTTCATTGAAAAAACCTGATGTCACGTCTTTCTCTACCTACTCGATAACAGATAATTCTTACAAAAGCTTATTCGTTTATCTGTTTTATAATAATCGAGATAAACGTTAGCAGAAAGGGTTTATTACTTAGTTCCTTGTAAGTAGAAGGAAAATAAGTGAAAATGGAAATGAAATGGCGTTTTATTTACTGACGCTCTTTAACTGCTGTGGTTCTCAGCGTTCATTTTACTGTTCCGGAGGCTTGTCAGGACTCCGGCGCTGTATTCCTTTCCTCTCCATTTTTTTTCCAGTTTCCTATATTTCCTTAGTAGATCTTATTATTCTTAACGGTTTCCTTTCACATATACATACACAAACAAAGACACATTTACAAACACAGAAACACCCATGCCCAAGGCGGGACTCGAACCTACGATCCTGTGCACCACAAAGCGCCAAAGCGAGACACTTTAGCGAGCGCGGCCACCGGAATCGGCTAATTGGGTGTGAAAGACCGCCTAATTTTGCGGTCTTTCACCTCAGAGACCTCTCTATTAGGCTTGAGGTTCTTTTACGTGTTGTAAATCTATGACACGGGATCCACGGCTTTACTTCCCTTCTGAAGGAAGCCATGCTAAGAATTTTTACGCCCGAAAAAAATCTATCGTCCTCCGCCGGGTTTGAACCTGCAGCCCTACATGAAGTTAGAATGATAACTATTGCTCCACGGAGGGTGACGAAAATAAGTGAAAACAGTATTAAAAACCGATAGTCAAATATATTTAAAATATTGCTATTTGGTGTTCTCTTTGCTTTCAGGAGTAAAACAAATGATATATAAAACGGATGAAACCTTCGTTTCAGAAATGTTTAAGTAGTTAAAGGTGGAAACCAACAATAAAGAATATCTCGTAAATGGTTAGGTTATATGGCATAAGTTAAAGTCATTTTAAAGCTTTTGGTGGTAAGTTTTATGTCTACCTTTTATGGTTTACTGGTTATACAAAATCATCCAGAATAAAGAGGTCAGCAGAGGCTATTTCCAGAGAATTCAAGATATGCATTTTCTTTATCATAAAATATCTTAAACATGTGGTATTTTAATTAAAAATGTTTGATAGAAAATCAAAATATTTGAAAAGGGTAGTAAAGGGTAGCTGAACATGGGGGAATTTTCCTGAAAAACTTCGTGTCACGTATCCTTAGAAGATTGGTGTTGAACCGACTTTTCGTATTTTGGTTATGCTCTCCATAGTCACAGAGAGAGAGAGAGAGGGAGAGAGAGATAGAGAGAGAGAGAGATAAAGAGAGAGACAGAAACAGAGAGAGGGTCCTTTTAATAAAAATTATATTTTTAATCAGGGGAGCATAAAAATACATATTTGCTGTGAAATCTCATTAATTGAATTTTTGGGTTTAATACAATACCTTCTAAAACTGCTATGTACATTGTACATACGTGCTAGAGAAACTGAAAACATAATTTTTCAAGACAGAGATAAAAAACAGTTTTTCACTCAAGGGTTATTATGAATACTAATATATAATTCCTAATTATAAAAATATCCTATAGGTAAATATGAATGGGACCATTGTGTTGCATAAAATAAAATAATCTGATGTGTTCCATTCACAAACTTTCTCTAGTATTCTGCATTAGGAATTTACTAGACTAAAGGATAGTCAAATCTTTTTGAAAGCTATTGCTATATGATGGAATTAAAATTCCCTTCTCTTTTCATGACCAAGAGAAACACTAAACGAAGCTCGTATCTATGTTACACGTACCTTTATTTTAGGTTAGTTTTTTTGGTATGTGTTCTCTATTAAAAACGTAAAAAAAAGAAGGGTTAAAATTACCTGACAACAAAATATGGTATATTTTCTACATTTTTGGCACTCGAAAATAATTTTATAACGTTAAATCAGAAGCATATATTTTGCAATCAGAATATGTGTACTTAAATACTGCTGAAGAAGAATTATAATAATATTCTGCATAACATGCATTAGCAAGATAGGTGTATATTTTAGTATTTTAGCAGTTTGATCCTCGAATAGGCAATAGGTTGGCAATCAAGACAATTAACCAGCAAACATCCGCTGATCTTTGCATAGATTAGCCTTTCTGCAATCGAAATGTTATTGATCACCTATCAAAACCTATTTCATCGCTGATTAATTTTGGTTTGCTTTCCTGCACCAGAAATAGACAGACAGATAGATTTATTGCCTGTTGCCATACACTGTACAGATAGACACGTTATAAATGTACATTAATTAAATAATTCACTTAAACTGTGAAAAGTTTTGTCGTGTAGAAATGAACGTAGTGATATTATAAATTTAAACATGTCATTTATTTTAATGTCATATGAGAGAGCATTAACAATTTTACTTATGAGGCACTTTGGGGATTTTCAGTATTTAGTTGTTGCATATTTTCCTATATGGATGTAATTCATACTTCTGGTAAAATGATTATGAACGTCATAGTTGAGAGTGTATAAGTAAGAGTTCTTTTTATAAAATAGTGCAGCATTATATATTAATAAATCAGTCTTAATAAATGTCTTAATGAGTCTCTTGGCTTCATATTAAAATTATTCTAAGCACTCTGTTCTGAATTAAAAATACCCTTTTTATAAAAGTCAACTCAACTGCTCGGGATAGAGCCGACTGCTGAGATCCAAGTTTTAACGTCAAGTTCTCTACAAGAAACAAAGTCGCTGACATTCCTCGCCACCTTTTCCTCAGAGCAGAGCTGTTGAAAAGCCTTTAGGGGGCGAGTGGACTGACCACCAGAGAGAAAGAAATCAACACTTCTACTCGTTTTTGGACGGAAGGTAGTCTTCATTATCGCAAGGACGGATCTGGGACAAAAGCAAGAGATTTTGGAGGGGGATACATTATTCTGAAAACTGTAAATAAGCCAGAGTTTTCCTTTTCTTCTGAAACAGGCGAGCTGACAGTTTTATGGATACAGCATCGCCCTAGACAATGGTCACTCTCAGCATGATGCCCAAGGTAACAGAAACTAGGCGCCAAGACACCCCCTCCGTCTTCCCTTCTGTTTATAACTACCTAGGGGGATGCAAAAGAGGATTGTCCTTGTGTTATAATCAAACTTCAACTTTATTCAACACTGTAAACCATAATATAATACAATTGATTACTAAATGACTTGTTCTCCTAAACTATATGGAAATAGGCCTATAAAATTATTATGTAACATAATTGAGAAAATAAAAATGATAATAAATGTAAAACCCTTATTTATCATATTCTTTAGCACTTATGTACAATGGACATTGTAGGTAGAGAAGGTATTGCACTCCACCTAAAATCTATACCGAGGTTTTACCAAAATACATGTTTTGAGGTCCAGAAATATTTTTATAAAAATATCCGTGTCCAGTGTGTGGTATGGTGTATGCATGTGTTGTGTGAGTGAACAGAAAACATAAATCAAAAACAAAAGTCAGTTAAATACCAAACTACCAAGGATAGCACACGAATACTTTCCGGAAAAATCCCTTCACCTCAGACTACTCTTTACATGTAACAATTTTCGCAAATTTCGATTTTCTTAAAAATTGCTCTGACAAGTTTGACTAAAATTTCGTATACTAAAATCTTTACATAGCAAATAAAAGTATATCCTGAATTTTTTGGGAAATTCTCATGAAATTCTTTTCATTCTGAATGATTTTGACGTGAGTGGTAAACAAAACTTATTAACAAAAAACCTAGATTTTCGTTAAAACATGCAATTTATGTCAAACACTATATTTGGAGAGCTAACATTTCAGAGATATTCCTTATTAAACCACTTAAATTTTTCTGTAATAAGAAGTCCTCATTCGTTTCATATATATTTTGTTTTACTCCAGGTCATGGAAGAGAACCTAATTTCAAAAAAATTACATAGTGTCCAGTTCTTAAAATACTTGACTATTGCTAAGGAACTAAGAGATAAAATCATTTATGTTAATGTTTCTCTTGATTTGCATGAATGGAACACATCCATGTGAATGGAACACATCAGAATTTTCTGTTCCACTTACACTCTGTTTTAACGGCGACCTCATACTTATGCAACATATTGACTGTCGGCATTTGTTTTAACTCTATAGAATTTTCATTGGAATTTTTCCCTTTATTTTCTTTTGTTCCTTATTTTTTTATTCTTTACATTAAACCATACACACTTTCATGTATACTTCCAAACACTGGGGAAGATATGTAATAATCATGGCTACAGAAAAGCTGCCACTTTAATTGGAAATGAGCGCGGAAACTCTAGGTAGATTAATAATTTATAATCCCCTCTATGTATGAATAGACTGCAGCTGAAAGTTTTCTCTAATAAACTTTTTGTATTTTTGATCGAGAGATCGCGATGTCGAATCTCGTTAGGGCGGATAAGTTTTTCCCCTTATCCTGAGAAGACGAATGACGAGTAACTTTAAACCTCCTGGATCCCGAGATCATTTAAGCATCATTTCACCGATTTCATTCAATGTCCGATATATTTAATTAGATAAAAGAACGATAAGCTACAAAAGCAAAACAAAATAACAAAAAACTACATTCCATAAGGTGAGAGGTGAGTTGTGTGTGTATATGTGTGTGTGTGAGAGAGAGAGAGAGAGAGAGAGAAAGAGAGAGAAAGTGTATATGAGTGTGTGTATTCTTACCTAGAAAATAATAGTGAACAAGTTAATTACTTTACCGGATATGCGGGTTACAAACGTAATAGGAGAGAAAGAAAAAACAAAAGCTTATACATCTTGATCGTTACCCTTAAGTTTTATGACAACTTTTAGACAACAAAAGCTTATAATAATTAAATATAGCATTAGGACTTATGTTAGTTTTTTACGATACTTCGATATAGAATGAATATTTACGAAGTTGATTTAATATTTCGTGACTTGTCTATAACTGTAGAAGACATTGTTTGTACTTAATATATTAAATGACGTAACTTTTAATAGGTACAAAACCGCGATAAGGGTTGTGATTTAATTTTTAACGAAATTCTTTAATATTAGCACAATATAAAGGTTCTATTTTGCAGCTTTAAGATACTCGGACTAAAACATGTTGATTCTAAATTAATAGCAAACCTCCGAGTACTCCTTTTATTGTACCTTGCCTTTCTTGTTTTGTTCTACACATCTCGTGTATGTACTGAGCCCTGTTGGGGAAAACATATTTGATTTTACTTTCTCTACATAATACATGACACATAGGCAGAGAAGGCATTGCATTCCATCCAAAAATTCGATACCGAGATTTCACCGGATATACACGTTTTAGGGTCCCCTGTATAGAAATGTGTATGTGTGAAGCATTTTGATTATTTTTATTTTCTCAATAATTACTTCAAAGATTTTCAAAATATACCACATATTAAAGATATTTACATGACGAATAACAGTTATGGCATGAATTTTCTGGGAATAGTCTCTGAAGACCTCTTCATTCTGGATGAACATTACAGAATTTTGCATAACTGGTAAACCGTAAGAGATAGACAAAAACTTATTGCACAAAAAATTTAGATCTCGTTAAAACACATAATTCATATTATGTACATGGTTTTCTTGGCATTAGCTGTTTTATAGACATCCCTTTTTATTGGTTTCAGTTTTAAAATACTTAAAAGTTTTCTAATGACTTTATCATAAATTCACGGGAATGTTTCAACTCCTGGCAATGAAAACAAAGTGGCCAGCAGCTTTTAAAAAAATTGACTATCACTTTAGTCTATTGTACTCCCTTATTTCTCTTCTATTTGCAAGAAAACAACTAATACCACTATTTATGCTAATGTTTATCTCGATTAGCATGAAATAGGTTTTTTAATAATAAATTTGTTACAGAGATGTAAAGAAAGTCATATGATTAGAACACATCATATTTTTATTTCTTAAATGTTATCTTAACAGACACGAGGGAGGTAAGGAGAGAGAAGATGGAGATAAGCACGGGATCACATGCTTAGTAGTTGTAAGAAATTCAGATGCTCCTATTTTAATGTTAATAAAAGTTTTCCAAAATTAAATCTAATGTCTATTACAAAAGATTAACGTTTTAACTCAAATGCAACCCCAAACAGAAAAATATCAAATTTAACTCCTTATTTTAAAGTGAAAATATTTACATGACCTTTCAAACAACCAAAAGTTAACACTCTTGTGCCTATTTTACTAAAAATCTGACTTGTACAGATTATTTTATATCAGTTCAGTCTGCACAGGTTTTGAAACTTCAAAGCTGCACTAAACTGGATAAACTTAATCCCAATTGTAAATCTGAAAAGTGCAAAAGATGTAGGTATTGTTAAAATGTTTCTTCGCTACTATAAATTTTCAGAAAGACATAATTGTAATTTTTAGTAATGAAAGCTTAAAGAGATTAAAATCTAGACAATTTAATTACATTTTTATTTTTAGAATAATTAAATTATTCTATGACTAAATATTATAATTTGGCTGTTTTTGTTTCTTAGGAAACTGGCAGATCCATTCTTTCAGACTGATAACCATTTTAACCTATCTGTATTTTATTAGTGGATTCCTTTAGTTTTCGTTGCACACCATATGTTAGTTCTTGTGATAGTCCAGTCTGTCCCTGAGTAGGGAAGTAATATTACCTCTCTAGACAGGAATGGCAATTGCCAGGGTTGTAAACTGAAAGCTTTGCATTTCCCACGAACCGGTCAGACTAACCGACCTTAGTGACAACGAGACGCTGGGGCAGTTAGGCTTGCTTCGAGAGAATAAAGCAATTAGAAGAAACACTGGCGCCACTTATGTGCATACCAAAGTTTGGCAGGTAGTTCTTTCTCATAAACAAAGGAAATTTGTGGCTCTTCTTTTACTAGACGTAACGCCTTCAACAGTCACTTAGGGTGCTGCCTCCTTTTATCTATCATAATATCTTTTTTTTCTTACTTCTAAATTTTACTACGTTTAGCTCCTTCTATACCATTCTATATTGCTCCTTTCACAGCTATTAAATAGAACTTGAATGCATGTTATAAAACACCGAGGACTTTTTATTTATTTTTCAATCTAACTTAAAGTCAGCATTGTATTAACTTTTTGGAGGTCCATGTAAAAAGAAAGCTCTTTGACGGAAATGCGTTTCTATTCTCTTTTGTTTGTGGAAAGCATAACTCGAATACGAGAGGGATTAAACACAAAAGTTTATACTTGTGTATCCATATATCATTTTTTCAATATACATAAGCTGTAATTTTTTAAAGAAATTCATCCAAAATAGCCTTTATATAAAATAAATCCCTTTTTATTTACATATTACAAATTACTTTAACATGTTTGAGATATTGATGTGAGTGATGCAGTTTAATATTCTATTAAAACATTCTAAAATGCAAGTTTTTTTTATATATATTATATACGGTTAAATATATAAAATTAGCTCTGTATTTCTTTTTAAGGCATTAACTGTTTGCAAACTATTAGTTATTTATTTAATTAATATTTGCTGTTTTATGCGGTACACTTTGAAAAATTAAGTGATCGTTTATTTGTGTAACATCTTATGAATCTACTGAAAAGGTATCTAATGTAATGATTAGTATATGCTGCGTCAACACTTTTTGAACAGCTCATTCTCATTTGAGAAAATACATACCTGGATTTTGTTTCATTCAAATAGTGTATACAACATGCAAAAAATAGAAATAGGTAGAGGAAGTCGTGAATTTTAAATCAAACTCCCCCCCCCCCTCTCACGTTTTCTTTCATTCTCTTTGCAGCAAGGGCAACATTTAAGATATAACAGGATACATATCGTATTGGGATTATGATATTAAGGACTTTCTTAACCTGTTTCTTTTAATTTTTACTTTCTCTACACGCACTATGTGCACAGCGTATAGAGAAGGTATTGCACTCCACCCAAAAATTCGATACCGAGATTTCACCGGAAATATATGTTTTAGGGTCCCTTATATAAAGAAAAAGAATTTTCTCAAAAAGGTCTGTGTGTGTGTGTGTGTGTGTGTTTGTAGGTGTCCGTGAGTCTGTGAACGCGATAACTCAAAAACGAAAAGTCGGTAAAATACCAAACTTGGTATTTAAGTTTAGTATCTTCCAGGGATGCGACACGAAGATTTTCAGAAAAATCCCCCCACCCCAAACTACCCTTTACATGGAACATTTTTAGAAAATTTTTATTTTCTTAAAAATTGCTCTGACGATTTTGATTAAAATATCATGTATTAAAGATATTTACCTGACAAACAAAATTTATATCTTGAATTTTCTGAGAGAAGTCTCTGGAGACTACTTTATTCTGGACGAATTTTGCGGAATTTTCCATAACTGCTAAACCGTAAGACTTAGATAAAAGCTTACTACACAAGAAATGTAGAGCACGTTAAAACCCGCAATTTATGTTATATACATTTTTTCGTGGAGTTCATCGTTTTTGAGATATTCATTGTATTTGGTTTTAGCTATGAAAAACTTACTTTCTCATATAGGAATTTGTCAACTCCTATCCATATAAACAAAAAAACTTCAGTCACATAGCAATCAGGTTTTCACTATCACTTTAACCTATAGTACTCCCTTATTTCGCTTCTACTTACAAGGAGGCATGTAATAAAATTATTTCTGCTAATTTGTTCTCGAGTAGCAGGAAGTAAATAGAGACATAAGCTTTTTAACAATAAATTGTTGCAGAGATGTAGAGAAAGTCATGTGAATGGTACACATCAGCTCTTTTAGATTCCTTGCACACCACTCGCCTTTCACCAAGACAGCCCGAGTTCCATTTTACAGGATGCATGTGGGGTTTTGCTGGACAAAGCGTCGTTTGGACGTTTTTTGCGGGTTCTCCAATTTTCCCCGCCATTCATTCCACCACCTGTTCCAAATTCATCTTTCCTTTCATCCATTTCACTGTCATTTCATGTCACCTTCTGCCTCACTCTCATAACAGACATGGGGTGGACATATACTGGCCTCTGTCTCTGTTCCAGACTCCGCTATTTACCCTTTTAGTCCTACATGCTAAAAGGGTAAATAGCGAAAGAAAGTACTAGTTTCATGTTTTTACTTTCCCTATACGTACTATGTACAAAGTGTATAGAGAAGGTATTGTAATGCACCCAAAAATTCGATACCGAGATTTCACCGGAAATACATGTTTTGGGTCCCCTGAAGCCAAAAAAAGCATTTTTAGAAAAAGGTCTGTGTGAGTATGTATGTGTGTATTTATGGACAGCATAGTTCTAAAACGAAGAGACTGTTAAATACCAAACTTGGTATTTAAGTTCAGTATCTTCCAAGGATGCGACATGAAGATTTTTAAGAAAAACTACCCTTTACATGGAAACATCTAACGATTTTAATTTAGTAAGAGATACGTACCAAATATAATGTATATCTTTAATTTTCTGTGAATAGCCTCTAAAGACAACTCTGTATTCTTGGTGATTTTTATTGAATTTTAAATAACTGGTAAACTGTAGGAGATATACCAAAATTTACTACACAAAAAATGTAGATCACGATGAAACACAAACTTTATATAATAAATATTTTTTGTTGAAGTTGTCATTTTCGAAATTTTCCTCGTTATTTATTTCATTTTTAAAATACTTAAATTTTTCTCATACGGTAACTTGTCAACTCCTAGTCACGCAAAGAACTGGATTTCAATCACGTAGCAACCACATTTTAAAACATTTGACTGTCGGTTTAGTCTAGTGTATTCCCTTATTTCCCTTCTGCTTATAAAGGAACTAAGTGATAAGATCGTTTCTGGTAATGTTTTAGCATTAAATATATGAAAGAATAAGCATATTAACAACAATGTTTGAATTTTTAAATAATCAATGGACTGAACAGTTGCAACGCAGCATTCAAGCAGCTTGATCAGTATATGAATGAATGAATGAATGAATGAATGAATGACTGAATAAGTGTACTTATTAACATAGCAATATCATACATAGAATTTCAACAGTCGCACGGGTCCACAGACCGTACGTGCTTTTGTAATACACATTACAAGCCATATTAAAACAACAACCACAACAAAGAATTAAAAGAGTAAACACGAAAATAAAAAGACAAAGGAAATACACAGTCAAAAGCAATATTAAACAAAAATAAAAATTAAGAGTGAATCCGAAAATAAAGATACAAAGATATTCAAATATAGCAATTTAAATTTACAGCACAGAGTACATCTTCATAAATGCACCCTCTTATAATAGATAATTACACTTAAAAGACATATATACAACATATATACAACCCTAGCACAACATTGATCTAAGTATGACATAATATATAAGTATGTAGAACAATGTAGTCACTTTTGTTTAGTTGATCTTATCCCCACCCCCTTCTCTATTGGCAGCCTCCTCAGATCTCAGCTGTTTTGCCTTAAGTATAAATTTACCTAGCCCGTCCATGTTTTCCGTGCCTGCCAGTAGCGTCAAACATGCTTCTATCCCTACATTCGCAGTGGTAAAAAATCGCGGCAAATATTTTTCCCGCCATTCCTCCGTACCCCTACATCTTGCCAAGATGTGAGTCCACGACTCTTCCTCCTCGCAAATGGGACAGATTCTCGTACCATTCTCGTCAGAAATTTTCGTGCTCCTCCATGCTCCTAGTCTAATCCACGCGAGCCCCTCTCTAATGAGTTTGGTACCTGTTTTGATGTATTGCTCCATACCCCACTCCGATTTCAGCCCAGACTGTACTTCTAATGACACCCTCTCTGTGCATTGCGCAATTATTTGCTGTCTGTCAATATCACAGAGATGTTTCTTAATTTTTCTCCAAATACTTCGCCTGTTTTCCTGCCCCGTCATCCAAATGTCTCCCATCCCAATGGTTTCCAACCCTTTCTTTAATTTTGATGCCCACGTCAAATTACCTTCCATTCGCAACTGTTCACGGTAGGAGACTGCCCTAATTAGAGATTGGTTTCCGTGAACGATTCTCATCCAATATTTAACTGCTCTGATTTTGCACTCTATCGTTTCACTATGTACCCCGAATTCCCTCATTATTCCGCAGTTTGCCGTACCCCTCCCTACACCCAGAATTCCTTTCAAAAATTGGGTCCTCACTTGATCCAGATTCCCTGTTTGTTCCCACCCCCATATTTCTCCTCCGTATGTCATCGTGGATCTAACTGTCGCTCCGTATACAGTTTCCATTAATGTTATGGAGATACTCGGAATTCTGCAGCGTATCCGGAGAGCTTCCGCCGCTTTCACCCTTGCCTTGTGTTTCGTAATGTCAATGTGTTTTGTCCATTTTCCGTTCATTGTAAATGTGAGTCCTAAGTACACAAAAGATTTAACATTGTCCAGTATCTGTCCTGCATATGTCCAAGTCTCCTCCCTGCTATAAACACACCCCTTTTTGAAAGTCATTGCCTTAGTCTTATTCACATTAACTGTAAGTAGCCATTCATCGCAATAATTCTTAAGTTTGTCCAGTCCTCGTTGCAATCCGTTTACTGTCGTAGAGCACAATACTAAATCGTCTGCGTATAAAAGTGCTGGGATCTGCAAATCCGCTACTACTGGTGCTTGAATATTCTCTGCTATCATTGTATCAGTAATATCATCCACAAAGAGATTAAATAGCAAGGGAGATAAAATACAACCCTGCCTCACTCCCCTATAGCTTCGGCAGCTCTCGGACACTGTTTCTGTTGCACTTCACACAGAATTCCATATTTTGATGCATTGCCTGCAATCCTCTAACCATTTTACTTGATAACCCCTTTCTGCCTAGTTTGCACCATAATGCATTTCGATTGATAGAGTCAAATGCCTTCTTAAAGTCCACAAAAGCACAATGAAGCTTTCCCCGCTTAACTAACAGTTGCTTCTTCCTTAAAGTGTCTAATATAAAAGCGGCATATATGGTACTGTGTCCTTCTCTGAAACCCATTTGAAATTCTGAAAGTTTGCCAAATTTAGATTCCCAGTCCTTTATCCGGTTATATAACACTCTACAATAAATTTTCTCCATAATTGGCAACAGAGTAACCCCCCTATAGTTATCCGGATTTCCAATAGTTCCCTTCCCTTTATAAATGGGATGAATAATGCCCTTTCCTCAACAGGTAGGGTAATTCCCCTCAATAAACAATCTGTTACATATCTGGAGCATACTCCTACCAAACTCATTAACATTGGCTGCGGCTTTAAAAACTTCCGGGGGCAGCCCATCCAACCCTGGAGCTTTGCCTTCCTTCAGACTCCTCAGCGCCTGTGCTATTTCTCGTGCTGATATTTCTTCGTCCAGTATTGGGATCTCAAGATTTCCCAAAATTTGCACTTCCTTTATAAAAATTCCTTCCCTTTCACCTTTCCCGAATATTCCCATAAAGTGCATTGCCCATTTTCTGGGAGAAATTTCGTTGGGCGCCTGACGGTTGCCTCTTAAATGTTTTACAACTTGCCACTTCTCAGCGTTATCCCCCCATGTTAACATATTACTAATTTTCTGAGTAATTTTGTCTTGCCACGTAGTTCTCTTTTCCCGTAAGAGCTGTTTATACTCCCTTCGCTTTTTTGTAAACATTTTCCTAATGTCATCTCCCTTCTGAATTTTGAAGAGCCTCCTCTGCTTGTTTCTTTACAGTTCTGCATTGCTGGTCATACCAACCATTGAATCGTTTTACCTTACCATGCATGACTTTCATTGTCCCCGCAGCCATTGCTATTATATGCGTTAGTTCCTCCGCTGTGTCTGCGTTCCTTTTCCCTAATATTCTTTCTAATTTATCAACAAATACTTCTTTTTCTATCGGTTTCTATATAAATTTACTAATGAATCTCCCTTCGTCCCCCTGCCCCTCTTCAGGTGCATGCGCCACCATGGCCGTCTCTATATTCAGTTCCAGGACAACCGGACAGTGATGTGACTCGATACGATCCGCCACCCAAAAATTTCTAATTCTTCCAATTAAACCCTGACTTATTAAATTAAATCTCTAACACTACCCCCATTTTGATTTATGAAAGTGAGTTCTCCCTCTCGATCCTCGCCGTACTTGCCATTCATTATTTCTAAAGAGAAGGCATCGCAGAAAGCAAGTAATTGTCTGCCCTCCCCATTAATAAAACTATCCTTGCTCTTTCGTTGACCTTCGCGGAATTCCTCCCCCCATTGATGACCCCCGTTAGAGAAATATTCTCCCCTCCTAACCTCGCATTAAAATCTCCTAAGAGAATTAATTCAGTTCCTGGAAACTTTTCCTGTAACTGCACTAACGTTTCGGTTAAGTCACTGAAGAAATTCCTGCTTGCATACTTGGACGTTGCTGGCTGGTTGTATAATCCTATAACTATTATTTGTACTCCCCCCTGTGCCAAAGATACAGCAATCACCCCTTCCAAACTGATTTCTAATTTAGTTATCTCAGCCTCCAGCTCAGACCTGAATGAAACTGATACCCCTCCTGGCCACCTTCCCCTTCTTCCCCGTGTCTCCTTTCCCCTACTAAAACTATGGAAATTAGCAAGTGTTACATTTTCTCCGTTTTTCAACCAAGTTTCTGTTAAACATACAACGTCAAAATCACTAAGGAAATACAAGAAATTCTCGCTACCCAACCTTTTTTTGAAGCCTTCGATGTTCCATGTGACAATCCTCAGAGAAGGGGTTGGGTCCTATTGTTTCCTTGCTGTTTGTCTTCCTACAACTTGGCTGACCCTTTGTCGAGCTGTTGTCAGCCTAAGGGCACGGAGGGGTGTTATTGTTGACTTTTCCGGCGAAAGGGAGTTGCTGTTGGTCAACGTAATATGCGTTCCACGTTCATATTGAAGTATTTCTACAACAGAAGTCCTAAGAATGAATATACACATGTATTCAGTACGTATGTTCTGATTCGTTGAGTAATAGCACAGTTGTGTATGTATCGGCGGTAAGAGAAGACCCACAGGAGGTCCAAGGTTGCCTATCGGTCATCGCAGTAGTAGGTCTATGTGTGGTAGCGACCAGGCGGGTGAATCATAACAGGTATGCAGGCCGAGTTCACCTCCAAGTCATCCATCATTCACATTCACTCTTGTCATATATGTTGATTTACTCAGTCTTGTTGCTACTTCCTCAGCGCCAAGTGTACAAAACTGTCTAGCAGATACACCCTCAGCAGTGCCTTTCACACCGATTTGAGCTTCAGCAGTTTGGAGGTAGAGGTTGTAAAGCCAGGCGAAGATGAATAAGAAGAAGAAAATAATGATGTTCTGCGGTAAAGGTGTTTTCCAAAAGCTATCATAGAAAGTAAAATGTGCCTATAAAAAATAAAAAATGTATAGGTAGAGTCAGACTGAAAAATTGAATACCATAGCCGGGATTCAAACCACGGATCTCTCGGTCTCTACCGGTTACTCTTTCACTGAGTAACTGTGGCAACATGGCGTCATAGCATTGAATTTCTCAACTGACTCGAATGTTTCCCGGTAAACCACAAGGTGATCTCAAATTATTTTGAGATGACAACCCCAATGGCGACTTACAATGTTGTAAGTACTTTAAGTCCCAGGATTCATAGTAAAGCCAACTATTATGGTCAATTGGTATTGCATTAATTTATCAGTTGAGAAATGAATTAGAGTCAGTTGAGAAATTCAATGCTATGCAGACATGTTGCCATGTTAGCTCAGTGGTAGAGCAACTGGCTAGAGATCGGGAGATCCGTGGTTCAAATCCCGGCTATGGCATTGCATTTCTGACTCTACCTATCCAACACCTGTCCTACACACGGCTAGTGCAAAAAAACAAACAAATGTATAGTCCACAGTAAATTAACATTTTGTGTCTCTGAGTATTTACTTTTTCTTCTTCTTGTGTCGCTATTACTCTCCCTTATGGAAGATTTGACCAAGCTAGTGCCTGGGGTCAGAGTGACTCTGGATCAGAGATACTAGCCAGGGTGGGTGATGAGCCCGATGCCTGAGGTGAAAGTGAAGAAGAACGTGACATTAAAGACTTCGAAATGGATGAAAGGAAAGATGATTTTAGGGGATAGGTAGAATGATTGGCGTGGAAATCCTAGACGCAGCTTTGTCCACCACAAATCACACAAGCGGTCTCTTGGATCGCCTTGGTGAGGGGCGAGCAGTCCTCAATATTTACTATTGAAAATAATCTCAATTGGTGAGGGTTTCCTCTGAAAAAAAACCTCAATCACTAAGGAAGTCCTCGAGGAATTTGAACCGCAGACCTCTCATTTGCAACTCCGTAGCTTAATAGCCTGAGCTACTCGTCTGCGATTATTCTCAAGTATCAGCATTTGCAACATTTATATTTCATTTGTTTTAGTGAAATGAAATAAGTTTTATTTGTGGACGATCTTTAACTGTGGTTCTCAGTATTCCATTCTACACTGGGCGTGAAAGACATTTTGCTCAAATACCACTCTATCAGGTTCTTTTACGTGCCGTAAATCCACGACATGGGACCAACGGGTTTATTTCTCTTCTGAAGGAAGCTAGCTAAGGATTTTTACGCCCAAAAAAATCCATCGTCTTCCGCCGGGTTTGAACCCGCGACCTTGTGTATAAGAAGTTAGCATATATGAACCATAAGACCACGGAGGGTGATATGCATTGTAGTGAATGTAGCTGTTCTTGAAGCCATTTAATATTTCCTTAGTCAGCATTGTTAGGGCTTCACACGTACATATATGTTTTATAAATATTCCGAGATGTTACAGTTGGAAACATTTGTTTTAGTAAGTTACTGCGATTTTTAAACCAAATCTTACTCTATGTGTAATCTTCCAAATTGTGTCCTCCTTTTGATCTGATCTGGAGTAAATATGTTTCCGCTACTACGATCATGCAATTTGAAACTATAATCAAGCATCTATATTAGTACATTTATAGAATTTCAATATAGTATTACTTAAATATCTGCACAGCGAAAATATGACATCTATTATTCAGTCATTTAGCTAGTTTAGTATCGCCATATATGTAACTATATAGTTTTTGAGTCATCATGTTCACAGACACACATACACACACGGACCTTTTCTAAAAATGCTTTTTACTTTCTCCACACGCACTATGTACATAGTGTATAGAGAAGGTATTGCATTCCACCTAAAAATTCCATACCGAGATTTCACCTGAAATACATATTTTGGGTCCCCTTGAATCCAAAAAAAAGCATTTTTGGAAAAAGGTCCTGTGTGTGTGTGTCTGTGAGTCTGAGGACAGCATAGCTCTAAAACGAAAAGACCGTTAAATACCAAACTTGCGACACGAAGATTTCAAGAAAATCCCCCCACCCCAACTACCCTTTACATGGAATTTTTTTTAAAATTTTTATTTCTCAAAAATGGCTGTAATGATTTTGATTAAAATGTCACATATTAAGGATATTTGTCTGACAAATAAAATGTATATGTTGAATTTTCTGGGAATAGCCCCTGAAGTCTATTTTGTTCTGGATGGATTTTACGGAATTTTGCATAACTGCTAAACCGTAAGAGATAGACAAAAACTTACCACACAGAAATGTAGAACACATTAAAACACACAATTTATGTTGTATAACTTTTTTGTGGAGTTCATCGTTTTTGAGATATTCTTTGTTTTCGGTTTCAGCTATGAAAAACTTATACTTTTCCCATACAAAAATTTGCCAACTCCTGTCCATACAAAGGAACTTCATAGCAACCAGCTTCTGACTATCTCTCTAATCTGTGGTATTCCTTTATTTCGCTTCTACTTACAAGGAAGCAAGCAATAAGTCTATTTCTGCTACTTTTTTAATAAAGCATAAGCTTTTTAACAATAATTTGTTGCAGAGATGTAGAGAAAGTCATGTGAATGGAATACATCAGATTTATTTATACAGGGAACCCTAAAACATACATTTCCGGTGAAATTTCGGTGTCGAGTTTTTGGGTGGAGTGCAATACCTTCTCTACTATGTACCATGCACTATGTGGATAGAGTAAAGCTGTGCATTTTCATAATCTGGTAACCTGGTAATGATTTACCCGTTAACTGAGATGACACGTGTTGCTAACCCGGGACCTGGTAATGATAACAGTGCGAGTAGGAAAACAAATGCTACTCGCACTATCTGCGAGCTGGCGAGAGGCTCCAGACCGGCTGTATCATGTAGTAAAACCATAGAGCCCGCTTGATGGAGGCCATCCTTCAACTTATTATTACTTTCTTCTTTTACTGCTCCTGCTGGCCGGCCTACCTGGGTAACAAGGGATGAACATTCCACCACCCCCCGTGGCGCCTCCCCTTAGATCCTGGCGCCGGGGTGGTGGCACACGAAAAACAAATAAATAAATAATTTCTGTGTTCTCCCTCCGCCTTCCTTTTTGTTTTGGTGCTTGAACAGGAATGGAACATGTACGTCATCTACGGAAAAGAGCCGCGCAAGTCCATACATGTACTCGTTTGTTATTGTTGCAGCATGCCTCATGTGTGCGTCGGCTCTATTTTTACCCAAAAAAGCATGTGTGTGTGTGTCTGTGGACAGCACAGCTCAAAAAACGAAAGTCCGTTCAATACCAAACTTGGTGCTTAAGCTCAGTATCTTCCAAGGATACTACACGAACATTTTTAAGAAACTCCCCCCCCCCCCGCAACTACTCTATATATGGAAAAATTTTCAAAAATGGTTGTAACGATTTTCATTAAATGTCTTATATTTAAGATATTTATATGCCAAATAAAATGTATCTCTTGAATTTTCTGGGAATAGCCTCTAAAGAACTCTGTATTCTGGACGATTTTTTATGAATTTTACATAACAGGTAAACCGTAAGAGCTAAACAAAAACTTACTGCACAAAAAATGTATTTCAGGAATAAAGCACACAATTTATTCTTATGCATTTTCCTTATTACTGGTTTTAACTTTAAAAAAACATACTCCTGTCCATACAAACAAAGGAACTTCAGTAGCACAGCAACCAGCTTTGGACTAATACCTTAGCCTATGCTACTCCCCTACTTCCCTTCTACTTGTATGGAAGCAAGTAATAAGACTATTTCTGCTATTTTTACTTTCTCTATAGGCACTATGTACATATTGTATAGAAAATGTATTGCACTCCACCAAAAAATTCGATACCGAGATTTCACCGGAAATACATGTTTTAGGACCCCCTGTATCCATAAAAAGCATTTTCAGAAAAATATCCGTGTATGTGTGTGTCCGTGTGTCTGTGTGTCTGTGAACACGATAACTCAAAAACGAAAAGAAGCTAAAATATCAAACTTGGTATTTAAGTTTAGTATCTTCCAGGAGTGCGACACGAAGGTTTTGAAAAAAATCCCCCCAACCCAAACTACCCTTTACATGGAACTTTTTTCGAACACTTCCGTTTTCTCAAAAATGACTCCATAGATTTTGATTAAAATATCATATGTTAAAGACATTTACTTGAAAAATAAAATGTATATCTTGAATTTTATGGGAATAGCCTCTGAAAAGTACTTTATTCTGGATGAATTTTACGAAATTTTGAATAACTGCTAAACCATAAGAGATGGATAAAAACTTACTACACAAAAAATGTAGAGAACGTTAAAACACACAATTTATATTATATACTTTTTTTTCCTGGAGTTCATCGTTTTTGAGACATTCCTTATTTTTGGTTTCTGCTATGAAAAACGCATACTTTTCTCATACAGGAACTTGTCAACTCCGATCCATATAAACAAAGGAAATTCAGTGACATAGCAACCAGCTTTTCACTATCACTTTAACCCATGGTACTCCCTTATTTCGCTTCTACTTACAAGGATGCGAGTAATAAGGCTATTTCTGCTAATTTTTTCTGATTAGCATAAAGTAAATAGAAGTATAAGCTTTTTAAGAATACTTTGTTGCAGGGATATGGAGAAAGTCATGAGAATGGAACACATCAGATTTTTTTATACTTTTATTTATGGTACATAAAGCGCTCCACAAATAGCAACATAACACATTTGGTTAGGATACAAAGGTGACAATCGTTAGTCAAAAATATTTAATAATTCGACCTATAAGCTGGCCTTAAAATTCTATAGACTTTCTTGCAATCAGGAGAAATTATCGTAGTAGAGTAGGTAAAAATACACAATTTTGCAGTCTTTTTTACTTTCTCTATACGTACTATGTACATAGTGTATAGACAAGGTATTGCACTCCACCAAAAAATTCGATACCGAGATTTCACCAGAAATACATGTTTTAGGGCCCCCTGTATCCAAAAAAAGCTTTTTCAGAAAAAGGTCCGTGTGTCCGTGTGTCCGTGAGTCTGTGAACACGATAACTCAAAAACGAAAAGTAGCTAAAATGCTAAACTTGGTATTTAAGTTTAGTATCTTCCAGGGATGCAACAAGAAGATTTTGAGAAAAATCCCCCCACACCATTCTACCCTTTACATAGAACTTTTTTCGAAAAGTTTTATTTTCTTAAAAATGGCTCTTACGATTTTGATTAAAATATCATATATTAAAGATATTTACCTAACAAATAAAATGTATATCTTGAATTTTCTGGGAATAGCTTCTGAAGACCTGTTTATTCTGGATGAATTTTGCTTAATTTGGCATAACTAGTAAACCGTAAGAGATAGACAAAAACTTACTATACAAGCAATTTAGGTCTTGTTTAAATGCACAAGTTATGTCATATACGTTTTTCTCGTGGAACTTACCGTTTTAGAGGTATTCATTGTTATTAGTTTCAGCTGTGAAGTATTTATACTTTTCTCAGACGGCAGTGTCCGTTTTTCTTTTGTTCTACTCCCGACCAAGAAAAGAAGCGATTTGTAATGACAATCGCATAACGACAGCTTTTAAAACATTTGACTATTTGTTTAGCCCAGTGTATTCCCTTATTTTCTTCCTACTTATACGGAACTAAATAATAAGGACATTGTGCTAATGAGTACCACGATTAGCAAGGTGCAGAAAGAAGAAGAATCTTATGTATGAAGTTTGTAGAACAGCTGGAGAAAGTCATGTGAGTGTAACACGTCAGATTTTTTGTAATAGCGCCACTTTCACAGCAATTTACATGAAACTGAACATTTCTGGTTTCAATGGGGTAAGGTTTATAGCGAATTCACGATGAATTTTGCTTAATAACACCGTTAATATCATTACAGAAGTCCATATTTGTTAGCAATTTCCCAGAGGCATAACCTGATTTTGGTTATTACATTACAGCGTAGATCATTTTGGCAAACGAGTCTTGAGGCCTCACTTAAAATCTATCAGTTCATCATTAACATATAAAACATCCATATTGGTGGCTGTTGGCGGCCGTAAATCCTTGTCCAATACAGTAACAAGACATAAAAATGTTAATCACACAGCGCGACTGCATACAAGCGGGTTTACAATTTTTGTAGCCTGTTGAGTGGCACACTACAACATTGTTTAAATCGTACTGCCTTCCCTCCCGTAGGGTGTTGTACCTTTACCTTTTGTTTTCGGTCCTTAAACTCGCCGCTCTTGAAAAACTTGATGTGTGGGAGGAAGAGGCTACTGAATAAACAGCGATGTGGGGATGTTTCATATGCGCGCGCATTTCCTGGGGCAGTTGTATGGCCAGCGCATGCACACAGGCAAACCAATACCATGTAACCGCATTTATGAGGTAATATTACCGGTGAATGAGCTTGCAACTGCCGGTTAAGGAAATATTCACTGTCGGTACTTGCAGGATATGCTGCAGCAATTTCAATTCTTGATATATAGCTATGCGACATTTCTTTATACTGTCTGTTACATATGCAACATTTTCAGTAAATTATTATAAAAATAATAAAACTAATTCCTTTATCATGCCTATAAGGGTCATTGATCTATATAGATCAAACTGTTTTCAATATTTTGTTTTGTTCGCTTTTAAATTCACAAAATATTTATTTATTTTTGGTAATGTTTAACGCCCACTTTAACTACTTATGGCACCGCAGGCGGTGACACTGATGATATATGAATGATGACGGAGCACCGGTGGAATGCGATGGTAACCGGAGTACCCGGAGAAAACCCGCCCCAGCGCCTCTTTGTCGACCACAAATCTCACAGGCGGTCGCTTGGGATCAAACCCCGGCCGTCTAGGTGAGAGGCGCGTGGTCTAACCACTCGGCCACGGCGCGGCCACAAAATATTTAGTTATTTTGTTTCTTAAATTACGATAAATCTCAAATATATATTTCTTTGTACCCAAATTAAACTTATGCTAAGAATTAAAGGGATGTACACGTGTTGAGCATGCTCTGTTTCCATATTTCTATTTAATTTTCAATGGTTATTTATATTTTATAGGAGCAATTAAAATTCTGTATTCTTTTCAGGACAACCCGGGAAACAACTGAATGGTGACCACTTAAAAAGCGACAAAATCATTAAAATATTTATATCAGTAACTGTGGATAATGCAGAATTAATGGTTGTCATCACAAAAACATTATTTGAAATAAATTATCAAATTTAATGAGACCTAGGCTCTTTATGTGTAGTAGGTTTCTTATCTAACTCTTAAATTATGCAAAATTCAATCCCAATGATTCTATCTATTACATGTTATTCTCAAAAAATTCTATATTTATATTAGGTACATATTTCTTTGTAGATATGAGAAAATGACGAATACACTGGGCTTAAGCGGTTGTTAAATTGTTCTGGAGCTGATTGCTATGTGATTTCGTTGCAATTCGGTTCTATTTGCTCGACAGGAGCAAGAAAAACGAATAACGACACCCATATTAGTATTGGAGCCAGTAACAAGGAATGTCGCAGAAATAATCAACTGCACAGGAATGTATATGACATAAATGGTGGTTTTAATAACGTTTAATTTTTTGTAAAGTAATAATCAAAAATGAAGAGGACTTGAAAGTCTATTCAAGGTACTTATTTTGTTATAAAAAATCTTGGGGGAATTAAAATCTTAGAAAATTCTCCATATAAAGGTAGTTAGAGATGAGAGCATTTTCTTGAAAATCTTCCTTTCGCATCCTTCAAAGGTGTCTAAATTAAGCATCAAGTTTGATATTTGACAGACTGCTCGTTCTTGAGTTACGCTATTTGGATTGGGTCTAAAATTATGTATTTCCTGTGAAACCCTAGTATGAATTTTTTTGTGGAGTTAACCATTTTTAGATACTCCTTGATATTGGCTTACTTTTTCAATACTTATACCTTTCTCAACGGGAAGACGACTTAATTTTTCTTTTGTTTTACTCCTGACCATACAAAGAGAAGTGTCATTACTTAGGGACAGCTTTTAATAGATATGAGTATTTTCCTTTTACTTACGTTAACATGTAATAACACCCATTCTGTTAATGTTTATCTCAATAAGCACGGAGTTGAAGAATAAACTTTTGCCAGAATCGTTTGTTGCAGTGTAGATACAGAAAGTCTTGTGAATGTAACATCAGCTTTCTTAGCTATCTTGAGGCCACGTCGCTTTGGGTGTATGTGTTACAAGTTGTTTTTACTTTCTCCATACTCACTATGTACATAGTGTATAGAGAAAGTATTGCACTTCACCAAAAATTCGATACCGAGATTTCACCGGAAATATATGTTTTAGGGTCCCCAATATCCAAAAAAAGCATTTTCACAAAAAGGTCCGTGTGTGTGTGTGTGTGTGTCCGTGTGTCCGTGTGTCTGTGAACACGATAACTCAAAAACGAAAAGTCGGTAAAATACCAAACTTGGTATTTAAGTTTAGTATCTTCCAGGGATACCACACGAAGATTTTGAGAAAAATCCCCCCACCCCCAACTACCCTTTACATGGAACTTTTTTCGAAAATTTTGATTTTCTCAAAAATGGCTCTAATTTTGATTAACATTTCGGATATTAAACATATTTACCTGACAAATGAAATGTATATCTTGAATTTTCTGGGAATAGCCTCTGAAGAGTAGTTTATTCTGGATGAATTTTACTAAATTTTGAATGACTGCTAAACCGTAAGAGATGGACAAAAACTTACTACACAAAAAATGTAGAGCACATTAAAACACACAACTCATGCTATATACATTTTTTTCGTGGAGTTCGTCGTTTTTGTGACATTCCTTATTTTTGGTTTCTGCTATAAAATACGTATACCTTTCTCATACTGGAACTTGTCAACTCCTATCCATATAAACAAAGGAACTTCAGTGACATAGCAACCAGCTTTTGACTATCACTTTAACCTACGGTTGTCCCTTATTTCGCTTCTACTTACAAGGATGCAAATAATAAGACTATTTCTGCTAATTTTTTCTGATTAGCATAAAGTAAATAGAAGTTTAAGCTTTTTAAGAATTATTTGTTGCAGGGATATGGAGAAAGTCATGTGAATGGTACACATCAGATTTTTCTCTTTGTGGAATATCGTACCCCATCTACGTTGTGTATGAGAGAGAATGTAAATAATTTCTATTTCTGTGTGTAACTCAGTGCTGAAGGAAAACTTTTGAACTGTTTGTTCAAGAGTCGTTACACAAAGAAACAAAATGCTCGTCAAAATTGCATTATTCCTACTTCTGTTTGGTTTTTTTTTAACTCGAAGTTTTACCCTGTTATCTTTTTAATGCGCAATGTTCTCACGAAAATAGAACGTGATCGCTCAGGGGTTAAGCAAATACTCCAAACAAAGTTAATGGTTTACAAACTATCGCGAGTATAAATAAAAAAAAACTATTTTATTAATGTTTAAAGAAACGGAGAGGATTCTATACACTATCTTTGTGCACTGAAGAATTAAGAATTGGTAAATGCCCTTCTTTTCCTGCTTATACTTATGTGCATTTTGGGGGGAAAATTCATGTATAAGTGAAAAATTATGCTATACTCTTACTCGACTTTCTTTTCTAACATTTTCATAAAGTGTTTGCACAGAAACTTATTCTTTTATTCTCTTCTAGCCATTTAGAAGGATACAGTGGGTAAAGACATTGTTACATTATAAAAAGTGTGGCATTTTATAATGTTTTTGAAATTCCATCCTCTTTGCAATATTACTCTAAAATGAATACTATTTTTTCACTTGAAAAACATAAAAATTTGCAAATTTAAACTTGTAACAAAGAATATCTCGGAAATTATTAATGCCGCAAATAGAAAAGCAGTGTATTCAACATAAAACTGTACATTTAAGGATATCTTCCCTTCAGGGAAATCAGATTTTGTCTATCCCTTACTATTTAATGGGTCATATAAAGTTCTTCAGAAACAAGAGGCTTTACAGGCTATTTGCAGAAATTCAAGATTTTTATTTAATCTTTAATGAAATATCTTGTGATAGAAATCGTCAGAACCATTTTTGAAAAAATCAAATATTAAGAACGTTTTTTCCTGTGATTTCGCATCGCATTGCATCCTAGAAGACTTGAACTTAAAATACCAAATACGATAATACTAAATGGACATAAAAATTATTTTTTGTGTTTTTTAATCAAAGAGTTTCAAAACTTGTACTTTTGGTGATATTTTGTTATCAATTTTTTGTCGAAAGGCAATTTATACTTCCTCAGTAGAAAAAGTAAAAATGCTTCATGTTTTCAAGTGTTTAAGCTAAAGAGGTTAACGTGTTACAAAATAAAATAAACATTTTGCGACCAGCACCAAATTAATAAATCTCGTATGCATAGAAATAAATGTCTAATCTGAGAGCTGTTAATTTGCACTTAATAGATTATTTTATTATTTTAAATGTAGCAGAAAGTGGAGTAAAAAGGATGATACGTCAGTGGACAAAACCCAAATGTGCACCTCTGTCTGCGAGACGATAAAAGGCAATGTTAGACGTCTGCGGTGAGAACAAAAAAGAAACATGGCAATAAAAGAGTGCCGTGTGGAATGAAGAATGGGAACACTTTGCGTTGAGTTAACCCGGTGAAGGGTATAGGTCACGATAAAGGGTCACTAGCACGTCAGTGTCACTTCTGATTTGGTTGACTCTTGTCGTGGTCGGAGAGGCGAATGAGAAACATCGTATATTCGTACTTCTATTTTATAAAAAAAAATGGTTAATTTTAGAAAAAGAAATATGAATCGGATAGGTAGAGTCACACTGAAAACAATTCAACGCCATAGCCGGGATTTGAACATATGAGTCAGTGTAGAAATTCAAAGCTATGCCGGCATTTTGCCATGGTAGCTCAGTGGTAGAGTAACCGCCCTGAGACCGGGAGATGCGTGTTCTGTCCTACACACGGTTTCTGTGAGAAAACATTTACAATTATCACAATTGACCATAATAGTTGGTTATACAATGAGCCCTGTCCCACTTAAGTCCCTTAAGTACTTACAACATTGTAAGTCGCTATTGGGGTTGTCATCTCAAAAAGCCATGGTAGCTCAGAGACCGGGAGATCCGTGGTTAAAATCCCGGCTGTGCCATTGAATATTTCAGTCTGACTCTACCTATCCAACTTCTGTCCTATACACGGATTCTGTGAGAAAACAATTACATTTTTATAATATGTGAATTCTTAGACAAAGTGAGTTTTAAGTTTAGAATTCGAAATACATTTTGTTAATGCTCTAACCCCAAACGATAACAGTTATACAAGATGTGTAATGAGCTCATGATCAATAGTGAATTTATTATAAGGAACATTTCGAAACTGTATCATGGATAAGAAAATCAGTGGATCAGTAACTTTAACTACGAACATCAATATAAAAACTCTCCCGCTGTTAACGCTTCCTTATTACAAGTCAATTTTTGTTTGCCTTTTTTCCCCAACACATTCTTCAAGCTATACTTTTCAGGAGAAACACAAGAGTTCTGTTTCTTATTGGGAATGATATATAAAGGAGTCGTTGATGAAAGGTGTTGGTCTTTGAGTACCTATCGTGTTTTGGAAATCAAGTACGGTTTGTCACACCAAACCCCCACCATAGATACTATTGAAGATGTGCAGCTGCCGGTGTCATCCTACTGTGTTCCCACAACCCCTACACCTACAGCCTAACCCAAAAGTTGGGACATTTCGCTAAAATATTAGAGGTATGTTCAAAATTGTTGGCTACATATGTAAATAAACATACTTATCTTCAAGCCGGAGAGCTCTTACATTATTCCCAGCAGCTTATCTAATACGCTTTTTAGTATATACTCTTTGGACGTTGATTATTTTATTATTTTTCGACAACTGAAATGCAGCTCACTTCATCTTAGGATCACCTAATGATAATTGGAAGTATAGATGTGTCTTCTGACCGCACTTCGTGTATTTCAAATATAAAAAACACAACAGTACTATTGCCAAATGCCTTTAAACAAATGTTTTTATAATGCCCACTATTCCAATTGTTGCTGCAAATGAAGTTAAGCAATACAATTATACGGCAAACTAATTGGTTCAACTTCACTGGCTGATATATTCCCAGATACAAATATACTTCGAGTAGGAATAGGAAATATTTAACTTGAGCACTATTGTTAGACGAGCTGGTTTACACTCTTCTAGCAATAGTACTACTGTTCCGAGCGAATACGTATAATGCAAATAAACTGGCACTGCAGCATTTAATGAGGCGAATGAACGGAAAATCAGGAACATTCCTAGAAAGCATCATCTCGTCTTTGAATACTAAAAATGAAACATTTGCTAGAAACCAGAAGATAGTAATGATCAATTCTTATTAATAACAGAGTTTCTTTGGGGAAATTTGCCTGAAAAAGTAATGACGTTTACAATTTTGTGAATTACAGGCGTTTGCCTCTCAACTTGAAACATCTTTTAGTTAGAAATGACACTTTATTACATACACCCCAAAGATTCGCGGGTTTCATAGTTATGTTTTTCAGACTAATACTGCGATGATGACACAAACTCAAAACTTCTCTCCAAACAATTATAGTCCATATCTCTTTAAACGGAACAAATGAAACAGTGCTCAGTTTACATTCGCAGTGAATAAGCTACAACATCGTATTTAACCCGAATTCCAATGACGTCCAAATTTTGATCAAATTATTTCATCAAAGGAATTCTGCCTAATAGCAACAGGATTCTGGAAGAGAGTAAAATTAACCTTAAGAAGAAATACTAGTCGCTGGACCTAAATGAGGACGAGGAAGAAACTACTCTAATTACTTGACAAATTTCTGAAGGATGCAATTCTTGGTGGTGGCCAAAAAGATGAGAAGATGCGTTGTTTACTGAACGCCTTGTTGCAGTGCTACCTGGTTAGCGCCCAGGGAGGCATCAGCGGCGTTACTTTGAGCCGCAGTATCATGGGCTACTTACTCCAGTTCCTCAGGGTTCGGTGCCCACTCAGAATGGGAGCTTTCTTCAGCGACCGGCAGCGAACAAAGACTTCAAAGACTGGAAGCTCCGCGAAAAATCCTTTTAGTGGTGCGGCTAGGTGCAATCCTTTTAGTTGCTCACTGTAGCCAATAGCTGTGCGATGTAGATACAACCCGCTTTTGTTGTCTTTTTTATCACCAAGAGGCGCCGCCAGCAGTCTCTTCAGTGGAGACTTGATACATCTTCCCAAAGCTAAGAATTAACCTTTCTAAGCGAAATTCTGAAATGTATGGCTACTATTTTTACTTACATAGTTCATAGATAGAGACGGTATAAATATTCGGTACCTGAATCAAAAAAGAAAGAAAATAAAAAAGATCCGCGTGTGTGTGTTTGTCTGTGTGTTCCTGTGTCTGTGAATACCATAACTCAAAAACTAGCTAAATACCAACTTTATAATTAATTCAGCATTTTCAAAGATGCAACACATAGATTTTCAAGAAAATCTCCTCACCACAACCTACATGGAAAGATTTTCGAAATTTTGATTTACTAAGAAATGACTAACACTTTTGTTTAAAATATGTATAAATTGAAAAGTGTGTCTTGAATTTTCTGGGAACAGCCTCCGAAGTCCTCTTCATTACGAAAATGTTTGCTGAACTGATGAACCGTAAGAGAAAGACTAAAGCTTAGTACAGAAAAAAATGTAGATTTCGTTAAAACAAGCTCATTTTAATATGAACGTATAAAATGGATATTTTAAAGAAGTGATCCATGTTATACTAAGTATTTTTAAGGCTCTTCACGATCTGTAAACATCAGCTTGTTTGTGCAATTCACATTCTTCAATGCCATTCATAATCTTACAATTTCTTCGTCTGAACCCTGTCCTTTGGAGAGAAAGTGAGTTGGTCCAGCACCAAGTGGACATAGAGTACTTCTTGCCATTAACTTTCGATTCTTTTTTCAAGAGTCCACGCTGAAAATGCCCTCTCTTCAGAGTCCTTTCTCTTCTAAGGCTCAGAGTATGTACAGAAGTAAAATAGTTTAAGCCTCAGAAGTTCAAGACTAACTACAACACAGATGTTGATGTGAAGTAATATATTAAAATAAACACTTTTTTTAATTTACATAACCCCCTTTAACTGCTATGGTCATGTCAATGACTTTGACTGAAACATTCGATAACGTTTTTACTCGCTCAACTCTTACTGTAGGTTTTGTTCGTTTATTTTTAGCTTTTCTTACACCATTTTTACAACCACACTTCCAGAATCTAGGGTGGTAAAGAATAATTCCCATCCCCGGTCCGAAATCAAACCTGCTAAGAAGACAGGTCGCTGACTACTCGACTACGGAGTTTGAACTGTTCTTTATATTTTTATAGATAAACGTGAATAATTGCTCGCTGCGAATATTCTAGAGTGTTTTCTCAATCCAGTTACATACATATTACAGGAACCAACTCAGTTGAAAACACTTCAAAAAAGAATGGTAAAACAGGCATAACCATAAGAGATATATGCCCATTTTACCATTCTCTTTTGAAGTGTTTTCAACAAAGTGTTGGTTCCTGTAAAGTAAACGCATAAAACTGATAAATTTCCTGTAAAGCAAATATCTTGAGAAAATGTTAGTGCATATTCTTTATACTATTTCTAAACATTTGTACTAATTTATACTTCAGAATACTGAAAGGTGTAGATAAGCTGATCTATTAAATATTTTTTTTACGTATTCCTTTAATTTATGATATTCAATAAAATGTTGGAAGGGCATACTTTTTAAATGTTTAAGAATTAAAAAAATATTTAAAGGCTTGTGATTCAAAATATGAGTATCCTTATCTTAGGTTGTACATAATTATCAATAAATATTATTCGAAAAGAAGAGCTGAAAAATTGATGTAAATTGACAAGATATTCAGAAACGAAATAATGATAGTTACTTAGTGATGTATTCTGCTATATTTTTAATATATCAAGGAATAATGTATCACACCTCAAAACTTACACATTTAATGAAAAGGAAAATACTTAAGGGGAGATTTAAGGCCCTATTCCACGAATGTTAAATCTTCTATACTCAATATCTCAAAACCATTTAACGTATTAGATTAAAGTTTAATCGGAATTAAATGGTTTTTAAATATATTTATCTACTTTTATCTAATCAGTTGGTATATTATATCTACTTTGTTTTTTTATATATTTATCAAAATAAGTTTTTATCAGCACCAAATTAAGACCACAATAGCACACAATGATTCTTTTTGCTATCCTAAAATTTGCTTCAAGTATGTTAGATGTCAAATACTTTCTGAAAAAACGGATTATTTATACTAGAAAAAAATCTGTTCAAAGCAAAAATGGAGAAAACAAACTGGCAGTATTTGCAAAGAAATAAACCACACAGAGGCTGCCATTCCTAACAGCAGGTACAGATCTGTACAGCATAACTTCCTCTAAAAGATTAGCTGATATTTACTTCTCTACCCCAAAGTGTATTTTAAAAAATCGTTATGCAATTGTCAATGCTAATCGCCTTCTTTGCTTGACCAGGAGTAGAAACAAAGAAAAACGGACACTTCCCGTCTGAGAAAAGTATAAGTACTTTACAATTGAAACTTATAAGAATACCTCGAAAACGATAAACTCCACGAAACAAAATGTATATGACATAACTTGTGTATTTTAACAACTTCTACATGTTTTGTGTGTAGCAAGCTTTTGTCTATCTCTAACGGTTTACTAGTTATGTCAAATTGAGCAGAATTCATCCAGAATAAGCAGGTCTTCAGAAGCTATTCCCAGAAAATTCAAGATATACATTTTATTTGTGATAGAAATGACTTTAATATGCAGTACTTTAATCAAAATTGTTAGAGCCATTTTTGAGAAAACCAAAATTTAAATTTTTTTCATATAAGGGGTAGTTTGGGGTGGCGGAATTTTCTTGAAAATCTTCGTGTAGCACCCTTGCAAAACACCAAACTTAAATACCAAGTTTGGTCTTTTCGTTTTTGAGCTATGCTGTCCACAGACACAAACACGCAGGAACCTTTTTCCGGAAATGTTATTTTTGGATTCAGGGGGACCCAAAACAAGTGTTTCCGGTGAAATCTCGGTATTGAATTTGTGAGTGCATTACAATACCTTCTCTATACACTATGCACGTAGTACGTGTAGAGAAAGTAAAATTATAAATTGTGGCAATTTTTGCCATGTAGTCTCCCTTAATTATGGGTTTGCTAAATGTATAACTCTTAGCACAGTTCAGTTTTGTTCCATAGAAGTAGTGTTTGGATCCAGCGCGCACATGTTTACTGTTTCATATTTGTTTGCAGGCAAATGTTTCCTCAGATGAAGTTCCGAGTGTCCGGCCTGGACTCCAAAGCGAAATACATTCTGCTGTTGGATATTGTGGCAGCTGATGACTACAGATACAAGTTTCATAACAGGTACTCACTTTATCAAACCAACCAATCACGGTCCTCTTTTTGTATTTCTTCACAGGCGCATGTTTCCGGCCTACAAAGTTCGAGTAACAGGACTCGATAAAAAAGCCAAATACATCCTTCTAATGGACATCGTGGCAGCCGATGACTGCAGATATAAATTCCACAACAGGTACTAACCAAAAACCATAATTTTCCAAAAAAAAAACTATCAAAAATTCTTTGGTGCAGACCTGTTCATTTTGGCACCTTTAATGTTAAATAATTTTAAAAAGTTACTAAAATAAATGTTTTGAATTGAAATCATTTGAAGCGAAGAAAATTGTCTACCACAACACTTAAGCTCGCTAAAAAAGAGGTTTTCTATAACCTCGATGGTCGATAAGTGACCAACAAATTACACAGTTCCAAATTCTGTTTTGGCTTTTCGCGTAAGTACCCCAAAAGGGGATTCACTTTTGCCTCCCCATGCACAGGTGAGCCTCGTCCGATATTTCGTAAAGTTGTCTCAAGAAATCGGACGAAGCGCAAGAAAATTGTTGTCGGGCCTTTTATTGAGTCGAGCTCTGTGGGTGGTCGGCAGCATGCGTCTTCTTCAAGTGTTTTGTGTTATGTGTTTGTGTTGTTGATGTGACAACAGTCTCTGCAGCAAACAGCATGTGTCCCTCAGTGTACAACCTTGCAGAAACTTCGTCAAGCAATAAATCTCTCCACTTTTAATTTTGATTTTATGAGCAAGAGCCACGCCCCGAGGAGTTCCTCGGCCTTGCTCGGTGTTCCCAGTGAGTGGTCTCTAGCGATTTTAAAATAATGCACATCATTTAACTTTGGAGTTCATTACTGCTATTAAATATTCTTTGTAAACCAGCAGAACTGCAGTACAACCACAAAAATCCGATTTATTCAGGCTGTGGTTGTTCGGATTGTCAAAAAAATATATAACAAAGCACTGTATATACAAATTATGATGTATTACATTCCATGACCTGCTCTACTCTCTATAATTTACTTATAGGCATGTAAAACATTCTCCCGAAGCACAATGCACAGCATTTAACTTTAGAGTTCATCACGCTATTAAATATTGCTTTAAAACCAGCAGAACTGCAGTACAACCACGAAAATCCCATTTATTGGGGCTGTGGTTGCTCGGATTATCCAAAAAAACATATAACAACGCTCTTTATGTAAAAAATGTAATGTATTACATTCCATGCCTTGTTCTACCCTCTATAATATACTAATAGGCATGTAAAACATTCTCACGAAGCATTATTTATGTTTTATTGACTCTATCAATTATCAGAATCATATTAGCCCCGACAGTGTGCCGGAGTTTCATCCAGCAAAAGTTCTTTTGCATGCCAGTAAATCTACCTCAAGCAGCTTGTTTTTATAAACTTCACCACAGAAGTAATACTTCATTTTGATCGAAATAGCTATTTACAGAAATAGCTACATTACATATTTTGTTATAAATCAAAAGGAAAACAATAATTAAATGTTAAAAAAGGCGCTATGTTTTGGCTTCAAAATATAATATTCTTTGCGAGAAACAACTGAATGACGACAGGAATTCAAATCAATGAGAAAGTATTAAAAGCGTATATCTTGGTAATGGTTTAAGCCATAAAAATTGTTTGAAATAATATCTTTAAGATATTTATACTTTTTGTGTAGTACATTTACAATTTTGCGTAAGGTATTACTTATACAACATTATATAAAACTTCTTCCAAAAGAAAAGAACTTCATAAGCTATTCTCAGAAAATTCAATGACACACTTTATTGTCCATGTAAAATATTTTTAATATATGTGGTTTTAATTAAAATAGTTGGTCCATTTTTCAGAAATTAAAACTTTCGAAAAAAAGTTCCATATATAGATTTGTGAGGGTTAAGGTATTTCTAGGCGACTGTGGAAGATGCTAAATCTATCTAACCTTTTGTTTTAAATTGTGTTGTTTACAGACGCATACACTACACGCACACACACACAAAGAACACTCTTTCTCAAAAGTTTTATATTTCCCCTCATAACACATATTTGCGGTGAAATTTCGGCATCGAATTTTTGTGTGGGATGCAATAACTTCTTTACCTACTATGTGCTACGTGGCATAGAAGGTAATTGTTAATACATATCGTATATCATTTTCAGGAAAGTAATCTCCTTACGCCTAGAAGATTAGTGCGTGACGTTATGTGCTTTCATACAAATGTGAAAGTCCTCAAATTAAGAAAACAGCATTGCATTGATAAATATGTGCATAAAATGCATTAAAGTAGGGTGTTGACGTTTTGTACAACAAATAAATGTAAGGTTTTGTCTTATCCTGAGGAGTCGAAATTCGAGAACATTTGAGGAAATTTTCAACGATTTCATTCATCTGATATTACCAACCAGGTTAAACTACATGCAAAAAAAAAAAAAAAAAAGAGTCGATTTGATTATAAAACATCACTGATTATTACTGAAGGCTCATTTCATTTGTCATTCCAATACCCAAGGTATATTGACTCGAACTGTTAATAGCAATATTTCAGAAAATGAAGGGTAACGCTATTTGTAAACAGAATTGCTTAAGTTTTCTGCATATAGCCCTTATATTGCGACTGAATTTTACGTATATGTTAAATAGTAGATAGGCAGAAACTTATTCAAGAATAATATAATTCCCAGGATAATATGCAGATTAGGTAAAAAAAAAAATTTTGTTAAGAATAATTTTCCTAATACTTCGTAGCAGAAGGAGCAATGAGAGCCACACATATGCGTGCCTTTTTCTAACAATTAATTTTTGGTTCAGGAATCTCAAAACGTGTTTTCCAGTGAAATCTCAGTATGAATTTGTAGTGGAATAGAAGACTTTTATTTATTGATGTAAGAAATAAGCAGAGATAAAAATTAAACTGCACGAATATAACTAGCAATAACTAATTAGGATAGGATTTGAGCAAGGCTCGCAGTTAGATGCTATAAAAGCAACATTAAACATCAAAGAACGCGTGTTAGTGCTGCGAAAGTTACCCCTTAAGTTACCATGTGCCCCAGACCATGAGTTTACACTAGGCGACCTATTAATAATCAAAGGTCAGTCACACACAATAAATTTTGCGCTTTTGAAAGCTGCTTCTGTGAACGCGTAGATAAATGTTTATTTTCTGAACAATTTTACAATAGCCTTTGGTGGCAAACGTTTAATCGAAATGAAAATAAAGCCTCAAGTCAACGCATTGTGCCAGTAAGGGATATAAAAACAACTGTGTAAACATTTTGTAAAGCATTATAGCATTATGATTCCAGGCATTTGCTGTTTTAATGGTCATTATTCTATGTTATTAAAACAACAGCGGAAAATCATGTAATGTGTTTATATGAATACAATGGCTACAGGTGGTAAATAACAGGTTTCTTTGTTAAGCGTTTCGTTTTACTGAACGCTAGCAAGGCTCACCTACCTGAATAAACTTGTCCATTAGCACTGCTTTATTTCTGAAGCACTCCATCCATTTTATTGTTTCTAAAGCGTGAAATAGATGCAATTTATTACACGTCGCCTAGAGAAGTTTTAATTATTTATAAAATTATTCCTATGCTAAATGATTCTGATAAAAATGTAGACTTACTTTTTCTCTGTGAAACAATACAAAGAACAAGGATAGAAGGTTTCAATTGAAGTGTGAAAAGGAAAGAATGATAAATTGACATAGATATTTTCATTGTTTCCTTTTGTCATTCAGTAGATTAGTAGAAATATACATTCACAATGAAAGATTATGCCAACGAAAATTTTCTCTTCCTTTCAGCTCAAAAACAATATGTGTTCATTCGAATGATCTCTGCCTCTTCTACAACAAATTATTCTCATTGGTGCAATTGAAATTCCATTCTTATTGAATAACGAGATTGAAAAATGTGAATAATGACTTCCCACTTGTGAAAAGTTTAAGTATTGTGCATTTTACAACGGATAGCTAACAAGGAACATCTAGAAAAGCTTTAGCCTAACAAAAAACTGTATGACATAATGTGTGTTTTAATTATACCTACTTTTTATAGTAAGTTAAGGTAAGTTA
Source organism: Hymenopus coronatus (assembly GCA_030762935.1). NCBI lineage: Eukaryota > Metazoa > Arthropoda > Insecta > Mantodea > Hymenopodidae > Hymenopus > Hymenopus coronatus. Next base: position 111,955,097 of record CM060888.1, on the reverse strand, counting down.
TGGTTTACCAATAGATAATTGCAAAAGTCATGGAGAAAGAAGAGGACTTCAGGGGCTATTTCCAAGAAATTCAGAACATACATTTTATGTGCCATATATGGTATTATAATCAAAATCGTTATATTTTTGAGAAAATCCAACTTTTGGGAAAATGTTCCATGTAAAGAGTAATTTGCGGTGGAAGATTTTCCTGAAAATCTTCGTGTCTCATTCTCGAAAGATAAGCAACTTAAATGCCAAGGTTGCTATTTAAACCATTTTAATTTTTGAGTTATTCTTCATAGAGAGACAGAGACATTATCTTTTTCTAAAAAAAAACTAGCCTTTGACTCAGGGGTCCTCAAAACACGTATTTCCGGTGAAACTTCGGTATTGAATGTCTGGGTGGAATACAATACCTGTTTTATCTACTATGTATTTACTTTGTATTTACGAGCTAGAGAATGTAATATATTTTTGGAATGTCTTTTTAGCATGAGTGGCCGAGTGGTTAGACCACTTGACTGTCACCTAGACAGCCCGGGTTTAATCCCAAGCGACCGCATGTGAGATTTGTGATGGAGGGGCGGATTTTCTCCGGGTTCTCCGGTTTCCCCCGCCATCGCATTCCACCGGTGCTCCATCTTCATTCGCGTATCACCAGAGTCATCGCCTGCCACAAGTAGTTAAAGCGGGCGTTAAACACTACAAACAAACAAAAAAGTGACAAAAGGAAGCAAAGGAAAAAGAAAGGTGGAAATGAGAGAAATTGCCTCACACTAAGTGATCGAGTAGTCAGCGAACTAACATCTCACCCGGAGGTACGGGTATCGAGTCCAGACAGGGGCGGGTAATTTTTCTTTAACCGGAAGTATTTTCTATCCCCCAAATAGTCTGGAAGTGTGAATACCCATGGATTTAATGATACTATGTAAATAACCTGTAGAACTGTTTCACAAGTTAAAAGCCTCCTATACGACTACTTAATGGGGCTGTGCCAATGAAACAATAAGAAAAAAATCTGATGTGTTCCATTCACATAACTTTCTCTGCATCTCTGCAACAAATTATTGTTAACAAGCGTATGCTTCTTTTTACTTCATGCTAATCGAGAAAAAAATAGCAGAAATAGTCGTATTACTTGTAAGTAGAAGGGAAATAAGGCAATACCGTAGGTTAAAGTATTAGTCTAAAGTTGGTGCTATGTGACTGAAGTTCCTTTGTTTGTATGGACAGCAGTTGACAAATTCCCGTATGAGAAAAGTATTTTAAAGCTAAAATCACTCCGCAAAAAAAAAAAAAATGTATATAACATAAATTGTGTGTTTTAAGTAGCTACATTTTTCTGTTTTCTGTGCAGTAAGTTTTTGTCTATCTCTTACGGTTTACCAGTCATGCAAAATTTCGTAAAATTTATCCAGAATGAAGTGGTCTTCGGAGGATATTTCCAGAAAATTCAAGACATACATTTTATTTGTTAGATGAATATCTTTAATACACGATATTTTTAATCAAAATCGTTAGAGCCATTTTTGAGAAAATCAAAATTTTCGAAAATATTTCCAACTGATGGGTAAAATCTTGAAAATCTTCGTGTCGCACCCTTGGAATATACTGAACTTTAATACCAGCTTTGGTATTTAGTGATTTTTCATTTTTGAGCTCTGCTGTCCACACACACAGACACACACATACACAAACACCTTTTTTCCATCCAAAAGTGCTTATTTTTTTATTCAGAGGGACCCAAAAGATGTATTTCCGGTGAAATCTCAGTATCGAATTTTTGGGTGCATTACAATACTTTCTCTATACACTATGTACATAGTACGTGTAGAGAAAGTAAAAAACCTGATCTGCTCTGACCATAGCTAGGAAACACTCATGTTTTACCAGAATGTTTCTGTGAGTTTAATAACAGCTATTCACTGGTTTCTGTGCACATTCCGCCAAAATATGCACCCTATCTCCATTCCAATCACAGAATGGCCAGAATCGTCAGTCATTTTCCGTGTCAACCAGTCTCCCAGTTTAAACCAAGCTATTCCTGATCTTTCATCCAGTTCAATTTTATTTAATTTGCTAATCATAGAGAAGGGGTAATTATACAGTCCGATTTTATTTCCTATTAAGTGTTGTTTATTATCCTTCCTTGATGAGAAGTATAGTTATAAGCCTTGCTGACGTAGGGAGATTAATAGTCCTAACCCATCAATATTAAATCTGCTAATTTCATGACCAATTAGCTCAGAAGTTATTTAACATACCTGACTGACGTCTTTACAGTATGTAGATTCTTGCCTCCTAACTTCACTCATATACTTTAATAAATAAATGTGTTTATTAAGGAAAATGGAATTGCTCTCCTAAACCATGCAATTCTTTTGTGAATATTAATCACAAATTATTCAACTCCGTTATCTTCAATAGTTTCTTAGAAAATGGCCCACACCTAAAATACCAGTCGCAGAAAATCGGATAAAACAATTTCACATATATTTGCAAAAAAATAAATGTAACTTAAATACACAAAAAGTTTTAGAGTAATATTTCCTTAAATATGGCTAAAATTTAACTCTTTACTTGGAATATGTGTGGGAGTTATGGAGTTTTTTTATGAAATGGGCTGAATTCACAGAAAAATATTAGATGTAGCGTCATTTTAAAAATATATATTTACAATATAAGTTTCGTCTTGTAATCGGCTTACCCTCACCGTATTTGTAGGATTGACACCTGCCTAGAGGTCAGTAGCCTGTGAGGAAGCAACAGCACCAAACCACAGAATGGACAACCTGTTACGAGGGGTAGACATGAACATGAGGTAGTGGAAAATAGGAAATCTAAGCGAAATTGATGATTAGGAAGATAATGGTGGAGCAATTGGGGGAATGAGAGGCGGGGGAAACCGGAAGACCCGGAGAAAACGGGAGCTTGGGATCGAACCTGGGCCGCTAAGATGGCAGGCGAGCGGTCTAACCACTTAAACACGGCGCTATGTGTTGTGCTATATTTATAAAATTAAATAATACCACTAAATAAAAACTAAAAATGTAATTTTTGGTTAATTTGGATTATGGTTTCCCCTTAGCGGTTTCAAGCATAAAATGTTATGGAACTGAACATTGCGAGATGTGTAGTTCACAGCAAAGCGGTGGCTTTTCCACGAACCCATGCTTGTTTATGTGAGAATGTGTATACACAATATGAGTTTCTAAGCGTATTCTTACAAAAGCGTGCTCTTCTGTCTACTTTATTCTAATCGACATAAAAATTAACAGAAATGGTCATAGCAGAAATGGTATTTCCTACTAGGTACACAAGAAATAAGGGCTGAAATTCGATTCTCTTTGCTGTCCTGAAGTAAAAAATTCTTATGTCTTCCATTCACATGACTTTCTCTATATTCTCTGCAATAAATTACTGTTAAAAAATGTATGCTTCTATTTATTTCATGTTAATCTTATTACTTGCTTCCTTGTAAGTAGAAGCGAAATTAGGGAGTACCATAGGTTAAAGTGATAGCCAAAACTGGTTGCTATGTGACTGAAGCTTCCTTTTTTGTATGGACAGGAGATGACAAATTCCTGAATGAGAAAAGTATAAGTTTTTCAAAGCTGAAACCAAAAACAAGGAATATCTCAAAAACGATCGACTCCACGAACAAAATATACAACTTAAATTGTATGTTTTAATGCGCTCTACATTTTTTGTGTGGTAAGTTTTTGTCCATTTCTTACAGTTATGCAGTTATGCAAAATGCATAAATTTCATCCAACAAAAAATAGTCTTCAGAGGCTATTCCCAGACATTTTTATTTGGCAGATAAATATCTTTAATATACGATATTTTAATCAAAATTGTTGGACCCATTTTTGAGAAAATCAAAATTTTCGAAAAAAATTCCATCTAAAGGGTAGTTTCGGGTGGGAGGATTTTTCTTAAAATCTTCGTGTCGCATCCCTGGAAGATGCTAAACTTAAATACCAAGTTTGGTATTTTAGCGACTTTTCGTTTTTGAGTTAGCGTGTCAAAAGTTATACGGACACACACATACGGACCTTTTTCTAAAAATACTTTTTTTTTTGATACAGGGCACCCTAAAACATATATTTCCGGTGAAATCTCGGAATCGAATTTTTTGGTGGAATTTTTAATACGTGTAGAGAAAGTAATAAATGTAAGACAAGTGAAAAAGTTTAGAATAAATTATGTGCTTTAACGAGATCTTCATTTTTCATAGAGAAAAGTGATCCAGAATGAAGAGAAATTTAGAGGCTGTTCCCAGAATATTATTTCTGCAAATATTTTTCTGGAAAAAAATTCAGGAAATAAATCTTTCTCACGATTAATGTGTAGAAATTATACAAATATAACTATTATGTCATTTTATGTGTCCTCTATGGTGATGGAACAGTAAGAGCGGATGTTACACCCCCCTACCCCCAAAAATGTAACATGGAATATTTTTTAAACAACTAACGCTGCAGAATTTATTGTGTGACATGAGCACTGCATCGTTTGTGTGGTTCGTTTTAGTTTATGACATTTTACAGAGTTATTCAAACGTAATACATTCATTTCTAAACAGGAAGGCTCCAAAGGCTATTCACCGAAAATTCAAGGTAAACGTGTTATCGAGATCCATTTTTGAAAACACAATATACAAAAATAATGTAACATTTTGAGGCGAAAAGTCAATTTTGAGTAGGGCATTTTGTAGAAAATCGTAGTGTTGCATCCTAAAATTATATAGCAAGTTTTTTTTCGCCATTTATATGTGTCCTTTAAAACTTAAAATGACCAGTTTTTAATATTTCTAAATAAAGGGCACTATAAATCAAAATAATCTAAGCTGTGGAATTTCTGGAGAGATACCTACATCCTAGGTTGGATTGTTACGCTAACCACTATATTTTGTTGACTATATTTGGATACTTTTAATATCTCTCTGTAATTTCAACGTAGCTATTTTCTCTAACCTGTCATAAATTCCTTCAAACCTGTTTTAGCTGGTGTTAATCACTCTGTCTAATTTTTCTTATTTGCATTTATTATTCAGTCTCACCTCAACGTCGTGGGAAAATGCTCTTTCCCCATGAAGATCTTTTCGATTAGGCAGGTACCTTAAAATATTTAAAACCTTATGTGGTGATACACTCTTTCACTTTATATCTGAACATTTTCTTCTTTTCTCATATAATATTCAGCCTGCTAGAGTTTTTTTTTTGTTTTTTTTTTTTGGCAGAAGAAACATTATCTGTTCCTTGTAATGAAATGCATACTCTTCAACCTTTGTTCATTTATTTTATCAATAATATAATTTCGAAGACCTTATAAAACATTTTAAGTGGCAAATAAAATGCATTTGAATATTAACCTGTGTTATGAGAACTTGTAACTGGGTAATTCAACACTAATTAATTTGTTTTAATAGTGTTGATTACTAATCCAAATAACTGCATAGCTGCATACCGAGTATAATCCAAAGAAATCATTTTTAGAAAAACTATGTAGCCACAAGTCATTTATTGCCAACGTAGAGGACTGAAAAACAACAGAAACTCAACAGTAGTTCCCGAACCACCACTAATGTATTATATTTTATATATTCCAGTAGCAATTTTCCATTAATAATGTGGTGATCAGATTTTGATCATAATTCTTCGTGAAATGTTGTGCGCAGTTACAAAGGCAAATGCCTAAACATTGACTGTAGAGTTTCAGGCGTTAGGACCTTTGGAAGCGTCTGGAAGGTCGGTTTTATATAAAAGGAAAACATCCTGTAGAGATTTAGCCAACTATGCAACGCAGTACGAATTATTGACACCAAAATAGATAAACCTAAAGCTCCTTCACAAACTGCAAAAGATAAAAGAATATATCTCGTTTAATAACGAGAGTGGCGGGCGATGTGTACACATTATAGAGCTATAATAATGTTATTAACCGCACTAAGACTAACCGAATAGAACTGGAGGCATTGTCAAGCGTGGTAGCCCGTTGCTTCAAGTGCTTCAGAAGTGAGGCAATGTTAACTTATTTCGAGTCGCTTAGAAATAGCTGAAAAGGGACGAGTGAAAAGGGTTATAAAGAAATCGGTAAGTGGATAATTTAATGTTTCAGAATTAAGGGTACCTTATATTTAAGGATGATTGCTTTTCCTATATTTTCTATGACTTCGTACAAAATATTTTATTCTTGTATACCTATAGCTTTACTTTCTCTACACGTACTAAGTACAGAGTAATGAATTCCACCAAAAAATTCCCGTATGTGTGTCTGTCTGTGGACAAAATAGCTCAAAAACGAAAAGTGGTTAAATACCAAACTTGTATTTAAGTTCAGTTTCTTCCAAGGATGCGACACTCCAACTACCTTTACGTGGAACTTTATTCGAAAATTTTGATTTTCTCAAAAATGGCTCTAACGATTTTGATTAAAATACCACACATTCAAGCTACCTAAATCACAAATAAAATGCATATTTTGAATTTTCTGCATATCTGAATTTGCGTTTGCATGCAACATTTTTCGAACAATTTTATTTTCCCTAAAATGACTAACGATTATGATTAAAATACTAAATATTAAAGCTATCTACATTTCAATTGAAATATATATACTGTTCATTCTGGATTAATTTTGTTGAATTTTGCATAGTTGTAAACCATAATTTACTGCACAAAAATGTAGATCTCATTAAAACACATCATTTATGTCATAAACATTTTTTTCGTGGAGTTCACCGTTTTCAAGACATTCCTTGTTATTGGTTTCAGTTTTAAAATACTTAAAACTTTTCTAACACGGGAAATTGTCAACACTTGGCCGTGTAAAGAAACGGATTTCAATCCCATAGCAACATTGTAAAACATTTTATGTCGTTTTAGCCTAATATATTCCCTTATTTCCTTTTTAGCTTTAAGGAACTAAGCAATAAGACTATTTCTGCTACTGTTTATCTCGATTAGCATGAAATAGATAGAAGAATAAGCTTAAAAATAATTTGTTACAGAGATGTAGAGAGAGTAATATGAATGGACCACATCAGAGTTTTTGTTTATGGTTTAATACAGTTTCACAAATCGTTTTGTTTGCATTAATAACAATAAATCTCTTGAGGACAATACACCAGTGTCTAACTTTCCTGAACTTACGAACCTTTATGCGAAATAGAGCAGATATATCTGTGCTCCAGGGGTTAGTATGCTAACCTCCAAGACGGAAGTTCCCGGGTTCAATTCCCGGTTGAAGGTAGGAGCATTTCTTTAACGAGCATTATTCCCAATCTTCTAGCATCTAGAAGTATTAAGAAGAGTATGGATGTATATGCGTGCATATGAATATTTGTGTGGATTTAAAGATAACCCAAGTAAAAGCCAATATACACAACTATAAAACGAATGTATGTAACTATCGATGAGGAAGTGCTTCAACAGCAAAAATCTGATGTGTCCCATTCACGTGACTTTCTCTACATCTCTGCAACAAACTATTGTTAAAGAGCTTATGCTTCTATTTACTTCATGCTAATCGAGAAAAAAATAACAGAAATAGTCTCATTACTTGTAAGTAGAAGCGAAATAAGGGAGTACCATAGGTTAAAATGCTATTTGACTGAAATATCTTTGTTTGTATGGACAGGAATTAACAAATTCCTGTATTAGTTTTTAAAGCTGCAAAAAAAGGAATATCTAAAAAAAAAAAATACGATCAACTCCACGAAAAAATGCATATAATATAAATTGTGTGTTTTAGCGTGGTCTACATTTTTTGTGTGATAAGTTTTTGTGCATATCTTACGGTTTAGTAGTTATGCAAAATTCCGTAAAATTCATTCAAAATAAATTAGTCTTCAGAGGCTATTCTCAGAAAATTCATGATATACGTTTGATTTGTCAGGTAAATATCTTTAACATACGATATTTTAATCAAAATCGTTAAAGACATTTTTGAGAAAATCAATATCTTCGAAAAAAGTTCCATGTTAAGGTTAGTTGAGGAAGAGGGATTTTCTTGAAAATCTTCGTGTTGCATCCTTGGAAGATACCAAACTTAAATACCAAGTTTGGTTATTTAACGGAATTTTCGTTTTTGAGCTATGGTTTCACAGGCACATGGACAGACACCCACGGACCTTTTTCTGAAAATGATTTTTTTGGATACAGCGGACCCTAAAACATGTATTTCCGGTGAAATCTCGGTATCGAATTTTTGGATGGAGTGCAATACCTTCTCTATACGCTATGTACATAGAACGTGTAAAGAATGTAAAAATTGCCGATATGCCCAAAGATATTAAAGTGGCATTCAAATAGAACAAAGCATATTAATAACTACTATTTTCATATGCAAACTTAAAATATTTCTCGCCATAAACTATAGTATCTAAAAATTTCGTTTACGTAATATTTCCCTAGGCTTCCAGTATCAAGTAATTTCTGGAAGGAGGTGTGTAGCAGATACGAGGCTCGAACCTCGGGCCGCGCACTCAGCGATGTGTATCTGTGTATTCTAGAACAAAGAAGATATGCTGCTTTTATTGCTGACAACGCAGCGCGCTAGAAGTGCCATACTCGGGCAATGCGCGAGGGTTCTGAAGAGAAATCTAGGTGGTTGAGAGGAGATTTTTACGGCTGTGAGAGAATGCAGTTTACAAGATCATATAAAAGAAGAGTTAGTAGCTGAAAGAGTCACGCACAAACAAACAAGATAAAAAGATTAGCCGTGTAGACAGAATGCTCTACAAGAGGATTAACAAACAAGTTCTGCCCGAGAGACCAATGTGTGTGTGTGGGAATGACAAAGGAAACCAATAAAGAGATGTACGGAATCTGTGGAAAAGGGCTTTAAACGTGGGAGTGCACCTCCTATTGCTCAAGCAGAGCATATATAGTTTGACTAAAGCTGTGAGTCAAGGATAAGTCCTCAAGAGGATGTTGCTAAAATAGACATTAAAGACGCTTAAGAATAACTCTACCTTGTTTTCGGTAGCGAACACCTCTTCCTGTTTCGATCAAAGAAAAAGACCACTCAAGCGAATTCATTACTCAGCACCTTAACTCTCAGTGTTGTCACATATACAATTGTTCTTTCTATTGAACTTTAGATTGCTACGTATATACACGGTACATAGTAGATATAAAAGGTATTGTATTCCACACAAAAATTCGGTACCGAGATTTCCCCGGACATTCATATTTTGAGACAGCTGAGTAGAAAGAAAAAAAAAAAGGATTTTTAGAAAGATGTTCATGTTTGTGTTATGTCTATTTGGGTAGCATAACTCAAAAACGAAACATTGGTATTTAAGTTCAGTATCTGCCAAGGATGAGACACAAAGATTTTCAAGAAAATTCCCCACGCCTAATTACCGTTTACATGGAACATTTCTCGAACATTTTTATTTTTTCCAAATTGACTCTATGCATTATGTTTAAACTATTTGTCTATCGTGTTAGACCAGCGATTCCCTTATTTCCTTTCTATTTACAAGGAAGCACGCAATTTGGACACTTTCTGTTGTTTATCTCGAGTAGCATAATGGAGGTAAAAGAATAATATTTTGTAAAGAAAGTTTGTTTGTGAAACAGCTAGAGAAAGTCATTTGAATGGAATACAGTAGATTTTTTCGCTATTGATGTACACGGTCTTATTTATAATCGCTTTTGTGTATCATCTACTTGAGTAACTTGTTGACGGATGATCTAGTTGCACTCCTATTTATTTAGTTTGTTGCCATTGAGTAAATCGAAAGTAAATTACTGAAAGTGTGAGTGTGTAGTGTCGAACAGGTATCCTTAAATAATTAGTGGCCTTACCGACCGACGTAGCGTCGCGTAAGGTGTGCGTCGTATTCGGGAGATCGTGGGTTCAATCCCTATCGACCACATACTCCGACTTAAAGCTTCTCATGGCGCTTCCCTGTCACTTAGGCACATGCTAAAATGCTTATTCTCCCGGACTTCATTTCTCTCATTTCCCTTATCAACTTCTAGATGTGTGTGCCTCTAGGTTTATGGTGTGTAGCAGTGCTGGTAGGTGGCTTGTGGGTGTATGCGCTTTATGAATGCTGTTCTCGGCGTTGGAGCGGCGTTGTGATTGCTATCCTCGTGGGGATGGAGACGGTTGCCTTGCCGACGCCAGGAACCCGTGCTGTTGGCGGCTGCGTGGCGCCAAAGAGTTAGGGACTTCCACGTGACCCTGTGGCCTGATTCCATCACTTCATTACTTCCTCTCTGTGGCTGTTGTCGCAGAATAGATCTATATAGTTCGCGGTTCATGAGGTGTCCCCGCCGTTGTATAGGCTCTACCGTTTTAGAGGCCTTTTGTTCGGTTTATTTTTTTTTACGACCCGAATCATCCTCAAACGCAGTCATCCTAGTCTCTCAATTAATAAAATGTTTTCTAGATCTTAAACTAAATTATAACTTTATCCAGGTTTACTTGAACCACCACAGCAACTAGACATCCTAAAATAAAATCTCTTTCCAGCGCTTTTACTATAAACAGATACTTTTATTATACACCAATTCATCCTTAAACACTTATGTAATGTATGCTTTAATTAAACTTTGTTCATTGATTTTTATTTGTTTAACGCCCCTCTTACTTTACCCTAGTGATTCGCAAAATTAAATTCATAATCGGGAAAGGAAATTCGGAAAGAAACGTTTTAGGGTTTAAAATCGTTGTCCAGATTTGAAGACTTAGTAAAACCTGAAAAAAAATTATAATCAGGCGGGATTTGAATCGTAGGTCAAGATTCTGGTCTTTAACAACCTCGGCTATTCGTGTCGGTAAGTAAACTTTCAAACAATACTCCACTTTAGAAAGGTAAAATGAGACCGCAAAATGTAATGCATAGCTGGGATTTGAATTACGTTTTTTCCGATTTCTACAACCACTCAACTACCATGGCCACATCCCGGCACGACATTAAATTTCCCGAACTGTTTCTCATTGGTGTTGCCCTGATAGTTCAGCAGGCTAGTGCAACTAGACGGAAAATTGTTCAAAACCCGGATATAATATTTAATTGTGCATCTATTTATAATTTTTCCTTGTGCTGTAAGTAAACAGTTTTTGTTAAGGAACAGTTATTTATTTTGTACTTGTCTGTAAAAGGAAAATTGTCTCTGGAAAATTATTATTTTTGTAAATCAAAATTTTATGATTTTATTTATTAGTAGTCCTCCGTGAACTAGGGTAACATACAAGCCTTTGGTTCCCAGGTCGCGGGTTCAAACCTGACGGAAGGGATGGATTTACGCAAAAGAGTCCGTAACTTCCAGTTCAGTGCACTTTTAACACAACCGGAAATAAGTGCAGCACAAACCAAAAGCCCTCCTTTGTGGAAAAGGATGTTTCCACACATTCAAGAGACCCCGAGTTCGAATCTACCCTTCACATAGAAAAAATGATCAACTCCGCGATAAAATGTATATGACATAAATCAAAACGTGTGTTTTAACGAGCTCTACATTTTTCTTGGCCAGGGTGAGATTTTTTTTTAAGGCTTAACGTTCTTTAACCTGGTTGGTCATATCGGACGCTGAATGAAATTGATGAAATGATGCTCAAATGATCTCGGCATCCATGGAGCTTAAAGTTACTCAACATTCGTCTTCTCAGGGTAAGGGAAAACTCTGGAAAAAAAAAAAAAAACTTATCCGGGTAACTCACCCTAAGAAAATCAAAATTCTTGAAAATCTTCATGTCACATCCTTGGAAGATACTATACAGACAGATAGACAGACAGACACACATGGACCTTTTTCCAAAACTGCTTTTTTTTTTATTCAGGGGGACCCAAAATATGTATTTCCGGTGAAATTTCGGTGTCGAATTTTTAGGTGCATTACAATACCTTCTCTATACACTATGTACTTAGTACACACACACACATATATATATATATATATATATATATCCCCCTTTAACATCTAAGGTCATATCGGGGACTTTGCACTTGAAACAACTCGTTGTCTGTAGGTATTTTTTTTTTACATTAGGTTTAGATAATTTTTTTCCCTTAAACACACACAATTCACTCTCACATACATGCTTCCAGACTCTGTGGGGGGGGGAAAGGGAATAATTCTGGATAAAGAAAAATTCCCCGCCCCAGCCGGGAATCGAACCCGGGATCTCGTGACCACTCGACCACGGAGGCAGTCAGTCCCAGCTTTGTTTATCGCTCTACACAGACATTGCCTAAGCACTTGTCCCTAATACGAACAAAAAGTTTAGAGCAGACCGTCATGTTAATTCATGCACACTTGGTGTGCTTGCCAATTGGACATTTGAATATTAGTTAATTTGCCATTATTGTTCAATCGCCGGCCGCCATTTTAATTACGGAGGCCAAACGACAAGCGGAAGGAGATAATTAGCAAAGAATTAGTTCTTAATTACGGCCAAAGTGGAGCGGACTCCTCTAGCAAGGTCGTAACCCGCATGTTGCATTAATAAATTCAACCTGAAAAAATGTGAAGTATGCGATGTGAAAACACGGCCTGTGGGAAGTGAGTAAACATGCACGCTAAAAAGAGTTAGAAAGCTTAGACATACGAAAACATTCCATATATAAATAAACTCATAAAAACATCAATAAAAGTATGTACTTTATTAGTGAGGCTTAAACCAGACTTATGAAATTTATTGAAGAAGAAGTGCATTAATATTTGACTCAAAAACCTATACAATCAACCACTGTTTTACAATTATGATGTGAAATTTCAATATTATTGAGATTATGTGTATTTACGTATCAGAACCATTATCACACGTATTAATATATGAAACAATTCTGTCAGTTGGAAAGATAGAGTCAAACTGAAAGATGTATAGACATAGAATTTCCTGTTGTTTTAACTGCTGAGCTACGGCGGTAACATACCTACACGATACTAAATTCCCCAACTGACTCGAATTTTTTTTTTTCGGTAAATCACAATGGGATCTCAAATTATTCTGAAATGACATATCTCAACGGCAACTTAAAATCTCGTGAGCACTTAAGCTCCGGGCTTCATTCACAGTCTAACTATTTGGTTAGTCATTGAATTTTTCAATCTGAATTTATCTTTCCAACTCTTGTCCTACACACGGTTAATCTGGAAGAAACAATTAATTGGCAATTCTGCCACTGCTTTGAAATATTAATTTCTTTACTACTTACCTAAAATAGGAGAATAGAGGAAGCAATAATGTGTTAGTGTGTGTGCGCGCGGGTGTGTGTGTGTTTCTGAACAAAATAGCTCAAAAACCAAAAGCTGGTTAAATACCAAACTTTGGTAACTTCAGCATCTTCCATGGATGCGAAACGAAGATTTTCAAGAAAGCCACCCTACTTCACATAGAAAAGTATTGGAAAGTTTATATGTTTTCTAAAATGTTCTAATGATTTTATATATTTGGAATTTTCTAAGAATAGCCATTGAATCCCTTTTCATTCTAAATTACTTTTCCATAGGTGATAAGCCTTAAGAGATAGAAAAAAACTAATACACAAAAATATGTGTATACCGTTTAATCACACAATCGTTATAGGTCAAATAAATGTTTGTAGAGTTAACAATTTCCAAGATATTCGTTATTATGGATTTAAATTTTCCGATACGTGTACTTTTCTCAAATAGGAAGTCGTCGTTCGATTTTTCTTCTTTTTAATACTAGGTGGCCGAGTGGTTAGTTCACTTGCCCCTCACCTAGACGGCCCGGGTTCGATCCCAAGCGACCGCATGTGAGATTTGTGGTGGACAAAGCGGCCAGGGGCGGGTTTTCTGCGGGTTCACCTGTTGCCCCCACCATCGCATTCCACCGGTGCTCCATTTTCATTCCATATATCACCAGTGTCAGTGCTGATATACAATCGTGGATCATCGTGGAGAAACAGCTCTTTTCTGTTTTTGAAAAGATTAAATTAATTAAAAATTCCCCTACTAATCTATTAGATAACAAAAATATATTAATTATTATATCAATTTATATTATATAGAATAATATGCGGATGAACTGAGTGGGTATATGAAGGTATCAATTATCACCTATCTCCTCAAAAAGCATTCATCGATCTCTTTCCGAAATATCTTCTTAGATATTCTCGATCTATGTTTCCGAACAGCGATTGCTGTAGTTATACAACCAAAACAACATCATTTAGATCAGGCATGTCGTTTTGTGACACACGGTGTAATTCTTCTTTTCCCTCCAACATTGTGTGTTGGGGGTGGCGGCTTCAAGGTGCTTATAGAATAGAAGTATTTTGGAAGGTAGGTAATACAGTCATCCATCATCCATATGTGCAAATTCCCGGCCTTTGCTATGTTTATAAATAAGGGTTCACTCAGCTCTGAATGAATTACATTGTTTGGAATGTCAACAAGTCAAACAAAGACGCCCATTCTAGTTAGCAAATGCACCTTCAAAGATGTCCTCGGGCAGTCTAAATTACACGCTCCATTCATGTGTCTTGATGATTGCTAGTACTAAGGCTTATATTGCCATGTATTGGTTTGCCATCTCAAGTTGAACATTGCACAACACTAGTAGACATTCGAACACCAAAATAGGAGATATTTAAACCTCGTTTCCCTTCTAGTGATAACTCTGGTTTAGACCATACGAAAGTGATGTTGTGGCATGGAGTCTCCAATAATTCTCGAAGCAATTCCTATCAGGCATACTAAAGGCTTGTTATCCTGAATTTCTTGGGAATAACCCTTGAAGTTCTTCTGTTCTTTTGCATTACTAGTAAACCGTAAGAGATAGATAAAATCTTACAACACAAAAACTTTAGACCTCATTAGCACACACCATTTATGACAGACCCAGTCATAAGGAGCTAACCATGTCCGAGGTACTACTTCTTATTGGTTTCAGTTTTGAAGTACACTTTCTCAAACGGGAAATAGACATTCGTTTCATGTCCCTTTTATTTTAGTCTTGGTCATGCAAAGAGAACCGAATTTCAAGCCACAGCTTTTAAAATACTTGGCTATCACTTTAGCCTAGTGTAAAACCTATTCTGCTTACAACTATTCCGTTTCTACTTACAAGTAATAAGGCCATTTCTATTAATGTTTATCTCGATTGGAGTGCATAAGAGAATAAGATTTTGCAAAAGAAGTTTGTTGCAGAATCAACAAAGAAACTCACATGAATGAACACATCGTATTTTTTAACTTGTATGCCACAACTCAGCGCATTAGCACACTGACTAATGGGTTGTTATGATAATACACTTTTCTTGTAAATGTTGCCTGTTACACAACATGAGTGGCATAGCTGTTGGATTTGACATCTGCATGTACCTATCGCTGCTAATGGAAACTTGTTGGTTGCAGTCGGTGGATGGTGGCGGGCAAAGCGGACCCCGAGATGCCCAAGAGAATGTACATACACCCGGACTCGCCCTCGACGGGAGAGCAATGGATGCAGAAAGTGGTGTCGTTCCACAAGCTGAAGTTGACCAACAACATCTCGGACAAGCACGGCTTTGTAAGTACTGTACGTTTGTATCGACACAATACATTATTTCTATTTTATCATCTTCACCAACATTTCATCATCTGTAAGGTATTGTTGGGGTTTGGATGGTATGCGTTGAGTAGAAACTAGAGTAGCCTCATGTTCCATCACTATTAGCTATTATTTAAAGGTACTGTAATTATTTCTCTTGTGGTATTTGGGTATTTTTAGTTATTTTTAGTAATGTTAGTAATTCTACATATACCGGAGTGAAAGTAGGTGTTGTACGAGGGTTATTACAAACGTCATGGCAACTATTTTATATATTTAGAATAACTGAATATGCGGCTATTGCATTATATATAAATTTAAAAACATGTTGTACATAGTAAGGGATGTCACCACCTGATGACGTCTGCTAGTAGACACATGCAAACATTAGTATCCTAGAGACTGTGTTCCAAGATGAATGTTACTAAAGTTGAACATAAGAAATGCTCATCAGTGTCAAAGATGTTTGGAAGTTTTGGGGGATTATTTTGAATGTCTTTTGCTCATAAGAATTTTACGCTTACGTACGCGTGCCCTTTGTGCATATGAAACAATGATCACTATTTATGTTTCTTTCAATTTTCCGTACCCATAATCTTTTCTACCTGGATCCAAATTTAGTACCGCATGTCGAAGAACATTACAGCGGCTTTCAATCGTAGGTCCTGAGCTTTGTTTCCTGCAGTTTTATTGACGGATAAAAAATAGTTGTCATGACTTCTGAAATGACCCTCGTAAATCTACATATATTTTGAGAATTTTTTTAAAAATCTGTCAGAACTTAATACTTTTTCACCTAGACATTTCTGAGACAAAGAATTGGCCGCTTAAAGAGCCTCTAAAATTTAAGAGGGTTGGTGAAAAGGAGACAAATTCAGCAGACTCTTGGTTTCTCTCCATCCCTTTCTTATGAGTAAGAGAATAACTTTACTTTGGACGAGACTTGGAAATTTCTGGTGCACGTTCTTGTCCAGTTTGATGTAATTATCATAAAACAACGAAAGAAAAAGAAAATCAGAAGAGAAAAATATGCAATATAATAAAAGACTAACAATACGTGTTTATAAAATACCGAAATAACTAAAACTCTGTAAGCAAAATAAGACGTTAAAGAACATGATTAGATTCCTGACCGACCTATATAATTAAACGTAAATAATAGAACATGGCAATCGGCAATACATTTTGTTTTTCAAATCAGAAAAGCAAGTAATGACTTGGCAGCTGAGGAAGGATACAGAATAATAAAAATAAAAATAAATCTGATTAAAAATAAAATGCGATATCCCGCCTCTGAGTGTGGGGATAATGTATCTGTCTTACATTCCAGAGGTCCCGATTTCGAATCTTGATTAGGGTGATTTACCCGGATAAGCGTTCTCCGGGGGTTTTCCTTATTTATGTTCCGTGAACATCATTGCACCGATTTCATTCGTCGTACAAATGATTATCCAGGTTAAACAACATTAAACTGCAAATAGAAATACATTCTCAAGACAAAATAATACTGCAGAATAGTTTCATTTAATTAGCAAGCTTTATTAGAACTATTTTTCAAATATATTTGTAATGTCAGCGTCCTTAAATCAAGCAAGTCAAGACAGAACATTCTATTGCTATCAAACGCAATTCAGTTGTTTAATACCAAGTTACTACTAACACGGCATAATAAATTCAACGGTTTTATACATATTTCTTTAAACATATTTAAATATAAGGAAAGGAACGGGTTAACTTATGGTTAAAGAATTGTTTAATAGTCTCTGTGCTCTAATTTTAGTACGCTAAATCTGCTAAATTCAGAGTTTTGCGATGCACTTGCCTATTTGCCTTCTCCTCCATCAAACAGAATTAGTATGCGTTGCAAAAGCAATACACCTATAAGTGTTTTGTTTGCTCCCTCAACAATCATGCTTAGTGAACGCCCAGTGATACCTTATTGCTGTTTTTCAATTAAATTATCATATTACAGTGGCATTGCTTGTTTTAGCCACTCCCATTTATCTTTATATAGTTTCTACATATTAAATGTACGAAAGATTTATCTCCGTCATGTTTTATCGAGAACACTTTTACATAAATAAATATTATTACAAATTTCTTTCTAGTGCAGGTAGATAGAGCAAATTGATGTTTAAAAGTTCCTTCTATGATATTGCGAAAACTATATCCACCGTCTACCTGAATAATGAAGTATTGGAAAATGATAATGATGATGATGATTTCTATGGTTTGTACCATAAGAAAAGCTATTTGAAATAAATTGTGTTTTATAAATCTGCATATTTTCTTGTTTATTTCTTAACGTATAACAGTTATATAAAATTATATTTTTTTTCGAATAAAAATGACTTTATAGGCTATTTGCAGTTACTTTTTATTTCTCATGGAAATATCTTAAATATGTGGCATTTTAATTAAAAATATTAGGACCATTTTTTTATAAAAACATTTTCGAAATTATTCCGTGTAAAAGTTAATTTTGATTACAGAGATTTTCTTGACATTTTTTATGTCGTAGGTATCTTTGGAAGTTACTAAAATTAAATGCCAAGTTATATACTTATCCGAGTTTTAGTTTTCTGAGTTATTTTTTCCAAGACCACCTCCAAATATATATATTGTATTCAGGAGTCTCTAAACACAAATTTCCGGATCGGAAGAAACTTCAGTATAACATTTTTGGTTGGATTGCTATAGTTACGTGGTACAGAGAGTAAAAAAAGTTTTAAACAGCTTTTCCTGAAGTTGAAGAACTTGCCATAATAATATCCTGTGTAGTGTAAAAATAAGTTTTTTAAAACCCCTGTTGACAGAGTGCACGGCCGTAACGTACCCAGTCAAATTGCATCAATCGACCACTCTCGGTGACTGATATGGAGTCAATCATTGTTTGCTCCAGCACAGATGGTCAGACGTGGCCATTTCGTCACGCGTTTGCCATTTCTAAGAAACGTCCGACTTGAAGTGGAGAAAATCGCAGCAGAATGACGAGGACGTTGACGTCATTCCTGCATGGAACCTTTTGGAATCGTAATGAATTACTTAGGTCTGTTTCTCTCTGAGTTGCGACGTGCAATTCTCTCTCTATTTATGGCGACTTTTCGTAACACAAAAGGGACTAAAAACACTGTTATTACTATTGTACTATCGCAGTCCTATTCCCAAGAATAATAACTCAGTGGAGACGTCTATAACCAGCTTGTAGGTTATGATGGACTGCGTGCACTGGATAGGAAATGACATTTCTCAGATTGTACTCAGAACGTGAGACTTGTACAAAATCAGAAATATTTACTTTGTGGAAATAATATGAATCATTGAAACTGTATTACTCTCTCTACCAACTACTACTTATATAAATAGTAAGTAGAGAAGGTATTGTATTCCACCAAACAATTCGATGTGGATATTGCACTGCAAGTACACATTTTAAATTCCTCTGAATAGAATAAAAAAGATTCTAAATACAACAAAGTACTTTAGAAAAAGGTCCCTGTATGGAGGGGCATATAATTAAAAAACGAAAAGACCTTTAAATACCAAACCTGATATTTAAATTTGTTATCTTTCATAGATGCAATATGAAGATTTTCACGAAAAACTACTCTTTACATGGAACATTTGTCCAAATTTTCGATTTTCGATTTTCTCAAAAATTTCTCTAACAATTTTGATTGAAATGTCATATATTAAAGATATTTATGTACATAGATAAAATTGTCTTGAAATATCCCCTGAAGCCCTTTTCATTCTGCAAAACCGGCAAACCGTAAGAGATACCAGGGGCCCAACTCCCGCGTATTTGATTCAGTTATCCCTTGCTGCGTTAAAAAGTTTGCAGAACACAATGGAACTATTTTAAGTTAAAACCCGACAGTGGAGAACTGGAGAGAGCAACCTCCGTTTGAGCCCTTGCAATGAATGCAATCCGCTCTCCGTCTCCATTGATAAATAAGACAGGTAAAGCGAAGGTCTCTCTCTTTAGTTCTCCATCGGTGGGTATTTTCCGTATCAAATTTTGTATGGAAGTAAGATGAGTATTTCTACGTTACAATACACTTTGCCCAAAAACTATTTCGAAATGAACACATGTTTTTGCATATAAAGGATATGTAAAGGATGATTTTTTCACTGGTGAGGAAGATAGAAACAAATATTTTAAGAATTTAATAAGCAGTATTCGTAATTTTATTCAAATAAAAATTGCTATGGACTGCAGAGAATCTTTTAACTTGTGTTAATGTATTTATTTACGATTTTTCAGCAAGTATAGAATTTTTTTTACTTAAATTGCGTTTCAGTATGAAATATAAATATTACTTCTTCAGTAGTTTTTTTTACTGTCAGTATGTGACATTTCAATTTTGCTTTTTCTAAGTTTTAATTAAATAGATGATTTCCAATATTTCTCAGTAATTTAGCGCGTATAGGTCTCTGTAAATGAAATATGTTGGCAAACATTGCTAAAATTTGCATCTCACACCAATATGCGTGCACGTCCAATCACATATTTAAAAAACATTTGTTGTAGATCGGTAAATCGCACCGTTAACTCCCGATTGTCGAACTACTGAACCTGGCAAATTTGCTGGCTTATGGACCATGACTAGGCATTGCAGCGTATCGGAATGCATCATCAGTCACGCTTGAAGAACCCCGACAGATTAAATATTGTGAAAGTGTGAAACACGTTAATAAAAACAATTCACTAGAGAGAATATTGCACAAGTACTGTGTTGACAAAATACCTTCCTTCTAACACACAGCGAGCGCAGATCAAATATCTGTTATTTAATTGCGCTTAATTAATATTTTTACTAGTACCTAGTGTATAGAGAAGCTATTGCATTCCACCAAAAATTTCGATACCGAAATTTCATTGGAAATACATGTTTTGAGTGCCTCTGAATCCAGAAAAGGCAGTTTTAGAAAAGGTCCTTGTATGTGTGTCTCGAAAATTTTTATTTTCTCAAAAATGGCTCTAATGATTTGGATTAAAATATCATATATTTGTATATATGAAATGTATAAAGGTGTAGCAAGCTAGTTTTTTGGATCTAATTTTAGAGAAATATCAGCAACTCATTAACAAAAATTCTAATGAGTTCAATTCACATGACTTTCTCTACAACTCTGTAACAAGTTATTGTTAAAACGCGTATTCTTCTATCTACTTCATGCTAATCGAAATAAACATTAGCAGAAAAGGTCAAATCTTTTAAAATTCTTTACATTGCCGAAGAGTTGATAAATTCAGTATGAGAAAAATGTTAAGTATTTTAAAACTAAAACCAATAACAATAAATATCTCAAAAATGATCAACTCTACGAAAAAAAATTTTATAGGTACTAACATAAAGTGTGTGTTTTAACAAGATCTATTTTTTTTTTTTGTGTAGTAAGTTTTTGTCTGTCTCTTAAAGTTTGCTAGTTATACAAGTCTGAGCCAAATGAACACAAAATAAAATTTTGGGACGGGGATTTTCTTCAAAATCCTCGTGTAGGATCTTTGGAAGATACCTAACTTAAGTATGTTCGTTTTTTAATTATCGTGTTCACGGACACACACACAAATATATGTTTAGAGTATCAGTTCATACAAAAAGCATATAATCTAATCATATTGGTAAAGCTATGAAAGAAAAAAAATAATAAAGGGTCCACATTTATTTTATTTCTATTTTCTCTGTTATATTTTATTTTTAAACTATTAAAAATTTAATGATAATACACACTCATGGAGTTATTTCTAAAAACCCTTGTTTTTAATGCAGAGGACCATAAGACATGTATTTCCTGTTAAATCTCGGTATCGAATTTTTGGATGGGGTGTGATATCTCCATGTACCTACATATACTATGTAGAGAAAGTAAAAATAAGTTAAATTGCAGTTTATACCATTAATAGTAAGTATTTTAAAATGATGAACGCTGCCACAGATATGCAGCAATAGCCAGCCGAAGCGTCTCTCTCGACCGCAAAATGTTGTGTGGCCCTCTCTCCTTGAGTGTTCCCGAAGTTGCCGGTGGAAGCGCCACCGTACAGCCTCTGTCGGTTCGTGCAGATGCTGCCCGACTCGCATTTTATTAGGTGCGACCGTTGAAGCCCTGCATCGGTTTTCGCTCTCTGTGGATCAACGGCTGTTTCTGAATCGAGTTTGAGAACAATAAGGTGGCCGAAAACATCAGAATTTGAACAAATGTAAGCAATGTTCGTGAACTTCTAATAACAGCGCTTGCGGAAAATAGCAATTTAGTTTTACACACATAAAAATATTATCGTCTTTCTGAAGGTTGTCTTGGTAGCCATTTTGCGTTAGTATGGGAGACTTTAATTACCCCATTTTTTCGTATTTGCCCATTTTAGAAACGTTTTATGTTCTAACAAACCGTTTATAGGTTTCCCAATAAATTCTGTTATTGTCCTATATTCCCTGTACTGAATTTATGAAGCCATCGGCAAATTGACAAAAATTATTAAATATTTAGCGGTAGCTAAGCAAATTTATTCAGAGATTTTAAAATTATATTTATAGGTACTTTTATAAACTGCGAAATCAAGGTTTTCGTTGGCGTTAGATATATTTCATATTTAAAAATAATCAGGCATTTAAAACAAATACTACAAACTGGAACTCTTATAAACAATATTTTCGGTAAAGAAACAGAAGTGTAAGAAAAATATAGATATATTATAATGTTTGCAAATAAATTGACTACCATTAGAATTGATACAAAAAGTGTCCTACAGCTCCATCTCAGCAGTTATATCTACGTTAATCTTGACTAGATTAACAAGGTATAATTTTATGCGTGTCTTATTAAATTTTATGTATCCAAATTGGTTGAAGACAATAATTTTATACTCAAAATGTATGAGTTAAGAGTAAATTTGTACACGTATACAAACATCAGATTAAACATCAGAAAGTACACAGAGGATCGTCATAAAATATATAAAGTGCCTTAGTTATTTGATTGCCAGTTCTCACTCACTTATTTATCAATCTTAACGAGGGAATAATAAAATATTGATTTTTCCTACCAGCTGTAAGTTAGGTATTATTAAGATCTAATAGAAAAATAACGAGTCATAAAAAACACACACACATGCACACATAAAACGGATACCTTTATGTGAAGCTATGGGAAACACTTAGGTATAATTGTTAACGTGTTGTTATTCAGCTATTATAGCAAAGGTAGGAAAAAACAAATATCTTATGCATTTATAAAGGAAAATAGCATAAAAGTCGTATATTTTGCTTTTACAATCAAGGTACAGTAAAACCGATAGTCGGATTTTTAAACAGTGTGTCGCTATGTGGTGGCTTAGAAAGTCCATACTCTTTGTATGACTACGGGAGGGAAAACAAAAAAACTAAAGACTACTTCCCACTTGATAAAACATGATACAGGTGTTTTACAATCATAGCAATAACAAGGAATACCTAAAAATGGTTAACCCTACAAAAAATGTTTCCATAATTTGTGTGCCTTAAGATCCAACTTTTGTGTAGTAAGATGTTCTCTTACGATTTACTAAATATACAAAAATCATTCAGAATGAAGAAGACCTTATGGGTTATTCCCAGAAAATCCAAGATACGCTTTTATCTTATACTGTTTTAATAAAAATCGATATAGTCATTTTTGAGAAAACAAATATAACAAAAGTTTATCTATGTAAAGTGTAGTTTAAAGTGGAGGGTTTTTTTTTGCTGTTGAAAATCTTAGTGTTGCATTATTGGAAGATGCTGAGCTTAAATGCCACTCTAACGAATTTTTCTTTAGTTGTGCTGTTTACATGCATTTACAGTCCATTTTATAAAAATAAGTTTTAATCAGTGGGCTCAAAACGTGACATTTTTGTGAGAAAATCGACATTGAATTTTCGGGTGGAATACAATGCCTTCTTCCTTTTACCTACTATAGGTATGTAGGAAAGAAAGTATTACAATACAGAAAATGAATATATATATATTAAGGGGACAAGATACCTTGAAATGGTAAAAAATAACATTTTTTTGTTTTTAAAACCTATATTATTTCTAGTTTCAGAAAATGTATAATTTTGTGGTGTTAAGAGGATTTTAATCAATTTAAACATAATTTAAATGCTAGTCTGTATTTCTTTTAAGCTGTTACGCAATGCCCCTTTAGAATATTTGTATCTTTAAATTCAATTTTCTCAAAACAGCATTTTTTGATACTTACATACCTGAGAGCTGGAAAGCTGAAATTTTCAGCACACATATATATAGTTGAACTTTCTGAACCATGATCGTGATGTTATAGTATATATTGATCATATTAAGAAAGCAACATCATTGCAAATTTTCCACATTTTTACCTTTTTGAATTTGCAAACATATTTCTTTCTTAATCTATACTGAAATTGTATCACAAATAAATAAATGAGATTCAGGAGATTGCTGATCATACTAAGAACAAGAATGCAAATACGGGAGTATGTATTGCAAGTAGTGTCAGAGAAAAAGGTACATGAATTCACATGTTTTAAGACCAAGCTTTATTACTTTTCTGCTGAACGAAATACTTTTTATAGGCACAACCACATAATCTGTTAATGCAAAGAACCATTTGAAATAATTTTCATGATTTATAGAATAATTCGTACAAATTTCTGGAAAAGCAATTGGATACTTTAAGAGCAGTTGTAATTCAGCTCACTTAATATGTAATTTCCATATGTTCAGACTATCTTGTCCCTTTATGAAAATGATGATATTTATAAATAACTATGGGGAACACTGAGGTGAAATTGAGATAACACTAATGCTAATTTTTGTAATATTTTGTCATTCAATAAAATAGTAAAGGTAGGGAAACGGAACTGAATTCCGAATTGAAGGGAAAATAGAACAAAAAGGTCAATAGTACTGAGTCAAGAAAATGCAAAGAAGGTGAATAACGAAATAAACACAGGAAGGAGCTGCCAATCCTGAATTTAAGGAAGACGAATGCAGTATCAATATTTTGAAAGTTGGGAGCCGGATGTAGCTGCGACAGATGCTTGTAACCCTACACTTTTGGGAAAACGTTTAGCAGGACACATATTGACATTCGTCTACCTTCCACAGCCGACCCGCTTTTCCTTAATGACTTCTGCACACAAAACACAAAGATTTCCAAACAAGAGCTTAGCACAACTGTTACAACACTTTCAACTGTTTGAACACCTTGCCACGTCAATATAGTTCTCGACAGTTGAAAAGCAAACCTTCTGCATCGTGAAATGCAGCTCTTCTCTTGTTTCTGCTGCACTACAACACTTAAACAGATGAGAGTGTGCGAATGCTAGAACACGTTAAATAAAGAGGCAGTAAGTTTTAATTATATATTGAGCCCTTACTTCACATAATAAAAGTATTTAAGAAGAGGAAGAAAAAATGAGTATCTCGTTGTAAGTACCTCTTTTATAACGTAACTTTCCACATAAAAAGAAAAGAAAAACGAAATATATAGCAACAATATTCTATGGTGATGCGTATTTTCATTGAGAATTAAAAAAAAACAAAGTAGAACATTAAATACTCTAAACCTAATGCACAATGTGTGTTCTTTTGTTGAGACGAAAAGAATAGTCGCCGATACTTAAGAAACAATTAACATACAAAGAATTGAATAACAAAAACAGAAAAGTAGACGGTAAAATAACATACTATATCTCATCCCATGATTCAAATACTCCTTTTGGAGCAAGTCGAAATGCTTTTATGATTTAACTAAAACAATTTTACGATAATGATTTTACATATTGGGAAAATTCTTTCTGTGGCTGCTTCATTTGTTTCCTTTATTGAAAAATATAACCTTAGCTCATCTAAACCACAATTTATTATTTTTATTTTATCGAATGGAATCTGAAATCCGATATTCAGTTACACAATGAAATATCTCAAATTACTGACTTCTTTTATTGGAAACTAATCATGAAATAACCACTCCTATTCAGGAAACAATTACGATTAAGTAGAAATAAAGTTCATTTATATTTTTCTTTATTTATACCCATAATCATAGTGCACTCTAAATATATGTCCCCGCTCCTACCATCTTTTCTAGGTCACTTCCGAATTCTTCTATCACGGGGTTTATACTTGCGTATTATTCTTGTGTGTATTCTCGTCTTCTAAGTTGGTATGTTTTTGAGGTATCTATAATGCAAACATGTTATTTATAATCTTGTCTTCCTTTTAACCTTGTCTATACGCACTACAAACATAGTGTAAGGAGAAGGTATTATATTCCACCCAAAAATTCGATACCGAGATTTCACCAGTAATAGACGTTTTAGGGTCCCCCTTATCAAAAACAAAGCATTTTTAGAAAAAGGTCCTGTGTGACCGTGTGTCAGTGTGTCTGTGAACACGATAACTCAAAAGCGAAAAGTCGGCAAAATACCAAACTTGGTATATAAGTTAATTATCTTCCAAGGATTCGACACGAATATTTTGAGAATAATTCCCTCACCCCAAACTACCCTTTACATGGAAAAATTTTGATTTTCTTAAAAATGACTCTAACGATTTTGATTAAAATACTTTATATTAAAGATATTTACACGACAAATAAAATGTATATCTTGAATCTTAAGGAACAGCCTCTGAAGATCTTTTTAATCTGATTGGATCTTGCGGGGTTTTGCATGACTACTACACAAAATATAAGTTGAAACACACAATTATGCCATATACATTTTTTCGTGGAGTTGGCCATTTTTAAGATATTCCTTGCTATTGTTTTCAATTTTAAAATACTTAAAACTTTTCACATTTGTCAACTCCTGGCAATGCAAAGAAACGGATTTCATCCACATGGCAACCAGCTTTTAGAACATTTGACTATTGTTTTTGTCTAGTGTATCCTATTATTTCTTTTCTATTTACAAGAAAGCATTTCTGCTAATGTTTATCTCGATTAGCATGAAATAGAAGAATAAGCTTTTTAACAAAAAATTGTTACAGAGCTGTAGCGAGAGTCATGTGAATGGAACACATCAGATTTTGTCTCAAATCAGGCTAAAATCTCAAGAACGTCATTTCGACGACTTCAGTTCTTCTCGGTCTATTAAGACACAGTTCACTTCCAAATGATTGGTAACGTTATAGCAGCTCAACGATATCCTAAAGCATTTTCCAGCCAGTATAGGATATATGATCCCACACACTTAAGCAACATTTCACCTTTTCATCTAGATAGACAAGATATCCGAATGTATATGCTTGGTTGCCGGTTACATTATCTTTGTTCTAATCGGAGCAGTGGTTTCAATATTTTCAGTGGCGACTGGCTAAAATATCTAACAGCTTCATTTAGTTTTAAAAGTTGCAGTCTGTAAATCATGTTCGTTTTTGTTAATTTTGTATCTGAATGATTGGGTATAAATATTGTATAGCATTCATTTCTCATTATAGGTGTATAAGTGCATTTAGTATTGCTTATTCTAGTATAACACACATTTAAAACAAGATACTGCTGGTATTACTTGTCTCCCTTAAATAGTTTCTTTCTAAGGTTGCTCTCCTGTTTTGTTAATCCCAATACAAAAACAACTCCAGTTTATTAGTGTTTTAATGTAGTACTACCCTTCTTAGCGAACCGCCTCTAATTCTCTTTTTCATCTTTATCCATTTCTCTGTGGCTTTACCCAAATAGTTTCCCAGTTTCTAATTAGTACTTCTTCACTTAAATACTTCCAGTTATGTTGCCATGTCCTATCTTTCCATATTTTATTTGATTGTAGTATGGCAGACAAGGAACATCTGTGGGTTTTTTCCTGTACACATTTTTGTGAATCGTTATCTATTTTGCACCTTATATTCATTACTCCAGTTTTGGTTCAGTCAAGCCCTTCAGGGTCTGTCTTATCACATGGCTCTATATATTTTCCTAGCCCCATGATACCAAATAAAAGATATGTAAATTTACATTAAATATCGCACCTCTTACTATGTCATAATACTTTTCACCAATATGACGCTACGAGATACGTTTCAACCTATGTGGTAACTTATTCCACATTCTTATCATCATTTGTCTGTTGTGTTACATTGGTAATTTTTGTCTGTTTTTATGCACGTATCTGTTAATTTGTTTGCCATGCTCATTTGTTTTCCCTATATATATGTGTGTGTATGTATGTATATCCAAAGTTAGCATCATCAAAACAGCACGATTCCAAACAGCACAAAGGAAAACAGAAACTATGTAGCAGTTCTATCATTTAATTTAAGAAATAAATAATATATTGCATTTATTTCTTGCATTCTTTATATACTTTAATCGATTTTTTCACATAAGCCATATGTAGGACAGGGGTTGGATAGACAGAGTCAGACTGAAAAATTCAATGCCATAGCCGAGATTTGAGCCATTGATCTCCCGGTCTCTAGCGGATTGTTCTACCACTGAGCTTCCATGACAAGATACTGATTTAGCATTGAATTTTTCAACTGACTCGCATGTTTCTCGGTACACCACAAGGCGATCTCAAATTATTTTGAGATTACAGCCCCAATGGCGACTTACAATGTTGTAAGTACTTTAAATCCCAGGATTCATGGTATATCCAACTAGTATGGTCATTGGCATTAATTTATTTGAGTTGTTCATACAAGTGGTGTGTAGAACAGGAGTTAGATAGGCAGAGTCAGACTGAATATACTTTCTTTTAATTCTAAGTTATTACATTCCTCCTACTCGAGATTTTTTCTTTAGATGTTGAAAATTGGTATTGGAATGTTCAATTTTCTTGCACCAAATTCAGATCATTTCATTTGCATTTGTTTGTTTATACCATCGTTATTTTGTAAATGAGAAGTGGCTTCGGAATTAGTAGATTCGATACGGCAATCGAGAGATAAAATCGTGACATCCTCCGTTGATCAAAAGAGATGCTTAAATCTGGAGGCACCTAATGACTAGTCCACATTAGCAGAGGAAAGAGAACTAAGAGCATCAAAGGGTGAAAATGAGGCAAGCCTAAAAGGACAAAAAGAGTTTCAGTGGTAGATAAGCATGCGTCCAGCCAAGCGAATGCCGGTCGGTGTTTGAGCGCTAGAATGCGACATGGAAGGTCATGGGGCGGCATCGCTTTTCGTTTTCCGCATCGACTCACCAAAATTGACGGTAACGCAGGATCCCTCATGAAGTGCGGGCAACAACAAAGTAGCTGGAGGCAAAAAATAAATAAGAATGCAGCAACTCTCCAAATATTGCTGATGGACTCTTCCCTATGTTTACTAATATATTTATTACCGTTTGTAAATTGAAAATAAAAATAGCCTAGTTTTTCCTATTTTGTTACATTTAAGAGCACTACAAATTTCATTGAACACATCTGACAGCTTATTTGACCACAAAATCATAAAAGCCTGATTGAAAAATGCCCTATAAATTACTCTGAAGTTTAAAAACAGTAACAATGATTTTTAAAAATTGTGTTTTGATTTTCTCAATATTTAATAATGAATCCATACAAAAACTTCATGCTAACAAAATAAACATACTATAAATTCTTTTATCACATTATTCTTTGTGGGTGCAATGAATGTAGAGGAATACAGAAGGTTCAAGCAAAAATCAAATATTTTAGGAGCTGATCACTTTGTGATTATTTTAAACCCCATTTTATATACAAGAAGGGGCAATGAAACAAAATCAGGAACGACATTCCATTTCAGAAAAGTATATGTACTGGAAAATTCAAACTAATAAGAAAGAATCTCGGAAATCGTTACTATATTATTATTATATAATGTTATATATAAATTGTGTCTCTAATGAGATTTACATTTTTTGTGTAGTAAGATTTTCTATATCTCTTACGTTACCAATTACACAAGAGTTATTTAGAATGAAGAGGATTTCTGAGGCTATTCGCAGAAAATTCAAGATATGCGTTTCATTTGTCAACAAAATATCTAAGCATATGGTATTTTAATAAAAATAGGAGTAAGTTTGAGGACCGCAACATTCGCAACAGTAACAACAAAATGTTCCATGCAAATAGCAGCTTGGGTTGTAGATTATCTTGATCTATCCTATTTACACACCTCACATGGACCTTTTTCTAAAATTACTTTTTTTTTATGTGGGGTCACAAAACATATATTTTCGGTGAAATCTCGAATCCCACGTATATAAATAGAAGAGAAAGTAAAAAGGAGGAAAAAGATTATCAAATCTAGAAATTAATTAAAATATAATATAGCGGCTGAAATTAAAATTGTTTAACTCTTAGAAAACTGTAGTATTAATTCTTTTGAGTTTTCAGATTACGCAGAAATGTATTAAAAATAAAGAAAACTTTGCAGTCAATGATTTGGCCAAACGATAAGGACAATAGTAACTCAACACCAAATTTGGAAAACTGGAGTTTGGAATTTGAATGTACAGTTGCCCCAGACAACCCTTTGCAGACTAACTATTAAAATAACACATTATTTATACCGAGAATGCAAGTAAATAATCTACAAAGCTTATCAGAGTTAACGGGCAATAATATAATACAATATACTAAGTGTAAATGCCCCGCCCTCCCCCAAAAAACACTGTATATAGAGTGTAAGGTCGTTCACTGCCTATAAAGTTTTATATTAATTTTATGAACTGTTGTGATCTTATGTCTCACTGCTTTGTTCTGAAAAAAATTAGGATTCACTTGACTGCTTTGAATAAGTCGATGGTAGAAATGTTTAAGATGACGTGTTTTGTAAGAGTCTGGATAGAGTTTGGATAGCAGTTATAATTAGCCAGTTGTATTTCTTTTCCACAGTGATAGGTGTATATGTAGACAGAAACCGTTCATTCTTTACGTGTCCAGTTTTCTTCTTTTTAATATAAACATTGTGTATTACTTTCCATTTATTTGCTAACATTTGAGATTCACTCTATATAATAATGTTGGAACACCAAATTTCTTTCTTACTTTTCCGGATGGTTTAATTTTTACTTTCTCTAACGTACTATGTACATAGTGTATAGAGGAAGTATTATATTCCACCCAAAAATTTTATACCGAGATTTCACCGGAAATACATGTTTTAGGACCCCCTAAATCCAAAAAAAGTATTTGTGTGTGTGTGTCTGTCTATCTGTATGTGTGTGTCTTTGGACAGCATAGCTCAAAAACGAAAAGAGCGTTAAATACTAAACTTGGTATTTAGATTTGGTATCTTCCAAGGAAGCGACACGAAGATTTTCAAGAAATTCCCCCCCCCCCCAACTGCCCTTTACATGGAAACATTTTCGAAAATTTTTATTTTCTAAAAAATGGCTCTTACGATTTTGATTAAATCCCGTATATTAAAGATATTTTCATACTAAATAAAATGTATATCTTGAATTTTCTGGGAATAGCCTCTGAAGAGCTCTTTATTCTGGATGAATTTTGCTTAACTGCTAAACGGTAAGAGATAGACAAAACCTTACTACACAGAAAATGTTGATCTGATCAAAACACACAATTTATGTCCGTTACGTTTTGTTATGGAGGTAACCGTTTCCGAGATATTCCTTGTTTGTGGTTTCAGTTATAATACTTAAACTTTTCTCAGACAGGAAGTGCCCATTTTTCTTTTGTTCTACTCCTGGCCAAGCAAGGAAGCGGTTTGCAATGACAATCGAATGACAGTTTTTAAAACAATTGACTATCGGTTTAGTCTAGTGTATTCCCTTATTTTCTTTCTATATGTAACTAAGAATTAAGAACATTCTGCTAACGATTATCTCGATTAGCAAGGTGCAGAAAGAAGAATAATCTTATGTAAGAAATTTGTAGAACAGCTAGAGAAAGTCATGTGAATGTAACACATCGGATTTTTCTTCCTGTCGTTACATTTATATTAATATTACAGTTTTTCATAGTGTTTAACGCCCGCTTTTAATTACCATGACACTGATGATACATGGAATGAAGACGGAGCACCGGTGGAATGCAGTGGTATTTGTGTTACTTTGTTCACCATAAATATCAGAAGCGATCGCTTGGGATCGAACCCGGGCCGTCTAGGTGAGAGGCGAATGATCTAACCATCGGCCGCGGTGAGGCCCATTAATATTACTGAATAACATAATAATGAAAATATGGAAGTTTCTCTGGAGGATTTCTTTTTTATCTAATGTTAACCAATACTAATTTAATAATGTTTTGTTTCATTCATGGTCTTTCAATAAATGTCATTTATTTATATACAAAAGATATATGCATATATATAATGTTTATCGTTTTTAAGGATATCTAGTTTTTTAATAAACGAATTTAATTCGGGAAATATTAATTATTTTTTATTTAATTACAGATTCTAAATCTGTTACACTCTCTTCTGCCAAAATAGTCAAATTAATAAACTTCAATTTTATTAAAATTATTTCAAATACCTGGTCCTCTCGTACCCTAATTTGTTGTTATAGTAAGAAGCTCACTCCAGGTATCCTTGATTTCATTGGGTATATTTTGATATTTTAAGACGATTAAAATGTATTTAAATGTTAACAATTCATGCCATAATTCAAATATTGAAATTTTAAACATATCTAGCTGAATTTTACTAAATTTATTGCTGATATCAATTTTAATGTTTTCGTTTTTTACATATCTATTACACAATACAGATTTCTTTACTTAATTTTCTTCTGTTACAATTTCCTATTATTCGCGAGAATCCTTTATCATATAATTTAAAGTATATAAACGTTTGCTAGCACTCTGCTCTCAAAACAACTGCATTTTAAAAGTCACTGATAAACCCGGTGTTCAAAGCACTGTCGTATTCTTTTACTAGGCATTACACTGGAAACTTATTGGTAATGTGTCTTAGAAACCTTGAGCCTCTAGAAGATAGGAGCCGCCTGCATCTGCTGCAGCACCCTCCTACTGTGTACATACAAAAGAAACAATAGCACCGAAGGAATAATTCCCAAAATGAGATTAAACTGGTGCTAATAAACAACCAGTCTGGTTAATTCCTCAACGTTCTCACAAAGGCGTTAGTTTTTTTGTTCGTGCAACACAGACACGTCCATATTGTGCAGTTAAAACTGGGTGTTATTGCAATGGAGGGGTGAAACTGTGTTCTGCGATAGGGTGGTTTGTGTCTGTGAACAGCGGGGTGGGTGCCCTCTATTTACTGAAGCGGATTTGGGACCATTTTAACCTCCCTCTCCGGTGTCTCCCATACAATGCAGGTTTTTAAGCTTGTATCATTCTCCTCCCCAGGGGTATCATCCCTTACTAAGCTGCCCCGAGACTACAAAAAGCCCTTCCTTAACCGTTCTGCCATTTTGCATCATTTCGCTTCACGAACGGCTGTTGCACAAGTAACAATAACGTGCATGGCTCTGGGCATCAAATTGAAGTGTTTACGAAATTCTCGATAGTACAAATAGTATACACTAAGTATTTATGGACGTTAAATCGTTGGGTACTTCTTTGATTCATAGGATCCATATAGAAGTGCCTAAAAAATCTCATGTTTTTCATTCACGTATTTCTCTCTAGCTCTTCCAATACACACTATTCTTACAAAAAATTACTCTTTTATCTACATCATATTATTTGTGCTAAATATTAGTATAATTGCTCTTACTAATTGCTTCCTTCTAAGTAGAAGTGAAATAAGGGAATACATTGCACTAAAGCAATAGTAAAATGTTTTAAAAGCTCATCGATATGTGGAACAATTGAACTTCGGTTCGCTTAGTATGGCCCCGAAAAGTGTCTTTTAAAAATGAAACCAATAAGAAGTGTTATCAGAAACGGTCACTTCTGAGAAACAAATATGATGTGTTACACTCACATGAGTTTCTCTAGCTGCTCTACAAACTTCTTACAAAAGATTGTTCTTCATTCTACACAATGCCAATTGAGATAAACATTAGCAGAATGTTCTCATTATTCTTATAATGAGAACTAAGGGAATGCACTAGGCTAAAGTGCATGGTCAAATGTTTTAAAAGCTGTCGTTATGCGATAGTCATTGCAAATCGCTTCTTTGCTTGGCCAGGAGTAGAACAAAAGAAAACTGGACATTTTTTGTATGAGAAAAGTAAGTACTTCACAATTGAAACCAATAACAAGGAACATTTCGGAAACGGTTACCTGCCCGAAAAAAAATGTATGTCATAAATTGTGTATTTTAATGAGATCTACAATTTTATGTAGTAAGTCTTTGTCTATCTGTTACGGTTTAGCTGTTAAGCAAACTCCGGCAAAATTCATCCAGAATAAAGAGGTCTTCAGAGGATATTCCCAGAAAATTCAAGTTACACATTTTATTTGTGATGTAAATATCTTTAATATACGACATTTTAATCAAAATCGTTATAGCCATTCATGAGAAAATAAAATTTTTCGAAAAAATTTTCATGAAAGGATAGGAGTGGAGGATTTTTCTTGAAAATTTTCGTGTCGCATCCTCATGAGATACTAAACTTATAGCTATTTTGGTATTTAACGGACTTTTCGTTTGTGAGCTATGTTGTCCAACGGATACACACACACGCGCGCTGACCTTTTTCTAGAAATACTTTCTTCAGACTCAGGGATCTCAAAACATATTTCTGGACATCGACTTTTAGGTGAAATACAATACCTTCTCTATTCACTATGTAAATTGCACATACGGGCTAGAGAAAGTAAAAATCTGAAAATTATTTATATTTCAGGTTGCCTTTTTCTAATAAATTAATGATGTGATTTAACATTTGAAACAAAAATGTAGCATGGGTTTCTCTTCATGTTGTACTATATTGGATAAAGTTTAAAAATCGTGAATAATTAAACTAATTCTCAGAACAGCAGCATTATGTAAGTAATATCACATATTTACTGTGAAGCCTTGAATCTCTGACACGTTGTTGATATCTGTTTCAAAGAGTTGCATTAGGTGTATTCTTCTTCGTAAACTGCAGCTAATGAAAATATTATATAAACACCTTGTGGCTATAAAACTAATAAATTACAAGGAAAAATATTAATTTTCAGGTTGCCAATAAGTTATTACAGACTCATAACTTCATTATAGGCAGATATATTTCAGTTTATTTAAAGCTTACTATATTTTGAAAATATGCTGCCTTTATTTCTTCTCTTCTTGTTTATCATCACCGTCATATGTGCCTTTTTTAGAAATTATTCATGCTGCAATTCCTTAAAATTCACCTTTCGTATCAGAGCTCTATTTTCCCTAGTTTGAAATCTAGAATGGACGTGGAATGTGAGCTGTGGATTCTGATTTGTTTCTCTGTTATGATTCAAAGGTAGTTCTTTAAATTCTATGCTTAAAAATACTTTGTTATTAACGTTTTCTCTTCTCTTTTTAAACACTTCTTATATTGAACTATGCATTCTTAATTGAGTTTGAAGTTCACTTACATACACCACAGTGTTATTTGAGTCTCACTTCTGGGTTTCCTTAGCATTACTCTGTTGCCTTATATATTTTACTGAGTGTTCTCAGTTTCTATTTTCTGTGTTATATTTCCGTCACTTAGAAGGAAATCTGCAGACTCATGTGCTCCTTTATGATGTGAGATTTTTGGTAGCAGTGTTTCCGGTCCATTTTTTCAACCTGTTCTACACAGCTTATGTGAAATTACAAGTAAATTGCCTTTATGTGGATATGTATTTGATCCACAATAGAGATTATTTCCTGAGATAAGTTTTCCTTCAGAGATTATCCTTAGCTTGGAAGAAAACACATCAAGCAGCTAAACATATCTAGAAGAAAAAAGTGTAATAAACGAAAAATAAACTTACCTCATTTATCTACTGACCTAATAGACTAGAAGAGAAGGGCGTCAGACCCATAACGGAAATTGCCAACAGTGATGCGAAAGCTTTGATTTAGAAATGTTAAAATAAATTGTGTTTATGTAAATAATATAGTTTTTATTTTCACTCAAGTAATAAATACTATAGCTGTAGGTAGATCGAATAGGATATCAATCAATTCCAGCGTCAACCCTTACTTACTTGAAAGTACTTCGTGCATTTGAAACTGAAATCAGACTTGAAGATCTTTGCACTGTCAGATTTATGACAACCGAACGACACATTTCCAATATCGCAACCTTATACTTAGGATTCATGTTTCTAGGGAATACCGTCTTGTTGTACAATCGCATGATGGACTCCGCCGGACCGTGCTCGACTTGGAAGTTATCTGTCGCCAAGCTCTGATTTCCCTGCGGACCACGGGAACTCGATCATCCGCGGGCAGAGGAAATTGATGAGAGAGGCACGGACCCTCCCTTGAGCTTCTTCCGCTATCGGTTCTTAAATTAAGAAAATTTTAGATAGGGCTTTTTTCTTTCTGAGTTGTAAGACTCCTAACCTATATTCTCACTAATAATATATTCTCTGTGTTTAAAATTAAAATGTTGTAAGAATTTGTGTTGAATTTAGCCGTCTGTACATTTTCGAAGGAAAACAGATTCAGTTCTGCTCCGAAAATGTTCCAAAGAAATAATTTTCTGCTTATTTATTTTTGTTGGATCAACACAAATAAATATAATTTTACTTTTTTGGCATTTATTCTATTAAAAAGGTTCATCTAAATAGCATTTTATAGGCTTCCCAACTTTTATCGTAGAAATATTACATCAGTGTATAATTATGATAAGACGAGGAGTAATTGGAAAAATGAAGACACGCTTCCATGATCGTTAATTTGACTCGTAAAGTGAAAATTTTGCTCAAATGTGTGTAAGGTAATCTAAAAGTGAATGAGAATATGTCCTTACCAAAGCATTAAGCAAGTTGTTTTTTTAAACACCATCGCCGATCTATAGTGGATCTTACTAAACAATTTTGTTAAAACATTGCTAATATTTGGGCTGACCACGCTTTAGAAACGTATTCACATAAAATGTATTTAGTTAAATGCAATTACATGTGCAAAAAAGCATTCAAAAACATCTTAAACTTAGTTACTTCCTTCTAAGCTTATTTGACAGCCGTCCATAATGAGTGAGCCATGCGGGTGCTCCATCCGATTTGCAATGCATAATTATATGACAATAAAGATTTGAAGCTTTCTCGGTGTTGCTTGTTACAGATGACTTCACGGGATAGCAACCGAGTTAGAATGGAATCAGAGAAATTCAAGCTTTCGACCATCTTGACTCTGTGGTCTTCGTCAGGGTGTATCTCACCAGAAAGGGGATAAAAAGCTAACATTTCGATCAGAATAAAATGGTTCCTTCAAACAGCGATGCATTTTTTCTAAAACTAAAGCAATGCACAAATACATTTGGATGTCCTTGCCATCATTGAAGATGTCTCAAAATAATCAAGATATCTCCTAATTTGGATATTAAGCAATGATATATATATATATAAGTTTTCCCGCCGAAGGACATTACTTCTCTGCAAATACAGGTAGGCGGAAGAAACGGAAATTTTGAAATATTGTTTTTCATTAACTTTATTATATGTAGAGTGTAATATGTCATTTGCATATAATCAATACGTCTTGAAAATTATCCTTCAAATGCCCTCCAACACTGTGGACACACTCTTGCATTTGGTCCTGAAGTTTCGCATCACTTCTGCAACATTTCGACATTATGTTCAGTTCCTGAATAGTTTGCGATTTCTTTGCATATAATTTACTTTTAGGTAACCCCATAAAAATAAATCACATGCTGTTATGTCGGGGGGTCGTGCAGGCCAAGGAATGTCACCATTTCTCAATATGACATGATTTTCAAACAAATTGCGAAATTCTGTTACAGAGATGGGTGAGTATGTGCTGTTGCACCGTCCTGCAGGAACCATCGTTCTGTTGATACGAACATTACTTCTTCTGAATCGGTCACGTAATACATTTTCAATCACTGTGACATAATGGGCTGCATTCACAATTTGCATCGACCATTGGCATCCTCAAAGAAATATGCCTTCTCCTTTAGAAGCGAGAACACTCCAACCGTGAATCTAGGGGCTGTTCATGAAATTACCGTCGATTTTCCTGTGCATAATACTGAAAATTATGCTTATATAAGAAGCCGTTCAAATGAAAGTGGGTGCCATCAGATATATATAAATTGGAAATAACATCTTCACTGTGTTTAATTTCTTTTAAAAACGTTCATAAAAATAATATGATTATTGAAGTTCTGGTGATTCCATCTGTGCATAATTTGCAACTTGTTATGGGAGACGTTTCAAATTAAATTGTTAGCTATCATCCGTTGTACACTGGAGCGTCTCATATAGGAGTCAAAATATATCTTCTGACCGAATACGTCCGACTATTCATTAAAGCAACTCTAACAATCTCAATATTTTCAGGAGTACGAGCAGATATTACTTTACCTGGAGGTTTCTTCTTTAGTGCTAAGCCTATTTTCTCTAAACTACGAACTGGGATGTTAACTGCTTGAGCAGACGACCGAGTTGAAAATGGCAGCAAAACTCACTACGAACAGCTTGGATGTATTGCTCATTTAGATAATAAGATTTTACAGCAAATTCTCATTGCTCATCAGTTCAAATTTCCATATTAATAGATTGAAACAATCAGACTACACAAGGCATGAATCTTAGCCTTCTTAAATAATTAATATATCAATATTTTTGGCCAAGCCTAAGCATTCCATCTGTTAGCAGAAGTTTCATCTGAAGCAATGTCACATACAATTTCTTGATCACTTTCACCGCTATAAAAACATCTCTTCTTGGAAGACTTTTCTTTCTTATTTTTTCAAACTTTTCTCACTATCCAATAGTCTTTTGGTTTGAAAAAAATATCTATTTGGAGATCAAAGAGGCAACATGATCCGTCATGGCTAAAGGCGGACTGAGATTTCCTCAGATTTATTGCGGATTATAAATTTACTTCGTTCATTGTGTTTGCACTCAAGTGCTTTTATTGCTGCTAGAGGGTGTGCGTGACTGAAGGCTTAACTCAAAACAACGGATAGAAAGACTTGACTAGCAAGCGCAAAGCGCTTATTAAGACAATTCCCACACACAAAAACCGGTAGCTTTAATCAAATTAACTTATGTGAGTCGTTAAAGTGGCATAATTTAAGGCACACTGGCTTTATAGCTCACTATTAAATCACGATGCGTTCCTTCCTTTTCAGTGGCTTTCATAGGAAAGGGATAATCAATCACATGATTGAAGATAGGTGTCTTAAAACGTCTTGAATTTTATAGAAAACAGACATATTTTCAGTTATTTAACAGCGAACATGTTTAAATAACATTTGAGAGAAGTTGTTTTACTTTATGTTTAAATATATTTTATTTCTAATAATTACTTATGAATTATATTCTTCAAACTCTTTTTTATGTTACAGAAGTATACACAGAGAGTAAATTTAAGATAATTTTTACTTCAACCTTTGAAAAAGTTTAGGTATTCTTATTTTAAATTGTGTGAATAGATACTAACTATATTTCATTAAATATTCCATTGTTAGAGATTTATAAAATAATATCACAAATCATAGCTAAGAGGTTATTGAGATTAATTAAAGAAATGTGATATATAGGCAGAAATGGCACCACGGTAATATGTGAGGATCGCATTCAGGAGGTAATGGCTTCGATTCAAATCGATTGCCCACTCTGACTTTGGGGTTTTTCATGCTTTCCCTGGTCGGTAGCTGTATAGTTTCTCATTCAGGCGTGATTATAGATTTCGTCGCGGCGTATGGTGCAGATGCGGGACACTAGAGAGCTGTCCATGGTTCATTGTCCTCTTCAGCGTTTTTGTTTATTTTTGTATTTTTATATAAGAAGGAAACTCTCCTGTACAATTAAATACATTAAAGTTGAGCTAAACCAAACTTAGAACAGGAATGTAACATGTAATTGGGATATCATCCAGCGATAGACCCAAAAAATAGTAAGCAGAAAGTAGAGAAAAATAAGCATAGAAAGTAATCTGAGAGCTAAATGTCCAGTCATGTATCGGAGTGGCAATTGCGCATCATTCTTCGTCGTAGGAAGACAAGTATGGCGGTAAAGAAGATTACAGGGGCGCATACAGGACAGATGAAGCCCCTGGCGGAGGAGGCGGAAGATACACTTCACTCCGGCAGATCTGTATCAGCGAGTGGGGTGGAGTTTGCGCGTGTACCACGGAGTACCGGTTATGAGTATAGGAAAATGTTCTGTGTGCGCTGGATCAGGATCTGAGATGGAGCCTGGAACTGTTAGGGACTTCTGAGTGTCCGTGTGGTCTCTAGCCTCCTGTGGTTCCTTCTGCGGGTGATAACTACAATAAATGTTATGTAGATCCCAGTGCCCGAGGTGTCACCTTCTATAGTATGACCTATGGAGTTGGATTCGTATGAAACCAGATGCCTTGACTCTTGGAACTTAATACTTCATCACGTAAAACTCACATTTTAAAATCATGTTGTGGGTTTTGCTGTTAAACTGTTCTGCAGATATGAGA
The DNA here is from genome assembly GCA_030762935.1 of Hymenopus coronatus. Taxonomy (NCBI): domain Eukaryota; kingdom Metazoa; phylum Arthropoda; class Insecta; order Mantodea; family Hymenopodidae; genus Hymenopus; species Hymenopus coronatus. The sequence continues at coordinate 111,915,144 of CM060888.1, read as the reverse complement.
CGCTGAAAATGGTAGTGTAAATGTCAGTGCTGTGAGCCGCGCTCATTTAGCTTGGCGCTACTGATTACGTACCATTCCTTAATTTTCGTTGGACAAACAGAAAAGTACAAAAAGGCTACAGTTTCTATTCAGGAAAGGGAGTAACTAACTGCGGTTTGGAATTTCTCCTGTCTCAATCATAAATTGAGTTGTGAAAGCTAATTTCTCGTAACTGGCATCTTAAATGTATATTCAATGAAGCCCCCATTATGCATTTGAAATTGATAGTGACGACAATTACGGAATTTAGTCGAAAACACGTGTTTAGAAACACCTTTTAATTCAACTAAAGCAATCAACTTTTCATAAACACTCAAAGTAAATCATATAGTTTTCTGAACAATGCCACTTTATGCTAAATGTGAAAATTGTAGTTATTCATTTGAAAACAAAATGCATAATGGGTTCCTATTGGTCAGCTTTAGTTGCTATAACTATAGCGAATAAATGACATCCAAATCCAGGAACAATGTTTAAGTTTTGAGTATTATTTAACCGTAGTAAAGTTTATCAGAAAATGTAGGTTTTATTGTAACAATTATTTTTGTTCTATATTTTCATTATTGTCCATTTAATATGTATGTTCCTATCTCTTTCAGCATATTTGGCTCTTGTTTTAAATTGTCCTTTTTGCAAAGATGGATGTAATTGTCTTACTTTTTCGTAAGCAATACCACCACAAACATTAAGTTTATCCAGCAAGATCCAGAATTAAACACTCAATATATTAAAGTAATATATTGCATAGGTATATACCACATTACAGTAATAAATTTGTGTTCTCAATTTAAAAGCATTTCTGTTTTTTAAAAAATCGGATGTGTTGATAAGCTTGTTCTATCTACTTCTTGTTGATCGAAATAAGCGTTCGTCGTTATCATTTTATTACATATTTCCTTGTAGACAAAATGAAAATAAAGATATGTTTTATGAGCATGTTGCTATGTGGAGACTAAAATTAGGTTCCCTTCGTGTGACCAGGACAGGGGAAAAATAGTTCATGATTTCCCATTTGGGAAGTAAAAAGTATTTGAAAATTCTAGCCAATAACAAGAAATAGCTCGGAAACGCTTAACTCTATTTAAAAAAAACTGTGAACTTTAAGAGGATATGCAGTTTTTATCTAGTAAAATTGTGTGTGTTCCTTGCGGTTTATCAATTATGAAAAAGTGGCTCAGAGGCTATTCTCAGAAAAGTTTAGAATTTTTTAAATAAATACCTCATTATCTAGCGATTAATCATTTTTTAAAAATAAAAATTTTGAAAATGTTCGATTAAATCTCTATATAGAAGCTTTTGCGTCCTGAATCTCTACCAAACAAAAACAAAACAAAAAGAAAATTGAAAAAGATCCCTGAATGAGTATGTGCACAGCATAAATAAAAAAAATAAAACATCGCTTAAAAATCAATCTTGATATTTAAGTTCAGCGTCTTCTAAGGATGCGACATAAAGATTTTCAAAAAGTCTTCCCACTGAAAACTACGCTATACGTGGTTTTCTCATAAATGGTTAATTATATTTGATTAAAGTACCATATGTTTAAGATATTTTCATGGAAAATGAAATTATATCTTTAATTTTCTGGGTATAGCCTCTAAAGACCTCATGAGACAGAGAGAGAGAGAGAGAGAGAGAGAGAGAGATAGTTTAGTACATAAAAACGCATAACTCGCTAACACGCAACTGATATTTCATATTTTCTTTATCTGTAGAACTCACCATTCCATATTTATTCGTACTGGTTTACATTTTAAAATAGTATAGTTTTCTTAAACGGGATTTTTTTTTTTTTTTGGTTTTGTTGTTTCTTGTCTTGACTAATGTAAAGACAATTACACTTAAAATTTTAACTAACCATTGTTCCTACAAAGAAGTATGTAAGAAGGCAATTTCTACAAATGTCTATCTGGATTAATATTTGTAGATAGAGGAATGAGCATCTTTCAAAATATTTTTACTGAGTTGAGTTGTGAAATTCATGTGAGAGTCACGTATAAGATTTTTACTATTTATAAAACTATAGAATAATAGCATAGATACACTACAAAGAAGAAAGTTGAATAACGTAACTAACTCGATTAATCCAAAAAGGATTTTGGTGTTTCTCTGGTCCTCACTGTGCTAAAAGTGGCGCGTTTTGCGGAGTTAAAGATTAGGCAGCACAGGAGGGACGGTAATTGGCGCCGAGCTGGGCCACGCCCCCAGCAGCAGGTCGAGGCGTGGCGTCCCGGCGCCCCGCGCCGCTTGTGCAAACAGAGATGAGAGTGCGTGCCTCACGCCATCATATGCAGCTCTCGAATCTGCGTTTCAGGTGTCGTAGTATTCATAACAAAAAAGACTCGCTAATTAACAAGCATAACTTTGCGCAAACAAATTCTTGTTATTTTCACTGGTTACCTAGGCTACACAACTTGAAAATAGTCGTCCACTAAATTTACGTCATTTCGCAGATGTGCTGTAAATCATGTGTTAATAATGGATTATAACATTGATGTTATGATTTCGGAGCAATAAAAATATTTGCTATGTCGGCATGTGCCATGTAAAGCAAGTACTTACAACATTGTAAGTCCACATTAGGGTTGTTATCTCAAAATAATTTGAGATCACTTTGTGGTTCACCGGGAAACATGCGAGTCAGTTGAGAAATTCAATGCTCTGCCGAAAAGTTGTCATGGAAGGTCAGTGGTAGAGCAACTAGCTAGAGACCGGGAAATCCGTGGTTCAAATCCCGACTATGGCATTGACTCTACCAATACAACTACTGTTCTACACACGGTTTCTGTGAGAAAACAATTGAGATCATCAAAATGTTTTATATTAATATCATAAAAGTAGAAGCATTACATGAGGGTAATCCTAGAAATCTGATATTTTCCATTCACATGATTTTCTGTACCTGGTCTGCTACTAAAATATTCTTATAAAGGAATTTTATTGTGTCTACTTCATTTTAATCCAGGTACACATCAGCTCTTATTGATAGTTCCTTATAAGTAGAAGGGAAATAAAGGAATACATAAAGCGATAGTCAACTATTTTAAAAGCTGTAGGTGAAATTGGAAAATGCTTTTTTACTTTCTCTAGCCCGTATATACAGTGTACATAGTGGGTAGAGAAGAAATTGTGTTCCACCCAAACATCGATATGAGATTCCACCGGAAATACTTGTTTTGAGACCCCCTGAAACCAAATAAAATAATTTTAGAATATGCGTGTGCAGCATAGCTCAAAAATGAAAATTTGGTTAAACGCTTAACTTGGTATTTAAGCTCAATATCTTCCAAAGAAAATTCCCCCATCCCCACCTATCCTTTACATGGCACATTTTCTCAAAAATGACTATAACGAGTTTTATCAAAATGTTTAAAATATTTTCATGACAAAGGAAATACATATTTTGAATATTCTGGGAATATCTTATGAAGACCGTTTGATAGTGGCTGACTATTGTATAGTCACATTATTAACTCTACTGAATTTCGTGTATGAAATAGGTATGTCTAAAATAAATAGCCGCTATGTGTTGATTCAACATCATTAAGAGAAGGGAAAAAAATGTTTGCTACAAGCGAGAAGCGAACCTGAGCAAAAGAGTAACCTACGTTTTGTCACTGCGCTATAGCGAAAACAAATGTAAGGTGGTAGGTTTAGTAATAACCATCCAATACGAACTGAATCATGTTTTGTGTCAATGTTTTAGTTAATATTGATAATTTGTTGCTGAAGAAGCTTAACTGTATCGCGAAGTTCGTGTAGAGAAAGTAATAATCTTTTATACGAGAAAGTTTTTATGGATCACTTACAGGAATCTCTAGATATTATTTTCGGTGAAATCTCTGGTTGAATTTTTGGGTAGATTAGAATATACCCTCTTCTTACTGTAAGAATTACCTAGCAGGGAATTAATTTTCTAATTCCTCATTAGGTAATATGTTAAGGTGAATAAAATATCATTTATTTACAAAACGTTTGGTGAAACGTACCCTGTGAAAATAATGCTGTAACTTATAAATATGTATCACAATAAATATCTATATAAATATTAGAGGAAATAATAATATAGTGTTAAATCAGAGTAAAAATAGCTTTAATTCGCTAATAGCTTAAATTAGGCATAAATAACCTCGCTTCAATACATTGACATGTAAATGAACTCATTGGAGTGGTGCAATATTTTTCCGCTAACGAACGTTTAAATTTGGAATATTAAAACTGTTGTAGTACGCATGATTTCGTTAATTTAACATCATTAACATAATGCAGGTAATTTTTGCATTAATGTGTGATTTTTAGCGATGGAAAACCTAATACATGTGCAATGAAAATGTTTGTTCTTTTGCACATAATTAATGTGAAACAATTAGACTAATTTAACAAAATACAGAATGAACAAAATCCTGTAAATAATTAATCCCTTAATACTTGCATCTAACTTTTTTCGTTCTCTATAACGTATCACAATGTACTGCATAGTGGATAGAGAAGGTATTGTATTCCACTCAAAAATCACTATCAAGATTTCACCAGAAATACATCGTTGAGACCAACTAATAACAATATTTGATGTGTTTCATTCATATAACTTTCTCTAGCTGTTCCAAATTCAAACTATTCTCACAGAAGATAATTCTTTTATCTATATCAAGCTAATAGACATAAATATTGGCTATAGCTGCTCTTATTACTTGCTTCCTTTTAAGTAGATGGGAATTAAGGGAATACGTTATACTAAAACATTGTCAAATGTTGTGGCTATGTGAAACAATTGACGTTCGGTTTGCTTTGTATGGTCCCGTTTGAGAGAACAAAAGTATTTTAAAGCTGAAACCAATAATGTATAATATCTCAAAAGCATCCAGTTCTACAAAAAACTTATATGGAATGACGTCTATGTTTTAACGAGATCTACATTTTCTGTGTAGTAAACTTTTGTCTATCTCTTGCGGTTTATCCGTTATGGAAAATTCCGCAAAACTTAACCAGAATAAAAGTTAAATAGCCTGTTCAGCCCATGGAATTTCTGCCTCTCCCTTATCTGTTCGCTTGTAAACAACATACCAGTGTACTGGAAGTTAAACTAAAATCATGTCCAAAGTCTAATAAATTTACACCAGTAACATATATAAAATTGGGATATTATATTAAACTATTGCTAAACAGTTTGAAGACATATTTTTTACAGTATTTGTAATACCCATTGGAGTCCATAAGATAACGTACACTAGTGCATTATTGTAGAGCAATATATAAGAGAATAAATTCAGAAAATATGTGATGCCTGCAATCAGACACAATAATGAGAAAGGAATCGTGATGAATAACATAAAACGCAACACAAATACTGCTTTAATTCATGGCTTCTGGTATATTTTAAAAAGTAGTGTGTATATGTTGTTTTTATTCCGTTGCTGAAAATGTTGGGTTACATTATTTGATCGGAATAGATTGTTTCCCTGAAATACCAATGTTGACACACCATTTTTTTTTTTGTTTTTTTAATTGTTTCATTTCCTTTAACTTCAATGGTCATATCGGGGGCTTTGACTTGTGAAACCACTCGTAGGTTAGAACATTAGGTTAATCGTTATTATATTACTAATACACACGCACATTCACACTTCCAGGCTCTGTGTGGGATAGGGAATAAATCTGGTTAAAGAAAAATTCCCCGCCACAGCCGGGAATCGAACCCGGGACCTCCGACCACAGAGGCAGTCCGACACACCAATTTTGTTAGTTGCTTATCGGATCGTAATAGGTTATACTTTTCTCCGAATACTGATGCAAGGTACTGTACATCACAATACTTCATTGGCTCTCAACTCTTAAGTATATTGCTGTGCCTTTTACTTTCTCTACACCTACCTACTATTTACATAGTGTATAGAAAAGGTTTTGTAATGCACCCAAACATTCGGTACTGAGATTTCATGGTATATACAAGTTTTGGGTGCCGCTGAATACAAAAAAAAAAAAAAAATTTTGGAAAGGTCCGTGTGTGTGTGTGTGTGTCTCTCTGTTTGTCTGTCTGTAAAAAGCATAGCTCAAAAACTAAAGGTTGGTATTTAAGTTCAGTATCTTCCAAGGGTGAGACCCGAAGATTTTCAAAAAAATCCCCCCACCTCCAATTATCCTTTACATTGAAGAATTTTCGAAAATGTTGATTTTCTTCAAAATGGCTCTAATGATTTTTATTAAAATATCGTATATTAAAAATAGTTACCTGACAAAAAAAAAAAAAAAAAAAAAAAAAAAAAACTATATCTTGAATTTTCTGGGAATAACCTCTGAAGACTATTTTGGATGAATTTTACGGAATTTTGTATAGTTGGCAAACCGTAAGAGATAGACGAAGGCTTACTTAACAGAAAATACACAATTTACGCTACATACATTTTTTTCGTGCAGTAGATTGTTATTGGTTTCAGCTTTAAAACTACTTATACTTTTCTCATACAGGAATTTGTCAACTCATGTCTATAGAAACAAAGGAACTTCAGTCACATAGCAACCAGCTGATGACTATCAATTTAAACCTATGCTACTCCTATATTTCCCTTCTACTTGCATAGAAGCAAGTAATAAGACTATTTCTGTTATTTTTTTCTCAATAAGCATACAGAAAAAGGCAGCATAAGCTTTTTAACATTAATTTGTTGCAGAGATGTACAGAAAGTCAAGTGAATGGAACACATCAGATCTTTTTTTTTTTTTTTGTGTCAAAAGTTTGACTGGTTCCGAAACACATGTGTTATATAAATCTCACGGGGTAGGAAAGTACAATGCTATGTTTAGATAGCTATTTAAACAGTGTTTCTAGTAACATCTATAGGAATGTATGTGAAATGCATGAGTATTGATTGTGTGACTGATAAATCACTTTTACCCGCAACTCCTGTGGAATGAGTGAGTGAAGTCTCGTGTAGAAGCGATATGACTATGTAATTAAAACCTGAATACGTGCTAAAGTGGTGTAAGTTAACTTCTCATCGTCTGTTCAGCACAAATATTGTAAATACTTCACGTTTTCTTGATTACAATATGGCGTTCAATGTAATCATTGCAGCAGCTTTAAAGAAATATTTGCAACAAATTTTTGTTAAAAACAACTGCGTTTCACTGTATTTGTTTCCGCTAGATTAGAATGTATGCTGCAGGACTATTACATATGACTGTTCACAAATATATATATATATATAAAAACTTGTTTTAAACTGTTACCTTTGGTTTAAGTGGTTGAGTGGTTAGACCGTTCACCTCCCATCTAGGCGGCCCGGGTTCGATTCCAAGCGCCCGCATGTGGGATTCGTGGTGGACGAAGCGGCGTCTGGGCGGGTTTTCTCCGTGTTCTCTGGTGTCCCCCTCCACTCATTCCGCCCATTGTTCCATTATTATCTTTCCAATCATCAATTTCGCTTTCATTTCATAACATTCACTTCCTCATGTCTATGATGGCTACAGGCCGACCCCTCGTTGGGTGTCAGAGTGGTTAGACCACTCGTCTTTCACCTACACGGCCCGGATTCGATCTCAGGCGTGGACAAAGCGGGCAGGGGTGGGTTTCCCTCTGCCATCGCATTCCACCGGTGCTCCATCTCCATGAATCGCCTGCGGTGCCACAAGTAATTAAAGCGGGCGTAAAACACTATACAAAACGACCCCTCGTAACAGGTTCTCTATTCTGTGGTTTCGTGCCGTTGGCTCCTGACATGCTTCTGACCCCTAGGCATTGGCTTGTAGGTCCTACAAATACGGGGAGGGTAAGCCGATTACGAAAGGAAACTACATAGTCGATTTTCTTAGTGGGACCTAAGGTATATAGTATACAAATATTAGTCAGTTATATTGCTCTTACTTATTGTTCCTAAGTTAAAAACACAGAAATAATAATATTTTTTAAAAAATGATATCTGAACTATATTATGCTTAGTTATCATCTGCTAATATTTTCAGAATCGAAAATCGATTTGGATGTAGACGATATGTTATCTTTATAATACGGACAATCGTTTCCTCTCTTATTTCAAAAGGAAGTGATCGTGGTTGGAACAATCTGATGTTTTCCTTTTGTAGAGAACAGGATCGACACGAGTGGCCGAGGTCGTTAAGACCCATGGATTGAGGAATCTATGCAGCCGGAACGGGATACTAAGCTTGGGCCATGGATTGTAGAAGAAGAAGAAGGTATTTCTTCTTCCCCAAAAAAAGTTTTAGTTCCGTAGGTTCCAAGATTTTAAATTGGTCGCTGCAGTTTCTCCTATGCTGCCCAACCTCTTGTCGTTCAAATGGTTTTAAAAAGACCTTGCAATGGATACCTGAAATGAGGCATTTTTAAGATATATTTCTAGCATTTTAAATCTCATTCATTATTTTATCTTTCATCAATAGACTTCTTATACGAGGGTCGGCTGATAAGTCCCGGGCCTCACACAGATATGGCACCACTAGGTCAGTTAGACGGTAGCATCGTATAGTTTAACTCTAGAATAGCTGTATCCATAGTTACAGGTCAATAGCTTGTTTAGTTTTCGATTGACAGCATTTTAAACAAGACAACTCTAGAGTTTTCACGAAAATGGAGGATTTGGAAAAACGAGCAGTGATTATATACTTCCATTAGAAAGGCTTAACATATAAAAAAGTCAAGGAGGAAATGGACAGTTAAATTGAAAGACTCTGCCCCTTCATATTCAATCATTAAAAGGTGGGTTGCAGAGTTTAAAATGGGACGTACGAGCACTAGTGATGAGCCTCGCTCTGAATGTGTTTGAGATAGCAGAAGCTTTAAATATATCAAAAGAACGTACACGTAATATTTTAAGTAATGTTTTGGGCTTTCACAATGTCTGTGCAAGACGGGTGCTGCGTTTGTTGACACCTGATCAAAAGTTGCAAAGAAAAACTGTTTGTGTTAAGAATGTGGAGCTCTACCGTAAAAATACCAGTGAATGCTTTAGACGGTTTGTTACCATGAATGAATTGGATACATCACTACACTCCAGAAAGAAAATCACAGTCAAAACAGTGGATTGCGCCAGGTGAACTAACTCCAAAAAAGGCAAAGTCAATTTTTCAGCTAACAAGATTATGGCGAGTGCTTTCTGGGATGCAGAGGGAATTATTTTTATTGATTACTTGGAAAATGGTAAAAGTATTACTGGTGACTGCTACGCAAGCTTGCTGCAACGTTTGAGTGATGAGGTGAAAAGAAAAAGACTTCATTTGTCAAAAAAAAAAAATCTTATTTCATCACGACAATGCTCCGGCCCATCGTTCAGTCATTGCAATGGATAAAAATGTGTGAATTAAAGTTGGAATTGCTTGAGCACACATCTTATTCGCCAGATCTAGCACCCAGTGACTACCACCTGTTCCCAAACCTCAAAAAATGTCTTGGAGGACTAAGATTTCACAACGAGGTGGTCATTGATTCGGTAAACAGCTATTCTGAGGACTTGGTATATGGCACTGCAGAGATGGTTTAATTAAATTAGAACACTGTTATGACAAATGCATTAGCCTTTCGGGAAATTATGTTAAGAAATGAAGCAAAAAAAAAATAAATACTGCTTTCATTGAGAGGCCAGGGAATTATCAGCCGAGCCTAGTATGTGTTTCTTATTTAGTTCAATGTTGTTGCGACAGAAAACTCATTTGAGCTGCTTAATTTGTGTTCTCTTTAGTACTTAGTCTTGCGGTTTTTGACATAGTGTTATAAAACATCTGTTTCGTTTCTCTTCTCATATTTTTGTCAAAGCATTTCTTTATACATTTATATAATTTATTATAAATTTCTATATTTTTGTTGTGTTCCCTCAAGATGTACACTGCAACAGTGTTAGTGTTTGAGAAGCACATGTGCCACTATTGTATTGTCGCCCGAAGACCTCCCACAATGGTCGTGGTGGTACTGGTCTTCCGGAAATGTGGCCGGCGATAGTACCACTATCGAGAGGAATCCAGCTCTAGCATACTGGCTAGCCCTTTTAGTGTCTGTGTATGAGAGATTGAGAGAGAGGAGGAGGGGAGAGAGAGACTCCCTCCTACCGGTGTTACGAGCTGCGAGGAAGGGGGGTTAGATCTCATCGGTAAAATTTACGACTGTGCCTACCGATTCCTTTACACAGCCGAGGTAAGATTACTTTAGTAGAGAGCCTTTATCAACAACTGGAACGCGCGGTGGATTCCGAAGACGGTAGCTCTTCGGAATGACACGAGGTTTGAATGTAAGGATGCGTTTCTTCATTTCTGAGCCCAGAACTTTTCATTAGCTCCTAAACAGAAACTTTATGAGATCCTTAAAGGACACTCATGCATGTGACAGTATAACTTGGACGATATCTAAATGTTACTCACATTGGTGGCACAGAACAGCTCTTTCCCACTCTTTACTTCCATTACCTGCACTTAAGACTAGCAAGAGTACCCATCCCCAAAAGCTCAATTTTGGAACTAGTTTCTTAATTGTAGATGAAATTCTGAAAGATTTAGGTGAGGTATTTCTTCAGAAAGGTGCTTTAAGCCCAAGTCATTTTCCTCTCAAAAGGCAATGACCCTGTTCATCTTCGAGTTGAATCTGATGGTGACATAGAGCACTGATGTTAACTCCAACAGCCATACTCTCTTGAAAAGTTTTAAGTGCCACATTGGTATTATCACAGACAAATGGAAATTCGCATTGTCAATCTTAGAGGTTCTAATGTCATCCTGCTTCAATTTTTATCTATAGTGGCAAATGATATACAATTGATAAAGTCACTTTCGTTACATTATTATTTGAAAACATATGTTTTTGAAAGTTCAGTGATATAACAACGCCCTTCAGAGGAAATCCAAATGGAGTTTACTACTTTTCATAATTTCACATTAAATATTAACTTATATTCTTTTTAGCTCCATGTTATTTACCTATATATGCTTGATATGGTAAATAGTCCGTAAGAATATTTCAATTTCAATGGTTCCTTGTATAAGAACCAACAAAAATACTTAAAACATAAATTATACATAACTAAAAAGTAATTTTTTGAAAATTCCAGCCCACCTACATATTTATCATGCCGAGCATAAACTTTTTGGCAGCTGCAAGACATAGCTATATAGATACAAAATATCATTCATTATCGGTTAACTGTATTGTCTTTTGCGTTCCACGAATAATTAGATACCTATTAATTCACAAAGCATACCTAAGACACCTATGAACACAGTTTTGATAACCTTATTTACTAAATCCATAAATTCTTATTCCAAATATATTTATAAATATATGTTGATATTAATCGCAGTAAAGCAATTTCTTTGAAAATGGAAGAATAATATAATGGAAACGATTTCTTTTTAAACACTGTAGATTTAGACATAAAATTATTGAATAATGAACATTTTTAAATCTATTTCTTGATTTCTTTGATGTTGCTTCACTTCCATCGACAGAAATATTTTAAATATTAATTCGATACAAGGAATAAAACCTTTCAAACAAAAGGTTTAGATAAATAAATACCAGACAAGTAATATTTGCTTAAAGCAAAGGCACTGAAGTTCGTATTCGTTGTATCTATTGGAAATCACCTTCATTTGAAGTGATGCGTTGAAGTGAAAAAACTAATTAAATAATATCGGAAAAACAATTACCGGTAGCGTCTTCCAGTCAGACACATACGCTAATGCAACCCGATACTGTTGTTTAAATTAGAAAGTAAAGATTGTCGAAATAATAATAATAATAATAATAATAATAATAATAATAATAATATTTAATGACACAAGCAACTGCATCAATGATAGTATTGCAAGAACGCTGTTACATTTATCTAAGTAACTTAACAAACAGTACGACTAGAAGGCCAGGGTCCAATCAACTGTGCCTCCCGGTGGCAGAAGAACGTGGCCAATACCGTCCGACAATGAGAGGAATGCTAATGGCTGGAAAGTGCTTACTCTTCCTAAGTAATACAAGATTGAACACAAGCAACCACTATTGCCAGATATCTGCTCAGTTTGCCATTAACTCCAGTGAGCATTCTACATCCAAATTTGATGTCACTAAAGACTTTTTTTGGTCAGAATCTCTTGAGACGTTAGAAGGAGACGGACACACGTATTTGATCTAGGACGATATCTTTGCACTGTCTCAAAAGATTCTGACCAAAGAATTTGTGAAGTGTATACAAACAGTAATCTTAATCTCCATTGCCCACTTGCAATCTTCTGATTACATCTGCAGCCTGTAGAATCTGATTCGTTCACCTCTGGTCAACGTTGGAGAGCCCTGACACAGGCCGCTTACAGATAAATTCTATTAAGGTAAATCTGAGCACAAACCCCACAATAATGATCAACATTTACATTATTTAGGCGTCAATGAGCCGTTCCGTATCCTGACAAATTTATCTGTTTTGGGTACTCCAGTATTGGAATTATGTTTGTTCTCGTCAATCAGAGCCAACCTAGCTATTTTCTATTATGTTTCGGCAGATTCATCAACTACGTAAATCATAATACCAAATTCTTTAGGAGATGCTCCGAAATTATATTCGCACCATTTCAAGTCAGTATCAGAACAACTGAAAAGTTGTCTCTACCACCATTCATTCCTATGAGATCCTTAGATTTAAAAAACGGTCAACAGGTGTTATCTTCTGTCCTATAATAAAATAAAACATATCTACCTTACGGTCGTAGCGTTGCTGCTTACCAAGCGGGAGACCTGGATTCGATTCCCAGTACCGGCGTGATGCTTTTTTCCCCGCTGAGAGACCTAGACCGGGGAGCACTCAGACTCGTAAGATCCCTGTGGAGGGGCCAATTGAGGAGCTACTTGATGGAGAAGAAGCGGCTCCAAGTCATGAGAACTGCATTAACCGACTGGGGGGGTTCGAGTCGCTGACCACGTCTCACCCTACAATACGTCTGTTATGGACCGAGATGGGGGACGCAACGGTCGGGTGGTAAGTCAAGGTTCCTTGCGAGCTGTCGTGCCATGGAGTTATATCAATGAAAAATAGTGATTGGAATTTCCTTCGCTGAGATCTGGTGGTTCCTTTGCTGAAATTGTCTTTCAATGAAAAATAGTGATTGGAGTTTCCTTCGCTGAGATCTGGTGGTTCCTTTGCTGAAGTTGTCTTACAATGAAAAATAGTGATTGGAGTTTCCTTCGCTGAGATCTTGTGGCTCCTTTGCTGAAATTGTCTTACAGTGAAAAATAGTGATTGGAGTTTCCTTCGCTGAGATCTTGTGGCTCCTTTGCTGAAGTTGTCTTACAATGAAAAATAGTGATTGGAGTTTCCTTCGCTGAGATTTTGTGGTTCCATTGCTGAAGTTGTATTAGAGGGTAAGGTTTTGATTAATAAGTGACCTTGATTTGGAGTTTTAATTGAAATAAGTGTAGCAAGCCCCAACGGCTTTGTGCCGCTTATAACACAGTTGCAACATAATCTGGCAATCGATGATGCGACTGTCCGGAGATTGGAGCTTTGAGCCGCTGTTGTCTGAACACAGTCGTCGTGTTAATGTTTCCGACAGTTTTAATTGCTATTGACATTGTTGCCAATTCGCTGCTGGACAACGGATGTGCCAGAGCTCGTCGTGTTTGGCTTGTTGTTGATTCACCACCACCACCGCCGCTACACGGATTCGTTTCCCCTTCCCTATCCTTGTTTGCACAGAGGTCAGCACTATCGCAAGCCTCTGCCTAATGAAATGTACCAAATCGCACGCTCACCGCTTGTCCGCTTCTACCAGGGTGTGAAATATGTCGGATGCGTAGAGGTAATGAGGTTTCAAAAACCTCTGCTCTGTTGTGCTCACTCCAGCGTTACCAGTTACCCCTTCTGTTCCAAATGCGGGAAGGGTTGAAAGCTACAACGCCGTACTTTAGTCGGAAACAAGAGCAGGAACGCAACAGCGGCTCAAACTGTCCGTGATTCAAGCTGCTATTAGTATTTAGTTTTGACGATAAGGGCGTCCATAAAAGTATTTGCTCTTTTTCATGGCCATATTCGCGAATGCTGCTTGGCAATTTCAGTCATACTAATGCGATTTATTTGGGTTCTTCTTCTTCGTCTTCTTCGTCTAACTTTCGGTTGGTATTACCGCACTCTTATTATTATTATCCCTTCCAGTTTTAGCAGAAGCTATTACCATACTTTTAACTGATCGAAATCTAAATACATCTTTTTCCGATCCAGCAGGAGGTGGAGATCCAATTCTCTAACAACATTAATTCTGATTTTTTGGACATCCTGAAGTCTACATTTTAATTCTTATAGGATTCGGAATAATTTCTCGTGTAATTTCTCATGAAAGAGGAAAAAAAAGAAGCATTTGGAAATTATGGTATAATTTGAGCTATATCAGCCATTGGATTTTTAGAATTTGTAGTCTGAGCCCACCATATATTTACAGTAGGAATAGATGTAGGTACACGAGCTTATTTCACAGGAGCTACTATAATTATTGCTGTGCCAACAGGAACTAAAACTTTTAGTTGAGTTGCAACAATATATGGTTCAAAAATTATTTTTAGACTAGCATCAATATGAGCTTTAGGTTTTATTTTTATTTCTACAGTAGGAGGTTTAACAGGAGTAATTTTAGCTAATTCAGCCCTTGATATCATTCTTCATGGTACTTATTATGTTGTAGCCCATTTTCACTATGTACTTTCCATAGGAGCTGTATTTGCCATTATGAACCCAATATTTGCAGGATTGTCTCTTAATCCAAATTGATTAAAAGGTTAATTTTAACAATATTTATTAGTTAACTTAATATTCTTCCCTCAACACTTTCTAGGAATAGCTCTGACGATATTCAGACAATCCAGATGCTTATACCTCATGAAATATTGTGTCATTAATAGGACCGATAATTTCATTTATTGCAGTTGTTATATTTATCCTTATTCGACCTGTTCTTGCCTCCATTGATTCTTTTAACTAGTCGTTCTATCTCCCTCATTACTTTGGGTTTGTATTGTAAAGCCATCTTTGGAATCCTTGTTTCTCCCAGATGTCCCTTACATTTTTGTTTATGTTCTTCTATTTTATTATTTTTTGCAACAATATCCAGTTATTGTCTTGTTTTCATTACCAAACTGACTACAAACTTTGCTGCTCGTAAAAATTAATTTCAGTCTGAAAATGGCTCAAATCTGTTCTCTTCACTACCCAGAAATCACTGCCATACAGTAGAATTGGTACAGTTATCGCTTAATAGAATTTCAGTTTTGTGTATCTTCGTATCTTCATGTATTAATAATGTTCTACTTAAGTTCCACATACATTCATACATCTCAGTAATTTAACATCTACACCTTTATCTTTGTTATAGGTAACAAAGTCCCTAGTGATGAACATATTTCAGGATTCGAACATCAATTGCAACTTTATTTTGTACTGGCTATTTTCCATAGATTAACAATTAAATTCCAAATTCAATAATTTGTTTTTACTTTTGTAGAAGTTATATACCATCAAGCTTCCAGATTTGACATTGAAATGAAACTTGCAGCTCGGCAAAAGTGTTGGGAAACGTGGGATCGATGCTAGGTGAGGGAGGGATTTAAGAGCTGGAGGGGTTTCTCCTTACGTCATTCTGGTTTGCTCGTGAAGGATTAGAGTGGTCCTAGGATGAAATCCAGCCTTTGCAAGCTCCTGACATCGCTATTTCTCTTCTGAAGGGGAAAATTTCAAAACTTGTGGAATTTTCCAACATCCTCAGTGATTGTGGCGTTTTACTAGAAAAACTTAATGTTACAAATGTATTGTTAGAAATCCTTTAGATGCCTTTGTAGTTGGACTTGAATAGAGTCAAAAGAAATGAGTGCAGTCTGTGTACAACTTAGGGAATGGTTGGTTATACCTCCTAACAAACATTATAAGATGATTGGTTTTTTTAAGTTCTCCTACTTCCATTGTATTTTCTTACAGCTGTTCTTTCAAACTTAGTCTCAAACAAGATCAATGCTTAAAATGTTGCACACAACTATTGAAAATCCGCTGAATTGTGAACAATAATTTGGTGTCTCTTACCTTTTTGGACTGAAAACAGCAAAAATTTAAGAGATACTAATATGTCTTAAAATTACAGAAAACTCCACAGAAACACGCCGATACTTTTGGTTTCCTATAGTATTATCTCTATTTAATGTTGGCAGAAACTCTTTATCTTGTGTGTTCACAGCAGCCCTTAGACTTAACTTCAGACTTACCTGAAAGATGAAAGCGAATGAGAAGGTAGAACGCATTCTTCGTAACTATGGTTCGCAATAGCCCCTAGTTGAGTCCATATCATATTGGTTTGATATCAAAAGTCCATCAAGCATTAGCTAATGACACAATTCCATTTTAGGCTCTGGAGCGAAGGAGAAGAGGGTAGTAAAACAAAGTTTAAGTTGAGTACTAGAATCAGGCAAATAAGAAGTGGGGATTGGGGTGGTTTAGTATTTCCTAACCAAAATAAATCACTGTGTATTATGTGGCATGATTCCATACACTTGAATGTACATCCAAAAGCACCTCCTTTTCCTCAAAAGTTCCCAAGTTAACATTTCTGAAGATCAGCACCGTTAAACACTATGTCGCTATGATAAATGATAACAGAGTGAAAAAGCTAATGTGTTCCATTCACATGACTTTCTCTACATCTCTGCCACAAATTATTGTTAAAAAGCTTATGTTTCTATTTACTTCATGCTAGTCGAGAAAAAAAATTAGCAGAAATAGTCTTATTACCTGCTTCCTTGTAAATACTACAGAAATAAGGGAGTACTATAGGTTAAACTGATAATCAAAAGGTGGTTGGTATGTGACTGAAGTTCTATTGTTTGTATGGACAGGAGTTGACAAATTCTGTATGAGAAAAGTATTAGGTTTTCATAGCTGAAACCAAAAACAAGGAATATATTAAAAACGATCAACTCCACGAAAAAAGTGTATATAACATAAATTGTGTTTTAATGTGCTCTACATTTTTTGTGTGGTAAGTTTTTGCCCTTCTCTTACGGTTTAGTAGTTATGCAAAATTCCGTAAAATTCATCCAGAATAAAGTAGTCTTCAGAGGCTATTCCTAGAAAATTCAGGATATGCATTTTATTTGCCAAATAAATTTCTTTAATACTCGGCATTTTAATCAAAAGCGTTAGAGTCATTTTTGAGAAAATCAAAATTTTCGAAAGAAAGTTCCACGTAAAGGGTAGTTGGGGGTGGCGGGATTTTCTTGAAAATTTCCGTGTCACATCCATGGAAAATACGAAACTTAAATACCAAGTTTGGTATTTAACGGTGTTTTCGTTTTTGAGCTATGCTGTCCACAAACACACAGACATGGACCTTTTTGTAAAAATGCTTTTTTTGGATTCAGGGGGACCCAAAACATGTATTTCTGGTGAAATCTCGGTATCTAATTATATTATACATTGAACATATTGGATAGAGAAAGTAAAAAGAAAACTCTCTTAGTTTTGTAAAAGCTGATCAAATAAAACTAGTACATTTGTATTGCTTGAAATATTCTTTATTTTGTTTATTTCTGTAACAACTGGTATGCTCTAATTACAAGGATAAAAGTTAAACTGTTTATTTTATTGGTAAGACAGATACATTTGTGGCAACTAAGACTTTGGGTCTGTTATTTATTATAACCAGTTTAAGTGATGCCACTATCAAAGTGTGGAAGAAAGGATTTGAAACACTAACAAATAAGTGAGAAGTACTCCCAAAAGAGGCGCTGTTGGCGGCGG
The DNA here is from genome assembly GCA_030762935.1 of Hymenopus coronatus. Taxonomy (NCBI): domain Eukaryota; kingdom Metazoa; phylum Arthropoda; class Insecta; order Mantodea; family Hymenopodidae; genus Hymenopus; species Hymenopus coronatus. The sequence continues at coordinate 111,897,352 of CM060888.1, read as the reverse complement.
AACATACAACGCTAAGCTAGCCACACTTCTCGACGTCCATAAATTAAGGCCATCGTTTGTACGCCTGGGGGCCGCAGACACTAGACTTGTTTGCCGTTGTTACTGTTTTATGGTCGCATGTGCAAATTAGGTGCTTCGGGGCGACACAGTCTGGAGTTCTGACCTCAATATCCGGGTCGCTTCCACAACCTGGCTTCCAGGCCAATCTGCAACTCCACAATGATGTTTACAGGGTTAGCGGTATCCACTACCCACTATATACTCTGTCACACAACTGTTATATACCTTCAAGTTACGTAATTTCCTCAAAAAGACAAGTTTATCATCACATAATATGTTTCCTTTTGAACTTCGAAAAAAAATCTCATTGGGAAGGTAGGGGAGCATCCTATAAACAAATATCGTCAATGTTATATTAAATTGGCTTTCTCCACATGTTGAGTAGCCCTCCGTGGTGTAATGGTTACCATGCCAACTTCGTATACCTAAGGTCGCGGGTTCAAACTCGGCGGAGGACAATGGATATTTTTGGGCGTAAAAGTCCATAGCATGACTTCCTTCGGAAGGGAAGTAAAGCCGTTGGTACCGTGTCGTAATTTACGGTTCGTAAAAGAAACACAAGTCACTGAGCAAAATTAAGCGGTCTTTCACGCCCAGTATAGTACGGGACGCTGAGAACCACAGTAATTAAAGAGCGTCCATAAATATAACTCCATTTCTGTTCTCGACACATTGTTCACAAAGCTTAAGCCTAGTATTATATTTCCTTGGGCCTGCAACGAAATGTATAATAAAACCAATTACGTATGTCTACTTGTGTTATCTTCGTTTTTATATATAGGTTTTTAAAAATTCATTAAATTTAAAACCGATATAAACATTATAGTTTTTGAGATAGAAAAAAACAAAAGATATCACATATTGGACAAACGATGGCAGTTTTAAAACATTTTGAAAGTATCCTCCGTTTTCTTGTTCAACGTACACTATTCTTTCTGCGATTCCATGCACAGCATTTTGCAGATAATGTCTTGGAATATTGGCAATTTAAGAAAGATGGCACCTCGGGTTGTTGGATGTGTCAGTAAACCTCATTCTTTAAGGTAACCCTACAACCAAAAGCCAGTGGGATTAAGATCTTAAGATTGCAGCGGCTACTTCGTTGGACATTTATCAATGGGACATGGACATGTTCTTAAAGTGTTAAAAAGTTCTAATTTTCTTTTTCAAATTATGAGAATAACGTCTCTTGCTTTTATAATTGCATTGAATCAGATTTACTCTAAAATTTAGTGAAGTGCATGAATGAAATTATTAAAGTGTTGTTCAACAAAACTGTACCCATAGAAACAGCAAAAAAGAAAAAAGCAAATTGGCAATAAAGAAAAGAAAACCAAACCCCATTTACTTGCCCAGTAGTTACTACTTTTGTGTTTGTTCTATCTAAAAAGTCTTGTATACTCCATTCACATGACTTTCTCTACATCACTGCGATAAATTATTGCTAGTAAACGTATTCTTCTATCTACTTCGTGCTAATTGAGATAAACGGTCTTATTACATATTTACTTATAAATAAATAGAACATAGGCTAAACGACAGTCAAATATTTTAAAATGTGGTTGCTATTGTATAGAAATCGCTTCATTGCATGGCTAGGTGTTGACAAGCTCCCACATAAGAAAAGTTTAAGTATTTTAAAACTGAAACCAATAGCAAATCATATCTCAAAAACGTTAACTCCAAGAAAAATATGCTTTTAAATTGTGTGTTTTAACGACATCCACATGTTTTGTGTAGTAAATTTTTGTCATTTCTTACGGTTTACCAGCTATGCAAAATTAAGGAAAATTCATCCAGAATAAAGAGGTTTCCGGATGCTATTTCCAGAAAATTCAAGATATACATTTTATCTGTCATATAAATATATTAAAAATAACACATTTTAACCAAAATCGTTAGAGATATTTTTGAGAAAATAAAAATTTTCGAAACATTTTCCATGTAAAAGATAGTTGGGAGTGGGGGGATTTTTTGAAAATCTTCGTGTTGCATTCTTGGAGAATACTGAACTTAAATATCAAGTTTGGTATTTAAAGAACTTTTCGTTTTTGAGCTATGCTGCCCACAGACATACACATACACACATGGACATTTTTCTAAAATTTCTTCTTTTGGATTCAGTCCCAAAACATGTATATCTGGTGAAATCTCGGTATCATATTTTTGGGTGGAATACAATACCTGCTCTATAGGTACAACTACGTACATATTAGGTGTAGAGAAAGTAAAAATTAAAATATTTATAGCTTCTTAAAGTTTGAAGTGACTTTTGAAAGACTCTGTATTTGTAGCAGTAACTGATTTTTTATTTAACATAAAACAAAATATAGAATATTTTAGGGTTGCTGTTGTTGTTACGCCCATATTGTAAAGCGATATGTGCAGCACAGTTTCACATAACCAACACAATTTTATACACAGTTTTTTTTTCGGAATATTAAGCCGCCGGGGTATATAAATTTTGGGTAATAGACATGCGAGGGCTGCAGTTTCTGGCAGTAGACACCAGAATTCGCCCCGAGAGCTACAGTAATGACCGAACGTTGTGTTTAACAAACGCTGGGTGCCTGTTTGCCAAGGGTGCTCGGGCAGAAGCACTGTTCATTACTAAACGGGCATCCCAAAGTAACCTGGCAGCAGGAGGGTTCAATTCCACATTAGGGTGAGATGCTCGGGATAGATAAGGACAACAATGTTTCCCAGTGCAACAGCGATACAAATGCAATTCGGGGATGTGTTTGAATTATTCACCCCTCCTCCTTTTACACTCAGCACCTATACGTATACCAACGATAACACAATTTGTTTGCGGCTTACTTTAGGCACTTCACGAGCAAGATGGCTCAGACGGTTTCTGAGCCCGTTTCGATCCCCTTGATCGCACTACCTAACAGATGGTTTTTTGTTTTTTTGTTTTTTTCTTTCGCGGATTTCCCCGAGTCACCAGACGAATGCTGTGTAGGTTACCAAGCTTTGAAGTTAAACAGTCCACACACATGCAAACACACACGGACCTTTTTCTAAAAAGTTTTGGTTTCGGGGAACCTCAAAACATTTACTTACATATAATTTTTGTGTGCAATGCAGTACCTTCGCCACCATGTATAAAGTACGTGATAAAAGACGTAGATAATTAAATTTCAATTCCGAATTTTAAAAATAAATTAGTATTTATCAACTTTTCGTTTTTATGTAAGCATGCATTTGTTCTATTCAGTGGGAGGGGGTATTGTTCTATTTCTTGATAATCCAAACATGCCTTCATTACTATATTGTAGAGTGCAGTGGTAGATTTTTGAAGAACGCGTCGGTACACAACAATTTTAAAATATCCTTCTCTTTTCATCAGTATGAGAGGGGGGGGGGGACGCAACCAATGACACACAACTGCGACATTTGAAAACCAAAACCAGTAACAAGGCTATTTTGGAAATATTTGACTTCATTTAAAAACATATTCTTTGAAATAAATTGTGGACTTAATGAGATTTACATTTTTCTTGCAAGTTTGTTATCCACAGAGAAGGAGCACTTCATAGGCTATTCGAGAAAATGTTAGATAGGTGAATATTTTATTTTTCATTCAAATATCTTAAACGTGTGGTACTCTTATCAGAATGAAAGAGCCATTTTTTCCACCATGTAGGTATGTGTAGTTTGGGTTGGGGAATTATGTTGAAAGTTTTCTTGTCACATTCTTGTGAGACGCTGAATATTGATGCCAGGCTTTTAAATTAACCAACTTTTTGTTCATGAGTAATATATTCAAGGCACAGGTACACCCACGAGCCTCTTATTCAGAGAGTCTCAAAATACGTAATTTGGATCAAATCTTGGTGTGGAATTTTTGAGTGGAATGCCAAATTTGCTCTAGCTCAGGCTATTCCATTTGCCTCGCGACACCAAAAAAGCTGAAGGGGCAGCATCTTAGCTAATACATCAATGAGTAAAGGTCATACCACAATGGTTGCGCTCTGCTACTTCATTTCCAACACTTGATTCAGATGTGACATTAGCTTGCCCTTATTTCTACGCCGTATTACATGTTCCAGGTAGATCCCTGTGAGTTGAAACCTACTTGATGCTCCCTTGGTGCACCTTAGCTGGAAGAGCCTGCTCTAGTTAGTAGGGATAGGTAAATAGTAGAAAAGTAACAATAAATTTAAAATGGAAATAACAGAGCATTTGGCGCTATGAGTCGTCAGTAGTACAAAGGAAGATCGTTTCTCGTACTGCTCATTAACACTTGAACCCACATGGTGTCGTAAACTTGCCATTACTATAATGGAAGTAGAGGACGGTGCAACACGGGCAGTAAAAGGCAGAGTGCGTAAAGATAATCTCGACCACAGGAGCTGTCACAGTAATTGGTGTTTGCCGCGGGAACCAGCAACATGATTACATCGTTCGTTACCCGTTATGCAATAAATCATCTATACGTAAACCGAAGTCTACATGTAAATGCTACCTGAACCTCCATTAAAATGCATAGATTCAGTCAAGACTCTTGAGAAATCAATTCTACTATAGGTAGCACAAAACTGTACTCCTTGGTGGTACTTCGGTATTCCATAAGTGATAACAGATACTAAAATAGTTCAACAATAAACTGTACTCCTTGGTGGTACTTCGGTATTCCATAAGTGATAACAGATACTAAAATAGTTCAGCAATAAACTGTACTCCTTGGTGGTACTTCGGTATTCCATTAGTGATAACAGATACTAAAATTCCGAAAGGAATTCCTTTAATAGCATTTTTAGTACATGTCCTCTAAAACATCTACTTATCGAAATGTTAAATTATGTGTCTATTTACCCTCCTATATAGGACCCACGTTCTCGTCTTACACTCAAATGTCTAAGTCAGAAGCCTGAAGAGAAGCAACGAACAAGAATCTCTGTGAAGAACACGGATTGGTCCTTACCCAGGAGTGAAAGTAGTAAAGAAGATGAAACTGACGAAGGAAAGTTGTTGTTAAGAGCAATTGATGAAGTGAATGTCGGGGAAAACAGAAGAACCCGGAGAAAGCCCCGCCCAGATATCGCTTTGTTCACTACAAATCCCACGGGTCGAACCCAAGCCGCCTTGGTGAGGGGCGAGTAGTCTAACAACTTGTCGAAACTGTAAACACTCCGAATCTAGGTCGTAAAGATTATCATAGAAACCTCTAGTGGAGTAATAAACAAAAACCAGATGGCAGAGACCAGCCAGCCACACTAACTTTAATGCTTATCTTGCATCAATCTTTATATGCAATACATTCCGTCTAATCCTGCTGCGGAGATTTTCAGTTGGCAGCCCCCATTTAATATTTCTGGCTCGGATTAAAATATTCTAGGGATTTTTATCCATATTTTCAGTCACAAGCTTTCAGAATAAGCACTACATCCGCATCTTGAATTGTTGCGATGAATAATATTGTTATGGTTCATAGCGTAGGATGTAGGCAGCTGTGAGAATTTCAACAAATGACACCTATATAATACTTATATTTATTTATATTTTTTAATTTTATTTAGAGAGTTTTTCTAAAAATTATATGTAAACCGCGAACGTAAAAGCTTTAATGAACTCATCCAGTATTTCGTAAGTCCTTTATTTGCGAAATTGATACATAGAATAGCTATATTAATATTAATTTTACTCGTTTAAGAAAACCAGAAATTATAAAACGCATTAGGCATTTTCAGCGTTGCTGTGATTCTTGCCGATACAGAATATTTTAATAATGTTTAAAGACCCTTCTTACTTCATAATGTGCCATAGGCAGTGACAGTGGTATTGCATGAAATGAAATAATAATTGGGAAAGGAAATATGGGAAGAAAACATTCCAGGTCCGCCTCCGCTATTTGCCAGCAATGAGGATTGAGAAAGCCTCAGTGAGGAAAGACGGTCTTGGCAAGCCTTCCCGTTCATGAGGCAATGCCTGACAAATCAGGGATACACATAGATACAGGAACTTTGATAAATGATTCCTTCATGTGTATTCATTTCAGCGTGTTAGTTATTCCTTTCGTCTTCGTCTAACAGTTTTCCCTCATCAATCCATACTTCACTACCTGATGTGTTTACATGGTTTTAACTGCGAAATCAACAAAACTTGTCAATACTATCTATTTATCCGTTTTACTTCCAAGTTTTCACACTTCATTGCGTGACTTGCTGCCCTAGGTAGTATGAGTCATTGACTTTGCAGAACATATCTCAAATCAGTTCCGACACAACATTCGTTATAGTAAGGCCCGCCCACTCAAGGTTGCGCCTTCCGACCCGCGGCTCTTGTGTGAGTGCCTCGCGTGCTTGGAGGTAGGTACTAACCAACCTGAAAATTTAATCCTCTTAATTAGTAAACTCATAAGTCACAAATGAAGCTAATATTGATTTAATGTTGCTGATTTAATTGTCCTACAAATATTTGCACTTAAACTCCTAACAGTATAATAATAATAATAATAATAATAAAAATAATAATAATAATAATAATAATAATAATAATAATAATAATAATAATAATAAGTTTAAGAAAGCAGAAATTTTATTTCAGGCATGTGTAGGTATTTAATTTTACCCAAATGAATACTTACACTTCGTTATTTTATAACAATTTAATACAACGTTAAAACACGTTTTAATCCATGTTCGTCTCTTTTGTAAACTACATGAAGTGAATGAAAAAAATGCACAGAATTTTATGAGGTGACATCCCCCCCCCCCGTTGTAAGCCGTCTTTAACTGCAATGGTCCTATCGGCGGCGGTTTTCTATCGTTGGTACACAATAATGGTAAATGGAGTTAAATCGTGTGGTGTCATTATTCCCGACTCTGGAAAGGTTAGGGTGTAATCTTGGCTAGAGAGAACTTCCCACCCCAAGCCGGGAATCGAACCCAGGAACCCTCGGTACTGTAGGGATAACTTTGAAACAATTTCTCGGCTTTATCCCAAGACATGAACCGTTTTTGCTCTAAGCCAGCAGATCCTAGACCGCTCTATAATAATCCGTCAAATATAAAATCTACTTACAACCTCAGAGCATTAAAGACCCACTTACTTTACCCGATACCGCACAATTGCTGTTGACATCGCAATATCGGTGACGTCATCTGGGGGATTAACTGCCTTATCGGATGAAGCGTAACCTATAGGGCGGCTTTCGGGGAGAATTAATTGAGGGAGGGGCCATGCTAGCCAAGTTTACCATCTGGCGAACCCTGTACGATGTCATCCTAAGTTAGCTTGCTTCAGGAAACCGACATCAACCCTCAGTCGGACAAACGTCAAAGATGACCTGTTCCTTTGGAGAAGACGATAATGTTCTGGCACAGGGGAAGAGTGTAAGTGTGCCAAACAAGAACTCGATCTTATTGTTTTCTTGAAGGCAACTTCTAAGTTGCATTAAAATGTATCCCTTTCTGCATTTATAGTTTTACTTCAAATGTGACATTAAAAGTTTGGTTATTCCAATCACATGTCTTTCTCTAGCTCCTGTCCTACAAAAGATTATTCTTTTATGTACCTCATACTAATCAAGAAAAACATGAAATAGAATAATAATCTTTTATAGGGAGTTTGTTAAAGATTAGGTGGAGAAAGTCATATGAATGGAACACATAAGGTTTCTATAATATTGATTTGTATCTAAAGAAATTAACTAAAAATAAAGTCACACAGGAAACATAGTGGTCTAAATTTTTCAGTTCTTTTGAAACTTCTTTTATTTAAATACGTGTATTTATCTTCAAAAGGAATTGGCATGAATCCTAGAACAAATTCTGTGTAATAACTTTCAGTCCATAAATTGCATTGGTGAACTCTCTGCAAAGATTCGCAACAATTATTTTAAAATTTAATTTTAATTTTACAGACGTCTAACAATTTTATTTTTGCATGAAAGCTGTGAGTTGCATTAAAATGTATCAAATTTCTGCATTTATAATTTTACTTCAAATGTGACATTAAAAGTCTGGTATATTCCACTCACATGATTTTCTCTAGCGAAAGTCTTATTCTTTTATCCCCATCAAGCTAATCGAAATAAGCATTAACAGAATTGGTCTTATTACTTAGTTATTATAAGTAGAAGGTAAATAAGAAAATGCATTAGGCTAAAGCGATAATCAAATTCTTTAAAAGCTTATCGCTATGTTTAGCAATTGAAGTTTGTCAAAAATAAAACAAGAGAGATGAAACGAAAGGTGGCTTCCCGCTTATGAAAAGTTTCGTGGTTTAAAATTGTAAAACATAACCACGAATATTTCGGAAACGGTTAACTCTACATAAAAAACGTATATGATATAAATTATATGTTTTAACGAGATCTACATTTAGGGAGTTATTATGGTCTCAATTTTGATTAAAATAATATATGCTTAAGATATGTTCATGACAAATGAAATGTATATCTTGAAATTTCTGAGTCTGGTCTATGAAATCTTCTTCATTTTGATGAAGAAGATCTTACTACACCAACATGTAGATATCATCGAAGCACACAATTCATGTGATTTTTTATTTTCTGGGTTAACCATTTCCAACTTAGGTATTCTTTGTTGGTAGTTTGAACTTACAGATACTTTAGACTTTTTTCAACGACTAATCCCTGCCATTACATAGCGACTGGTTTTGAAAATATTTGACTATTGCTTTAATTTATTACATTTTTCTTATACCAGAAGTAAATGTGTAAATGAGTAATAAAAGTTTATCTGAAATAAGAAGAAATAGACAAAATAATAAGCTTTTGTAAAAATAGTGGTAAGAATAGTAGATAGAAGTGTGAATAGAGAAAGACACGTGAAGCATAAAAAATCAGAATTTTAGGAATTCAATGTATCCTTTCTCTACCTTATAGAAAGTTTAATTTAAATAGGAAGCTCTGTTTGAAACATCAGAAGAAAAACTTTTAATGTTGCACCTGGAAGAAAGAGAATCTAGAAGAAATATGGAGTCGAACTAAGGAACAAGAAAGAGCGCCCGCTAATCGTAGTGTTTGTTCTGTACTTGGGGACCATTAGCTCGGGGTAATTAACATGAGCAAGTCTGGCAGGACGTCTTCAGGTCAAGACTGGTGCAAGGTGCACTGTGCTGGTGAATATCAGCTTTCAGCTTGCTCTAAGTACTCTGGAGCTCAAGAAATGAATAATTGCAGCAATGACGTCATTGCTTTGTTCCCCTAGATGTGAAACAAAACATCCATTCAAACTTAGATGGCAAAATTTTACGTAACCGATAATGGCGACCAAGATTTACATGCGAGGTTAAAAAGGAAAGTTAACGTTGCATTGGCATTACCACCCACTTCTCTATATTTCAAGACGAGAAATGTTAGAATGTCTTCTACATGGTTGTAAAGAAATCTTCCTGGATTGTAATAACCGTAATAGCTTGTAAATCAAATGTTTGAAAGAGAGAATTCAGGTACGCATGTTCACAGAAAGCTGCGTCATAACTTATAGAAAAGATAGTGCAATAAAGTCTCCTTGAAATCAGAAGCTATACACTCTTATTTACTACCATAATTTACCTAAGCATTCTTGAATTGTAGTCCTAAATGAGGGTAATCCTGTGAGACGTCGTGCAAGCGGAGAAAAAATAGCGAAGACGAAACAGCTGTCATCTTTAAACGAGGTTATGTCAGCTTCATATTTCAGCGATAGTGGGAATAAATATGGTTTTTAAAAATTGTGAGAGTTTCAAGCACCAGCGTTTCAAGAACAAACTAATGTGATTTAGGGCTTCAGAATACCTATTACAAAACCGTAATGTCGCTTTCAAGATCGCCGAATTGATTTCTGAAGAAGTGCTAATGAATAAGTAAATAAATAAATAAATGAGTCTGTTCAACTCCGCATATGGATATTGTCTATCGTTGGCTATTTCTTATACCTCTAAGTTTTCTCCTATTTCCATTGCTTCCAGTGCATCTCTTAGTAAAAAAACCTTCTCATTCATTGTATCAGGAAATGGCCTTTCTTTTTCCTGATAAGTTCCAGCATTGTTCCTCCTTCGCTCTTCTTTTTAAAGTGACTACATTATTATCTACTGCCCGTTTGTTTCACACTCTGCATGTGTCTCCATATCCACGGCACAAATGATTTCAATCATTTTCTTTCCTCCATCCCATCTCATCACCCTCGTGGTGAAGTGACGGCCTCTAATACCCAAGGCTCACTGTGGAGGTTTATTAATTTTTACGGACTTAAAGGTCCATAGCATGGCTTCCTTCAGAAGGGAAGTATATCCGTGGTCCCATTTAATGCTTAGTTGTACGTAAAAGAACCCCATGCATTGAAAGAGAAGATTACTGTGTAAAATTTCATCATTTTCACGTCCGCAAGTTGTGATTTTATCCAATGGTGCCATCTATAAGCGACGAACTATACACGCATAGTGGCACAAACTAGAAATTCCACCTGATCTAAGAAAATACTGCTAGGTGTCTCAAAATATATGGAACTGACTCATCGCATGTCAATATCACAAGTTATGAAAATAATATAATTTACTCTTTCTTTGTACTTTATTTAAGCACCTTCAGAAGATGTTATAAGTTAACAAGAACTTTCAAAAGTAATGTAGGTGTTTGCTCTATTAATCGCATAGTTTTTTAATTTCACATCTTAAATATGTGTATTTATTGGATTCCTGGAAGCTGCTAACTAAATGATATAATATCACTGAATGTTTTCGCTTCTGTCCGTGTTCATATGCATTTAATTTAACGGTTCCCATGTAGCCATTAAATGCTATCTAGTTTGATTGCTATGCAAAAACGAGCTGTTAAAATAGCTGCATTACTTCCGTTTTGCAGGCTTTAAACGAATAAGAAGGAAGGAGACAGAAAAGTGCTTTGAATTTTAGCTGCACTAGTAAGAGATGTTAACGAGACCCGTATCGTGTCATGCATCTCATTTGGTGGCAGTTTCATCGCCATCAGCGGCACTACCAGCACCGCTATAAACCAGGATATTTAGCCTCGGACACACAGATACTGAAGTAGTAGTGTTAAAATAAATGAGGCTCCAAGAAATACCCGACTTGACCTGTAAATAGTGGTTGTTTTTTCAAACAATTACAATGATAAAAATTTACCAACCTTAGAAAGCTTGAGTTTGACGATTTTACATTAATTAGCATTTGTTTGGCAGCCATTATTAGTGAGAAATCTCAGTGAATTTGTAAACATGGATAAAACTGGTCATAATAATGTGATATAATATTTTTATTTGAAAGGTCTTAGTCCGACTAATATTAAAGCTGAGCTAGATTCTACTTTGTGGAAGTCCCTCGCTGACAACAGTGAAATATTAGGTGGCAGAGTTTAAGCGCGCCCGTACGAGCTGCCAAGACGAACACCACAATGGTCGACCAAATGAGGTTACCAGTCTAGAGATTTGAAGAAAATCCACAGAATGGTATTGGATGACCGTGGACTGAAATTGCACAAGATAGCAAACATTGCAGGCATTTCAAAAAAATTCTGTACATCGCATACTGACTGAAAATTTGGATATGAGGAATTTTTGTGCTTCCTCTGTTACGTCGCGTACTCGTAACAAGAAACTTCAAAGCAAATGTTTCAGTTGAAATCTCGGTATTAAATTTTTGGTGGAATACAATAACTTCTCCACCTATTATGTATATATATAGCGTTGGTAGGAAATTAACACAATAAACGATATTCCTTTATGCCAAAATCACAATGAGATGCAAGCGCAGACGTAATGCAAACGCAAGACTTTGCACTCAGTTATTTAATGTAAGCATTCACATGGAATCACGCAAGACGACACGCAATGCAATGCAACGCAAGAGTTTGCAAATTCCAAACTTTATCCTTGCATTGCATACTAAACGGAGGAATTTGCTTCTTTATTCTATGCATTGCCTATAAATTCAACAGCAAACGATCGCACTGCAAAATGTTTACAGGGACTGCTGTACATGCATGCTCTTCTATTTGACCGTTCAGTGCCGCGCCATCTCTAATTTCCGTCATGAGGTTATGGCAGTCTCCTTGCCAATCTTCCTTCGATTTAATGGATATAACTAGATATCATCTGCGTCTAGATTTGTTGGTTCTCATAAATCGAAGGCAAGAGAGGTAATTCTTAGATCAGTAAATATATAGCTTTGCAGCTTTCCTCGTACTTGTACTATTTTCAATATTTTGGATAAACAATTATTATGACGTCACTGCCTGAGCGTCAATTGTTAGTTTGTAATTTTTATAATTTATTTATTGGTAAAAAATTGAGCGAATGTTCTTATATAGTGTTATTGGTTATGCTATTCAATTTGAAACTTGTGAAGCCTCTTGGAAGATATCCCCATATATCTGGAAAAACAGAAAATATACGAGCCCACCGTAACATATTTCAAAGAACAATACAATCTCAGAAAAATAACAATAGTAGGCGTATTTTTTGGATCTCGTGGAACAATTACAAATACGTTTGTGTAATGGAGGGTAAAGTATAAAGTTAACGGAAGTGAGGAACAAGCAATCACAGAAAACATCATAAAATATTCCGCAGCCGTTTTTCTAAATCATTTGTAGGGTTTAAATAGAATGTAAAATGTATTATGGTTTATAAATCGCTTTATTTTTTGTAGTTTATTTCTCTTTTATTGTTATAACTTTAATTGTTGTTGCACATCTTTTATGATCTTTGTTAAAATTTGTTCTCATAGTTTAATTTTATAAACTATTATAACGTATGGTAAAATATTTTTTGTAATTCTCACTTATAACCTCCCTAAATATGTGTTTTATTCTGTGTCACTAGGCAAACTGATTTATGAGTCAGACTAATAGATAAATAAATATAGATATATATTCTAGAAACCGTGCCAATTTCTTGCGTTACACTTACGACTCCATTGTGAAGGTCTTCCATCGCGCTTGCGCTTATGCTGCGTTACGTTTGCGCTTAAATCTCATTGTGAATGGTCTTCCATCGCTCTTGCGCTTATGCTGCGTTACGTTTGCGCTTAAATCTCATTGTGAAGGTCTTCCATCGCTCTTGCGCTTATGCTGCGTTACGTTTGCGCTTAAATCTCATTGTGAATGGTCTTCCATCGCTCTTGCGCTTATGCTGCGTTACGTTTGCGCTTAAATCTCATTGTGAAGGTCTTCCATCGCTCTTGCGCTTATGCTGCGTTACGTTTGCGCTTAAATCTCATTGTGAATGGTCTTCCATCGCTCTTGCGCTTATGCTGCGTTACGTTTGCGCTTAAATCTCATTGTGAATGGTCTTCCATCGCTCTTGCGCTTATGCTGCGTTACGTTTGCGCTTAAATCTCATCGTGAATGGGCTTCCATCGCTCTTGCGCTTATGCTGCGTTACGTTTGCGCTTAAATCTCATTGTGAATGGTCTTCCATCGCGCTTGCGCTTATGCTGCGTTACGTTTGCGCTTAAATCTCATTGTGAAGGTCTTCCATCGCTCTTGCGCTTATGCTGCGTTACGTTTGCGCTTAAATCTCATTGTGAATGTAGCTTTACTCCGATTACGTTCTGTCTGTAAGTGTGTATGTGATCCTATAATACAAGGTAAAATTGATTCAAGAATACATTAATTCCAGCCACCCTAGCACTTACTTATTTTATGAAATAGCAATAGAAGGCCGATAAGTGTTCGCGCGAATTTCCTGGAGATGATTGAAAAGTTGTTGAGAGAGCTGGACGTAGGGGAGTGGATAAATCTGCGGAGATGTTTGTTTAATCCGGTGGTGGTTGCGATAAACAAGACGGGGGTTGACATTGCACGCTATTCCGGCTCCCAGATAATGAGCTTGGTGGGGGAACATAGCTGTTTGTTATCGTCATCAGGGTGCTAATTAACGATGCTACGGCCCAGCAAGGCGGAGTTCAACGCCGCTCTCCGCTAATCGTAACTAATCTATCGCCGAGGTCGGAATCCTTTCTAATGCTCAAATTTATTAGTTTAAACGCCTACCGATATATCATCATTAAACTTTATGCTCCCATTAGTTCCTTCTTCTTATTGGCGATACTCGAGAAAGCGGAATTTACGTTTTGCTTCAATAGATCGAGCTCTTAAAACAGTACAGTGGCGAGAAATTTATTGCTCCAATGATTGCATCTCTTAGTTTCCAGACTTGAATCTTTGACTGGAAGCTTTCTTGAAACTAAAAGTATTTTTAAGCATTATATACATATATTCAGGGTGGGAGGTAACTATGTGCAAATAATTTGATATTTAATAAAGAACAATGCGTATACACACATGTAAGTGTATCTAATTTTGTCCGTTATCATTGTAATAAATGAGATACAAATTTCGGGGTCTAATATGTTTTGATCAGTCCTGCGTTGTCTCTGCAGTGTTTACATACATTATGCAACGGCGGTTCCTGTGTTTAGTACAACTCGGACACCCCCTATCTGCATTCACGTGTCTCACAGTGAGGAAAGGAGGAACCGATTCAGTCACAAAATTTCTTTTGCACAATGAATGGAATTAGCAGATATTTATTTAATTTACGCCGCAACTGGAGAATCTCCAATGCTATAAGGGACTGTAACATTGTCGATTTTAAATCATCTTCACAAAAGACTAACGTTCCATGCAAAGTATAAGGAACTGTGGCACAAGTTCTCTTAATTCCCTATATGAAGTTTTTTTTTTAAGTTTTCAGGTTTAATTAATTTCTCACCTTTGCAAGAGTGATTTTGTAGTTTAAAGAAAGGAAGCGCAAATGCTTACGTGTTGGTTTGAGTTATGTATTTGTTCAATAAAACCAAATTTAAATAAAAAAAATGTATGCCAGTGTGTTCAATATTTTTAGTTGAAGCCTGAATACATTGTGAACCCTAATCAGATATTTTGTATGAAAACAAAAACGTATGGTTACGTAGATTGAAGTTTCAGAGCGCTCAATATTCTTCCCTTACATCAAACTACTTATAGTTGGGCAGATCAAAGGGTAAAGGAGAGTCAACCGTGAGAACTGTATCATAAAAAATCCTAACATCTGAACTAAGTAATGAGTCATCCTAAAACATGGTGAAATTTTCCTCACATTAGAAAATAGCGAAAAAACTGCAAATACTGGAACAGGACATCGTCCTCAAATGCTGATACAAATATTTGCGTTTATTCACCTCTTACCCTGTAAACTATTTGGATTATCTCTTTTAAGGAGTTACCTAATAAATAGCTCTACTAGATGATGTGATGTATAAATTATATATTAAATGAGAAGGGCTTATATATTCTTAAAGAACATCGGATATAAAATTAGTTCAGCCCATTGCATTTTCTGTTATTCATGAATATCCATCATGAATGTCCACTGCCTGCGGTGGCGTATATAACAGAACGAGCACAAGCTGAAATTAATTTTAAATATGTCTTCCTTTATTTCTCTTAATATTAGAGACATCAACTGTATATAACCAACTTTTTATACCAATGAGCTTAAGTTATCTAATATTCATCCTTAAGGACTAAGGATGCATATTCAACTGGAGTTGAACCCCGGCCAGCAACGTCAGAGCATAGAATGTTTTCGCTCAAACAGCATGAAGTTGTTTAGACTCTTTGGAATGAAAAGGCATTAACAAGATGCATAATTAACAAGGAGTAACGACTGGAGAACGTCATATGGGTGTCACGCAAAAGGTTTTTGGAATACCTATATTATCTATAATATAGTTTTGGTGAACTGTTTATAAAAACTAGATTATCTTCTTAACACTTGATTGTATTTCTGTACATCCCGCATTCAACTGTTTTCTCTTTTGTTTGTAATTCGATATTGAAGAAATGTGATATTTGTATCGTATTGTTTGTTTGTCTGTGGATACGTGCCCGATCAGTTTTCTTCTCGTGTCTCTTACAATGAACCTATCTTTCCGAGTTCAACATTTGACTACAAGCAAGAACATGAAACAGCTTGTTTATATGAAATCGAGCCTTGTCAATGCCCCTCAACAGCTGTTCTGAAAACGTTTGGCTCGTTCTAACTTGGAAGCTATTGTACTCCTTGCATCACTGATTGTTTCATTTAATACTGCCTGGAGGATAATTCTGTTGCACGACAAATTTTAATGTAGTTATTTGAGTTAACTACAAGTTTGAACGTAGTAAAACTTTTGATCATGAATTGTATCTGTGTATTTGTGAACGCCCAACATCAAGAAATAATGATTATAGCCTAAAGTAAACGATAATTTGTTAATAACTGACTGAAGCATAAATCATAAACCTGGAGGGAATAGCGAGACAAGCATTAACCTAATTTATTTTACTTCCAAATTTGTCTGTAATGGAAAAACCAGCTGGTTGATTATATAAGACGAAGTTTTTCCAAGCGGAAAGAGATATTTCGTGTGTTCATTTGAAAATGCATTTTTGAACTATCTCACGGATACCATGAACATTAAGCTACCCGTTTTAGCAATTAAAAGAACGCTTTTTGGGGAAAATCAAATGGGAGAATTGTTTTAAAGTTTTATAAAGATTTGAGCATGCTAACACTTCTCAAAAACTTGGTTCCTAACAAAACAGAAATATTTCAGGAATAGATGCTACCTAGTTAATTTGTTACCACGCATTACTGTCAGCATTATATTTCATTCTTTATTTAATGTCCACTATGCATTGTTACTTATAAGTAGATGTTATTTAACATATCATTACATGTGTTATCTAAAATAATCATTTTGTTTTTTTACGATAGAGGAGCCTAATATGTCAGCCTCAACATGTAATTTACTTTGTTATATTGTTAATTATTCTCAATGGCCTGTAAAGCAATACTGCTGATCGGTCAAATATAAATTATTAAAACAAAAGACCAGAGGCAGCGAAACCTTTAATGTTTTTGTAATCATTTCTTAACGACGCTTGCCAGGATCTTATCAGCGACGCCGGTGTGCCGGAATTCCGCCACTCAAGAGTTCTTTTGCATCCGTTTAGGCCCAGTATGAACCCTCGATTTTGGGATAAGCTACCCAGACCGACAAATGAGACCATTAAAACCGCTAGTGGGGTACAACAAGCTGGATTACAAACAAATTTCCGAAAGCATTACCAGTGTATCATACATAATTGATATAGAGAGATTAAAATGGCTAATTGTGTCAAGAGCATGGATTCTTGTAAAAAGAAAGAATCGAGTAAGAATACCACGCCAAATGGTGAACCACCAATCAGCAGGAAATAGATCCTTCAGCTGTCCCATAAGAACAGCAGTTAAATTTATATCGCATAAACTAGTTAATATTAACGAACTGTCAGGAACATTTCAAGACTCATTCCCAGTTAAAAATTAAACCTTGAAAACCTAGAATTAAACGGGCTGATTTCACACACGTTTAATAAACCCAGTTTATGGAGTTTTCGCCTCAGATGACCAGTAAAATGAAGTATTCTAAAACTGAAATCTGCAATAGATGTTTGACACTTGCTCGAGAGGACAGAGACGCGATGCTCATGGCGCCACAGCCCCACTTCCTCGCTGTCCCCAACACCAACAACCTCCTCATTTCTGCAATTGGCCCCTCGCCGAGCCTATTTCCCTCTTGACACTGATCCTCTCACACCCATTGGACGTCCTCTCCACTCAATTCTCATTCAAAGGGGCAACTGTATACACGTGTGAACTCACAGCTGCGACATTACTCTCGCCAAACTTCTACAACATATTGGCAACTTCTCTGTCTTTCAGAAACCAAAAAGAAATCAATTTTCAAAAGTCTACATCACCGATAAGTCACAGAATTCTTGAATGAATGAATAAATGTATTTATTGACATAAAGTATCATACATTTTCAATACACAAAATAGTAAGTAATATTAAAACAACAATAACAATAAAGAATTAAAAGAGCAAACACGAAAATAAAAAGACAAATATATTCAAATACAGCAATTTAAATTTACAACACAGAGTATTATAATAGCCTCACTAAAGAGAAGGAAATATATACACAATTTATAACACCACAACAATGACATAAGTATGACATAAAATATATGTATGTAAAACATTGTAAGCAGTGTTGTTTAGCTATTCTTATCCCTCCGGCCTTCTTAGATCTCAGCTGTCTTGTCTTATGTATTTACCTAGTCTATCCACATCTTCCGTGCCTGCCAGTAGCGTCCAACATGCTTCTGACTCTACATTCGCTGTGGTAAAGGATGGCGGTAAATATTTTTTCCTCCATTCCTCCGTATCGCTACATCTTGCCAAGATATGGGCCCACGACTCTGCCTCCTCGCAAATGGGACAGATTCTCATACCATTCTTGTCTGCAAATTTGTATGCTCCGCCATGCTCCTAGTCTAGTCCACGCAAGCCACTTTCTAATGAGTTTGGTACAGAATGTCTTGCTGAATGTGGAGGTAGCTTGGCTCTCTATTGAGAGTTCTAATAGCTAAGGTAGGCTCAAAGATTATTTCCTCCTTAACAGGCTGTGACCAAAAACATTGGCTTCTAACCCCTTGCAAGTCCCACAAAGACGAGGGTAATTTGTTAAGTAACAAGTAGGGTAGTTCTAATAAATTTGGAAAGAAAACGTTTGTATGGCAGCATTGGCAAAGTCATTCAAAATAATCGCTGGTTTTGTGTAAATGATAAAGACTCGTTAAGATTAATAAAAATGTGATGCAGAATTGTTTTATTTCTATATTGTTTTGCAGTCCAAATCGGAATGAACTTCAGCAGAGAAGGTTTATTCTTTATACGAATTAAAGCATTAGCCTCCACTTATAAACAATTCCAGCAGCCAAATTAACATATAGAATTAAATGGCGATATTACATTTTACGTGTTCTGGGAGTTTACATACGTCTTTTGTTCATGCTATTATACCTGTTTTAGAAGTTTACCTATTTTACACATTTTTATTTGTATCTTTAAAAATGAAATTACATACGTATAGTATTTTTAAATAATACCTGAAATTTCTGCAAATCGGGCTTTAATCTGTCGGAAGGGGAATATGTCAAAGTGGCTGAACTACCTCATTAACGTCTTAATTCTTAATTCCGGAAGTATTTCTCTCTCGAGAAAGATATTGGTGACATTCTTAGACAATAAATTAGGATTTGGATTAGTTAGCAAGAGGGTACCACACTTAGACCATACTAGGGTCTTTGTGCCTCTAACGTCACCCCTGGAAGGATCCGGAGACCATCGGGGCCTCAGATTCCAGAATAAACCTGACTCCGGCACAATCCCACCACAGCCATCCTCAACCTCGGGGTCCCGGAATGAAACCACTTCCAGTGGCCCCCAGCAGGACAACCAAGCGCCAGGGAGAACTATTTTCATTAGGGAGATTCCAGCATTCTTGGCAACACACCACTAAAAACAAATGCAACTAAATAATGAGGATAGGAAGTGGAGTCAGGAATTTCTTGTAGAAGAGGTATGGAGAATCCGAATGGAGAAATTAGATAATAGAAATGTACTCTACTGTATGCACATATTTTACGTTCATAAACATCTCACTTGAAAAAGTTGACATTTTGATGTACTTTTCATCTGAAATACTCATCTGAATACTAAACTATAAACTATGGTATTTGTCCTTTCTGTGTATAAACGTGAAAATTGTATCTTCATAAATTTTTCTGTCAGGTATGAGAGAGCGAGCGAAGTAGATGAGATGAAATAAGCTGGAAAAGGTAATGATGGAACAACTAGTGAGAGGAATGGCGGGGGAAACCGGAAAACTCGGAGAAAACCCATCCAGACGCCGCTTTGTTCACAACTAATCCCACATGTGGGTGCCACGGTCGCCTTGGTTAGAGACAGCCATGGCGCCGTCCCGTTTAACAAATAACGTTTTAGGTGTATTTTTTCGGTGAATTCATTTCCTCGAATGCAGTATCTCCTCTGCCTCATTTTAAATCTCCCTCCTCACATTGCCATAACGATTTTACCATGCGTTATCGCCATCCATTAGGCTAACTGAGGAACTTAGTGGCAGTTCTTTGTTTTTATTACCTTTCATCATTAAGAAATTTGAGCCCGCCTGGGTAACGTGGTGGTAGCATGTCTGCCTCACGTTCAAAAGGTCCTGAGTTCGAAACTCGCTCAGGGTGAGTTACCCGGGTAAAGTTTTTTTTCTTATCCTAAGAAGACGAATGTCGAGTAACTTTAAGCTCCATGGACTCCGAGATCATTTGAGCATCATATCATCAATTGCATTCATCGTCCGATATGACCAAACCAGGTTAAAGGACGTTAAACTACAAGGTGTAGCATACACCTTTCTTGCTTTGAGGTGCAGAAGAAAGCTCAGAAACCTCAATCAAGCCCCTGGACCGAGGGGGTCGTAACAGTTTGTTTTTCTTTATAATTAGATGTTTGTTTATTTAAAAGGCGGTTGGCTAGGGGTGGCGGAAGGCAGAGGCGAAGAGTGTATATGATTGATGATCTCTCTGCTGGGTCGCGGCTCGTTGCTGGATCTTGTACAACCTCGCTGCAGCAACTGCCCAAGAGGCTCCTGGGGTCCTTCGGCATCTTTACCAGTGCTCAGGAAACCATCTATTCCATGACATTCACGTCGCTGTAACAAAGTATTGTTAAAAAGCGTATTCTTCTTATGATATTCAAGACAAACATTAGCAGAAATTTTCTCAATTACATACTGCCTTGTAAGTAGCAGCAAAATAAGGGAATACAATAGTCAAATATTTTAAAAGCCGGTTGCCATGTGTGTGAAATCGTTTCTGTGCAAGGCCAGGAGTTTACAACTTTCCGTGTGAAAAAAGTTTAAATATTTTACATCTGAAACAAATAACAAGGAATATCTCAGAAACGGTCAACTCCACGAAAAAAATGTATATGACATAATTGAGTGATTTAACGTGATATACATTTTTTGTGTCGTAAGTTTTTGTCTATCTCTTACGGCTGAAACTTACGGTAGCTCTTGTCGAAACACTCAAAATACTTTTTTTGTAGATTTCACCGTTTTTGATATATTCCTAGATATGGATTTCAATTTTAAACTACGTAACGTTTCTCAAATGGGTAGTCACCGTTGTTTTCATCTCTCTTTTGTTATCACTGGTGATCGTTCAGAGCGAGCCGAATTTCAGTTGTTGATATAGCTACCAGCTTTTAAACATTTGACTGCCGCTTTAGCCTACTGTATTTCCTTAATTTCCTTTTGCCAAGAAGGAAGAACGTAATAAGATAATTCTTTTTGTCACGCTTAGTACGATGTAGATAAAAGGACACTCATTTGTAATTTTGATTGCAGAACTTGTAGAAAAAGTAAACGGAACACATCAGATTTTTATTTTCTCTACATAGTATACAGAGAAGGTATTGTAATGCATCCAAAAATTCGATACCGAGATTTCACCGGAAATAACATACTTTGGGTCCCCCTGAATGCAAAGAAAAACATTTTTTGAAAAAGATGCGTGTGAGTGTATGTGTGTGTGCGTGTCTGTAACAGCATAACTCAAAAACGAAAAGTCCGTTAAATACCAAACTTGGCACCTAAGTTCAGTATCTTCCAAGGATGCGACACGAATATCTTCAAAAGAATCCCCCACCTCCAACTACATTTTACATGGAAAATTTTTCGAAAATTTGTATTTTCTCAAATATGGTTCTAACGATTTTGATTAAAATATCGTATATAAAGATATTTATCTGACACTTAAAATGTATATCTTGAATTTTCTGGGAAAAACCTCTGAACACTACCTTATTCTGGATGAATTTTCCGGAATTTTGCCAACCGTAGGAAATAGACAAAAAACTTATTTAACAGAAAATGTAGAGCACATTAAAACACACAATTTATTTTATTTACATTTTTTTCGTGAAGTGGGTCGTTTTTTAGATATTCCTTATTATTGATTTCAGCTATAAAATACTTGTACGGGAAACTCTTGTCCATACAAACAAAGGAACAAAGGAAATTCAGTCACAAAGCAACCAGCTTTTGACTAGTAGGTACTTTAGCCTATGCTACTCCCCTATTCCCCTTCTACTTGCATGGAAGCAAGTAATAAGACTATTTCTGCTAATTTTTCTCGTTTAGAATGGAGCATAAACGCATAAGCTTTTTAATAGTAATTTGTTGCAGAGATGTAGAGAAAGTCATGTGAATGAAACAAATCAGTTTTTTTATTCTGTGTATTGAATTTTTGGCTGGACGCAATAACTTCTCTACCTGTGTACGTACTATGAAGTAGAGAAATTAATAAATTATTCTTAATTTTATAAATGTTCAAGTGAATGAATATAAAATTAATAGATTTGTAACTATTAATTAGGTATAAAAGAAACATTGCCGCGTTTGTAAGTATTTTGTGCTCAAGAGATAAGGAAGCATTATAATATAGTGCATTTTCACCTTCATATGCAGGTAGCTACAAGGTCGATACTTTACATGCACAAGAACGGAAGTGATTCTTCCTGCTGGATGTCTGGTAAAGGCAACATTTTAATAAATATACCCACATTTTCATTTAAACGCGAGGCCTGACACGCCACTTTTTGACGCGTTGCGCTCGGTGGCCATATGCGGGAAGTTATAACTTTTATCGACATTCCAGTCGGGACATTGTTAATAAATTTGCTCGCCTGTCGCATCTGCTCCCACACGCTGCGATCCTCATTGTCAGATACACGCATTCTTGAATATGTTTTTCCGAATTTATGCCATTATAATGTGGATATATGTAATTCGCGTAATAAACGTATATATTATTTGTGCCGGGGTCACAATGGCACTGGCTGAATGAAATCGCATGTGACAATCGTCAGTGCTCCCATCCTCATACATGCATGCATACAGGTACAGTAGGCACGGTTAACAGCGGGCTTTTCTCTCTGCTTCTTGTCAAGCTAACGTAAGGAAACAGGATAGTCTGAACATACGGAAATTACACCTTAAGTGAGTTGAATCACCATTGCTCTTAAAGTATTCAATTGTTTTTCAGAACTTACTACGAATTATTCTATAAATCATGAAAATTATTTCAAGTGGCTGTTTACATTAATAGCTTATGTGGCTGAGTCTATAAAAAGCATTTTATTTAGCAGAAAAGTAATAAAACTTAGTCTCAAAACATCTGAATTCATGTACCTTTTTCTCTGATACTACTTGCAGTACATAATCACACCTTTACATGCTTGTTCTTAGTATAATCAGCTATATTCTGAACCTCAATTATTTAGCTATGATACAATTTCAGTATAAATTAAAAAAAATAAATATATTTGCAAATTCAAAAAAGTAAAAATGTGGAAAATTTGCAATGTTGTTGTTTTCTTAATATGATCAATATAAACTATAACATCACGATTGTGGTTCAGAAAGTTCAACTGTGTTATATATGTGCTGAAAATTTCAGCTTTCCAGCTCTCATAGTTTCTGAGAAAAAGGTACATAAGTATCCAAAAATGTTGTTTTGAGAAAACTGAATTTAAAGATACAAATGTTGTTCTAAAAAGTGGCATTGAATAACAGCTTTAAAAATGCTAATTAACATTTAATTATATTTAAATTCATTAAAATCCTCTTAAGCCCCCAAAAGTATACATTTACTGAAACTAGAAGTAATAGAAAACAAGAATATTTTTTGTCATTTCAAAGTACCTTGTACCCTTAAACAGAGGGGTAAATGCCTGCGCCCATGTGAGAAATAATCCTCGTTTCTTGTAACTAGGGCCGGGAAGTTGGGGGGGGGGGGGGAAGAAAAAGGTTCTTAATGTCTGGAAACGTGGCTAATAATAATATATGTTCATCCTGGGTTACTTTAGTATAGGAAATGAGTTGTGGTTTTTTACTTTTTCGGCATTTTTGGTTTAAAGGCCCTTTTTAAACCTTTTTGTTTTATTTATCGGTTTTAATTCAAATTTAATTTATTTTCGCTGTCTTTTTTATGTATAGTAGACTTTAATCTCAATTTCAATAATAATTTAATTAATACGCATTGCTAAGACTAGCTGCACAAGTAAAAACAGAAAATACATGAGCCCACCATACCATACGTTAAAGAACAATGCAATATCAGAAAAATAATAGTGGTATGCCTGTTCTTGAATCTCGAGGAGAAATTACAAACATGTCTGTAAAATGGAGGGCAAAGTATAAAATTAACAATAATTAAAGTGTAGAACAAACAATTACAGAGAACATCATAAAACATTCCGTAGCCATTTTTCGAAATCATCTGTGTGGTTTGAACGTAAAATGTATTATGGTTTATAAATCGCTTTATTTTTGTAGTTTTTTCTCTTTTATTGTTGTTGCACATCTTTTATAATTGTTGTTATAATATATTCTCATAGTCTAATGTTATGTAACTATTAAGTAAACTATTTTTGCACCACTCACTTCTAATTTTTTTTTGCAAAATTCCCTAAATGAATATATTTTATTCTGTGTCACTAGGCAAACTATTTATGAGTCAGACTAATAAATAAATAAAAAAAAAAACAAACAAAAAAAACGAGAGGATCCTTTAGCACCAATAGAGTGACGACATACAGGAATATAGACGTCCCGCGAGAAATACCCTCTATAGACCTCTTATTTCTGGACGATTTTTATTGAATTTTGCATAATTGGTAAATCGTAAGAGATAGACAAAAACGTACTACACAAAAAATGTAGATCGCGATAAAACACACAATTTATACATTTTTTCACCGTTTTCGAGATATTCCTTGTTATTAATTTCAGTTCTAAAATACTAAACTTTTCTCATAAGGAACTTGTCAACGCTTGGCCATGCAAAGAAACGGATTTCAATCCCATAGCAACCATATTTTAAAACGTTTGTCTGTCGGTTTAGCCTAGTGTATTCCCCAAAGTTATAAGACCGTTTCTGCTAATGTTTTAGCATTAAATATATAGAAGAATAAGCTTATTAACAATAATTTGTTACAGAGATGTAGAGAAGGTCACCTAATTGGACGCATCAGATTTTTCTGGTAAAATATAGAAATTCAAACGTTTGTTATTTGTAATTGAATCTGACAGGTTCAAAAACCTTATGTCCGCGCCACCTTTAAGAGTTGAGCGGCCCACAGAGCCACAATACGACCCTTAACAGTGCCCTTTACCCAGACCGTGTCTAAAAGAGCGGATAGAAAGGTCATGTGTGCCTACACGGAAACATACAGCTACTGTCTTTTTATTATACAGTTCTCGTCTCCAGCTTCCATTGTCTCAGATTTAAGTTCTTTTAATTGAGAAAGCGAAAGTTCAACATCTCTATTTAGTGGACCTGAAAGTCACCTTTTTAAATAGAAGAGCATAGAAAAGCAAAATTCTCTTCTTGCATATAGGAATGTCTGTAGGATAAACATTTATACGTTCTCTAGCACGTATGTAAATATTATGTACAGAGAAGTTATTGTATTCCATCCAAAAATTCGATACCGAGATTTTATCAGAAATTTATGTTTTGGGTCCCCCTAAATCTAAAAAAAAAAAAAAAAAAGTCCATGTATGTGCGTGTGTATGTATGTGTGTGTGTGTGGACAGCATAGCTCAAAAAGGAAAACTTGGTATTTAAGTCTGGTATATTCCAAGGATGCGACACGAAGATTTTCAAGAAAATCCCCCCCACACCCAACTACCCTTTACATGGAAATGTTTTCGAAAGTTTTGTTTTTCTTAAAAATGGCTCTAATTATTTTGATTAAAATGGCACATATTAAAGCCATTTCTACCACAAACAAAATGAATGTGTTGAATTTTCTGGGAATAGCCTCTAAAGACCTCTTTATTCTGAATGATTTTTATTGAATTTTGCAAAACTGGTAAACCATAAGAGATAGACAAAAACTTACTACACGAAATGTGTAGATCACGATAAAACACACAATTTATGTCATATGCATTTTTTTCGTGGAGTTCGCCGTTTTCGAGATATTCTTTGATTTTGGTTTCAGTTTTAAAAAACCTTATACTTTCCTCAAACAGGAATTTGTCAACTCCTGTTCATACAAACAGAGGAACTTCAGTCACATAGCAACCAGCTTTTGACTATTACTTAAATCTATGGTACTCCCTTATTTCGCTTCTACTTACAAGGAAGCAAGTAATAAGACCATTTCTGTCCGTCGCAGCAGACTAAGATTTGATATAATTTAATGTACGTGTCATCAAAAACAAATGAACGTACGTGCCTAAGCGACTGAAGCAGCAAAACCAACGCCCTCCTTGGTCCAAAGCTCGAACCCTGGCCCGCTGGCAGGCAGCGAATGAAGACAGCGGTGCCATCTGTTGGAGAATCCCGCAGACTCCACTACCTGCTGTGCGCTTCTCGTCTCCCATAGTTTATAAATATGGTAATTCACACCGTTGCGGCCGGGGCAGGAAACTTGAAACATATAGGCTTCCTCTCCTTTTCTCTCTGCCTCTCCCCTCCCCAACTTCTTCATTCTCATCCTTTCCTTTCCCGCGTTTTTTGTACTTTTCTTGTGATGTCAGCTTTTCCAGGAAACGAAGACAAATGCCGGTCATACCGCGTACGGAGTGAGCACTGCGCCTCACTTTGAGCAAAAGTGGCTCAAATATTCATATTTAGTAGTTTATAGCGCAACTGTAAACCGAGAGCTTTTGTTTCAAGTTAAAGTGGTTAACATAAAATTTATGAAATTTTAGTATTACAAGTATACATATATCAACTCAGTTTAAATACTGCTTATCTTTAAATTACCTATATCGTTTCAGTACACTACCTAAATTATGTCTGTTTAGATTTCAAAATCTCCAACCAAATGGCTATACAATATAATTTACAGGTTAAATTGCTAACAATTTCCAAACTTTCCAGAAAGGATTCACATATTCTTAAAACATTTTAATTCGTATTAGAGAAAAGTAACCTTAGACAGTAAAGCGTGTGTATAAAATTACTTTAGTGCACAATCATTTGGTCTTATGTTTCGTTTCATTATCGGCTTACCCTCCCCGTATTTGTAGGACTGACAGCCCCCTAGCACTTACAAGCCAATGCCTAGGGGTCAGAAGCCTGTCCGGGAGCCTACGGCTCGTAGCTAGGCATGAACATGCGGAAGCGGATGATTGGAAAGGTAATAATGGAGCAATTGGTGGAATGAGTGGCGGAGGAAAGCGCAGGACTCGGAGAAAACCCTTCCAGACGCCTCCTAGTCCACCACGAATCCCACATGACGGCGCTTGGGTTCAAATCCGGGCCGCCTAGATGGGAGGCGAGCGGACTAACCACTCACCCATAGTACCGCTTAAGAGCTTATGTATTATTTTTAAAGTGTGGTCAAAGTTAAGAGTTGTTTTTAAGTTATTAACGTTCTGTGATTTTATAATTCGAGCAAAAAAAAAAAAAAAAATTACTATATCTTGGTTCCACCGCTTAAACCACCACTAAAGCTATTTAGGTATTAGTTTTTTCACTTTTACTCATCGTAACATTGTATTACTAAATTTTAAAACCATAACTTGTTTATTTTTGGACTTCAAGTTTCAACAATGTACGCGATCTACATTTCAATATAACAAAAGTATTCGTTTGCTTAAGTTTTTTACAACAATTTCTATTGTTTCACTAGCTAACAGCCAGGTGGCGTCTAAATCGTTCATAGTTGACATTCATGTTGCAAAATTCAGAACTATCAATATTTGAAAACTGCTTTTCACTAGCCATTAAAAGGTTGTGGAACCATCATTGGTGGTTTGTTATTAGATCACTAGAATCGCTTTATAATTGATTTTAAGGTATGAATTGACTTTTTTACATCATGACGATGATTTACAACATTGATACAAAAAATACCCGATATGCCATCCTGCCGAATCTAAAAGTGATTCTGTGTTTTTAGATTTCTGAACTCATTATTGTTGTGTAAATAAGTGATTTTCGTGTAATTTCTTTTTAGTAGTTTTCAGTGGTTTAACAAAGCATACGACCGAAGCGAGCATGCGCTGTAATAGCTTTAGGTTAGTGTGTAAAGAAACTGATTTTCCTGTACTTTGGTTTCAATAATTTCCACTGGTTTCAGCAAAGCATGCGAGCGAAGCGAGCGTGCGCTGTGTTAGGTTTAGGTTAATGTGTGTGTAAATATACCTACTGATTTTTATGTACTTTGGTTTTAATAATTGTCACTGGTGTTACCAAAGCATGGGAGCGAAGCGAGCATGCGCTGTCTTAGGTTTAGGTCAGTGTATTAGATAAACTACTTAGTTTTCGTCTGCTTTGGTTTTAATAATTTCGATTGTTTCCACCAAAGCATGCAAGCGAAGCAAGCATTAGGTATGTTAGGTTTAAGTTAGTGTGTATGAATAAACTGACTTTCCTGTAATTTGGTTTTAATAATTTCCACCGGTTTCACCAACTGTATTATGTCCCAGCTACAGTCTTAGCACTCCATTGTTAATGTGTGTGTTTTTTCTTTCTTCTTTGGTGACTTTGTCTACGTTGGCAGCATGTATATTTCATTGTTTCTAGACCGTAAATACCTTCTCCCCGCCTAGCAACAGCTGTTAAATCTTCCCCACCATGAAAATGTTCGTGAATTTTGCTATTTAAGAAAGTGTATTTACAGGGTGGGGCGGCGGGATATTCCAATTCTAGATGAAAAGGTATTAGCTCCTTGATGCTTCGAAGTGGATTATGAGGTTAGTTTCAATTCTTAAAGATATAGTTATATGATGGTACTCTCGTATAGCTTTACCAATAGCCTAATTATAAATGATAATACGTATCATTACTTTTAACCTGAAATATTTACTTTACCTCAGTAATTTACGTTACACTTTCCTGGAGTGAAAATAAAATGTTAGGAGCCTCTTACATAATACTGAGTTGAGTTAAAATTTAGTGATTAAAAGGGACTGTTAAGTTCTCTATAATTGGCACATGTGCATCCGGAGACATTCAGAACAAACAACAGTTATCCATTTTAACTGCACCCCTGTCATCATTTACAACTCTATCTTGCAAGTCTATATACATTAAGGTTATAGTTTAGAAAAGAAAGTGAAATATAAAATAAAACAGCATTTAAAAGTTACCATGAATATAGTAGATGACATTGTTAAAATTTTTCTTTTTTAAAAACATAATAAAGAGATATGCAATATTGAACATTACAATAACATACATGTTTAATAATGAATGTTTTTTTTATTTTCGAAGAATGAACATTCAAGTAATAAATGCTGCACTGTATATTCACTACTTCAAAAACATGGCAATTACGTTTGGTATTAATAAGACACCATTGAAAATATTTTGAAATCTTCCAGGACGAAAAAAACTTGCATTTCCTATGTATTAGGAAAGAATTAGGTTATTAGTAAGTTGTCCTCTTATCCATTAGCTGTTGAATATTTGTGTTACTAACATTGTGTTCTTCGCCCGTGATGTTGAACATTTTGAATAGGCTTATAAAAGTTGTGACCAATCGCAGTAGCCTTTGCCCAATTTATCTGTTCTCTCATTGCCTTGAATTCCTTCATGACCCTTAACCTTAATAACTACAATTTGCAAACAAATCCATTGTCACTCTGGGTTGCTTGGGTAGTTAACTAAAATGCTTATTATTATTGTTATATTATTATATTTAAAACCAAAAAAATGCTAAAATTCACAACGAAATAAACAATTTATAATTTACTTAAATTCATCTCAAACATCAATTACTTGCAACTCGTTTAATTCAAACTTCTTTTAGGCATTAAGGCTTACATTGTGGTTTAGTAGCAGCATATTTAGCAACTATTGAGTAATTGCTCTTTGTGCCTATTTTGTCGGAACTAATCCATCTTGTTACGCGAGAACTTGCAGTAAAGAAACACCACTTTGAAGTGCCGCTCACATCTAACGCGTTTTCCTGCGGTCGAGGTTTAAATTCCCACCTGTAACGCTGAGTCTTCTTCAGTATTCCAGCATGGAATTCTTTAAAAATACACAAACAAGTAAATAAATAAAAGTATGTAAGTAAAATTAAAACCACAACCGGCATTATGATCAGGCTTCTTGAATGAAAGGAAGAACAAACTTATTGAAGGCTAATTAAAAATTATAAACTTCAGTCTTAAATTTGTATCCCCAAAATTAAAGTACAAATTCATTAAAAACATCGTTACCAACATATCTTAAGAAAGAAAGAAAGAAAGAAAGCATGTGCATACTTCGAAACTTTATTGTACTACCAAGCTAAAGAAGGGAGTTTCACAGGGAGAGGTTTTGTTTAAAATCACTAAAGGAGTTGTTAACATCGCTAAAAATACTCACATTTATAAACAAACTAGATGTATGTGTTAATCTTTTCTGGAGAAAATAAAACTGTATTAGTATTACTAATTATAATACTCCACTTCAACAATTAACAAGGACTAACCAAAACAGTTTAATTTTATCAGATAAATGTTCTTTATTTTGAAATATTTACTTTCGATTTAATTCATGCAGCTTTTAAATACAGCTTTTTCGACGCAAGCAACCATCTCACCTTCAGTTGTTGACTGGCTTGGTCAATACTGCCAGGCGTGACTAAGCCATCACCAGTTGGCAGAAGTTACGCTCCACCTTAAAGTCGTCCTCCATTGTCTAGGTGTAACATGAAAGAAATAATGAGGTCGCGGGTTCAAGTCCGGCGAAGGGCGGTGGATTTTTTCGGGTGTAAAAATCTTTATTATGGTTTGCTTTGAAAGGAAAATAAGCCGGTGGTCCCGTGTCGTAGAATTACGGCACGTAAAAGAATTTAAACCTGATAAGCCTCTAAGCCAAATTGGGACACTGAGAACCATAGCAGTTAAAATGCGCCCATAAATATAATGCAATTCATTCGATCTTAAACTGCCTTTGAATACTTGACAATGATTCATTTTATTTTCCCATAAGCATTCGTACTGTCCACTATCGTCGAATAAATAGTATTTCTATAAAGGTGCGCTTACCGCATTGTATAGCAACCTTTCATTCATGCTACTTTAATTCTTGCATAATACAGGGCTATTCAAAAAGCAGGAACAGATTTCAATCATTTATGTCTTCCAAATTACAAAAGGTAGAATCATAATTCCAGCATTACTGGACAAACAAAGATTTAAAATTTGAACAGTCGAGGTAGAAGTTCCAATCATGGCCACATTGGTACTGTTGCTTATCATGCACATCGAATTTTTGAAGTTGTAAATTCAATAACCAGTTGCTCCATGTGTGGCAAGAAATGAGCCACATTTTGCTATTTGTTATGTAACACATGGTGCACATATTCAATGCATAAACATTGAAAAGTTTAGTTTTTCTCTTTCCAGAAATGTTTGAATTATGTTTCTATCTTTTGTAGTTTAGACAAAATAAATGTTTGAAATCTGTTCCTTCTTTTTGAATAGCCCTGTATTTAACATTATCTATATTACGCGCACCCCTTGACTGTTTTTTGACAACTGTGTTATGCGACGATGGGGTTGTGTGTTACAGATTCTGACCGAGTTCTGATAAAAACTGAATACCAATGCTGTAAAGTGTAAAGATACTCATCACCTTACACACCGGACCTGACATGATGGGTTCATCATATGCTGAGCTTGGGAGATTAATGATACCCCTTCAATATGAAACTTCGGGGCTGATGCATGCATAAAATGTAGAATTATGAGCAGCGCTGATTCATGGGTCTGGACCTGAATGTTTAAAATAATCAGATAGGGTTTACGATAAGACGTCCCACTGGCCATTATAGAAATAGTGTTTGGTGCAAGGCAACAATTAGAGACGTACAAAAACTGTTTTGAATCAGAGCAGGTCGAGTTAGACATTCTGAATCACTGGGAAAGGTATCTATTTTGCATATTAATTCAAACGTCGATTGCAGATAAAAATCTTATTTCTCTTGGCAGAAAAAAGATGCTTTGAGACAATGTCTTCCCATCAATATTTGCAAGTTACTTTTACAATGTAAACAAAAGAATTTTGGTTTGAACATGAATGATTTTAGGAAGCTGTATGTTCAATTGGCTTTTTATTCATTTGTATTCCTTTGAGAAGCTTTAGTTCCACGATTCTACAATAGCATGAGGGAATGTGTTGCTTTTTTTTTTTTTTTTTTTTTAAATCAATGCACATATGAAGCTTTTATAACACATGAAGAAAAACATGTAAAAAAGCGCCATTTTAAATACTCCAAAACATATAGAACTGAAATTAGCTTTCCAATTTTAGGTGTCGTTTCACAAAACCCATTTCTTAACATTTTTAATTACTTAAAGTGCTCCAAGATTCAACATTTTTGATCGATTACCTTCTAATTTTCACAAAAACTTCAGGAATGTTTATTTAAAAAACTTCACGAAAAATGATTTAAGAGACTCACACAACCATTATGAATGTATAAATTTACATTATTATGTTGTTTTTAAAGCTTGATATTTATAAAATCGAAACTATACACAAGGAGTTATCTATTCTTCTAGCAAAGTTTCATCTTAATTCTTAAAAAAGGCTAATGCGGCAAAAGAAAATTCTGAATAATATGTAATAAAACGTTTGATATATGCCGCATTGTTAATTCACACAAATATATTATTATTATTATTATTATTATTATATTATTATTATTATTATTATTATTATTATTATTATACTATATGAAACTCCATTGCACAACAGCTCACAAGGAAACTTGGCTACCACCCGGCCGCTGCGTCCTCTATCTCGGTCCTTGACGGATGCCATGAATAGGGTGCAGTATTGGAGGGTGAGACGTGGCCAGCGCCTAGAACCCCTCCGGCCGGTTAATGCGGTTCTCATGACCTGGAGTCGCTACTTCTCCATTAAGTAGCTCTTCAATCGGCGCCCCCTGGGACCTCACGAGGCTGAGTGCCGGTCTTCCGCTTGGCAAGCAGCCGCGCTACCACCTCGCTAAGAAGACGATCTTATATAATGTACACCTATGTGTGTAGCATAAATAAAATCAAAGCAGAAACATTAATATGTCTGAAACAACTACAACATTATCTTAGCATTTGAATATACAAATTAAATAACAATTAAAAATCTTTAAAACCAATAATATTTCTAATATTTGAATGAATTATATATAAGTATATATTATTTTTTAATTCCTATTTACCGTTTATAATAAAAATTAAGCTAGTTTTTTCTGAATTTATTGGGTTTATGATTAATAGGAAGTTTATATAAACATAGATTTACATTTTATAAGTGGTCTTTATATTACATTGCCATATGCGATATAAATTTGTAGATTTTTAGGTATTTCTAGATGCAATACATTCAGCTAAAATAATACAATATCCTACTAATGATAAAACATCTTAAATTATTTTGAAAACGGTAATGTATATTATTTTTCCTCTTCTTGTGAGAAATAATTTTGGAAGTCCATTTTACTTCCGAGATCACATTACCATTCAAATCTTTGTCTTCCTATAGAGCTTCGATACTAAAATCTATTTGGATTATATTTTTCTACATAATGGAACTAGTCGTATTGTCATTTTATCTACCAGATCGCAGATCTTAGTGTATCAAAAATATACATTTTAGATAACAAATGATAATTCCTGATATTATCGCACCGTACCTCTGTAGTGGTTATAACGCCTGTGAGATTATCATATTCATTAGCTGTATGCATATTTCTGCAACTGCTATTTTCTACTCTACAGCATACGAGAATTATATTTAGAAGTTTTAAACATACTCGAAAAGAAACTTAAAATACTACGTTGTAATTGGTCACAGCATCTTTGTCCATGCTCTTCGTCCAATCTGATTTACCTTCCTGATAAAAATACGCTTACAGTGACACTAAATTAAAATTTAGCTTTCATTGTTCTTTTTGCAAAGAAGATTTAGACATTTAACCTGCTCCGAGGCAGAGATTGGAAGTTCGTAGACCTGGCTGGACAAGTCAGCTCAAATGATAGAGCATACGAAACCAATGTCTTGTGTTCCACTCAAAAACGTTAATTAACTAATCCAAAATACTGTATTTGGAACTGTAGATAAGTTGAAATAAATAAGAGCATTTCATTTTTAGATTGAGTAATTCCCAATAGCTTCAATACACATCTAAGAAATTATGCTGCTCTCAACTAACTTTAGGGGCAAGTCTTAAGATGTTAGCCAGGTCGATAGAGTGGTAGTAAGGTTTATCTTGCTCCACCTTCACACACTTTAACATTTCACTCGCGTTGATACAGTCTCACCCCCTCTCCACCCTCCCACGCACACCCCGAGCGACGCTAAAAGATTAAATTTCCTTCGTCTTACTTCACCCCTACTTCTGCTGTCGACTGCAGCCCGCCTTACAGAGAAAGACGGGACATTTTACTCCCTTCTTCGTTGTCTGCCTTCTTCCGACGACTGCTGCGTGCACCCTGGATCATTAGCCATGGAGGTTAGGTCAGCTTACATTTCTCTTATTAGTGGATTTACACCCCACTCTCATTGCAACACATTAAATAATAATAATAATAATAAATATTATAACTATGTTACTATAAAATAAAAAGCTGATGTGTTCCATTCACAGGGCTTTCTCTACATCTGTATATTGAATTTTTGTTAAAAAGCTTATTCTTCTATTTACTTAATGCTAATCCAGAAAAAATTAACAGAAAGGGTCTTATTACGAGAAATAAGGGAGTACCATAGGCTAAAGCGATAGGCAAATATTTTAAAAGCTAGCTGCTATCCGATTGAAGTGCCTTTCTTTGTATGGACAGGAGTTGAAAGATCCCCGCATGACAAAAGTATAAGTATTTTAAAGCTGAAACTAATAAGAAGGGATATCTCAAAAAAGTTAACTTTACGAAAAAAATGTATATAACATGAATTGTGTGTGTTAACGTGCTCTTTTTATGTGGTAAGTTTTTGTCTTCTATTACGTTTTACCAGTTATGCAATTCCGCAAAATTCACCCAGAATAAACATGTCTTCAGAGGCTATTCCTAGAAAATTGAAGATATACATTTTATTTGTCACGTAAACCTCTTTAATATACAATATTTTAATCAAAATCGTTAGTCATTTTTGAGAAAACAAACATTTTTGAAAAAGTTTGTCCATGTAAAGTGTAGTTGAGGGAGGGGGGATTTTGTTTAATATATTCGTGTCGCATCCTTGGGAAAAACTAAACTTAAATACCAAGTTTAGGTATTTAACGAACTTTTCGTTTTTGAGTTTTAATTCTCATTCTATTTTGATTCAGAGGGTTTCAAAACATATATTTACGGTGAAATCTCGGTATCAATTTTTGGATGGGATATAACACCTTCTCTACCTGCTATGTACATTGTACATACGTGCTAGAGAAAGAACTAGTAAACGCCAACTTTATGAAAATTAGATACTATCTACCTATTTTGAAATCAAAGCATTAAACTCAACGTTCAAAAAATAAAAGTTGTAAAATAATTTTCTAAAATAATTTAGTACTGAAAATAAAACGTCAGAATATTTCAAGGTATGAGTCGTATATTTCTGTTAGACCAAACATAAACAAATAATACTAAAATATATTCCTTTAAATGTATACGTTTCCTAGAACAGCTGAACTCGAAATACTGACTTTAAAGTTGAAGGAGGGTCAGGTAAATTACGAGAGCTGACCCTAGCTTGGATTCTTCTAGTTCGCCCCCCCTCCCCCTCCCCCCTCGTTCTTTCTTTTCCATGTGAAGATTAAAACACAAGACATTTCTGGCATTTATGGCGGCAAAGTAGCGGTGAGACGTTTTGTGACTCGTTTTTATAAAAGGCTTCTGTCTCCGGTTTTTGTCTATATTTGGGCGCCTCACCTTTTGGACCTTACCTGAACGAGGAGGGAACACTTCCATTTTCGATTAGTTCTTTTGTAAATGACCACTCTGAAGTGTTTGGTTGGTGACCGAGTAGTACTTAGTGCGACCTGGTTCGCTCAATAGTATCATTTAACTCACACGAACAAAACATAACACCAAGTCGTGTAGCTGTTGTTTTGGAGGCAGAAGAAAGAAAAAGTTAAAAAAAGTCTGATGTGTTCCATTTTCATGACTTTCTCTACATCTCTGCAACAAATTATTCTTAAAAAGCTTATGCTTCTATTTGCTTCTTACTAATCTCGTAGAAGAAATCAGCAGAAATAGTCTTATTACTTGCTTCCTTGTAAGTGGAAGCCAAATGAGGAAGTACCATAGGTTAAAGTGATAAAAGCTGGTTGCTATGTGACTGAAGTTCCTTTGCTTGTATGGATTGAAATTGACAACTTTTTTAAATCTGAAACCAATAACAAAGAATATCTAAAAAACGATCAACTCCACGAAAAAAAATTATATGACATAAGTTGTTTATTTTATCGTGATCTACATTTTTTGTTTGGTAAGCTTATGTCTATCTCTTACGGTTTAGCACTTATGCAAAATCTAGCATAGTTCATCCTGAATAAAGAGGTCTTTTGAGGCTATTCCTAGAAAATTGAAGATACACGTTTTATTTGCTATATCAATAGCTTTAATATACGGTATTTTAATCAAAATCGCTAGAGCCTTTTTTGAGAAAATCAAAATATTCGAATTTTGTCCACATAAAGGGTTGTTTGGGGTGGGTGGTTTTTCCTCAAAATGTTCGAGTCGCACCCCTCGAAGATACTAAACTTAAATACAAAGTTTGGTATTTTACTGACTTTTCATTTTTGAGTTATCGTGTTCACACACAGGGACACATGGACCTTTTTCTGAAAATAATTTTTTTGGGATACAGGGGACCCTAAAACGTATATTTCCGGTGAAATTTAGGTATAGAATTTTTGGATGGAATGCAATACCTTCTCTATACACTATGCATATAGTAGGTGCGTGTAGAGAAAATAACAATAGAGCTTTCTGAGTAACAAATAAACAGATGTTCCTTTCGGTCTAGTTCGCCTACTCGGAGAATATGGGGAAGAATATTTTCAAAAACAAAGGAGGACTATAGTGTGAGGAAGAAGTAGCCATCAATGATTAATGATGGTATGGTACTACAGGTACAGAAAATCCTCAAGAGACATACTGGCGGAGAAAGGCGACAAAAGATTCAGAATTTCGTCCTAGCGCTGTTTTCCATAGTAGATAACAGACAAATATTTTATGAACTGTGTTCTATACGAGCTTTTGTATCTGTAACTGTAGAAGCTATGTAAATAATTCTCACTTAATTTCATCTTAAATTGGATTGAATGTCAGTTTAAAAATCTTAACATATTAATTAAAACCGATCGTCCTTTTTTGTATGCTATGCATAAAATATTTTGAGGCAAATAATGCTTATTTACCTTCGCTCGTTTTCTTCTATAATTAAAATGGTTGAGAAAATGGTATTTCTTTCAGAACAGTAATTTAAGCTATCCGAGCCCTACATATTTTGAACACTACCCTGCTGATTAAGTCCTTTTGCTTGTAGCTGTTATTTACTTTACTAACTTCACACGCCCCATATAATTCGCTGGTGCACGTCAACCAGTCTGTACATAACACTATATACTCAGTATCTATTTTTATTTATTTATGTTTTCCCCCTTAGCACTTTTGTCCGAAATAACGACGTGCGCTCCTCATTATTAACACTTTACACAGGAACTACTTTTTTTCCCCTTTTCAAGACGATACTCCAGTAGTTGTTTTCTTATTCTCGTGCCTTTGCTTTCCTTGTTATTTAGTAATTATCTTGTTTGGATGAAGTCTGGCAGTCCGTCAAAATGCTGTTTGCCTGCAGGCGCAGGAGAGATGTAAGGTGTGATAAATGGGGTGAAGGAGGACGGGGAGGTGGTTCACTTTCTTTACTATAGTCTTCTGTCTTCGTCTTCGGCTTCCTACGTAATTATTGCTGCTTCGTGTAAACAAGCCAGCGTTGTTCTACGAGAATTAAAATAATGTTCTCAAAGTGTATAGATAATGGTTTTAGCTGAGAAGAAGCTGTTACAGCAACTGTGATATCACGTCAGAAGGTGTTTTCCGCTTAAACCGGTGAATAATGATCAAATAACACTTTTAGTTCTCATTACTTTATCCGTACAACTGGAGACACGATGAGCGCGAAAACGGGTGAAAGTTTCAGCATGAAAATTGCTGCAGGGTAGAGTCATATTGCTCTACTGTAGCGTGTGAGGCTCGTATTCGGTAGGTTTTGGCTTCGCTTCCCTAAACCGTCCATCTAGTTGGCAAAGCGAATGCTAGAGTGATTTCTCTTCTATCACGAACTTCTTTTACACGTTTCCTATCATTTCGCTTCCCCTTTTATGTTTGCTGGTCGGTGTCGGATGGATGACGCAGATGCTTATTTGTTAGAAAGCTCTTCCGGCCCTGGCAGCCATATCTGAGCCACCTCAGATGAGTCTCCGGTTCCACCAAGTGGAATCGTTATGGACCTCTGCGCATCTCTGTTGGTCGAACCTGCCTGCGGCTCTTCACCTTTTTGGTCCTCTTGGATGTGCGCTCCATTCCCTATCCATACTGATAGTCAGGAATAGATATAGTTGTAGGAAAAATAAACCGAATACCCTGTAGTAGGAGGAAGCGTGCGAAATATCTCTTTGTTCCAGGAAAATATTAGAGCTGTAAAACAATTTAAATATTTGGCATATATTTGTGATGAATTAAAGAACTGCAAAGCTGATGTGCACATCAGGTTAGTTCCAGCACGAAAAGCTATAAGAATGCCGAGTTGAGTACTGCGAAGTAGGACTATGACAAACCTATAGAGAGAATTTCGAAATTACCTATGGTGTTGAGGAATAGATATGGTACAGGATCAAAAATTTAAAATCTTGGCAGTAAAGATGGATGAAATAAGACGAAGTGCCAGGGTTTCTATATTAGAAAGAAGGAGAAATGAAGAGATAAGACAGGTTAGATATGGAGGAGACAGTTGTGGATAGGTTCGAAAGACGAGCTCTTCAGTGGTATGGCAATGGATGAGGGTAGGTGGACAGTTTCACATTCTCAGCTGGAGGTAGAAGAAAGCGGGATAGGCCAAGAGCAACTTGATTAGAGGAGAGAGACATAGATTATTTTTGTGGAAGAGGATGACTGGATTAATCGTTAGGAATGGGCAATATAGGAGAAGCTGTCAAACTCTAATAAAAGCAAATTATGAAGGTAAAATAAATATGTAAACATATGAAACCTCTCATACTATATTGAAAGGAAAATGATATGCAAGAGATAACATTCCTATGGAATGGAGAACTTTCTCTTAATTTAACTGGAGTAGAAAATTGTGCATATAATAAGAGGACAATTTTCACAAGCTGCAGCGTATACCTGTTTTGATCCGACGATGGCGATATTGTTGATAATAATGATAATGATAATATAATATCTAATATTAATAACAATAATACATCTATCATAACCCGCTTCGCTTCCAAAAGTCATAATTCATCACCCTTTGAAAATGCGTCGGCATTTTCATTCTTTTTGTTACAGTGCAAAAACGTAACGTTTCATTGGGCAACTTTTTTTAAGTTTGACTAATTTATTTGTTCAACCGTTGATATGTGCTTGCATTTGAACTCTACCGTAAAATTAGGTTGCAAATTTATGTTAAAAATCTATACAAGCGTTTAATACGAATGGTATTAATTTTCATGCAATTATTTTTCAATATTCCACAATATATCTGTTTTGTAAACATGTCTCTAATTCCATACAACGTTAAACAGATTATCTGGAAATTGGGGCTATAAAATTCTTAAAAGAAAAGTTTCATTTGTTCTTGGTTTGTTTCGGATGGTGTATCATTACACACTGAAATTGATTGCTACATAGTATTTTGCATCAAGAAAACACGACGTGAAATACTTTTGATAGTGTTCTAGCGTATAGTACAACCCGTGTCCCTGAAGGCAAAATGAAACTTTCTTTGAAGCATTTTGGTATTGGAGGCTTACTGGAGACCAGTGCTGCTATAAATAAAACATATAAAAAAAAAAAAAAGTTTAACCTTTTTTTATTGGATTTAATTATCATGCATCTTCATAGAAATTTCTGCACTGAGTGTTCTGTGCTAAATTAAGTCATCTATTGAACTCTGCATTACTTTTAACGATACAACTTAAGGCTTATTATTTTTACTTTCTCTGCACGTACTATGTTTATAGTGTATAGAGAAGGTATGGTATTCCGCCCAAAAATTTGATACCGAGATTTCTCAGGAAATGCAAATTCGGATCCCCCTGAATCCAAAAAAGATTTTTTGGAAAAAGGTCCGAGTGTGTGTGTGTTTGTGTGTGTCTGTGGACAGCATAGCAAAAACGAAAAGTCCGCTCAGCGCCAAACTTGTTATTTAAGTTTGATTTCTTCCAAGGATGCAACACAAAGATGTTCAAGAAAATCCTCCCCACTCCGAACTACCCTTTACTTGGAAAAAAATTCGAAAATTTTAATTTTCTCAAAAATGGCTCTAACGATTTTGATTAAAATCT
This sequence comes from Hymenopus coronatus, assembly GCA_030762935.1. NCBI lineage: Eukaryota > Metazoa > Arthropoda > Insecta > Mantodea > Hymenopodidae > Hymenopus > Hymenopus coronatus. The sequence continues at coordinate 111,856,867 of CM060888.1, read as the reverse complement.
CTTATATTTAAGATGTTTACAGGCAAAATAAAATGTATATCTTGAATTTTCTGGGAATAGCCTCTAAAGCCTCTTTATTCTGGATGATTCTTTTGAATTTTGCATAACTGGAAAACCGTAAGAAATAGACAAAAACTTACTACATAAAAATATAAATCACGATAAACCACACAATTTATGTCATATGCTTCTTTTTCTTAGAGTTGACCATTTTTAGATGCTCCTTGTTATTGGTTTCAGCTTTAAAAACATACTTTTCTCACACAGGAACTTGTCAACTCCTGACTATACAAAGGAACTTCAGTCTCATAGCAACCAGCTTTTGACTATCACTTTAACCTATGGTACTCCCTTATTTCGCTTCTATTTACAAGGAAGCAACTAATAAGACTATTTCTGCTAATTTTTCTGAATTAGCATGAGGTAAATAGAAGATAAGCTTTTTAACAATAATTTGCTGAAGAGATGTAGAGAAAGTTATGTGAATGGAACACATCAGATTTCTCAGATTTGCAATTGATGGCAAAGAGCTTCATTTACCACTCATTAAAATTACATAACTGAGATATTTTATTAGGTTAAAAGTACCTGAAGTATACATATTAACATACCATCGAATAGCTATTGAAATGCAAGTTTTCACTATGGCAATATTAGTTAATATAAATTCGCGCCTATAGTTATGAATATCATAAAATATAATTGACAAAATATTTCGAATGATAGTGTAATAGAATATTTTAAAATAAACGATGTGCTAGCAAAGCGTTTGTACCTTTGCCAAATCTCACACAAATTAAACCATCAGAAAAACGTTTCTATCAGCCGGAACTCGAAGCCAGGTCTCCGGGTTGATAGGCGTAACAACTGCCACTTAATTTTATTTTGAAACCCATAATTTGGTGCAGTATACTTGGTGCTCAGGAAATCTGCTGGGACCTCGTATCTTCCTATCTCTCAGGAAGTGTGGAAATTGGGTTTACCCTCGGAACAAGCAGATTTATGTTGGGCTCCACACCACGCCCACTTCTGTCCCGCCCTACCATTTCTTTAAAACAATGCTCACCCCCTTCCCCACGATGCATGGTTCTGGATGGATGGTCTAACTTGGAACGTCGAGGAAACAAAGTTAGAATTCGTTTCTCTACTCTGCCAAATTGGCGTGCCACTTTCTCCAAGCTGCGGAATTGGCCACTCGTTCCGGAAAAACACCAGAAGAGGAACATAAAAAACAGTAACGCATCGATACTGTGGCATAAATTCAAACCAAACTGTTTGTGTGGACTCAATTTTTGCTACATCCAGCGATTAGAAATTGTGAAAGCAAAGAATAACAAAAAATTTGCAGGCTAACCATGTCGACTTTCTCTACCCACTATCATAAGTTTTCATAGGTAGGTACTAATTATTTTTCTTTCTACTCCCTGTTGAAAGTGATAAAATGTTCGTGATAAAATATTTGTTTACGACATATTTTTCTAAATTACCAAAAGCATACAGGTGGTTGAATCGAAAATCAGTAACTTAAAAAGCAGAGGTCTATGATATCCAAATTATGTCAAATTGGATGAGAATGAGAAATTGGTTATGTCAAAACCCCAAATATATTATTTTAATAAAACTATTTGTTTTGGGGAGAATAAAGATTATAGCAACATAAAGATCACCTAGACCATATTAACATACCAAATATATTATTTAATAAAAATAGTTGTTATTTTGATAGAAATAAAGATTAAAGAAACAAATATATTTAAATAGAAGTTTTTCCCTCTTTGCCCCTCTCTTAAATACAGAGAGAGAAAGAAAGAAATAAAAAAGAAAGAAAGCGAGAAAAAAAAAAGGGAAGAGAGATAAACAAAATATATTTTATAATGTCGTCCTTTGTTTTCAACTATTACAAATAGAATCTCAATAATACATTTTGGATTGAATTTAATACTTCCAGTATCTAAGATGCCTAAACGAAGCTGATATTTGACGTCCAAATAATGATTAAAAAAATCTAAATGGGTCTCAGATTTAAACTATAACAAGATCTTTAAATACTTTCGTTAGTAAAAAAGGCTTACGAATTGACATTTTACTGTGATCATAGTGTAGGTTAGTACTGTTCTGAAATAAAAAACATCTTTTATACAATTTCTGAAGAAGTTTTTTTTAGTAAGAGTTTCAACTGTCGTTAAATTGATGTTGCCCTGATAAAATCATCCTGTTAACTTGTGTAAGTATTCAACATTGAAGTAAAGCATGTTATATATCAATTAGTTATTCTATTTATTGTAGAATTCTTATGAATATCACTATTTAGCTTTTATGAATCTGCTTACTTCATCTGTTGCGTGTTTTCACTAACTACCAAATTTAAATATTTTAAAGTAAATGTTTTAAAAAGTACACACAATCTATTTAATATATATGTTTATTGTCATAGAGGTATATTCAATATTTTTCTTATATAAGGACTGTGTAATGGTAGTATTATTTCTCTTTGAGTATGTAAGTCGCCTCTGTGGGGAAGTGCTTACTATTATAGCCTCTAATTGTGGGTCCAAACACGGAGGGTCACTTTTTGTTTTCTTCTTTTTTTTCCGGACAGTCCTTCAAAAGGGAAGTAAAGCCGTTGGACCCGTGTAGTGTTTATTTCCACTTAAAGGAACCTCACACCTTAAAAGAAAAACAAAATCCTTGGGCTAATTTATTTCAGTTTCACATCCGCAAGTGATGATTTCGTGTTACGATGTCACCTGTGGGCGATGAGTTGATCCCTCGTCAATATGTTCGCATAATGGTGAACTCGCGAAATAGAAATTCCATTGAAAAGAAACCCTCAGAGGACGCCAAACCTGAGATTTTGTGTCATAGTAGGTAGATAGTAACATGCAAGAAGGTCTGTGATGTGGACAATTTGTATATGCAATAAAGTTGTATCTCTGCAAGTCTAGCAGAGCTTTCACAATAATTTGCACATGTCTGCATCCTCTACTTTCGTTTCATAAAACGAATGTTACTCAACGTCACTTTTTCAGTGAACCAGAGTGAGAGAAGCTTATACCCTTTGAAATTTGAACTCATTATATTTTCATTACAATTTCACTAACTAGCTCTTTTATATTCCATGCAAAGTATCATAACATAAATTATACAACGCTTTAATTAAAACGATTCTTTCTTCGTTTTTCTACTAGCATTTGATTATTTCGGTCCTAATAATATTGTTACTGCTGACCTATGAATCAGCAGTCGTTATCTTTGTGAAGAGAAGAACAGAAAATGATGAAACTGTTTCTTTGAATAGCTGGTATCTCCCCCTTTCTGTTACTCTATAGAAAACAGAGCATGCCTAAGAAATACGTCTTGGAATTCATTTAAAGTTTGTTGTGATTTGTTTTGAGTAATGTTGATCTGATGTGTTCCATTCACATGACTTTCTCCACATCGCTGTAGCAAATTATTGTTAGAAAGCATATTCTTCTATCTACTTTATGATAATCGAGATAAACTTTAACAGAAATTGTCTTAATTACTTGCTTCCTTGTAAGTAGAAGGAAAATGAGGAAATACACTAGGCTAAAACAATAATCCAATCTTTTAAAATCCGGTTGTCATGTGGAAGAACTCGTTTTATGCAGGAATTTACAACTTTACGTGTGAAAAAATCTGAAACAAATAACAATGAATGTCTCAGAAATGGCCAATTCAACGAAAAAAAAAAAAAAAACGTATACGACATAAATTGTGTGTTTTAACGAGATCTACATTTTTTGTGTTTTAAGTTTTTATCTATCTCTTACGATTTATCAGTTACGCAAAATTCATTCGGAATAAAGAGGTCCTTGGAGGCTATTCCCAGAAAATTCAAGATATACATTTTATTTGGGACGTATATATCTTTCATATACGGTATTTTAATCAAAATATTTAAATCCATTTTTGAGGAAATCAAAATTTTCTATTTTTTTTTCCATCTAAAGGATTGTTTGGGGTGGGGGAGAGTTTACCTCAAAATCTTCGTGTCCCATCCCTGGATGATACTAAACTTTAATACCCTGTTTGGTATTTTACCGACTTTTCGTTTTTGAGTTATCGTGTTCACAGACACACGGACACACGGACACACACATGGACCTCAGGGATCCTAAAACGTCCATTTCTGGTGAAATTTAGGTATCGAATTTTGGGTGAAATGCAATACCTTCTCTATACACTGTGTACATAGAACGGGTAGAGAAAGTAATAATATGGAGAAGCAGTTCTTTACTCACAATGAACAGAAAATAAGTTTGATTCTATCTACAAAACTACAATTGAAGCTGCGTAAATGTTCCCATATATAATAAGGTAAAATTGAAAAGAAAGAAAGAAAAAAAAAAGTTAAAGCATAAGAAAGGAAAATGAAAGCTGGTTGTAATAGGTTGACTTGGGGATGGAAGATAACCCACGCATTTCAACCTACATAGATCACAGGTGCAGGAGGATGGGATGAAGAAAAACAACTACAGGATATTAAGATCACAGGCAGACTTAGGTAACTTAGGTAACTTCATGAGAGTTTCAGTTTAGAATAACTCTCAAAACAAACTATTATTAATATTCAATGTTTTAATAGTTTAAATAAAGTATTAGTCTTTCAACAAAAAGTAGGTCCACGTTTGAAAATTCAAAAGAAAGAAAATTATCATTAATTTTCAAAAGTACCCTTTCCTTTGTGCAACCACCACGTCATTTGTTCAGCACAACCTTATTTCACGAAACCTCTAGTATATTTGAAGGATGAAAAAGAAACAATGTAAAGAAAATTATAGAAAGGAAATCGTGGTAAATGAGAAATCACCCCAGTATTGGCATATCGACTGGGGAATACCACGAAAAACCTAAGGGGAGAGTGGGTGGTCTATGAAAAGTCAACACGAGACCTCCGGATGCAAGCCTCATCCGTTGCCGTGGTGCAAACTCGCTCGATAATCTGGATATTCATTATTTATTACGTAATTTGTTTCTTTTTATTACTACAAATAGCATTACAAGTATGTTGTTTAAGTTTCTAAGTCAGAGATTGATATAGGAATTGGTTGACATTGCATAAAAACCTTTTTAGAAAATAGATTAAAAATTCAGGTGATATCAAATAAAGTAAAGGGCACTCAAATCTTCCTTCCCAACTTACAATTAATTGATGTATCATCTTTTAAAACACTGAAATCAAATTTTTCATAGTTTAAATAACACATCGGTCTTGTAAGCCTGAAATAAGATTTTCTTTTAAAACTTCGTCGTGTCTGTGATGGGTGTTAAATGCTACTAAAAACCAAATTCCAGACTGCATTAATTTGAGATATCTTCATGCATTAAAAGAGTAGCAGAAATCAACGGGGCTATTTCAGGTTAAATCTGCTAAGTGAGAAACTGGCTGAATGACCTTCGTTTTATCCCTCATGCTTATCAATGGAGATAGAGAACGGATGTGCTCATCGTAAGAAGCAAAACGAAAGTTGCTGGCTGGTTTTAACTCGAAATAATTCCTGTTCAGTTCTTCAAGACCTTTTAACGCACGAAGGGGTGTCTGAAATGTCAAATGCGGAGCAATTAGGCCACCTAGTATATAAGAAATGGTATTTCTACAAATAAAATTTTAAAAAATAGTATTATTAGATTTAAAAGTTATTACCGAATTATTGAATCATCATTATTTACTTATATATGCAAGTTTGTACGTTTAAAGTATTTTAATAACATAATGAATTCAGAAGTTTGACGATATAACTCAAATACTAATTACAAATCGTGCTCGTTTAAGGCCTCGTTTGTTATATTGTTATTTCCTCTGATTTGTTATTATTCTTATTGATCCTTCTAGGTTAAAGTGCATCCTTATTTGTGTAGCAGTTATTAGAGACAATATTTTGAATAAACATGTCACCATCCATTACTGTCCAAAGATAAGCAAGCAGCATAATTAATTACTGTACCACAGAGGACAGATCATCCTCCTTGACCCCTTCTGATAAAGCTTCATTTGTCATAGCATCATGCGTTTCCTTTACTCTGCTCCACTATTAGAAGTCCTAGAACGTTATGATTGCAGCGAGGTTTCTCGTACATTTCATCGGACTCGTTCCTTTCTACTTTCTCTACACGTACTATGTACATAGTTTATAGAGAAAGTATTGCATTCCACCCAAAAATTTGATACCGAGATTTCACCGGAAATACATTTTTAGGACCCTCTAAATCCAATAAAAAGCATTTTCAAAAACATTCCGTGTTTGTCTATCTGTCCGACTGTCTGACAGCATAGGTACCAACGAAAAGGCCGTTAAATACCAAACTTGGTATTTTGATTTTCTCAAAAGTGGCTCTAACGATTTTGATTAAAATATCGTATATTAAAGATATTTACATGACAAATAAAATGTATATCTGGAATTTTCTGGGAATAACTTCTGAAGACTAATTTATTCTGGATGCATTTTACGCAATTTTGCATAATTGGTAAACCGTAACAGAAAATGTAGAGCTCATTAAAACACGCAATTTATGTTATATAATTTGTTCGTGGAGTGAATATTTTTTTTAGATATTCCTTGTTATTGGTTTCAGCGTTAAATACAACTTTTCTCATACGGGAATTAGACAACTCCTGTCCATGCAAACAAGGGAACTTCAGTCACATAGCAACCAGCTTTCTTTGTTTTTTGTTTCATTTGTCTGTAGGTTCTTTTACATTAGTTTAAATCATTTAGTTTTACTCAAACACTCACTCGTTCACACTCACATACAAACTTCCAGACTCTGTGGGGATAGGGAATAATTCTGGCTAAAGAAAAATTCCCCGCCCCAGCCGCGAATCGAACCCGGGACCCCCGGGTGTGAAGTCAGCTCGCTGCAACCAGCTTTTGATCATCACTTTAACCTATGGTATTCTCTTATTTCACTTCTGTTCACAAGGAAGCAAGTAATAGACTATTTCTGCTAATTTGTATGCTGTGAAAAAGTTAATTATTAGTACCTATTGGTGTTACAGATATACCATTTGCCTGTTAGAATACTTGAATTCATAAATCCGCAATTTCAGCTGTACTAAAACTTCGTATTTTTTATACGTACATACAAAATTAAAAATATACTATGCAAAGGTTTTGACAGTCGACAATAATTTGCTTCGCTCACATCAAAAACACACAACACAGTGCTAATTGGTTTTGTTTCTAACGGTCATCATATTTGATATATAAACACTAAAGGGCTAAAAATAGTAATTTTTCCTTTTTCCAAGCTAGTACAAAAGCATTCCGACGATAGCGCTGTTAATCATAATTGCGTTCCCACATTGCTCAGAATAAATGGTCAAATAACTAATGCAATTAGCAAATCATGAAATAATACGCTAATTAATAAATAAATCCAGTTGCAATGTGAATCCTATGTGGCAGGACCGCCTCAGTTTGCTGCGAGGATTATATCCTGATCCGCTAATCAATTCCCCGACTAATTAAAATGGAACGTTGGGGAAACAAGGTAAATGAAGTTCGGCAATGTTGACTCTCACTTGAACAATAGCCGAGGTAGTGCGACATCAACAAAGGTTGTTTAGATGGCAGTGTAAGCCAGATTTACTGGCCGTGTGGATTGTTTTCCTCGACTGTGCTGCTTCTGTTCCACCGGATAATAATATACACTGTATACCTATCTAGTTCTCTACATCGCCGTGTAATAGCAAACATAACATCAAGCGGGATAGCTCAGGTGGTAACTTCTGTTCTCCGCATACCAGGTTTGATTCCCGGAACAACCATTCTGACTCTGACTCATGGGTCTTTCTTTGTTTGCCCAGGTCGGATGACGAATGCTAGGGAGTTGGTTTTCTACCACGACTTTACTGTGCTACGTTTCCTATACCAATTAGTTCCTTGCCATCGTTATAGGATTAAAGGACCAGGCAACGTTGTTCGGCCGGTTGCGGATGGGCGTTAGCAACTCCTGTATGCACATACATGCAACTGCTCACGTGCAAGTTGTTGGAGGGCATCCAACCTACACTGTTACGAAAGCCATCCAGAAAGTAAAGAACGACTTGAACTGTATTTGCAAAGTTACAGTGGTTTACTCCATTTCTCATCGTAACCTCCATTTTGTCAAGGCATTTACTGCCAAGAGGTACCGGTTTTTCAATGCCGATATTATACCTACTCTTCCACTGCCAAAGACTGGAGCCAAGATGCCCCTTTGACGTCTTCAACGATTGGGACATCGGTACCTCACCTCCAAAGTGAAACACCTGTTTCATCGTCACCATTTTTTCACTGAAGACTCTTCCATAGCATTATCGCCATACAATTGGCTATATAATTAGATTGGCCGAAGATTTTTTGTGTTAAAAAACTTTTAAGTTCTTTGGTGGTAGAAAAATATAACATCCGCACTTTGTCAGAATGGAGATTACGTTGAGAATTGGTGACTTACTGTAGCTTTGTTAATATATTTTGTATTAGTATCTTTTGTAATTTAATAGTGACAAATGTTTTTTACTTTCTGGGTATTCCTTTAAGTATTTGAATTGCAATCTATGGTTGCAGTTATAAGAGTACATACCTGATTTGCCTAACCATAATCCATTGTTGCTCATTATAAAAACGAGTGACCCTTCCATCGCAGGAAAGTATTGATCTAATTTATTCGTGATTATAGATGAATATAGAGTTTCTAAAATATTTGAGCAGAATACATTCTCCGGATTCCCTCGTAACCTGTCGATTGAACTAATAATATCTAAGAAACGTTATTTCATTTAATCTTAGCTAGAATTTGCATGTTTAAAATCCCATTAATTACTTGAGAAGCTTTCCAAAGGATGACAAGTTATCACTATCAAACATTTTCCGGTTATGAAACAGCGGCAAGAAAATAAAGGCATCACAATTGGACACAACATAAATCTTTTACTACCACACACGCGCAGGCACGTAGAGTTTGACCTTTCTCATACTGTTGGGGAAACTTTAAGTAAAGTAACCCAGATGCTATAAATTTTGTGGTTATTAATGATGAAAAGAATTAAGCGTGAGAGCGTGGCATAAGCGATAGTCTTCTGCGGAATCGGACCACACACGACGCACGCACATTGCTCCTCCTTTGTTTTCTTCACTGGTGCCATCTACCACTCGCAACGCAAGAAGCACATGCTTAGCAGAGCAACTGCGTAGTAAATAAATTAGTTACAGAAGCAGTAACAGTATTACAGTGTAGTATGTGAACTACAAAATAAACATTATATGGCCTATAATTTTACTTTCTCTATACTCACTATGTACATAGTGTATAGAGAATGCATTGCACTCCACCAAAAAATTCGATACCGAGATTTCACCGGAAATATATGTTTTAGGGTCCCCTGTATCCAAAAAAAAGTATTTTCAGAAAAAGGTCCCTGTGTCTGTGAACACGATAACTCAAAAACGAAAAGTCGGTAAAATACCAAACTTGGTATTTAAGTTTAGTATCTTCCAGGGATGTGCACGAAGATTTTGAGAAAAATCCCTCCAACCCCGAACTACCCTTTACCTGGAACTTTTTTCGAAAATTTTGATTTTATAAAAAATGGCTCTAACGATTTTTGATTAATATATCGTATATTAAAGCTATTTAGCTGACAAACAAAATGTATATTCTGAATTTTCTGGGAAGAGCCTCTAAAGACTACTTTATTCTGGATGAATTTTTCATAACTACTAAACCATAAGAGATGGACAAAAACTTAACCCACAAAAAATGTAGAGCACGTTAAAATACACAACTTATGTTATGTACATTTTTTTCGTGGAGTTGATCGTTTTTGAGATATTCCTTTTTCTTGGTTTCAGCTTTGAAAAACTTATACTTTTCTCATACAGGAATTTGTCAACTCCTGCCCATACAAACAAAAGAACATCATGAGTCACATAGCAACCAGCTTTCAGTTTAACCTATGGTATTGCCTTATTTCGCTCCTACTTACAATAAAGCAAGAAATAAGATTATTTCTGCTAATTTTTTTCGATTAGCACGAAATAAATAAAAGATAAGCTTATTAACAATAATAATTTACAGAGATGTAGAGAAAGCCATGTGAATGGAACACATCAGATGTTTGTTTATTGCATGACTAACGCGTGTTATAATTTTCGGAAACATCGGTAATAATTTATTTGCATCTAACTTAAAAGTCGCACCTTAGGAATAAGCTCCGCTACTTAAGCGGCAAACGTATTACTTTCTCTATACGCACTATATACATAATGTATAGAGAAGGTATTGCATTCCACCCAAAAATTCGATATCGAGATTTCACCGGAAATATACGTTTTAAGGTCCACATGTATAAAAAAAAAAGGATTTTTAGGGAAAAGTCCGTGTGTGTGTGAACACGATAACTCAAAAACGAAAAGTCGGTAAATACCAAACTTACTATTTAAGTTTAGTATCTCCCAGGAATGCGACATGAAGATTTTGAGAACCCCTCCCCACCGCCCCAAATTACCCTTTACATGAAAAACATTTCGAAAATTTTGATTTTCTCAAAAATGGCCTAACGATTTTGATTAAAATATCGTGCATTAAAGATATTTATATGGTAAATAAAATGTACATCTTGAATTTTCTGGGAATAACCTCTGGAGACATCTTTGTTCTGAATAGATTTTGCAGAATTTTGCATAACTGGTAAACCGTATGAGATAGACAAGAACTTTCTATACAATAAATGTAGACCTCGTTAAAACATACAATTTATGCTATATGCATTTTTCCACTGGAGTTGACCGTTTAAAGATATTCCTTGTTATTGATTTCAGTTTTAAAATACTCAATCTTTTCTCATACAGGAACTTGTCAACACACAAAGAATCGGATTTCTGTACCATAGCAACCACATTTTGAAGCATTTGATTGTCGGTTTAGCCTAGTGTATTCCCTTATTTCCTTTCTACCTATAAGGAATTAAGTAATAAACCTGTTTCTGCTAATGTTTATCTCGATTAGCATGAAGTAGATAGAAGAATAAGCTCATTAACAATACTTTGTTAGAGAGAGGAAGAGAAAGTTGTGTGAATGGAGCACATCAATGTTTACTTTCTCTACACGTACTATGTACATAGTGTATAGAGAAGGTATTGTATTGCATCCAAAAATTCGATATCGAGATTTCACCGGAAATATATGTTTTGAGACCACCTGAATCCAAAAAAAAAAAAGCATTTTTAGAAAAAGTCCGTGTGTGTGTGCCTTTGGGCAGCATAGCTCAAAAACGAAAAGACCGTTAAAAACCAAACTTGGTATTTAAGTTTGGTATCTTACAAGGATGCGACACGAAGCTTTTCAAGAAAATCCCCCCACCCCAAACTACCCTTTACATGGATTTTTTTTCGAAAATGTTTATTCATTTATAAATGGCTCTAACGATTTTGATTAAAATGTGATATATTAAAGATATTTACACGACAAATAAAATGTATGTCTTGAATTTTATGGGAATAGCCTCTGTAGACTACTTTATTCTGGATCAATTTTACGGAATTTTGCATAACTACTAAACCGTAAGAGATGCATAAAAACTTACGACGCTTAGAGCACGTTAAAACACACAATTTATGTTATATAGGTTTTTTTCGTGGAATTGATCGTTTTTTAGACATTACTTGTTTTTGGTTTCCGCTTTGAAAAACTTACTTTTTTCAAACAGGTGTCAACTTCTGTCCACACAAACAAAGGAACTTCAGTGAAATAGCAAACAGCTTTTGACTGTCACTTTAACTTTATTTCGCTTCTACTTACAAGGAAGCAAGTAATAAGACTATTTCTGCTAATTTTTTTTCTGAGTAACATGAAGTAAATAGAAGAATAAGCTTTTTGAGAATAATTGGTTGCAGAGATGTAGAGAAAGTCATGTGAATGGTACACATCACATTTTGTTTTGGATTCACAGGGACTCAAAACATGTATTTCGGATGAAATTTTCGGAATCAAATTTTTGGATGGAATGTAATACTTTCTCTATACACTATGTACACAGTACGCGTAGAGAAAATAATGAATATGGGTAATTAATGTGTGTTTTACATGTTTTCAAATTGATGCTAGAGCTTCTGTTAACAAACAAGAGATTTAGTTTAGTTGTGTGAGTACGCGGTAAAGCCGTCACTTGTCGATGACCTTCTGATAACTGAACCGATGAGGTTGTCGCCGTTCTCAGAATCCATTCGATAAGGCATGTTTTAGCGCTGACCCCCAGGAAGTTGAAATAGATGCCCATACAAGGTACAGATCATCAGAAGCAACATTAAGCAGGGTGTTATCAGTCTCCGCGCTCCATCTCAAAAGCCTGTCTCTTCTGCTATGAGGGAAAAACGGCTCAAGAAACACGTGACTTCTTCATTGCCACATGTGAAGATCGGGGGACAATTCCACCAACAAATTTAGATATTCGTAATTCAAAATTTTCTAAATTTTTCTATGTAAAAGTTAGATTGGGATGGGGGGGATTTTTCTAAAAATCTTGGTGTCGCATACCTGGAATATACTAAATATAAATACCCAGTTTGGTATTTTACTGACTTTTTGTGTTTTAGTTATCATGGTCACAGACACACGGACACTCACACACATAGAACCTTTTCTGAAAATACTTTTTTTGGATACAGGGGACCCTAAAACGTCTATTTCCGGTGAAATAACGGTATTGAGTATTTGGGTGCAATGCAATCAATACCTCCTCTATACACTATGTACATAGTACGTGTAGAGAAAGTAAAAATGTTGAATTGATAGTTCATCTAGATTTACATAAAGTAGATAGAAAAATAAGCTTTTTGAAGAATAGTCATGTGGCCGTTTTTAATAAAAAACTACTTGAAGAATCTAAATACATTATGGAATAGAAGTTTAACATTGATTTAATTGTTTTTTCACGCAAGTTGTGTGTAGGAAAGGAGTTGGATAGCTGACTGAAAAATGCAATGCCATAGCCGGGATTTGAACCACGGATCTCCCGGCCTCTAGCCGGTTGCTCTACCACTGGGCTACCATGGTAACATGCTGACATAGCAATGAATTTCTCAACTGACTCGCATGTTTCCCGGTAAACAACATGGTGATCTCAAATTATTTTGAGATGACAACCCCTATGCTATGATTCTGTGGCTATACTATGTATCCTGGGACTTAAAGTACTTGCAACATTGTAAGGCACCATTAGGGTTGTCATCTCAAAATAATTTGAGATCACCTTGTTGTTCACTGGGAAACATGCGAGTCAGTTGAGAAATTCATTGCTATGTCAGCATGTTACCATGGTAGCCCAGTGGTAGAGCAACCGGCTAGAGGCCGGGAGATCCGTGTTTCAAATCCCGGTTATGGCATTGTATTCTTTAGTCTGACTTTCTTTATCCAGAAGTTCAACAGTTCTTGCTTAACATGTTTTTAATGTATCTAGTTAGTGTTCAGTCATTTATTGCTCACATTTCCTTAAGAAGACAAGAAAATCTGATAAAGATTCCTGTAAATTTCTTTCCTTACGGTAGACTAAGCCATGGTTGATATTCACCTTCCTTTTCTTTACACCTGACTTCATTAATTTGCAAAGCTGCTTCCCTTTCAATCAGTCGCCTGGCAACCAGTTATTTCCTGTTTGATCTGCTTCAAGTTAATGGATTTTTGATGAATCCAGCAGTCACTTCCAGATAACAACACATCAGACTGTTCCTTTATGTAGAAGACTGCTATAGACCTTATGCCCTTGTTATTCCCAATTAGTGCCCCATCACATGCTCTGACGCATTCATCGCCGAGCCACTGTACTCTGCCCAGCTTGTGTGATTTATTCCCTTTTAATTATAAAGCAGGGTCGAGGGCACTTATCTCGAGTCAAAAGCATATCATCTTTCTACATTAAGATTTTGTATTTCTCATTCCTTTCTCTATTCATCTTCTTCCTGTTTTTATGATGGACATTAAAATCGTCAGCATGTATTTTTCATTCCAAAAGAGGAAAAATTCCGGAAAGTACGATGAGAATAAGACGTTATTAAGCAGGACAGATGCAATTTCTGTTTCCAGATTTTGAGATTACAATCTAATCTTCAGCGCATGCATATTTAAATACTATTAGCGGAGTTAAAAGGCGTAACACCCTAGAAGTACATTCTTGGAAGTTAAATAGCTTCCCAAGACATCCGCTTTCAACATCTTAATGCTTCTTGTAGTGGCGCCGGCGCTTTTCGAGAAATTCAGGCTACTTTTTGACCTTTGGGCCAAACAGAATTCAGTAATTCAGTGGAATTTTAAATGGTTATCGCTTCCGCAGAAGTTAAACCCACTGCAGCCAAAGGCTTTGTAGTACTGAGAGCCACTATCTTGTATGGAAGGTGTCTGATTTATGGCGTAATCTAAACACATCATCAGTATGTCTGTTATATCAAATAGGTGTGCAGAATGAAAGTAAACTAAAACAGAACTTTAAAAAAATCTAAGGTATTCCAATCACACGAGAGATTATTGCCACAAAACCTCACACTTCTCTCTATTTCCTGCTAATCAAGATCAACAGAAGATAGCAAAAATGGTCTTATTTCTTGCTTCCTTATAAGTAGAATGGAAATGCACTATCAAGGTGATAGTTAAATATTTTAAAAGCTGTTGCTATGTGATTGAAATCCGTTTAATTGCATGACCAGAAATGAATAAACTCCCGTATGAGAAAAGTATTAAGTATTTTAAAACTGATAGCAATAACAAGGTATATCTCGGAAATTGTGAACTCCACGAAAAAATCTATATGGCATACATTGTGTGTTTAAAGATATCTACATTTTTTGTGTAGTACGGTTTTGCCTATCTCTTACGGCTTACCAGCTATGAAAAAGTCAACCTGAATGAAGAGTCTAGAGAGACTATTCCTAGAAAATTTAAGATAGGTATAGCTGCATTTTATTTTTCATCTAAATATCTTTAATATTCGGTAATTTAATCAGATCGTTAGAGCCATTTCGAAATCTACATTTTTTGTGTAGGACCTACGTATTTGTCTATGTCTTACTTTACCAGTTATCCAGGATGAAGAACTTCTCAGAGGTTATTCCCAGAAAAATGAAGATATACATTTTATTTGTCTTGCAAAATCTTTGATGTACGGCATCGTTAATGCCGTGTGGCATCCCTGGAAGATACTAAACTTAAATACCAAGTTTGGTATTTTACTGATCTTTCATTTATGAGTTATTGCGTTTAAAAACACACAAGGATCTTTTTTTACTTTCTCTATACCACTATGTACATAGTGTATAGAGAAGGTATTGCACTCCACACAAAAATTCGATACCGAGATTTCACCAGAAATATATGTTTTAGGGTCCCCTTTATCTAAAAAAAGCATTTTCACAAAAAGGTCCGTGTGTGTGTGTGTGTGTGTGTGTGTGTGTGTGTGTGTGTCCGTGTGTCCGTGTGCCTTTGAACACGATAACTCAAAAACCAAAAATCGATAAAATATCAAACTTGTTATTTAAGTTTAGTATCTTCTAGGGATGCGACACTAAGATTTTGAGAAAAATTCTCCCACCCCAAACTACCCTTTACATGGAACTTTTTTCGAACATTTTTATTTCCTCAAAAATGGCTCTAACGATTTTGATTAAAATATCATATATTAAAGACATTTACCTGACAAATAAAATGTATATCTTAAATTTTCTGGGAATAGCCTCTGAAGACTACTTTATTCTGGATGAATTTTACGGACTTTTAAATAACTGCTAAACCGTAAGAGACCGACAAAAATTTACTACACAAAAAATGTAGAGCACGTTAAACCACACAATTTATGTTATATACATTTTCTTCCTAGAGTTCATCGTTTTTGAGACATTCCTTGTTTTGGGTTTCTGCTATGAAAAATTTACACATTTCTCATACAGGAATTTGCCAACTGCTGTCCATACAAAGGAACTTCAGTGACATAGCAACCAGCGTATGACGGTCACTTTAACCTATGGTACTCTCTTATTTCGCTTCTACTTACAAGGAAGCAAGTAATAAGACTATTTCTTTTATTTTTTTCTGATTAGCATGAAGTAAATAGAAGTATAAGCTTTTTAAGAATAATTTGTTGCAGGGACATAGACAAAGTCATGTGAATGGTACACATCAGATTTTTAAAATTGTATTTTTATAAGGGAACCTTAAAACGTGTATTTTCGGTGAAATATCGGTATAGATTTTTTTTTGTAGCTTAACGTCCATAGCCTGGTTGATCATATCGGACGATGAATTAAATTGGTGAAATGATGCTCAAATGATCTCGGGGTCCATGGAGCTTAAAGTTACTCAGGTGTTCTCAGGATAAGGGAAAACCCCGAAACATCCGGGTAACTCACCCTGAGCGAGATTCGAACTCGCGACCTGTTGAATGTTAGGCACATATGCTACCACCACATTACCCAGCCGGGCCGGTATCGAATTTTTGGGAGGAATCGAATAACTGCTCTACCCACTATGGGCATTGTACATACGTACTGGAAATTAGAAAAGAATGAATGAAACTATGTTTTCCTGTATCTCTTATTGTTTTCAAGAAAACGAATCTTTACCTTTTTTGTCGTTTAAAGCCTTTAACCAGGTGGGGCTATGAGTGAAATCGGTGAAATGAATAAATGAGCCCAAGGTCTTGGGGCTTAAAGTTCCTCGATGTTCGTCTTCTCAGAATAAGAGAAAACCCTGGGATAAATCCTAATCCGGCAAATCAACCTACCCGAGATTCGAATTCGGAATCTCTTGAATCCGAGGCAGACATTACAGAGACATTTTTGTCTTGAAACGCATAAAAACAGTGCTACTACATATCAATCACTGCTCAAAACAAGGCTAATGTCATTTCTGCAGCTAATTTCACCAATACCAATAATATGTTTACTAACTCATTATTTGTCATAAAAACTTGCCTCAAAATACCTTCACTTACAAAGTGTTGCAAATAAATTATTTATGTTTGTATATTATTATAAAAGTAATGATTTTTCCGCATAAACAGGTACCGGACAACATCTAAGATTAAATCTATAATATTCCATTCACATGACTTTCTGTAGCTGTTCTGCAGACTAACAATCCTTGCTCATCCTAATGAGTTAAAATTAACAGAAATGGTTGTTAATTAGTAGCTTGTAAGAAGAAGGGAAATAAAGTAATACACTAGGCTAAAGTGATATACTAATATTTTTAAAAATACCTTTTGAAACAATACAAATTCGATTCTCTTTCCATGATCAGGAGTAAAACAAAAAAGGGATAAAACGAAAGATAACTTACGTTTTGAAAACAATCTAAGTACCTTAAAAATGTAACCAGTAAATAATAAGGCGTATCTTGCATACGGTTAACTAAAAAAAAGTGTCCTAATGTAAATTGTGAGTTTTGACGACATCTATATTTTTCGTGTAGTAAGTTTTTGTCTTTCTCATTCAGAACGAAGAGGTCTTCAGAAGCTACTCCCGGAAAATTCAAAATATACATTTCGTTTCTTAGGAAAATACTCCCAATCCAACTACCTAGCCCCTATATGGAATATTTTTCGAAAATTTTGATTTTCTCAAAAATAGCTCTACTACTTTTATTAAAATCACATAAATCATTTGTTTAGTAATTTAGACAGAAGTAATTGTATTTCTGTCAATGTGCAATTTTTCTAATAAAATGATAATGTAATTCAAAATTAATACGAATTTGCATATAAAAATACTAATTGCACTAACACCGGTCCTAATGGCAGTGCGTAGCTTTGGTGCGTCGTGGCGGGGGATCGTGGTTCGACTCCCGACATGAGCATGGGTGTTTGTGTGCTTGTAAATGTGTATATGTATGCATTTTTAAGTAGAAAATAAAACGGTAAACAAAACATAGGCAAAGTAGAGAAAATTAATTTTAAAACAACCAGCGTATGATATTTGAAATGACGATATACCTAAATAATAAATAATATACTAATATTCTCCGGCACTACGCCGGTACCTAGGTATAATTCAGTTATAGGTGTTTTGCTAGTATTCAAATAACACAATCAAACTAATAAACTTGAAATTTTTTATAGTAAAGTAAATACATATCTTAGAAAGATTAAAATGTAATCCGCCATTATTATCGCTCCCGAAAACATTAAAGAATTCTGCCAATTTGTGCACATCCATCCAGTATAAAAACTAGTGTTAAGAAATACAGACTGCAATCTGTTTATAAAGAATATTTAATTGGCATGCTCATCAGCCCACTTATTTCTGGAGGTTGGGGAATCGCTGTAAAAAGCTCTGCATGAATGAGCAGAACAAAAGAAAAGGGGTTAAAGGAAAGAACATAAGACTGCCAGCTTTCCTTTCGTTCTACGAGAGCACAAAGAAATGCGGAACTGTTTACAAGAGGTTTTCGAGTGCCAAAAATTTAACAAAACGGTCTTTGAATCCAAGAAAAAGGAAATGAAACAAATATCCTGCTTGTGTTTAATGTTGGAGGAACTTTCTAAGGAGAAGCATTTTGTTTTATCGCTGTGTAACTGAACAACTGCTTGGTGGAAAAGTAGAAAGCTTGGTGGAAAAGTAACTTTATGTTGCTGCTAATCGCATTTACACACTTTCCAATTAGAAACAGAACTATGCTCTTTAATCAAGTTTGGTTGGAAACGTTGAATTGGCTTCACTTTTCTTGAAATCTAAAGTTGAAATTATGTGTAAATGTTTCAGGTCTCAAAATCGACGTATCTATCATTCAGTTGAATCTTATAAATATTCTGAGTATTTTATTTTAGTAATAAAATATTGTTTATATTATTAATATGAATTACATTTTTACAAAATAAATTTGATTCCATATAAGTACAATATCAGCTTTTATATAAGTCATTCGAATGCTATTAATAAAAAAAAAATATGTTTCATTCACATGAATTTATAGTTTCTAAAAAAGATTGTACCTTGATCTATATCGTGGCACATCGAGATAAATATTAGCAGAATGTATTAGTTCCTTCTAAGTAGGAGGGAAATAAGGTAATTAGCCCATTCACTCATTTCTTTTCTTTGTTTTTGAACTTTAATGCACACGTTTATAGCGATTATGCTTTTTGGAAGATGCTGAACTTAAATATAAAGTTTAGTATTTAAACGATTCTTCATGTTTGAGCTATCGTCTTGAGTTATCGATACACACATACATACTCAAAGGGACCTTTCTCTATTTTTACTCTCCCTATTTGTACTGTGTACATAGTGTATAGAGAAGGTATGGTAATGCACCCAAAAAATCGATACCGAGATTTTATCAGAAATACATGTTTTGGGTCTCCATGTATCCAAAAAGCATTTTTAGAAAACGTCCGTGCGTGCGTGTGTGTGTGTGTGTGTGTGTGTGTGTGTGTGTGTGTGTGTGTGTGGACAGCATCGCTCAAAAACGAAAAAACAGTTTAATGCCAAACTTGGTATTTAAAATAGGTATCTTCCAAGGATGCGACACGAAGATGTTCAAGAAAAGATATTTATGTGACAAATAAAATGTATATCTTCAATTTTATGGGAATAGTTTCTGAAAACATCTTTATTATGAATGAATTTTGCGTAATTTTGCATAACTGGTAAACCGTAAGAGAAACAAAAACATACCACACAAAAAATGTAGAGCTCGTTAAAACACACAGTTTATGCTATATACATTTTTTCTGGAGTTGACCATTTTTGAGATTTTCCTTGTTAGTTATTAGTTTAGTTTTAAAGACCTATATTTCTCATAAAGGAATTTGTCAACTCCTGTCCATACAAACAAAGGAACTTCTGTAACATAGCAACCAGTTTTTGGCTATCACTTTAACCTATGGTATTCCCTTATTTCCCTTCTACTTACAAGAAAGCAGGTAATAAGACCCTTTCTGCCAATTTTTTCTCGATTAGCATTAAGAAAATAGAAGAATAAGCTTTTTAAGAATAATTTATTGCAGAGATATAGAGAAAGTCATGTGAATGGAGCACATAAGATTTTTAGAAAAAGGTCCGTGTGTGTCTGTGTGTCTGTGGACAGCATAACTGAAAAATGAAAAGACCGTTGAATACCAAACTTGGTATTTAAGTTTGGTATCTTGCAAGGATACGACACGAAGATTTTCAAGAAAATCCCCCCACCCCCAACTACCCTTTACATGGAATAATTTTCGAAAATGTTGATTTTCTCAAAAATGGCTGTAACGATTTTAATTAAAATATCGTATATTATAGATATTTACCTGACAAATAAAATGTATACCTTCAATTTTCTGGGAATAGAATCTGGATAAATTTTTCGGAATTTTGCATAACTGGTAAACCTTTCTCGCAATTTTTTCGCGATTATAATTAAGTAAATGGAAGAATAAGATTTTTAAAAATAATTTATTGCAGAGATGTATAGGAAGTCATGTAAATAGAACACATCAGTGGAGCCTAAAACGGTATTTTCAGTGAAATTCTGTGTTTTTAGGGGTAACGCATGCACGAAGAAGAGGAAGTTTATACGAAGCAACAGTTAAAATGTTGTATTTTGATGATTACAACAAGCACAGGTTTCTTCGCACGAGGTCTATTTGCCCTCTCGACTAGTGGACATACACAGACAGTATCGATGTTTCGACGTGTTTGTGGTTTCCAGTGCAACACCAATCTGTTCACACTGTGACGAATGTTTTGAGTTGTATTACATCTGCTTGCTGAGTGACGCAAACCTTGCGGTTACAGTTGTCATATTAAATTTAAGATGTACCTCACGCTATTACTATTTAGTTCGCTTTAAAGCAACGCATTCTCTGACAATACATGAAAGAATAGTGTTATTGTGTTACACATTAGCATCACATGTAAAACAATGTGTTTGTTAATATTGAAAACATAACAGTTTAACTTTAAAAATACGACACTTAATCTCTCAACGCACTTGCTCATCATTTTACCATATATATCACGTACATAGTAGGTAGACCAGGTATTTCATTCCATCTAAAAATTCGATATCGAGTTTCACTGGAAATACACATGTTGCGGTTCCGGATTTCAAAACAAAACATTCTTTTACGAAAAGTTCCGAGTGTGTAAACGACATAAATAAAAAAGTCTGATGTGTTCCATTCACATGACTTTCTCTATATATCTGCAATAAATTATTTTTAAAAAGCTTATGCTTCTATTTACTTCCTGCTAATCGAGAAAAAATTAGCATGAATAGTCTTATTTCTTGCTTCCTTGTAAGTAGAAGCGAAATAAGGGAGTACCATAGGTTAAAGTGATAGGCAAAAGCTGGTTGCTATGTGGCTGAAGTTCCTTTGTTTGTATGGACACGAGTCCTGTATGAGAAAAATACCTATAAGTTTTTATAGCTTAAACCAAAAACAAGGAATATCTAAAAAACAATCAACTCCACGAAAAAAATGTATACAACATAAATTGTGTATTTTAATGTGCTCTACATTTTTTGTGTGGTAAGTTTTTGTCTCTCTCTTACGGTCTAGCACTTATGCAAAATTCCGTAAAATTCACTCAGAAGAAAATAGTGTTCAGAGGCTATTCTCAGAAAATTTAAAATATACATTTTATTTGTCAGGTAAATATCTTTAATATGCGATATTTTAATCATAATCGTTAGAGCCATTTTTTAGAAAAACAAAATTTTCGAAAAAAGTTCCATGTAAAGGTAGTTTGCAGTGGGGGGATTTTTCTCAAAATCTTTGTGTCGCATCCCCGGAAGATACTAAACTTAAATACCAAGTTTGGTATTTTACCGACTTTTCGTTTTTGAGTTATCGTGTTCACAGACACACAGGCACACGGACACACGGACACAGGACACACACACGGACACACGGACACACACATACACACGGACCTTTTTCTGAAAATACTTTTTTTGGATACAGTGGACCCTAAAACATATGTTTCCGGTGAAATCTTGGTATCGAATTTTTTGGTGGAGTGCAATACATTCTCTATACACTATATTTATAGTGTGTATAGAGAAAATAAAAATGTGATTGTTCCATTCACATAACTTTCTCTACATTGCTATAACAAATTATTGTTAAAAAGCATATTCTTCTATTTACTTTATAGATAATCGAAATAAACATTAGCAGAGATTGTCTAAATTACTTGCTTCCTTGAAACTATAAGGAAAATAAGGAATACACTAGCTAAAAGGACAGTAAAATATTTTAAGAGCTGGTTGCCATTTGGATGAAATACGTTTATTTGTAGGGCTAGGAAATTACATCAAGTATTTTGAATCTGAAACAAATAACAAGGAATATCTCAAAAATGGTCAGTTCTACTTAAAGAACATATATGACGAATTGTGTGTTTTAATGTGATCTACAAGTTTTTGTGTAGTAAGTTTTTGCCTTTCTCTTACGATGTGCAAATTATGCAAAATTCAGTAAAATTCATTCAGAATAAAGAGGTCTTTAGAGGCTGTTCGCTGAAAATTCAAGACATAATTTTATTTGCCATATAAATATCTTTAATAAACGGTATTTTAATCATAATCGTTACAGCCATTTTTGAGAATATAAAATTTTCGGAACTTTTTTCATGTAAGGATAGTTTAGGGTGAGGAGATTTTTCTCAAAATCTTTGTATTGCACCTTTGTAAGATACTATACTATGTCAAATTTGGTATTATACCTACTTTTGTTTTTGAGTTATCGTTTTCACAGACACACAGACACATACACATACACCGACCTTTTTCTGAAAACACTTTTCTAGGATACATTGAACCCTAAAACATGTGAAATCTCGGTATCGAATTTTTGAGTGCAATGCAATATCTTCTTTGTGCACTACGTACATAGTACGTGTAGAGAAAGTAAAAACCATAATTCAGTTGCTTGATATATAAGCTTAGCATCTTTAAGGGATGCAACATAAAGATTTTTAAGAAAATCTTCGTTTTCTTAATACCCTTTGTATGGAAAATTTTTCAAAATTTGAATTTTCTCAGAATTGGCTCTAACGATTTTCATTAAAATGCTAAATACTTAAGACATTTTTACGTCAAATTTAATGTCCTTCTGAATTTTATGGATATAGCTTCTTTATACTTAATATTTTTTGCACAACTTGTAAACGACATATAAATCTCGTTGAAGAAACTATGTAAATATATGTTTTCAATTAACCTTGTTATCGTTTTCAATTCTATATATATTTATATATTATATATATGTTATATATATTATATTTTTGTCTATCTCTTACGGTTTTCCTGTGGTGAAAATATCAATAAGAATGAAGAGGACTTTAGGGGCTATTCCCAAGTAATTCAGGATATTTATTTGTCATGTAAATATCTTTAATACACAGTAGTTTAATTAACATCGATAGAGCCGTTTTAAGGAAATTCAAACACTCCGTAAAATCCTCCATGTAAAGAGTAGTTTAGGGTTGGCGTGTCGCATTCTTGGAAGATATTAAACTTCAGTATCAAGTTTAGTACCTAACTAACCTTTCATTTTGAGGTATGCACTCACGTACCTTTTTTATAAAAATACTTTTTTTTTTTGGATACTGGGGTACTCAAAACAGATATATCCGGTAAAATCTCGGTGTCGAACTTTTCAGTGGAATACA
The DNA here is from genome assembly GCA_030762935.1 of Hymenopus coronatus. Lineage (NCBI taxonomy): Eukaryota > Metazoa > Arthropoda > Insecta > Mantodea > Hymenopodidae > Hymenopus > Hymenopus coronatus. The sequence goes on along the minus strand of CM060888.1, from coordinate 111,833,216 downwards.
ATACCTTCTCTAGTTACTGTGTACATACTACCTACTAGGGTTGCCAGGTCTCCCGTATTTCAGCCTTATTTTATTGATAGTCTGGTTCCCATATTTGGAACATTTCTCCCGTATTTCATACACTGCTATGAATTCTGGGTTTTAGAAGGATATCTGGAATATACGATATATCGAAGTGTAAAGAACAGGCGTTCTAGAGAGCTTAACAAAGCTGAATTTCTTATTTCAGTAAATTTTAAAATGATTTGC